>OY755238.1:89327715-90527715 GCA_963576725.1 Azorinus chamasolen | reverse complement strand
TGACACTCATCATCATATAGATATTTTACATTGACATCCATCATCAAGTAAATATTTCATATCGACACTCATCATGTAAATATTTTATATCGACACTCATCATCATATAGATATTTTACATCAACATTCATCATCATGTAAGTTATATAATTTTACATTGACACTCATCATTATTAGTAAACTGACACTCATCATCTTATAGATATTTTACACTGACACTCATCATCGTGTAAATATTTTACATTGACGCTCATCAACATGTAAATATTTTACAATCTTCTTTGACAAGTAGGTAAAAACCTGATCAACTTCACAGTGCCTCAAAGCTGCAGATAGTAAATCTAGGTAATCATTTTCTATTTCTTGTTAGAATCTCCTCTCTATCCAAGACAGGGTTTGACAGAGAAATAGGAGATATACCCTAATTACCCTATGTATTCGGACAATTAATCTCCTCTCTAACAAGATAGGGACAGAGATATAGGAGATATACTCTAATTACCCTATGTATTCGGACAATTAATCTCCTCTCTAACAAGATAGGGACAGAGATATAGGAGATATACTCTAATTACCCTATGTATTCGGACAATTAATCTCCTCTCTAACAAGATAGGGACAGAGATATTGGAGATATACTCTAATTACCCTATGTATTCGGACAATTAATCTCCTCTCTAACAAGATAGGGACAGAGAAATAGGAGATATACCCTTATTACCCTATGTATTCGGACAATAAATCGCCTCTCTCCACCCGTTTATAAAGCTGAATAAGTCAAACTGGCTTCATTTTGCCAACATAGAAGCAAAAAGTGTAGACCCTGATCAAACTGCTCCTGAAGGAGCAGTCTGATCTGGGTCTGCACTATTTTCCTAAGTTTGTCTGTCCGAATACATAAAGTAGTTAGGGTAACATAGACAAAATGGAGATCATTGAGACAAAAAGTACAATAATGTAAGTGGTTACGAAGTCGGATGAACATTTCATGTTGCATGTCGAAAATGAACACTGATTTACGAAAGTTTTACTTGAAAGATTTTTAGACCACTAAACATGGAGACACCGATTAATTAGGGCTCTGATCTGCATCTACATTGTATGCAAGTACATGTACAAGGTAACCCTTTACTCCATGAATATTCATGTAAGAAATAATGACATAATGAATATTAAATAGATAAATATTTAAAAAAGCATATTAACACATGCAATTGTACGTACATGTGTAACAGTAGACTCAGATGTATTATTATTCCGTAAACAAACAGAGCAGACCCTATAGGAGCTGTCTGATCTGGGTCTTCTGTATTTGCTTTGGCGTAGAAAGGCATATTTAAGGAGTAAAGGGTGAACTTGTTTCTGGCATTCAAAGGGTAAAATGTTTTCTTTAAGTATGTTACGGAGCCTGCGACTGGAGTTTATCGAGGAATTTTTTCAGCATGTTATAATTTCACATTAACGACCCCGGACTACATGTTAACCACCTATTCCGCCAGTAATGTGACACAATAAACTCTCCCAGCTACAAAGGACATATTTGCAGGTAATTACAGAGAAAATAAAGATGCCTGATTTACAACCCATTGAGGACATTTATTCTTCAAGCATGTGAAGTCTTGCTTATCCTTTTTTTTTTTTTTAAATTTAAAAGTCTTCTCGAAAAGCAGAGCATGGTTCGGCCAATGGGTGAGCATTTCTGTGACATTAATCCTTTACTTCATGAATATTCATGCAAGTAATAAGGTTATTATGAATATTAATTAGATTAGTTGTTATAATTGCTAATTATAATGGACTCAGGAATACTTGGCCATGACAGAAACTGAAGAATCGTATCTGTATTATATCATAAGCAATCAGAGCAGACCCTGATCAGACAGTTCATAAAGGAGCAATCTGATCTGGGACTTCTCTGTTTGCAAAGGCATAGAAAGGCATATCTATGGAGGAAATTGTTAACTCTTTAGTTTGCTATAAACTCCTTAGCAAACAGAGCAGACCCAGATCAGACAGCTCCTGTCAGAGCTGTCTGATCAAGGTCTGCACTGTTTGCTTATGGTTAATTTGGGTCTAATCTGTTGTTACAGAATAATTCTAAAATGTATCATATTATGCATATCAAGAAACACATGTGTCATCTTAATGCTGGTCAAAAATAATGCTGAAAGCTCCTCCAGCAGCTTTCAGCATTACTTTAGACCTGCATTAAGCTCTGAACTTGCGAAATTGTTTAGATTAGCAATCGGATGACTTGAACCTCTGTTATGTCGAAGTAATTTGCATGGTCCCTAGAAGTTCAAGATATCGAAGTTCAACTGTATCGTATACAGTGAAAACTCATAAAGAAATCTTTAATATATGCAAGATATCTTAACCCTTTCCTATTCTAAATTTCAATACCTAATGAATATTTATGGCCATAATAGTTGAAATATGAAACGTGGAAAATTGTAGCCATTTTAGAAAGTAAAGGTACAGATCTTCCCAATTCTATCAGAAAATAGAGCAGACCCTGATCAGACAACTCCTGTAGGAGCGATATGATCTGGATCTACTCTGTTTGCAAATGCGTGAAAACACGTTTATCTGAAGGAAAGGGTTAATTAATCTTTATGGGCCTCTTATAAAAGTTTGATTGCTTGAATATTTGACCAGGCTATTTACAAGATATAATTTCAGCTTAATTGGAGTTCTAAAGGATTTATAGGTACAGGTCACCAAGATCTTTTTAAGTAGGGAGCCAAGTGGCTATAAGTGTTCTAATCACTGTAATCTACTAATTGCTAGATTTTCATTAATTACTCTACCATACCAGTCCAGTAATTGCAAGAAGTAAAGTACTAGTCCTGTAGGAGCTTTTTGCTTTACAGTAGAACCTGTCTTAAGCGACCATTCATTTATTGAATATAGGTATCTTAAAAAGCAGGTGTTTGCTTAATGCAGGGCAAAAGTAATGCAGAAAGCTCCTATAGGAACTTTCTGAATTACTTTTTACCTGCATTAAGCTACCATCTGTCTTACAGATCCACAAGTAGACCTCTTCTTGATGGCCATTTACGACAGATTCTACTGTACTATCATTCTGCACTAACCGTTTACTCCATAAATACGCTTTTCTACACCTTTGTAAACAGAGTAGACCCCGATTCTAAAGAGTGGTCACAACATATCGGTTTCATGCAGAAATGACGATTTTAGTATTTCAATATGCACTTTTCTCTGTTGCTCTGTTCTATCTGTTTGTGGAGCAAATAGTGTAGACCCTGATGAGACAGATCCTTCAGGAGAAGTTTGATCTGGATCTGCACTATTTGACTACATTTGTTCAAATATTTAACCCTTTCCCTATTTTATGTTTATTCAAAATTTCAATAACTACTGAATATTCACGAACAAAATAGTTATATGTATAAAAAAAATACAGAAGGTGGAACCTTGTAGCCATTTTAGAAGATCTATCAAATTCCATTAGCAAACAGATCCTATATGCATCTACTCTGTTTGCAAATGCATGAAAAGACATATTTATGAAGGAAACGGTCAAGGCATTTAGGGTATCTGGGTCTATACAGATGTGTGAATTCATCTAAACTTATTTGTTATACAGGAATTCACTATGTATCATCCCAAATGTCTCACAGTATCAATTAGCATTTAGCACCTTCAATGACAAATCTGTAATTGCCTTTGCAAAACTTTAGATCCAGATGAAATGCTTAGTAACTCCGCATCGCATCATGATTTGAACTGTCCGACGCTCTGTTTGTAGAAAAAGACAATATTTAACACTTTACCGTTTACCTACAGAGTAGACTCAGATCAGACGGCTCCTATAGGAGTCATCTGATCAGGGTCTGCTCTGTTTGCTTATGAAATAATATAGATCTGATTCTACAGTTTCTGTCAACCATTGTTCCTAGTACTGTTATAAAAAATTTGATTACCGGGAATTAATATTCATGATATTAATTTTGACATGAAAAACCATGGAGTACAGGTTCAATATGAAACAAAGGTCTTAGCAGGCAGAAACTGCCCAGCAGCTTACAGGGCTGAAACTATCCATTCTCAAAAAGGCGACTATAGAAAACTATTTGATAAACATCAACACATCTGGGTGAGAATTTAATTTTAATTGAATACAGCCAGGGGTATTTCTAAGTTAGTTTAAAATCTCTTGCACAAATTAAAATCCTCATTTTGAGGGTGCAACATTTTGAATGAATAGGTTAACACAGTTAAAAAAGTGGACAAGTCTCAGGTTTTCATTGGAATTTTTCTCTCCTTTTTTTTTTTCAAAGTAACAAACCAGTCATGCAGGAAAATTTCACCCTGTGATGCTTTAATTATTTTTTATTCATACCATTTTAATGAAAAAAGCAATAACCCCATGTGCTTTGCTGTTCGTTAGCTGCTGCTTGGGATTTCAATACCCACAATGCATCATTGCCCCGTTGATGAATTGCTGTCAAAAAAATGTTTTCGATGCAAATATGTAGGTTTCCGATTCTGTTTTTTAAATCAAGAGAAATCTCTTTCTCCTTAGATACGGATGTACAAAAATAATGACCCTTTAGTCTCGTAATATCATGATGAATATAATGGACTAGATCGGAATTCTGGGTTCTTATAATAACTGACTGGTATTTAACACGTTCCCGCATATTGACACCTTTTGACGCTTCTGTAAAAGTCACTTTATGAAACCATTCTGATAAAAAAGAGCATTTGCTCCTGTGGAGCAAATGCTCTATTTATCACAATGATTTAAAAACTACACAAATCTGAAAAATTGACCTTTTCTCTAGTAAATGCTCCTTATTGGTAGATTTAATCAAAGAGGTTGGATCTAAAAATAGCCTAGGAGCTTTTTGATTGGGTCTACTCTGTTTGCTTTATAGATGTAATTCTAACGTTTATACCATTGCCAAACCCTCTTGTGTTCATATGTTAGTATAAAAAGTCAGCTAATTAATATTCATGATATCATTATTTCTTACATGAATGAGTAAAGGCTAAATAAATGTAGCAGGCATCAGTTTTGTCACTGTGTTAGAATACTAAGCATCAGCACGCTATAATGCTACATGTCTATTTCTGCTGGTTTGTCACGTACAATAGGCCTGTCACACCAGTTTCCCCATAACCAATCACTTCTTATCATTACATAAAAGTAATTATAAAATCAATTCATTACATAAAAATAATTATAAAATCAATTTATAGAGTTACACTCAGCAGGGTATGTGTGGCCAGCCAATTAGACTATGTTTTATGCAATTTTGCGGCACACAAATCCTCGCATAGTTTACAATTCCCCAGTAAATCAGGCCCATTACTTGCAGCACTTTAATTAACTTTGATCGATCAGGTTTAATTAAGAGCAAGTCTTTGAAATGAAGCAATTAACAACCCTCTAGTCTAATTTCCTTCCTTCTCTCCATTTCAACTCCATGAAAATTTCCAATTAACTCAAATAGTTCAGAAGTTCAATTAAGTTTGAGAGCTAATCAGAACCTACAAATTACACTTCATTCTTTATAAGCTAAACAGTGTGTCACAATTGGCAATCAAAGCACTGGAGGTATTGTGATTCTGTAGGAGATTTCCAGCATTGCAACAAGTGGTCTCTTATTTCTGATTGTCCCCTGGAACAATTAGAATATCATGCTAACAATTTACAGACATAGCTGTCCCCTGGAACAATTAGAATATCACGCTAACAATTTACAGACATAGCTCAAAACTATTTTAAACAAATTCTTCTAACTTTTAACAAATAATTCTGGTATTGTCGTCTTTTTTTTTTTCTATCTTTTTTTCAATTGTTTCTTTCATAAAACCATTCAAAGTATCACACAGTTTAGATCTTGATCTGATACCGAGTCTCCTGGTGTCTCAAACTGCAGAGTAACAGATAAAGGTGCATACTCAAATAGCAAAATCGTCTTTTTTCCATCAAACCCTATGTTGTGACCACTCTTTAGAATCGTCTTGAAGAGATGATTCTAAAGAATGGTCACAACATAGAGTTTTGGAAAGAAATAAAGGAGTTATTCTTGAAAGTTTCTTAATTTACACATCTTATCTGGACCTCTGAAACTGTTTACAAAGCTGTTACAACTTTGTACAAATACAATTTAGTAACTATAGTTTTACACCAAGCCATCTGCTTGTTTCTCATTCACACATTTTTTTTTCAATTAACCCTTCGCTTGCTGTTCACATCAATATACCTACATGTAAATAGTGAAGACCCAGATGAGACAGCTCCTGCAGGAGCTGTCTCATCAGGGTCTGCACTATTTACATATTGATTGTGCAACCAGTGCACTCCACAGCAGTGATTGCACAGCGAAGTACTTGTACACAGTGAAGATATATGTAATTATACAACAGGGCATGGGTAAAGAAGGAGAAATGTATTTTAAAATTCAGCAAGAGAAGGGTTAACATGAAGCTACAGCAACTAGCAGAGTCATAGGAGCAGAACAGTGATAGTAAGATATTGTAGAGATGAAAGCATTATAATGAGCAAGATATTCACAACAAATTTAAATATTTTTTCCAGTCACTGATAACCTGTATCTCTCGTTTCCTTTGTGTCGTCTCAATTCTTTCCCTCTGTTATTTGATTGACTGATGCTAACAGTCCGGATCCAAATAAAGTAAAATGTAAAGTACCTAGTCATAGTCTACTTTCAGTCAGAATGACCGCTCAGCCAACTGCACATTTACTCTCCTGGTCACTGAGCCATTCGCCTACAATATTGAGCAGTGCTAACATATGGCACGATTACGTAGACCTTCACAGGTACCCATTTTAATGCCTGGGTAGAGAGGAGGCAACCTCGTGCGGGTGGGAGACACTGAAAAGCATCTCTGAAATTTTGAGCTGGCCCAGCCAGGATTCGAACCCGGACCCCTGGGTTATCAGCTCAATGCTCAACCACTAGGCCATTTAACTACCACCACCAAATGAGACATTGAACTTATTACTCAGTCCAGCGTTTCATCTGGATCAAAGCAGTTTGACACATATCCAGTTTTTTAACCCTTTAGATATCCCTTTTTTAACCCTTTAGATTTTCTAACCCAGATATCCAGTTTTTTTACCCTGTTAACCCTTCGCTTGCTGCATTTTAAAATACATTTCTCCTTCTTTACCCATGCCCTGTTGTATAATTACATATATCTTCACTGTATACAAGTATTTCGCTGTGCAATCACTGCTGTGGAGTGCACTGGTTGCACAATCAACTTGTAAATAGTGCAGACCCTGATGAGACAGCTCCTGCAGGAGCTGTCTCATCTGGGTCTTCACTATTTACAGGTAGATATATTGACGCGATTAGCAAGCGAAGGGTTAACTACCTTTGAATGCCTTTGCAAACACAGTAGACCAAGATCAGATGATTTTGGTCTACTCTGTTTGCAAAGGCATTCAAAGGCATTTATGGGGTAAATCATTTGATTTATTCTTACTTCAATATTGAACAGGGAAAAGGCTTTAACAAACAGCGTAAACCTCCTCTCCAAATTTAGACACAAGAATCTATAGTCTATTTATTGTTATAATTGTTGGTATGGTCAAATTAAAGTTCCTGTCTCATTCCTTTAACACAGAGATCCATTTTGATAATCAATTAAAAGTTGATTTATAATCTGAAGCATTTTTTTCAAATTTTCTGCCAATTTCTATCATACCTCCTGTCTTGTCATATTCACCACACATTAAACCCCAGCAAGTCTTTTCTACTCATAATTACTAAATTGACTTAATTGCACATTAATTGTCTAATTAATCTATGTAATTACCTTCCATGGTAAATAATGTCACAGAAGAATTAGATTTGGCCCTAACAATTAAAGCCCTCATATATTATTGCGAGGTTTAACCCTGGCAACCCTGAATTTTCAAATGGACTATTCCAAAATTCAAACAAGTCAAGCTGATCGTGAATGTTATGGGCTTTTTCTAAAGAAAATTGTTACATGACAAACAGTGCAGACCCTGATGAGAGGGCTCCTTAAGGAGCCCTCTCATCTGGGTCTGCATTGTTTGCAAAGAACATAAGTGACTTGTGTCCCGCACTGTCAGGTTTAACCTTTTCAATACTAAAAATTCCAAGTGGAGGAGTGGCCCATCAGTGTTGAACTACAGAGTCCATTTAGTATGAAACATTTATAAAATTGTTTGCGGATTTTGACTGACAAACAGTACAGACCCTGATCAGAGGGCTCCTCTAAGAGCCCTTTTATTTGCAAATGGAAGTACACACATTATCTCCCACATTCAAATGTTTAAGGATCAATCTTTTAATTATAGTTAATGTGCATAATGTACAAAATGTACGACACAATTATAAAAAACAAACTATTTGTAGGGTTTTAAAATAGCAAATGATATTTCAAACACAAGATCCACTGATGGAATTAATACTACATTAGTACCAAAAAATCCCAACCATTTGACGAATAAACATCGAAGGTCGTTAAAAGCATATGACTGCTTAATGCAGAACCAAATACAGAAAGTTCCTTTGACAATTATCTGCATTTCCTTGTTCTACATGAACCCTTTACTCCATAAATACGTCTTTCTATGCCTTTGCAAACAGAGTAGACCTGGATCAGATGGCTCCTGATCAGGGTCTGCTCTGTTTGTTCATGAAATAATAAAGATATGAGTCCACAGTTTCTGCCTTTGCCAAAATGTCCTGTGTTCATGTACCATTTTACCATTATAACAAATAAACTAATTAATATTCATGATGTCATTATTTCGTACATCAAGCTACTATCTTTCTAACAATAAGTCTGTTCCTTCACTCTCAGTCTATCAGTATAGATTATCCCTTTCCCTCATACAAACGTGTTTTCACGCATTTGCAAAAAGAATAGACCCAGATCAGATGGCTCCTAGAGGAGCCATCTGATCAGGGTCTGCTCTGTTTGCTAATAGAATTTGATAAATCTGTTTCTTTGCTTTCTAAAATGTCTAAAATGTTCCACCTTCCATATTTCTTTTTTACAATTTTGTTAATGAATATTTAGTAGGTACTGAAAATTGTAATAAACAGAGAACAGGGAAAGGGTTATGCTCATAGGTCAAATCTCCAACTGAGGTCAACTGGTCATAGTCTACACTGAGGTCAACTGGTCATAGTCTACACTGTTGGCAATGTCCAAAATGCTCTTTTCTCCAAATAAAGTTCAACTCTTCGCACGTTTAGAACTTATAATTTCGTCTGCAAGCATGCAAAGACTTAAAGGCTAATATTTCCTTTTCTCTATCCTTTGAACCATTTTCTTAACCAATTCTTCATATTGATGCCTTTTGATGCCTCAGTAAAAGTCACTTTTTGAAACCATTTTGATAATAGAGCATTAAATTTTGCTCCATAGTGGTTTCAAAACTTCACAATTCTACAGTTTTCATTTTTTCTAGTAAATGCTCCCTTTCAGTAGATTTATTCAAAGAGGTTGGGTCTAAAAAAAAATAGCCTATGAGGGAATGGGTTAAATGTAATAGCCTGATGGGATATTTATGTGATGCGACTGAAACCTGCTGAGAAGCTGAATGACTTTGTTATTTTTTTCATATTAGCTACATAGTGACACCTCTCTCAGTGTTCTTTGTTCATGTATAATCACAAGGTGGCTCCGAGAGCATTTTAATGAGAGGAATCTAAATGGCCAAATTAACAAATGACTTTTCACTAACCATTTACACATTGTAACACAACATTGAAGAATTCATTGCATGGGTGTTATCCAAGGAAATCAGTTTTATCATTTGCATATTAGCCCTTTACACCATAGATGCACCTTTAACCCTTTCCCTCATATAATCGTGTTTTCTCGCATTTGCAAACAGAGTAGACCCAGATCAGACAGGAGCCGTCTGATCAGGGTCTGCTCTGTTGATAATAGAATTTCATAGATCAATTTCTTTACTTTCTAAACTGTCTATAATGACCCACCTTCCATAAATTTCTTTATAACTATTTAGTCCATGATTATTCAGTAGGTATTGAAATTTGAAACAAACATAGAACAGGGAAAGGGTTAACATCTTTAACCCTTTCCCTGTTCAATATTCATGTTAGACTTAATGACATTATGAATATTGATTAGCTGTTTTTTATAATGGTACAATGTCATGTACACAGGATATTTTGGTATTGGTAGAAACTGTAGTCAGATCTATTATGGTTCCATAAGCAGACAGAGCAGACCCAGATCAGACAACTCCTATAGGAGCCTTCTGATCTGGGTCTACTCTGTTTGCAAATGTGTGAAAAACGTGTTTATATGAAGGAAAAGGTTAATACAGTAGAGCCGGATCAGACGACTCTGGATCCTGTAGGAGCCGCCTGATCAGGGTCAGAGCTTTGTTTGCTTATAAAATAATGTAAAACTGATCTTTCTGTCATGGCCACAAATTGTTATGCTCACAAGTTATTATTACAATTCAGGTTACTAATATTCATGGTTGTTTTTATTACTTAAATAAATATTCATGGTGTAAAGGGAAAATATAATATCCATCAATTTCTAAAGAAGTTACAACTAAGAATCAGGTACGTAGTGACAGGTGTTGTAATATTGGTACTAAGGTTTATTTGACAACTTCACAAGAATATTAACTGTTTCCCTGTTAACCATTAACTGATATTCAAAATTTTATCATCTCATTAATATTCAGGGACAGGATCATTAAAATGGAATATAGAAAAGGCATTTTTTCACAATGGTGGAAACTGTAAACTTGGATCTATAAAATTCCATAAGTAAACGAAACAGACCCTGATCAGACGGCTCGTATATATAAGTGTGTGAAAAAGGTGTTAATAAATTATGAAGGAAAGGGTTAACCCTTTCCTCCATCAATATGCCTTTCTACGCTTTTGCAAACAGAGTAGACCCAGATGAGACGGCTACTATAGGAGTCGTCTGATCAGGGTCTGCTCTGTTTACTTATAGAATAATATATATCCAATACTATAGTTTTTACTTTGGCAAAAGAGAGACAGAGACAGAGACAGAGAGACAGACAGACAAACAGGAGAGAGAGACAGAGACAGAGACAAACAGAGAGACAGATACAGAGTGACAGACAGACAGACAGAGAGACAGATACAGACAGACGGAAGGAGGGAGGGTGAGAGAGAGATAGAGACAGAGGAAATAAAATGAAGGATGAAAGTGTCAGGAAAATAGAAAGAGTGGGAAAGAAACAGGCTATCAGTACTTATTCTTGAAATTAAAGCAAGATAATTAGTATTTATATATTAACCCTTCGCTTGCTGTTCACGTCAATATACCTACCTGTAAATAGTGAAGACCCAGATGAGACAGCTCCTACAGGAGCGGTCTCATCAGGGTCTGCACTATTTACAAGTTGATTGTGCAACCAGTGCACTCCACAGCAGTGATTGCATAGCGAAATACTTGTATACAGTGAAGATATATGTAATTATACAACAGGGCATGGGTAAAGAAGGAGAAAAGTATTTCAAAATTCAGCAAGAGAAGGGTTAATCAAATTGTAAACACTACCAGATGACATGTATATTTCAAATGAACAGAACAAAATAAAGTCTTCTGTTCTTGCTGTGGACCTTGTGCACTCACCAGCAGCAAAAAGCAATTGATCACCTGTTGCTCATTGTAGAAATGATTACCTGTCAGTCCGTTTGAACTTTTGAAACTTACATTAATTAGAGCTGAGATCAAAGTGATATGTTATAAATGAGGTTGATCATGCGCAGACTTTTTGCAAACGCTGTTAAATTCATTTCAAATATCAAACTTATTTTTCTCTTCTTAATTGTGACATTTGCAAGTAGTTTTGATCCAAATCAAATACAATTGAACCAAGTACCTTGGTATTCTACCAGGGGTCAAAGCTGGAGCCCACTGGGTCAATATTTTCTTCAAATGCCTATGCAAATTTGAAACTGGTGGGCAAAAGAATTTGAGCTGACATTTTTGTATCACCACAGGTTAATGGTAATTGATGTAAATTAAAAAGTAAGAGCTCTATTGTTGATATTTTATAGAAGTTGATATTTAATTCTTTGCTTGCTAATTGTTGTCTGGAAGTATTGTCGTCTGCTACAATTTTGTACCAATTCTATATTAATATTTTCTTCAATATAAATTTTTGTTAAAATCTACAATTCCGACAAAACATAAAATAACTTAAGCATCTCATATGATGAGAGGGCTCACCCTCTAATCTGGGTCTACATTGCTTGCAAAGGACATTAGTCACTCGTCTCCTGCACTGAAAGTGTTAATTGATTTCAGATAAAAAAAAAAAAAAAAAAAAAAACATCTTCAGTATCATTAATGCAGGAAATTGAACAATTTGAATTACTATTGGTTTCTGATAACAATTTTTGCAAATTGTTAGCATCAACTGATATTGATGCTGGGATTGAAACTGTCATCTTATATGTCTAAGCGACCCTATTTATGTAAATCAAATATCCACAATCAATCAGTTTGTAACACTGAACAAGTCAATTTGTCACCATTTTGATAACATTAAATTAAACTGACTTAATAGCAAATAGTGAAGACCCTGGATATTCCTTCAAGAAAAGTATGATCTGGGTTTGCACAATTGGCAGTAAGTTTGTCTGTCCAAAACATTTATGTAATAAGGGTAACCCTTTTCTATTCTGGCTATGCAAAATTGTTGTTCCCGGTTAACCCTTTCCTTCATATAAATGCCTTTTCACGCATTTGCGAACAGACTAGACAGAGATCTGACCGCTCCTAGAGGAGCCGTTGGATCAGAGTCTGCTCTATTTGCTAATGGAATTTGATATATCTGTTTCTCTTAGCTTCTAAAATGGCTACAATGTTTAACCTTCCATATTTCATTATAACTATTTTGTCAATGAACATTCAGTAGGTATTGGTGACATTTTGAATAAATATAGAACAGGTAAAGGGTTAACTGTTTCACTCATATTGACACCTCTTGACACTAACCTCTGTTAAAGTCACTTTTGAAACCGTTGTGATAAATAGAGCATTTTGCTCCATAGGAGCAGGATCTGCTTTGTATGCTTTTGGAATTAACCCTTTCCCTCATAAGCTATTTTTAGACACAACCTCTTTCAATCAATCTACCAAAAAGGAGCATTTACTAGAGAAAAGGAAAAGTTTAGAATTGTGTAGTTTTGAAACCACTGTGATAAATAGAGCATTTGCTCCTATAGGAGCAAATGCTCTATTTATCACAATGGTTTCATAAAGTGATTTTTACAGAGGTTAGTGTCAAGAGGTAAGCAGCCTTGTTCTTTCAAAGATGCTCATGTTTATTCATATAGTGGCCGCTTTAGTGGTATTCTACTGTACAGTACATAGTTGGCTGCTTTAGTGTCATTCTACTGTACAGTACATAGTTGGCTGCTTAAGTGGCATTCTACTGTACAGTACATAGTTGGCATTCTACTGTACAGTACATAGTTGGCATTCTACTGTACAGTACGTAGTTGGCTGCTTAAGTGGCATTCTACTGTACAGTACATAGTTGGCATTCTACTGTACAGTACATAGTTGGCATTCTACAGTACAATAAATAGATGGCTGCTTTAGTGGCATTCTACTGTACAGTACATAGTTGGCTGCTTAAGTGGCATTCTACTGTACAGTACATAGTTGGCATTTTACTGTACAGTACATAGTTGGCATTCTACAGTACAATAAATAGATGGCTGCTTTAGTGGCATTCTACTGTACAGTACATAGTTGGCTGCTTTAGTGGCATTCTACTGTACAGTACATAGCTGGCTGCTTAAGTGGCATTCTACTGTACAGTACATAGTTGGCATTCTACTGTACAGTACATAGTTGGCATTCTACAGTACAATAAATAGATGGCTGCTTTAGTGGCATTCTACTGTACATAGTTGGCTGCTTTAGTGGCATTCTACTGTACCATACATAGTTGACTGCTTTGGTGGTATTCTACTGTACAGTACATAGTTGGCATTCTACTGTACAGTACATAGATGGCTGCTTTAGTAGCATTCTACTGTACAGTACATAGTTGGCTGCTTTAGTGGTATACAGTACATAGATGGCTGCTTAAGTGGCATACAGTACACATTTGGCTGCTTTAGTGGCATTCTACTCAATCTACTACTGTACAGTACATAGTGGGCTGCTTTAGTGGCATTCAACTGTAAAATACATAGTTCTCATCATCACATGACTAGATGTGGTGTGCGGTGGTCTAGCGGTAGTGCGATTGACTACCAATCTGGATGTCTGGTGTTCAAATCCCGGTTAAAATGGGTACCTGTGACGGTCACTAGCCGGTACTGCGGTCATATGATTGTGCCATATATTAGCAGCGGTCAATATTGTAGGCTCTGTGACTAGGGGAGTAAATGTACAGTCAACTGAGCAGTCCTTCGGACTGAAAGTAGACTATAACTAGGTGCTTTACTTTTTTTTTTTACTAGGACCTGACACAAAATTTTGTAACTAAATTCTTTAATCTTTTTGTATAAGCTGTTACCTCATGAATATTTATACAAGAATTTATGATTTCATGAATATTAATTAGAATTTCTTTTTGTCTGGAGTATAAATACTGGAATTTGTTGCCATAGCAGAAACAATAGAATCTGATCTATATTATTTCATAAGCAAACAGAGCAGACCCTGATCAGTCGGCTCCTACTGGAGCCGTCTGATCTGGGTCTACTCTGTTTGCAAAGATGTGGAAAAGCATATTTATGGAGTGAAGGGTTTTAGAGATGTCATATAAACATACAGGTAAATCCTGTTATCACTGCTAGCACCCAGGTGTTTGATAAATTGGACAGTTTGTCAGCTATTTACATCCTTCGTCTAATCCTGTTGCACCAACTTCTTCATTTGGATGGGACAAGGTTAAACAACAGATTCTTTGTTTTTCTTTTCAACTCTTTGCACGCTAAGTGGGAAATATGTGACGAACGGTTTGGATCCCGATGTGACGCTAAGTAACACAACATATCTTACCAGGATCAAAACTGTTTTTATTGTATTTTTAAGCAGAAACAAAAGACAAATCAACTTTGATAATTGTAGCAGATTAAACAAATATTTTGCAGATGACAAGTTCTTAAGTATGTAATATCAAATATGAAATCTGCTTTTATATGTTATCTGCATTCAGTACATTTGCAGATCTTTTATTATTACATCTTTTATTCTCTACACCAACAGATACATGTGCGTGCACAGATACTCAAATCATCATCCCTATGTTATGACCACTCTTTAGAATCATCTCTTTGAGATAATTCTAAAGAATGGTCACAACATAGGGTTTGTTGGAGAAATAAAGGAGTTTTGTTCTTGAAAAAAAAACTCCTTGAAAATGTTTGAATTTACAAATCTTATCTGGACCTCTGTTCTCCTTTTCTTTCTTCACAAACACCAATCATTCAGTTTAGTGAAACAGGTTCTGATCAGGATCAAACATAGTTAGCCCTTTACCTGATAAATATTCATGTAGAACTGAATTTTTATCATGGTATATAAACACAATGTTTTGACCATGGCAGAAACAGTAGAATCAGATCTGTATTATTCCATAAGCAAACCGGGCAGACCCTGGGTATACTCTGCAAAGGCTTTGGAAGCCGTCGTCTCTATGAGGTAAAGGGCTAACAAGATTCTGTATTAAACATTTCAAATGCATTGCTATGTGGAACATGCGAAAGCTCTTCCCTTTGAATTTTCATCTGATTTTCAAAGTCAATTGTTCCACCACTGCTTAATGGTTGAGTCCATTCAGTATGATAGGGTTAACTTACAAAAAATATTTCTTAATGGTGCAGACCTTGAACGTCTAGGAGCCATCTGATCTGGATCTACTCTGTTAGTAAAGGCATGTATCTGTTTGATATAAGTTTACACATAAATACACTGTCAACCTTAGGTACCCTGTATCCTATATTCAATCCATCTTTTAATATTTTTATCATCAAATTTCTAAAGTTGATTTTAAATCCTGTATTATTGCAAAACTCAATTATTTTACACGGATATATTTTTTCCATACATTTTACACGGATATATTTTTTCCATGCATTATCAGAGATAACAAATCCCCTGTAACTCTAACTATTCCCTTGTATACAGAAAACAAGAACACCAACTTTTGCAAATAGTGTAGAAATAGATCAGAGGGCTGAAGGAGGAGCTCTCTAATATCAAAAGGGTTTTTGCAGAAAACCTTTGGTCTGGGTCGACACTGACTGCACATGCCAGTAGTGTTTTTCCCACAATTAGAAGAAAAGTTAATTCTTCATGGTCAAAAACCTGGAGAGTTTATTGGTATGTAGCCTTCCCCACAGTACCAGCATCTCTGGTTCGAAACGGGACATCTCGCCTGGAGTTGCCATGATTTATTATCCTAGTTTTTGACATTTTGTAACAAGAATTTCTCCGTCTTTGTCAGCGCTTCATGTTCACTTGTAATGCCATGTGGAACTCTGCCATAAAACCTTCCCGATTCCATTAAACATCAGACAATGCTGGAAAGATTAATTAATATCATTAATGTAATTGCAAATCTGTGTGCAGCACTATGTGTCCCCACGATAGTGCACCCTGACTAGATTGCCTCAGCAGACTGCCGTAAACGCGATTGATTTACTGTCATATAGAACTTCATATTTGCCAACTCTGCAGACAACCGGAGTGCCCGCGAATATAAACAACATTGATGATGCAAATATAACAACAATCAATGACTGCATGAAGACATTAAAGTTTTTTTGCATAGCAATATTTGCAGTAGCTAATCAGACCTGAGAATGACGGAGTTGCTAACTGGGGCAATGATGAGATCATGCAGTATTTAGACAGAAGACCGGCAAAATCTCATTGCCATTGTGAACTGAAAAATTAAACTCTTTGCACGCTAAGTAATTTTTCGTCTGCGACGGTTGTCATCTGTTTCAATTCTTTAAATCTTAATGAAATTTCTCTCATTTCCTTGCCAAAAATATGGTCAAAGTGACAAACAGTTTGGATCCTGATGAGACGCCGCGTATGCGGCGTCTCATCAGGATCCAAACTGTTTGCATAGGTAATCACGGTTTCACCACCAGCGTGCAAAGAGTTAAGCCAAAACGCATGTCCCCAATTGTTAAGCATCAATAGCAATTTACAAGGGTTAAAGCCTCTTAAATTGTGAAACACTACCCATAGTTGAATGTGTAGTGATTGTAGAGAATTTCCTCTCATATAACCCTTTATTTCACAGATACATCTTGTCATGTCTTTGCAAACAGGGTAGACCCAGATCAGATGACTCATGAAGATGCCTGATTTCCCCCGTTTCCCTGTTGAATACTCATGTAAGTAATAATGACATCATGAATATTTATGAGCTGAATTTTTATTATGGTTTAAGTACACAGGTGTGGTTTTTTTTGGTACTGGAAGAAACTGTAGAGTCAGATCTATTATAATTTTATATGCAAATAGAGCAAACCCTGATCAGACGGCTTCTATAGGGTCTTATATGATTGCAAAGATGCCAAAAGGCATCTATACATGGTAAAAGGTTAATGTTCACTGCTGATCTAGATCTACTCTGTCAACAACTTCCCAAAGATAACTTTTCCCTGTGACAAACCTTTTACATCAATTTCTACCTTTAACCCTTTCCCTCATATAAACGTGTTTTCATGCATTTGCAAACAGAGTAGACCCAGATCAGACGGCTCCTAGAGGAGCCGTCTGATCAGGGTCTGCTCTGTTTGCTAATAGAATTTGATAGATCTGTTTCTCTAGTTTCTTAAATGGCTACAATATCCAACCTTCCTTATTTCATTATAACTATTATGTTCATGAATATTCAGTAGGTATTGAAATTTGAAACAAACATAGAACATGGAAAGGGTTAACCCTATATTCCATGAACATTTCTGCAGGTAATGACATATTGAATATTAATTATATAAATTGTTATAATAGCACATGGACACACAATTGTTTGACGATGATAGAAACTGTAAAATCATATCTATATTGTATCATAAGAAAACAGAGCAGACCCAGATCAGACAGCTCCGGTTTGCTTCTGACATAAATATAGATATGATTCTACGGTTTCTGCCAATTGGCCAAAAATTACTGTGTCCCAGTGCTATTATAACAATTAATCTAATTAATATTCATGATGTCAATATTTCTTACATGAATATATTAATGGTGTAAAGGGTTAATATTCATGATGCCATTATTTCTAACATGAATATTCATGGAGTAAAGGGATAAATATATGTCAGTAATCTAATAATATATATTTTTCAAAGCTATAAATTCTTCTTTCAGGTGGTAAACCTTTTAAATCGTATCACTGAAACTTAATTGGCGTTTTCTACATCTCTTAATCTTTTTCGTCAAATATCAAATCTATTAAGACTTTCTCACAGATTTGTAATCCCTTTCTATCCCATCTTTTTTCTATATCCCTTTATGTTTTTGTATACAAAATGACAAAATATTGTGGAGGATCAAGGGTATGATATCCGTCATCTTCATCCAGGTGTCCTGGCTTACTACATCACAGAGTCCTAGAAGCCCAAGATTGTCTGATCATCTTAACGATGCGGCTTCTGTGAATGCCAGTTGACCATAAAGTTCTTTAGAAAAAAAGGTCATAAAAGTTTTAATCTGTTTATTATTGTGAGTCAGATTAATTGCATTGCCATGCATGAGTGGGTTTTAAATTTTTCTGTCAGTCTACCCCCTATTCATCTGGTGTGACCTCCGAAGGTTTCCACTGATAATTATATTCTGATGTTTCACTAGTATTTCCCACAAACAAAACTGTTGAGAAGACCCTATAAACTTCCATTTCATTGCCGATCATTTTGATGTGGTTATAATTGAAAGGTATGATGGGCTTCTGAAGTTGTCCAGGTTTAAATTTCTTCGGATAGGCTTTGAACAATTTCACTGGTCAGCTAAATGAACACTGTTACACGTGGGCTAATAGAGGGATGTGTTTTGATGGGATGAACTGGACAGGCAACTTGTGTTTTGTTCTGAAATGAAGCTGGTTATCACCTTTTCAACTACAAGGAGATAACACTTTACTCCATTAATATTCGTGTAAGAAATAATGACGTCATGAATATCTACAGTAAAACCTCTCTATAACGGCCACTGAATTGTGTTAATTAGTTGGTATATTAGGGCAGGTGGTTGCTTAAAGCAAGGTGAAAGTAAAACAGCTTTAAACAGCCACCTGCCTCTAACACAAAATACTTGATGTAATTTAGTGGCCGCTATAGAGAGGTTTTACTGTATTGAATTCATTTTATAATGGCACATGCACACTGCAACTTTTGGCTGTGACAGAAACTGAAGAATCAGATTTATATAATGTCATAAGCAAACAGAGTAGACTCTGATCAGATGATTCCTACCAGAGCCTACTATGTTTGAAATAAAAAGGTGTATTTATGAAGTAAAGGTTTAATGCAGGATAACAGTTATGCAGAATGTTCCCATAGGAGCTTTCTGCATTCTTCACTATTTATTCACTATAGAGGGGCTCTACTGTACAAGAACTTTTAAACCTCACAGAAAATGACTTTTTAACCTCTGTGCATAATGAGAGTAGACCCAAATCAGATGGCTCCTGCAGGATTCGTCTGCACTGTGAGTAGACCCAAATTAGATGGCTCCTGTAGGATCCGTCTGATAAGGGTCTGCTCTGTTTGCTTATGGACTATAATGTAATATAGATCTGATGATACAGTTTTCTACCATGGCTTAACTTCTTGTGTTCATATGTCATGGTAAAAAATAATCTATTTAATATTAAGGATGACATCATTTCTTACATGAATATTCATGAGGTGACTGGATACGACCATTATCAGATGCAATGTTTCCAATATGACAACTGATTATAGTCTAAACTATTTGAAAACTTGTAGCTAATTCAAAACAGAGCTAACGCATTTCAATATTTTTCACCAATAAAAGTCCAAGTGGTACAAGGCGTCTTAAGCTCCATACAAGGGGAAAAACAAAGGAATAAAAAATCCCAATTACAACAATTTTTAGCTGAGAGGTTGGCAGCTCTAATGAAAAAGCCGATTTATAGCGGCTCTAATTGTAAGTGCAGTTTTCTCCAAAACCCATTAATTAGTGCCTGAGTCATAGGCCAAAACTAATTAATCCCCTTTCCAATTATAATTAGACAAAGAAATGTGAATTGCACCAACAAGGCAGAAGTTATTCAGGCCAGAGACCGCGGACAGCGTTAATTGTGTATTGATTTTATTTGTTTCTTGATTATGCTTGGTATCTAAGGACAAATACTTAACCCTTCATCCGAAGACACACATTCACTGCCATCTGCATACAATGAAGACTCAGATCAGAGGGCTCCTAGAGGAGTCATCAGAGCAAGGTCTGCACTGTTTGTCATTCAGAATCCTCTAGCAAGTTTAAGCCATTCCTACTGAGTGGACTCTCTAGTTAAATACTGATAGGCTATTCCATTCTTATAATTCTGGGTTGAAAGGGTAAACCCTTATCTAATTACAAAACATTTTATCATCTTTAATTCTGGTCAGATTCATTTTTTTTAACATTATCCAACTTTGTAAGAATTTGAGAAGCATTTTGATCAATTGTAAAACTGCATATCGGATGCTCAAATGAAAGTCAAATTGAATGATCTGTATCCATACTGTTTGTCAATATCAACAAGGGAAACACTTACCCCTCACACAGACCACACTTACCCCTCACACAGATCACACTTACCCCTCACACAGATCACACTTACCCCTCACACAGACCACACTTACCCCTCACACAGACCACACTTACCCCTCACACAGATCACACTTACCCCTCACACAGATCACACTTACCCCTCACACAGATCACACTTACCCCTCACACAGACCACACTTACCCCTTACACAGATCACACTTACCCCTCACACAGACCACACTTACCCCTCACACAGACCACACTTACCCCTCACACAGATCACACTTACCCCTCACACAGATCACACTTACCCCTCACACAGATCACACTTACCCCTCACACAGACCACACTTACCCCTCACACAGACCGCACTTACCCCTCACACAGACCACACTTACCCCTCACACAGATCACACTTACCCCTCACACAGATCACATAGTTATTCTCTTAAATATTTGCCTTTTTCAATATTTTTTTTTCACTTTCTATGTCCATAGCTCAGCTAACTCAGGACAATTTTGTGAATTCTGCTCATTTTGCCAGTGTAATCACTAATAATCTGTAGAATTAGTTCATTAACAAATCTTTTGAGATTCAAAATTATGCAGGATGATAAAAAACAAGACAAAGAGTGGAATCTTCATAGCAAGTGCTCTATGATGCAAAATCTGCTCACCATGTGTGGGATTGATAATTGATATTAAGAATTACGATTGCTATGACACATGACTGCCTTCCAATATCATACCCTATTTACTCCAAGTATTCGGACACATAATCTCTCCTTTCCACTAGTTTGTGGAGCATTTTGATAACCTTAAATTAGACTGACATAGTATTAAATGGGTGTAGACCCTGATCAAATGGCTACTTCAGGATGTGTCTGACCAAATATTTAGGGTAATTATGGTATCCACAATATCAGATTCTTTGCTTCATAGCACGCGACAATGTAAATGCTCAATCAGAAAAATTTAGCCACATAGTGTAGACCCAGATCAAACTACTCCACGGTATTGATTAGGATCAACACCATTTGCTACTCAATAAGTTCTATTTAACCCCATCAGTGTGGGAAATTAGTCACTTAATGTCCTTTGCAAACAGTGTAGACCCAGATCAGAGGGTTCCATGAGGAGCCCTCTCATCTGGGCCTGCAGTTTGTCATGTTGCACTTTTTATTAAAAAAAATAAAAAATCCCTGAATATTAATAGTAAACATGACCTGTTTGCATTTTGGTATAGTCCATTTGAAAATTCAGCAATGCAAGGGTTAACGTTATCACAATGGTACAGAATAGACTTTTTCAGTTTTACAATACATAAGAATTACTATGCTAGTAGCTTTGAAGTTCAGCTGTATTTTGGCGAGTTAGAAAAGTTGTTAAATGTGAGCATTTAACTACTTTTCTGACGAGCCAAAATGCAGCTTAACTTCAAAACTACTAGTGTAGTAATTCTTTTATCATGCAACGCCAATAAAGAATGGAGAAAATGAAGAAAAAGAAAGTTTGCTCAAGCAGTTCAGTCCCCTGAATAAAAATACACGCCAGTACAATATACATGACGTCATATCGGCGTGCAGTGACGTCGTCGATTTTTACAACATAAACAAACTTGATTTAATCCTTTGATATGGACAAAAAGTTGAGAAAAAGGTGAGCAAATGTGTTAAATTTGATGTTTATGTTAAATTATGCCTTTTCTTCCTTCTGTTTTCCTCCTATTGGCTGAATTAAACGTGCATCCCAGTGGGATCAGTACACATGCACTGTACCTCACAAAATACAGCGTCGACGTGGAAAATATTATGCTAGTAGGAAGTGACTGTATTTCGTGACGTTGCATGATAAAATATAAATACGGTACAGCCATTTTGTTTTGTTTTAGTTTCAACTTCAGATAAAAATAGACAGAAACTCAAGTTTCTCAATGTCAGGACTCTTTTGAAATGTGAAAAGTGATAGTGACCTTGACATTGACCAAAGTGACCTTAAAAGTTACTCATGGCAGCACTTCCTAGCAGGAACCAGTATACCAAGTTTGGTTTATAGTTCAATCTTAACATACATGTAATTCATTTAATGAAAAAAACATTTGAGTGACACAATTAAAATGAAGTATTTAATGGACATGTAGAGTATTATTTCATAAGCATACAGAGCAGACCCTAATCAGATGGCTCCTATAGGAGCTGTTTGATCTGGGTCTTTCCTCTTTGCAAAGGTATGTTTATTGAGTAAAGGCAACTCCAATGTTAACTAGAAAACTGACTCAGTCAGAGAGGGCCCTGTAATCAAGGGCAGATAACTCTAGACATAGTGATCTGATTCAACCCAAAAACTATAGGTGTCTTCCTCTGATAATACTAAGCATATGCCTTAAATATGAAACCAATATGTGAAGTACTGTTTGAGTTATTGCGTTACATCAAAAGAGTTGATTGACGGATGGACGGACGGACAGAAAATGTGATTCCTATAGGGCTGCTGCATTTTCAATGCAGGGCCCTAATAAATTATATGGTCTTATTAGAATGGTTCTATTGAATACATACCTGTCAGTGTTGTTCGTGTCCATGTGCAGCTGAGTTTCCAGCAAAATTCAGCAGTGGCTTATACATCAAAACCTGAAAAGGAGTGTAGACGAGTTGAATACAGGAGCGAGGACAATGTTGAACACATCAAAGAGGTTATGATATACACATCAAAGCCAATAACGCCCATTGTCATAGACATCATGTGACGCCAGTAGAAAAGTTTAAAAAACATTACAGTCAAACCTCTCTTAACTGGAATTCCAGTAGAGAAGAATTTAGATACTTTAAGGCAGGAAGCTGCTTAATGCGGGGTGAAAGTCATGCATAAAGCTCCTAGAGGAGCTTTCTGCATGACTTTCACACTGCATTAAGCTGTCACCTATCTCCAAGACCGATAATTATACTAAATTTAATGTCCGGTTTCGAGGGGTTTTACTGTGTGTGAATATAGCAATGGACAAAAAGCTAATCAAGCAAATTGTTACTATCCAACACAAGCTTTTTGCCAATTACAGACATAGATACAAAATAAAGTCAGCCAATTAACAGGGAATGGGTTAAGAGCATTGGAAAACATGCAAGAAGTGAATGACAAACTACATCATCAATTTTGTTGAGTCAAGCAATGACACTATGTTCCTGTAGAGTAAACATATGTAAACTATACTAAATTCAGAAAAACAACCAACATGTATCAGATTCTATGTCCTGGGTAAAAGACAAAGGTGCGTACTCAAATACTAAAATCATTTCTCCACCAAATTCTATGCTGTGAATATTCTTTAGAATTGTCTTGAAGAGTGGCCACAATATAGGGTTTGGTGGAGAAATTACAGCCCCATTCTCCAACAGTATATCAAGGGCTTGGTGCAAAACTATTGTAACTCCTTGCCTTTGTGAAGGAGTTACAATTGTTTTGGACCAAACCCTCGATATATATTCAGCTAAAACTTAATGAAATTTCAATACTGCTAAATGTTTAGAAAACCACTGACTTTTTAAGAGACAGAAAACTTCATTGAATTTTATGGAAATCAATGGCTATTTTCGGTTACACTCCAATTGATTAAGCAGAAAGAACAGACCCTAATCGGACGGCTCTTACAGGAGCCATCTAATGCGTTGTCTACTCTGTTTGCAAAGACATTTATATGAAGGGAAGGGTTAAATTTGTCTTAAAATTAAGTGGCCAATTCTAAAAGAATATACTGGAGATCTGGCACCTCTCACACCACTAACAGACCCTGAACACTGTGGAATGTTACGGTCCACAAACCAATTTAAACACTCAAAATATCTCAGGAAAATTGAGCCCACCAGTTGAATTAAAAGACAATCAAGACAAAGATATGTACTTAATGGTAAGGCGGGAGAGTTCTCTGATCATCATGGCTCTTAATTTTCATTGCCAATTAATGAGCTCCATGTCTTGTAATCTTCTCTGTTATATACCCAAACCTTCTGTGACATAATAAAATACAACCTGCAAGGCATGACAGATCGTCACATAATTTCTTTTCACTCTTTTGATGAAAATTGTCAAATTGCAAAATAATATTTGACTAATTATCTTTAATATTCATAGGCAAAGATTTTATTTTCTTTTAATTGTGTAATTGTCATGAGGGGTTGTATAAGTTATGCATACACCAATGACTTCACTAATGATTGCGACCAGTAGATTGACGATTTTTATGTTTTTTGTCACATAGCCCGCTTTGATTACAAAAACGACACTGAAAATTAATTTTCATATCACTATCAATTTCCTATAGGAGCTGTCTGCTCAGTTTGTACAGGAATAATGCAGATATAATTCTACACTTTCTACCATGGTAAAATAGTTCTATGGTCATAATGCCATGATAAAAATCCAGCTAATTAATATTCATGATGTTAAGATCTTACATGAATATTCATGAGGTGAACGGATAAAACATCAAGAAAGTCAGTATCTGTTCAGGAAACACTCTGACTCAAACAGGCATTTTGAGGTATAATTCTGACCTTGAAATATGACATGCGGCTTCATGAGATACATATGTATGCCAAATATCAAGTCTCTATCTATACTGGCTCAAAAGTTATGACCAATGTTAAAGTTGCTGACAAACAAACAGACAAACAGACAAACAGACAGGGCAAAAACAATATCCCCCCCGACTATCGTCTATGGGGGCATAAAAATTCTGTTTTGTAAATTTTGGAAGAACCGAATTTTTACTTTGAGTTATCCCGAAGTCCGATTTATCCGGGTGCCAGATATCGAAGTTCAACTGTATTCCAAAAGATCCAAGATCTCACAGATCAATTGACAGGCCACAAACAATTCATGGCCCCCAGATCAAGATCCTAGGGGCATAAAAGTACTTTTAATATTGTAGCAGACTATAACTGTGAATACGAAAGTTGCATAGTGTTGAAAGGATTAAAAACAGAAATGCATGGAAAATATTCATCAAAACAAGCAGTAGATAAACTCGTAACAGTTTGTCAAAGCTTTTGATTGAAATTCTAAGATTACCGAAAATAATCACCCCTTTAACAATGTTTACACAGTGTCTGTTTTCATGACAGAACCATGATTGCATTTCTGTGTTAACCCATTCCCGCATATTGACGCCTTTTGACGCATCTGTAAAAGTCACTTTGTGAAACCATTGTGATAAATAGAGCATTTTGCTTCTAAGGAGCAAATGCTCTATTTATCACAATGGTTTCAGAACTACAAAATTCTTAAATTTTCCTTTTCTCTTGTAAATGCTCCTTTTCGGTCGATTTATTCAAAGAGGTTGGATCTAAAAACAGCCTATGAAGTAATGGGTAAAAACTTATCCAAAACAAACGGGCGCTACAATCATCCAAAATATAAACCCTCACATACTTGAAAGAAGTTTTAAACCTTTACTCAATGAATATTCATGTCAGAAATAATGACATCATGAATATTAATTAGATTAATTGTTACACAAGAATTATTAGCCATGGCAAAAGCTGTAGAACAATACAGTGAAACCCCTCTAAAACGGACGCTAAATTTAGCATAAATATCGGTCTTGGAGACAGGTGGCAGCTTAATGCAGGGTGAAAGTCATACAGAAAGCTCCTCTAGGAGCTTTCTGTATGACTTTCACCCTGCATTAAGCAGCCACCTGTCTAAAAGTATCTAAATTATTCTCTACTAGAATTCCGGTTTAGAGGGGTTTTACTGTATCTGTTTAATCTAAAGCAGACTCTCATCAGATGGCTCTTACAGGAGCTGTCTGATCAGGGTCTACTCTGTTTGCAATGGCGTAGAAAGGCATAATTATGGAGTAAAGGGTTAAATATTTTATCCTTTACCTCATGAATATTCATGTAAGAAAAATAATGACACCAGAAATATTTATCAGATGAATTTTTATAATGGCATATGAACAAGGGGAAACAGACTAAACGAAGATTATACGGTTCTTGTCTGATCAGAGTCTGCTCTGTTTGCTATAATAGATCTCACTCTACCGACTACACTTTCTACCAATTCTAAAATATCCTGTGCAATTACACCATTTTAAAGATTCTGCTAATAGATATTCATGATGTCATTATTTCTTACATGATTATTCAACACGGAAATGTTTTAACCCTCTCCCTGTTGCATATTCTTGTCAGAAATAATAACATCATGAACCATCACTGATTTTCAGTAATCTACAAATGAATTCTTGGTATTGGTAGAAACTGAAGAATCAGATCTATTATAATTTCATAAGCAAACAGAGCAGACCTTGATCAGGGTCTAAACTGCAAAGGTGTGAAAATGCGTTTCAATGAAGGATAAGATGAAAGGATAATTCAGCACGTAGCAGGTTAACAGTTTTATATATCACAGACCTCCACACACATCGCCTGTCTCACAGACTTGGCCCCTTTTTCTCCATTTCTCCTGTTTATCCTTATAGTGGTCACAATCCTTATTAAAATCAAATATTAATTTGACACAATTTTCAAACACAAATATTATCTGTAGCATAACAGAAAAGTTACATTAATAGAACCAAGAAAGGCTCATTCAGGATTAAAGTCATACTACAGTCTGATCTAACATCTAAATGCTGAGGTCCAGATAAGATGTTTAAATTTAAACATTTTCAAGAATAACTCCTTTATTTCTCCACCAAACCCTGTACTGTGACCACTCTTTAGAATTGTCTCGAAGAGACGATTCTAAAGAGTGGTCACAATATAGGGTTTAGTGTAGAAATGACGTTTTTAGTATTTGGGTACGCACCTTTATCTGTAGCTCTGTAATTGTTTTAAATATCAACAGTCTTCAATGTTTTGAGCAGGTCAAGGGTTCAAGCATTAAAAAAATTGTTATCAGTGTGATTTATGTCAGCTAGGCCCATGTGGTTTGTATTAGCGGCAACCTGATCTGCTAGTGGAGAGGGGATGCAGCTACCGGTCTGACCCGGGCTTAATAGTTTCTCACACATTTCGAAGGGGTGCAGCTTCTGGTGTCTAATTAACAGGAATTCAATGAGAGTGGCTCAAGGGGAAATTTGGACAATGTGTCATGTATAATTCATTCAAAAATGCATGCCCTAATTTGCGGAAGAATAATGCTAGACAAACTCGACAAGCACGGGGAGCGTAAAGGATTAAACTGGCCGAAATCTTAACGATTTCAACATTAACGATTTCAACACAAAGTAAATTTAGTCTCAAACAGTCATTCAAATCAGTTTTTCTTAACCCTTTCCTTCATGTAAACGAGTTTTCACACATCTGCAAATAGAATAGACCCAGATCAGACAGCTCCTATAGAAGCCTATAGGAGCCATCTGATCTGGGTCTGCTCTGTTTGCTAATAGAAGTTGATAGATCTGTTTATTTACTTACTGGCTACAATGTTCCACCTTCCATATTTCATTACATGTATAACTATTATGTCCATGAATATTCAATAGGTATTGAAATTTGGAATAAACATAGAACAGGGAAAGGGTTAAGAAGTCCTGAACTGACTTGCCATCCAGAGTTATGCAGTTGTAAACCAGGAAAAGTCTGAGTTTGTTCTCAAGCTTTTGATTGGTCAGATTTGAGCCAAAGGCTCAACTAAAAAGTTTTATAAGCATGGATACTGATTATGATCAGGATCCAAACAGTTTGACACTCTAATTGTATGTTGAAAATGGAAGAAACAAATTAACAGTTTACCTGATATAGACACCTTTTTACGACTTTGCAAACAGAGTAGACCTCTATCAAACAGCTCCTGTCTGATCAGGGTCTGCTCTGTTTGCTTATGATATAACATTGATCTGATTCTACAGTTTCTGCCTGAGCAAAAATGTCCCGTAATCATAATTATGCAGTTATAAAAATTATGCTAATACATATTCATGATGCCACTATTTTTACATGAATATGCAACAGGTAATGGGTTAATACAACTGTACATGTAATCTTCAAAAACTGTCTTCTGCTGCAATTCTAAAGTACGCTTTTTTTCCTTTTCATAAACATTAATTTTTACCCTTCATGACATACAGTGTTAACCCCTCTGCCTGTTCAATATTTATATTAAACAAGATGGGTTTGTGAAACACTACCACCTCCCCCCCTTATGACCTTTGACCTTGATATATGACCTAGACCTTAATAAGTCACACCTAAAAATGTTCGCCTCCATATGTTGAACATGCATGCCAAGTTTGAAGTATGTATGTGCAATGGCGACAAAATTATTGCCAACGTTAAAGTTGGGGACAAACAGACAAACCCTCACAGGCCAACCAACAGACAAAGTTGTGACAGACAAACAAACAGATAGAGCAAAAACAATAGGAGCCACATGATCTAGGTCTACTCTGTTTGAAAATGCATGAAAATGTGTTTACATGAGAGAAAGGGTTAATCTGGAGGTCTGGGTCCAAACTGAGAGCAAAAATTAAAACAAAGGCATCTATATTTATACTAAGAATTATAAGTTCTCACAATTTCATATTACTCAGAAACATTACAAAATCATCAGGTGTTAGAATTATTAATCTTCTTACAAATAACCTTTCTTCCTATGTAACATACATTTCTTTTTTTTTCCTCAAAAAGAAACTACCTCCTTTTAATCTGTCTATAACATAGCCTGTTTTTGTTTTACGTTTTGACGATACTGATATCGCCATGCACTGTTTTGAGATAGGACTTTCCAAGTTAAAGATCCAATTTAATTTCAATTTACACAAAACAGTATGGTGAAAAAATGCTAGGGAAACATTCTGATTAAACGATAAGCATGTTTGACGTATGTCTATGTCGGATATTCTGATATTTTTTCTGTGTTAATGTATTTCGTGATAGACCAGAGCACAAATATTACAAAATTTAACCAGATACCCAGGCTGCATGGGGAATTAACACCTACTTTTGCAGAGAAACAAAAATAAGCACTGAGAACAAAAATATAGTAGTATGTAATAGTAAAAGAATTTAAACGAGGAATGCATTATAATGAATACGTTTGTGTCTGGCATCGCTTTTAGCACTTTGCATGCTAAATAAAAATTGTCTACAAAAATTGTCACCCGCTGCAATTCTAAAAGTTATTTTTCTTACATATCTCGTTTTTAAATATAATCAGTATCAACCAGTTTCGATCCTGATGAGATGCGGAGTTACTCTGTGTCTAAACTGAATGTGAACTGTTTACATTGTTATCACAAATTTGCCACTTACATGCAAAGCGTTAACATCTACCTAACAATAATGGAATTTATTTACGATTATCGAATATCAACAAAATGTAATCTTTATGTGCAGAATACACAAAACCGAATTTGAGAAGTACTTTGCTAAAATGTGCCTTCAGTGAAAATGATGCTTCTGATTGTTGTCACCACTGTATGTGGGAATGGACATAACTCTTTACTCCATAGATACACCTTTAACCCTTTACCTCATAGGCTATTTTTAGATACAACCTCTTTGATTAAGTCTACCGAAAAGGAGCATTAACTAGAGAAAAGGAAACTTAGAATTTTGTAGTTTGAAACCATTGTGATAAATAGAGCATTTGCTCCTATAGGAGCAAATGCTCTATTTATCACAATGGTTTCACGAAGTGACTTTTATAGAGTCGCCAAAAGTCGTCAATATGAGGGAAAGGGTTAAACATCTTTGCAAACAGAGCAGACCCAGTGTTCATGCTTGATTATAAAAAAAATCAGCCAAGTAGTATCAACACAGTAGTTAATTCTTAAATATTCATAAAGTAAGGTTATAAATATACTGAAAATGCTGATATGGTAAGTGACAAGCAATGCAGACACTGATAATGGTAAGTGACAAACACTGCAGTCACTGATAATGGTAAGTGACAAGCAATGCAGACACTGATAATGGTAAGTGACAAGCAATGCAGACACTGATAATGGTAAGTGTCAAACACTGCAGACACTGACAATGGTGTCAAACACTGCAGACACTGATAATGGTAGTATCAAACACTGCATACACTGATAAGTGACAAGCAATGCAGACACTGATAATGGTAAGTGTCAAACACTGCATACACTGATAATGGCAAGTGTCAAACACTGCAGACACTGATAAGCAATGCAGACACTGATAATGGTAAGTGTCAAACACTGCATACACTGATAATGGTAAGTGAAAACACTGCAGACACTGATAATGGTAAGTGTCAAACACTGCATACACTAATAATGGTAAGTGAAAACACTGCAGACACTGATAATGGTAAGTGTCAAACACTGCAGACACTGATTATGCTAAGTGTCAAACACTGCAGACACTGATAATGATAAGTGACAAGCAATGCAGACACTGATAATGGTAAGTGTCAAACACTGCAGACACTGATAATGGTAAGTGAAAACACTGCAGACACTGACAATGATAAGTGACAAACAATGCAGACACTGATAACGGTAAGTGCCAAACACTACAGACACTGATAATGGTGTCAAACAATGCAGACACTGACAAAACACTGCAAATGGTGTCAAACAATGCAGACACTGATCAATGATAAGTGGCAAACACTGCAGACACTAACAATGGTGTCAAACACTGCAGACACTGATCATGATAAGTAACAAACACTGCAGACACTGATAATGGTATCAAACACTGCATACACTGATCATGATAAGTGACAAACAATGCAGACACTGGTCATGTAAATATGGAAAATGTCAAATGGTAAATAATGATGTATGAATACTAACTAGTTTAATTTTTAAAACTGTCATCATGAACAAAGCAATTTTTTACGATGACAGAAACTACAATCAGAATTTTAAAATTCTATGAGCAACAGGAGCAGACCCTGATCAGATAACTACCACAGAAGCCATGTGACCTGGGTCTACTCTGTTTGCAAAGATGTCTTAATCAGGACAAGGATTAATTTAATTCTTTACACACTAGCAGTGATTTTGTTACTTAGTCTATGCAAACATTCTGGATCCAAGGTCCCATATATTTTATCTGGATCTCCATTAGACTCAGCAAAACATTTTATACCATCGAGGCCAGATAAGAATCACAACAGTTTGATTCAGAAGAAATAGAAGAATAAATAACTTTAGAAATTGCAGCAGCTGACAGTTAACATTTACTTAACCCTTTCCTTCATATAAACACCATTTCACGCATTTGCAAACAGAGTAGACCCAGATCAGATGGCTCCGATAGGAGATATCTGATCAGGGTCTGCTCTGTTTGCTAATGGACTTTGATAGATCTGTTTCTTAAGTTTCTAAAATGACTACACTGTTCCACCTTCCATATTTCAATATAACTATTTTGTCCATGAATATTCAGTAGGTATCGAAATTTGGAATAAATATAGAACAGGGAAAGGGTTAAAATTGTCGGGTTTTATTCTGAAGGTTCATTTCTATACTCACCATATTCTGCACAGCCTATAATGCAATGTCAATTTTGAAAAAATGCTCCGCAGAGCCTATTAGGTTCTGTGAATATTTCCGAGGGCTTGGCATGTAATTAAAACGGTCTGCCTGCGTAGACTACAAAGATAACATTTACTTATTATGGAAGAAAGAAAAAAAACGATTAAAGACCCCTTATCAACCTCCATGTCAAAAAATCAATTGGATTCTACAAAACTAGTTTACTTTCTTAACTACTTTTCTTTTTCATCCGCGGACTAATCATTTGTTGTCAGAAACAGCTCAGAATCCATAAAATTTACTTATATACTGTGTTCAATATATATTATATATGACATTTACAGAATAGCTCATTAAACACTAGTATACCCTGCATTAAAGCCCAGAAATAATGTAAAATGCAATTGTTTATGCGAGCGTTCACATTTTTCAAACAATTCTTTTGACGCAAGGGCTGATAGTGTAATGGCAAATATGTAATGCTGTCTTTTTATTCTGATTTTTCTTTGATAGTCAAATATAAGAATATCAACTCTTAGCACTCTAGATAATTGTTCTTCCTTAACTTGTTGTCTGCTTAATTTCTAAAATTAAAATTTCTCTTAATTTACAAAAATATGGCAAAGTGTCACAGATTATGTGGTGTCTCATCTGAATCCAAACTGTCTGTATAGGTATCAATCACGTTTTTTGCCGCAAAGAGTTAAAAGCATTCAGTGACTTTTATATTTCCCCAGAGTGCAGTTTAAATGTAACCCATTTCTCCATATATATACAGTAAAACCTCTCTGTAACGGCCACTGAATTACGTCAAGTATTTTGTGTTAAAGGCAGGTGGCTGCTTAAAGCAAAGTGAAAGTAAAACAGAACGCTCCTATAGGAGCGTTCTGTTTTACTTTCACCTTGCTTTAAGCAGCCACCTGCTCTAATTACCAACTAATTAACACAATTTAGTGGCCATTATAGAGAGGTTTTACTGTATATAATATATAGTTTTTAACACCTTGCAAACAGAGTAGACTCGTTCAGAGAGATCATGTAGGAGCGGTCTCATTAGGATCTGCTTTATTTGCTTATGAAGTAATATAGATCCGATTCTACATTTTCTTAGCCAAAATTCCTTCATTTGTTTAATACTATAAAAAATTCAAACATGAATATTCATTAGGTATATGGTAAATATCAATAATAGAATAGCAAGTAGCATATTTCAAAGCAGAAATCATTGGTGCCATTTGACAAAACATGTTAACTTTCGGGGAAATAGTGTGGACCCAGATCACACTGCCCCTGAGTGAGCTGTCTGATCAAGGTCTACACTATTTGCTACTATGTCAGTCTAATTTTATTTATGAGAATGAAAGGTGCATATAGGGTTAACATTTACCCTGATCAAGCTGAGAATTCTGACAAACTTAACCCATTCCTTCATAGGCTATTTTTAGACCCAATCTCTTTGAATAAATCTACCGAAAAGGAGCATTTATTAGAGAAAAGCAAAATGTTAGAAGAGTGTAGTTTTAAAACCATTGTGATAAAGAGACTGTATTTATCACAATGGTTCCAAAAAGTGACCTTTACAGGGGCGTGACAGAAGGTGTCAATATGTGGGAATGGGTTAACCCATTCCCTCATATTGATGCTTTTTGATGCCTCTGCAAACATCCCTTGTTGAAACCACTGGAGCATTTGCTCCTATAGGAGCAAATGCTCTATTTATCACAATTGTTTCAAACTACAAAATTCTAAAAGTTTCCTATTCTCTAGTTAATGCTCCTTTTCGGTAGATTTATTCAAAGAGGTTGTATCTAAAAATAGCCTATGAGGCAATGGGTTAGGCAAATAGTGCAGACCCAGACCATACAGTTCTTGAAATCAAAATGATGCCAAATTGACTTATTCAGCTTTACAAAGACAGCAATGGAGAGGGAAGATTCACAGGTGTCCGTCAGTTACTTAGGGCAATTAGGGTAGCCTTTAAAAACAGTTTGAATCCAGATGAAACAGTAGAACCCATCTTAAGCGACCATCAAAATGTCTAATTATGGGTCTGTAAGGTAGCGTAATGCTGGGTAAATCTCCTAAAGGAGCTTTCTGCATTTCTTTTGCCCTGCATTAAGCAACCTTCTGCTTTTAAAAAATCCTATGCTCAATACATGAATGGCCTTATTCTAACACTTTCCCTCATGTAGACACATTTTCAGGCCTTCGAAAACAGAATAGACCCTGATCAGATGGTTCCTATAGGAGTCGTCTGATCAGGGTCTATTCTGTTTGCTTATTAATGCCAAAATATCTTGTGTTCATATACCATTATGAAAATTCAGCTAATAAATATTCATGGTATCATTATTTCTTACATGAATATTCATTACGTAAAGGGTTCAGTGCTAATAAACCCTTGACTTACCTACTGATCTGTCTGATGTAAACATTTTTACATAAGGAAACATACATAATTCAGATCAATCGAAATAACACCATACTGTTTTTTTAACCTTTAGCCTGTTATGGGCGGATGAGTGAATACCTATGCAAACAGTTTGGATCCAGATGAGACGCCGAGTAACTCGGCGTCTCATCAGGATCCAAACTGTTTGACATCCTGATTGCATTTTGGTAGACAATTTGATTAAAGTTTGAATTTTGAAAATGTAGTAGGTGAAACATTCTGTTAAAATAATTTGCTCAGCAGGCTAAAGGTTAAAAACTTTTTCAAACAAAGAGCCAGTTTTCCTTAACAACTTCTAATGAGATATAAATGCAACCACAAACTCTTATTTCGTCCCATCTCAAGATAAGCAGTGACACTAAGCTCTTAATTCCATTCATAAAAACGTTTCTTGGTCTTCCCAATTTACCTCATGCAACACTGTCCACACACTTCTTTTTAAATCGGAGAATCTCCGCACAAACTGCTACATCAAACACCGGCTACAACTACACATAAAAGTATCCATCACTAGATACATTGATGATTAATATCCTAATGACCATAAAGTGAACTTCCACAAAGATCATTTCCTACCCTCAACCTATATATATAAAATAGTTGAATCCATATTTACACTTTTTACCTCCACAAAAACCCCTTCATTGATTGTTATCTATTAAATGTATGGGCAAACATACAGTAAAACCTCCGGGGTCAATCTGATTAAGCCGCTTTCTGAAGGCTGACACATCCCAAAACTTTCTCTCTCGGCTTTTTGTTGTTATGCTGGAATGATTTCCCCCAACAGCTCGCCGTTAATTAGTCCAGGACAGCTAATACAGATATATGGACAGCTAATAATTATGGAAATATTACAAATACATGGAGATATTTTACTAAAATCAGTAGCCTAGACAACCAAAAGTTTTAAAATACAGTAAAACCTGCCCACAGTGACCACCCAAAACAAGTCTTATGCTGGCTTTTTAAGACAGGTGGCAGAGGTTCAGATAGGACGAGTAAATTTAAACATTTTCAAAAATAACTGTTTCATTTCTCCACCAAACTCTAAATACTGTGACCACTCTTTAGAATTATCTCGAAGAGACGATTCTAAAGAGTGGTCACAGTACAGAGATTGGTGGAGAAATGACAATTTTATTATTTGGGTATGCACCTTTATCTGTAGCTCTGATGTGGTAGCTTAATGTAGGACGAAAGTTATACAAAAAGCTCCTCTAGGTGCTAACAATAAGTAGCTTACAGATTTCTTTTACTACTGTTAACCTTTTCCTCCATAAATATGCCTTTCTACGCCTCTGTAAAAGTCACCTATTGAAACCATTGTGATAAATAAAACATTTGCTCCTATAGGAGCAAATGCTCTATTTATCACAATGGTTTCAAACTATAGGAGCAAATGCTCTATTTATCACAATGGTTTCAAACTACAATATTTTAAAATTTTCCTTTTCTCTAGTTAATGCTCCTTTTTGGTAGATTTATTCAAAGTGATTGGATCTATAAATAGCCTATGAGGGAATGAGTTAAGTAGGAGAACAAGATAGCAAATGTGTCGAAATCTTCTTATATAATTTGAATGATTATAAATACATTTTATTTTATAAACATACGAGTCTGTAAAAGCAGGTGACTGCTAAATTCAAAGGCAAAAATAAATACAGCGTTCTGCATTAAGCATTAAGCTACATTGTCCTGCATTAAGCTACCACCTGTCATAAAAACCTAGAAGTATACTTCTTTTTGACTAGTCTTATTAGTGAGATTTACTGTACTATGATTCTATATCCGAGAATTAAAGCAGACATCATTAATACAAGGAACCGAAATAGTCAAATAAACTTGCATTTCAAGTAACTATAGAAACTTATTTAATCTTGCAAAAAAAATTTGTATTCATGTGGTTTTTGTACCTATATCAAACAAAATCACATCGATTGGATCCAGATCAAATTCTGCTCTAGATATCGAAACAGTTTTCGCACTACTTCTACAGTAAAACCTCTCTATAACGGCCACTAAATTACATCAAGCATTTTGTGTTAAAAGCAGGAGGGTTCTGTTTTACTTTCACCTTGCTTTAAGCAGTCACCTGCCCTAAATACCAACTAATTAACACAATTTAGTGGCTGTTATAGAGAGGTTTTACTGTAGTTTTAAATTCCCATAGAGGACTGCACGTGAGGGATAAACTCAACTCATATACAGGATGCGTTGTTGTTGTTTTGTCTGCCGAGCTTTATTGTTGACACTACAGCTGATAACATAGGACTGCACTTGTGAGTTTGCTAGTACTTTTGTGCTATATCTAGTGTTCAACTTCAAGGTTAACCCTTTCCCTGTTCTATGTTTATTTCAATTTCAATACTTATTGAATATTCATAGATAAAATAGTTATAATGAAATATGGAATGTGAAACATTGTAGCCATTTTAGAAAGAAAAGTAAATCTATCAAAATCCATTGGCAAACAGAGCAGATCTTGATCAGACAGCTCCTAAAGAAGCAATCTGATCTGGGTCTACTGTGTTTGTAAATGCGTTAAAAGGCATATATGTTGGGTAAAGGGATATCAAATATTTAGATCCCAGACAAAATGCTTAATCTGAAAATTTGTGCTCTGAAGTTTAACTTAATCCATTACCCGATGAATATTTATATAAGAAATAATGACATCATGAATATCAATTAGATAAATATTTATACTGGCATAATTATGAACACAGGAAGTTTTGGCTATCGTAGAAACTGAATAATCTGATCTATATCATTCCATAAGCAAACAGAGCAGACCCTGATCAGATGGATCTTACAGGAGTTGTCTGATCTGGGTCTACTCTGTTTGCAATGGTATCTCTTTCAGGCAATGGATTAAATTAAAACTTTGCAGGCTACGTAATTGCCCTCTGTGTCTGATCTGGGTCTACTCTGTTAGCAGATGCCTGAAAACATGTTTATATGAGGGAAAGAGTTAACAAATTTCTCAGAAAATTACATACAGTAAAACCTCTCAATAACGACCACTAAATTTTGTTAATTAGTTGGTATTTTGGGCAGGTGGTTGCTTAAAGCTAGGTGAAAGTAAAACAGAACGCTCCTGTAGGAGAGTTCTGTTTTACTTTCACCTAGCTTTAAGCATCCATTTGCCTTTAACACAAAATACTTGACATAATTTAGCGGTCGTTATAGAGAGGTTTTACTGAACATCGATATGCTTTCTCACAAAAAGGTGTTTTTTACAATACCACACTTGTAAAAACAATTTATCTAGCCATCTTGGGGTTGTTGTTTTTTTTAGGCAAATGTTTTCACCTGCTCACTACCCTTTACCTGATGAATATTCATCTAAACAAGAGCACCGCAAGCGGGTGTGAACGCTCGTCTGTTATCATTTTGGTATGTGTGGATAGGCCTTGTCAAGATGAACACGCATACCAAAAATGAAGGTTGTAAATGAAAAATTAAAGAAGTTATGGTCAATGATAAGATTTCGAACGACAACGACGATGCAGACACCGGAGTTACGACAATAGCTTGTGATTTCTTCGAAACAGACGAACTAAAAATGAAATCATGAACATTAATTAGATGAATTTTTGTTACGAGATTATGAACAAATACTCTTTTGGCAATAACAGAAACTACAGGATCAGACTGATATCATTTCATTAACAAACAGAGCAGACCCTGATCAGACAGCTCCTCCTACAGGAGCCATCTGATCTGGGTCTACCTGTTTGCAATGAAGAGAAAGGGTGTCTCTATCAGGTATGGGGGTAATTGTTATGTGCTAAAGGGGTAATTGTTATGTGCTAAAGGGGTAACTATTATGTGCTAAAGGGGTAATTGTTATGTGCTAAAGGGGTAATTGTTATGTGCTAAAGGGGTAATTGTTATGTGCTAAAGGGGTAAATTGTTATGTGCTAAAGGGGTAATTGTTATGTGCTAAAGGGGTAATTGTTATGTGCTAAAGGGGTAATTGTTATGTGCTAAAGGGGTAACTGTTATGTGCTAAAGGGGTAATTGTTATGTGCTAAAGGGGGTAATTGTTATGTGCTAAAGGGGTAATTGTTATGTGCTAAAGGGGTAATTGTTAGGTGTTACTGTTGTCTGCTTAACCCTTTATTCCATAAATACACCATTCTTTGCCTCGGCAAACAGAGTAGACTCAGATCAGATAGCTCCTATAGGAGCCATCTGATCAGGGTCTTCTCTGTTTGCTTATACTATAATATAGACCTTGTTCTTCAATTTCTGCCATGATCAAAGTTTTCTGTGTTCATGTGCCACTATAAAAAATAATCTAATTAATATTCATGGTTTTGTTATTTATTACATGAATATTGATGAGGTGAAAGTTTAAAAAACAAAAAGTTGCCTCTAGATCTGGATGACGCGCACGAGTTACTCTGGTATTTTGAATGGAATCAATTTGCTTTAATTAGCACTGCCCTAATTGTAGAATGGCCATGTATAGATGTTTAGAATGACTGATATATAGTCAATTAACTTTTTACATGGAGGTGCTGAATTCATGATGACTTATGTAAACGGTTTGGAACCAGGTCAGACATCTAGTCAGTTACTTACGAGTTCCAAACACTTTGACAATACAGTACAACTGTATCTGTGAAGTGAAATAAAAAAAAGAAGATTTTTCACAAATGTGGTGGACGAAATGTTTTACAGAAAATAATAGCTTAATGGACGAAAAGTTAACAAGCTTCTTTCATGGCTGATGAGAGAACAGATAGGCAGTGATGGTTCACGTATCATCTGGGCATCTCATCGACTCAGTGCCATACTGCTGTAACTATGATCATTTAACCCTTCACCTGGTGACTTTAACCCTTTACTCCTTAAATACCCCTTTCTACACCTTTGCAAACAGAGCAGACCCAGATCAGACGGCTCCTGTAGGAGCCATCTGATCAGGGTCTGCTCTGTTTGCTTATGAAATGATATAGATCTGATTCTACAGTTTCTGATATGGCCAAAAATTTCGGTATCCATGTACTATTATAACAATTATTCTTATTAATATTCATGATGCCATTAATTTTTATATGAACATTCGTGGAGTAAAGGGTTAATGGAAGAAATAATGACATCATTTGAGATCTAAATTCTACAGTTTCTATCATAGCCAAACTTTCATATGTTTATAAATTATGCAATTATAAAAATCATCTAATTAATATTCTTGACGGCACTATTTCTTACATTGTCAAGAGTCATTGTTTCTATTGAAGTTACATGATAATTTTTTGTTTTTATTGAAGGGCTTCATATCACAGATTATTATTCTAATGAAGAAGTAAAAATGACAATTACGTATCTATATTTCACCATAAAGCTATTTATGTCTGACATCCTTCCTGTAATTTCCCTCCACAATACTTCTCCAAGAAAATCGTATTTCACTATAAAATTCCATGCAAAAGTGTTCAGTGACGTTTTTTGCATAAGTTTTTTATTTCCCTCCTAGTTGTCCGCAGATAGTCAACATTTATCATGGTAGACAGAGCTCCAGATAAGATGCGTAAATTAAAATATTTTTAAGTACAACTTCTTTATTTCTCCACCAAAACCTATGTTGTGACCACTCTTTAGAATCGTCTCTTTGAGACGATTCTAAAGAGTGGTCACAACATAGGGTTTTAGTGGAGAAATGACAATTTTGGTATTCGAGTACACACAGTTATCTGTAGCTCTGGTAGTGAGTGAAAATGTTCCATTCTTGGTGTATAATTTGATACAGATGAGAAGTTCAATAACCCTTTCCCTGTTCAATATTCATGTAAGAAATAATGACATGATGAATATTCATTAGCTGGATTTTTATACTGTAAACTTTTCAAGGAAGATGATAATTATATCAGAAGTCCAGATAAGATACATAAATTTTAAACATTTTCAAGAATGACTCCTTTATTTCTCCACCAAACCCTATACTGTGACCACTCTTTAGAATCATCTCAAAGAGACGATTCTAAAGAGTGGTCACAGTATAGGGTTTAGTGGAGAAATGACGGTTTTAGTACTTGGGTACACACCGTTATCTGTAACTCTGATATATGCGTCTCATCTAGATCTAATCTATTTGCAACTGTAAGACTGGTCAAGCTTAGTCAGATAAGAATTCTTTGTATGCTACATGAAGTATCTAATAATAGATCACCTGTTCAAACAGTATAGATCCAGGTGAGGAGCTGAGTAACAGTAATGCAGACGCTCTATGATCAAGGTCTACCAGAGCAACAGATAAATGTGTGTACTCAGATACTAAAATCGTCATTTCTCCACCAAACCCCATGTTGTGACCATTCTTTAAAATCGTCTCTTTGAGACGATTCTAAAGAATGGTCATAACATAGAGTTTGGTGAAGAAATAAAGGAGTTATTTTTGAAAATGTTTTTAATTTATGCATCTTATCTGGATCTCTGTTTACACTGTTTGCAAATAACAGTTAACTTATTACTTCTCTTTAGCATGTTTATTTTGCTCCTTTCATTTTCGAAGTATGATGTATACATAACTTCTCCACAAATTTGACTAGAGTATCACACAGTTTAAATCCAAATCAGATGTCGGCTTTCTTGGTGTTTCTGCAAGGTTCATCACCAATTCCTCTATAACATGGGTTTAGTAATGTTCATTGTGACATTTTCTGTAAAATGCAACATCTAATCAGGATAAAAATATCATACATCTACAACATTATATGTTTGTTAATAATTCATGAAATTTCAATCAGACAAACATCTATACCTGTTACATTACCCTAGAGATGCGGGAAATGTGGGTAATTGCATTTGCAAACAATGAAGACCCAGATCAGAGGACTCCTCTCGGAGCCCTCTGATCAGGGTCTGCACATTTGTCATTCAAAATTCTACCCTCTGTAATACTGAATGGTCTGTATAATTAAACATTGATGGACCATTCCACTTTGAAATTTCAGCATTTGTGGACATTCAGTGCATCATAGCTGTAAAAAGCTACATCACAAAACAGTCTACGAATCCAGATGCAACCTTTTCCATAGTTGATTGTAAATTCTATAATCATTCATTAAAATCTGTCTATGTAATACTTATTAAAAGCAGATTAATCCTTTACTTCATGAATGTTCATGTAAGAAATAATACATAGAGGATCTTACATGAGTGTTCATTACATATTGTTTTTATGAAACAAGTTCACTATAGTAATATGACACAAGTTTAAGCGAGTGTCACACTCATTATTGTAAACGAGTTTCATGAAAACAATTTGTAATTAACACGAATGTAAGATTCTTTTGATCACATAAGCCTTAAAAATGCCATAGAAAATGAAACAGGCTATAGCTGACTGCTATTTCGGCCATTGCTTACAATCAGCTATTAATGCAACGGACGACGCACATGGAGTGCTACGATTGGCTAACACTTAAATGTAGGGCTGACTATTGGGGCCAGTTTTGACTATTGCAATACTATTGCTATTGCTGAAAGTACTATTGCGATACTATTGCTATTGCAGGAAACTATTGCAATACTATTGCAATAGTTATTGCCAAGATTTGAAAACTTGCAAATGCAAATTTTCACAGTGTATGATATAACTTTGCTGTAAATTCTTACTAAAAAATGTTTGTGGAAATGATTTAAAATGAATTGGGCTTTGCCACTTGTGTTTTACCGCTTTTGTTTTTAACAAACTCGATCTCTGCGATGGTCGACGCCATCTTGAAAACACAGTGCCAATTATATGAAAGAACTATTGAAACTATCGATAGTCAGAGCAACTATTGCAATAGTCTATCGTCAATTGGAAATAACTATCGATAGTGTAGCTGGGATAGAGAACTATCACGATAGTTCGATAGTTTGATGTATTGTTACACCACTACTTAAATGAGCGTCACAATTGGCTAACGATTGCTAATTTGCATAAAAATGCACTAGTGTATTTTTGAGAATTACTGCACTCCCACAAGGCAGATTATGACATTGTGATAAATCATGGATATTTATCAGCCTAATAATTTATTACTGTATTTATAATACAGGATTTGGGCTATGTTAAAAATTGTAGAGTCATTTCATAAGCAAAATGAGAAGGTACTTATTAGATGGCTCCTATTATTAAGAGCTGTCAGATTTGGGTCTACTCTATTTGCCAAGGTATCAGGTGTGCGTCTCTATCAGGTATAAGGGTTAAGTCAGAGACATATGTATGTATACATGTACAGTCGAGACTGCCTTAGCGACCCCCTGGTTTCAGCGACTCCCTCTCATACGCGACCGTGTTTCATCCCGCCCAACGTATTTTCTTATAATTTTGGTCTGAATTAAGCGACTCCCTGTCTTACGTGACAAGCGACCCCGATTTTGCGAACCAAACATAGGCTTCGGTCTGTATTAAACGACATTCAATTATCAGTTTCTTTTGTTTGTTTACATAGCGCGTCGGTTTTTCACACCATATTAATTAGGGCAAACCCGTGATTGTAATCACGCGTGAACTAGCTGGTTCCCGACATCCGCTCTACAGATACATGTACGCGAGCAGAATATTCAGGAAACCAGTCGTGTCAAACATGGCTACGTACGTCGTATACAAGATTCGCCGGAGGAGATTTCGAGCGACAAAATTGTTAAAGAACGACAAACAACTTTTAAACAAGGCAGCTAATTCGATCTGGTTTGCGATTATTACGGGCTCTTTAGTTCAGAACGGTCTTTATAAATATTAATCAGTATGTGCATAATACATGTCTCTATCAACATTACTCGAAAGTATGCTTGGTAATCTGCACCTGGTTTATATTTATATCATTAAGTGTTTAAACCTTTCCTTCATATAAACGTGTTTTCACGCATTTGCAAACAGAGTAGACCCAGATCAGACAGCTCCTAGAGGAGCCATCTGATCAGGGTCTACTCTGTTTGCTAGTGGAATTTGAAAGATCTGTTTCTTTTCTTTCTAAAATGGCTACAATGTTCCACCTTCCATACTTCATTATAACTATTTTATCCATGAATATTCAGCATGTATTGAAATTTGTAATAAACATAGAACAGGGATAGGGTGAATTTAGTGCATGCACTTATATGTGTATTATATTTGTACATTGTATCGTACATGCACTAATGTTCTGGTAAGTGAATGATTTATTAATTTATTAAATTTTTAAATTAGCGTTTATTTGTGATAATAAATGTTGTATAAATGTATTAAATAATAGATACATAATCTAATTGTATTAGACTGGATTAGTACACAGTTTTATTTTTCCCTTAAGAAGATCTCTTACATGTACATGTAGTTTCGGTATACGTCATGTATTATATCCTAGGTCTGTATTAAGAGACTCCCTGTCATATGTGACCTTTTTCATGAAGTCCCTTGGAAGGTCACATATGACAGTCTCGACTGTATGTATATGAACACTTTCCCTGTTCTATAGTTATTCCAAATTTCAATACCTACTGAATATTCAGAATAGGTATTAGGAAATATGAAAGGTGGAACATTGTAGTCATTTTAGAAACTAAAGAAACAGAACTATCAAATTCCATAAGCAAACAGAGCAGACCCTGATCATATGGCTCCTTTAGGAGCCATCTGATCTGGGTATTTTCTGTTTGCAAAATTTTAATGTCCGAAAACACGTTTATATGAAGGAAAGAGTTAAGTTAACATAGTGAATAGGATAACTCACACATGGGTCTGCTAAAAAATTCCATCAACATTTCCACTTTGTCTCTCGGTATGTTTAACGAAAACAGGTAATGGCAGTTAATATGAGAAAATGTCCAACACTGGGCCAGAATATAAGTGTCCATCCATAGTCAAGATAAGCTGATTAACAGCTGTGTCTGACCTAGTTAATGTATCGGCCACGCTGGTTCCCCCAGTTTTTCATAATTCCAACAATTAAAGATGTGCCCAAAAGTGTTAAGTGACACTTTAAGAAGGCCTATTACAACCCCAAGTGCTAAAACTTTAGCATTAAAGGAATGGCTGGGCCGGGAAACCTCTTAAACATCGCCAATCAAACATTGTATACTGATTGTAAAATTTAGCATTGTCCTGCATAATTGTGTTAATTAAAGGGATTTTTAGCTGTAGTACAAACATGGGATTATAGATGAATGAAAAATTGGCTTAGAGGTTTCAGAAGAAAATGTGTAATTTCTTTTGTTCCCCAAAAACTGAATAAACAGTGGGAAAATTTAATCCAAAAGGTACACAGCCCATTTAATCACGTGCTATTCCTATTAATTGCCTAGATTAAGCCAGACAGATCTAAATACGCTAAAGTTTGTTGTTTTAACTCCAAAGTTTCTGAAAGCCATATGGCTCTTTTCAAAGGTTTTGTTGGAAAGTTGCGGAACACACTGAGAGTAATCAAATACAGCCTAGCGCTAACAGGCGCTGAGTTAATCAAACAATTAAAACAACCATGATCTCATCTTGGATGATAGAGGCACTGGCACCATTCATAGTCCTCTTTGTCTTAACACTTTATTCCATGAATATTCATGTAAGAAATAATGACATTATAAATATTAATTAGGTTAATAATTAGTATGTTATAATAGCACATGGACACATGACTTTTAGGCCATGGCAGAAACTGCAGAATCAGATCTACAGTAAAAATCTTGATACTGTGAACACTCAATCACATACCATTATTGATTTGTAACACAGGTGGAAGCTTAATGCAGTGAGAAACTCATGTAGAAAGCTCCTCTAGGAGCTTTCTGCATGACTTTCACCCTGCATTAAGCAGCCATCTGCCTATACAGACATAAATTCTTCATTACTAAAATTTTTTAATATTGAGTTTTTACTGTATATTATATTGTAAGCAGACAGAGCCATCTGATCTGGGTCTACTCTGTTTGCAAAGGAATAGAAATGTGTATCTATGGAGTATAGGGTTAATATATTTAATAATTTACTTGATGAATATTCCTGAAAAACTCTATCCATTACGAATATTCCTGAAAAACTCTATCCATTATGAATATTCCTGAAAAACTCTATCCACTATGAATATTACTGAATCATTCTATCCATTATGAATATTCCTGAAAAACTCTATCCATTATGAATATTCATGAAAAACTCTATCCACTATGAATATTACTGAATCATTCTATCCATTATGAATATTCCTGAAAAACTCTATCCATTATGAATATTCCTGAAAAACTCTATCCATTATGAATATTCCTGAAAAACTCTATCCATTATGAATATTACTGAATCATTCTATCCATTATGAATATTCCTGAAAAACTCTATCCATTATGAATATTCCTGAAAAACTCTATCCATTATGAATATTCCTGAAAAACTATATCCATTATGAATATTCCTGAAAAACTCTATCCATTATGAATATTACTGAAAAACTCTATCCATTATGAATATTACTGAAAAATTCTATCCATTATGAATATTACTTAATTATTCTATCCATTATCAATTAAAGATTTAACAATTTATCTAATTAATATTCATGCTATTATTATTTCTTGCATGAATATTCATGAAGTAAAGGGTTAATGAATATGAAGTGGCAAATATAGAGAAGAGCAGACCCTGATCAGACACTTCCTACAGGAGCCATCTGAGCTGGGTCTACTCTGTTTGCAAATGCCAGAAAAGGTGTTTACATGAAGGAAAGGGATAACTCATTGTTCAAAAGAAAACATATAAAAAAATATGTTCAGTCAATGGTACTTCAATAATTGTGTATGGCAGGAAGAACTTGCTGTGTGAGAATAAAACTGCCACTGCCAGTCCTAGTCTGGAATATTCCTCATCTTTTTGTCATCATTATGCCTCATAAGCCACAGGTAAATTATTTTAATAAGAAATATGCCAGTAGTGTCAGCGAAGAAGTCAAATTTATTGAGAGAAATTTACAGTTGCAAAATTAACTATATCCAAATCATATTAAAATGACAGAAATAGATTAAGCTTTTTTCTGCTTTAACCCTTTCCTTCATATAAATGCTTCTTCACACCTTTGCAAACAGAACAGACCCAGATTAGATTAATTGTTCCTACAGGTCATCTGATCATTATGACATAATATAGATCTCATTCTACAGTTTTTGTCAAAGGAAAAAATATTCCCTGAAAATTTAACATGATAAAACTTCAGACAGTAGATTATCATGATGGCATTATTTCTTACATGAATATTGAACAAGTAATGAGTCAGCAACCAATGAGTTTAAATTTGCAGATTAATTGATTTATCATTTGTAAGATCATAAAAATTTAATATAATACAGGTTTTTATCCTCTAATGCAAAAGTATTATTCCCCACCTTTTTTCCACACCTTAGATGCAATATGAACAGCAGACATTATTGTCCAGAGATCCAGATAAGATGCGTAAACTAAAACATTTTCAAGAATAACTCTATTTTTTCTCCATCAAACCCTATATGTTGTACTAGAGTGGTAACAACATACAGTTCGGTGAAGGAATGACGAGTTAAGTATTTGAGTTAACACACCTTGCTCCGATTGTCTGCTAATTTTTTCAACTTTCTTTCTTCTTTACAAATACAGCTAGAGTGTCAAACATGTTGCATCCTGATGTGCTGCTTCAATGTGCATAGATTTATTTAACTCTTTACTGTATAAATATTTATGTAATAAATAATGACATCATGAATATTAATTAGACATAATGAACACAAAAAGTTTTAGCCATTGCAAACTATAAATCAGAATCAGATCTTCATGTATATTATTTCATTTAACCCTTTCCTCCATAGGCTATTTTTAGACCCAACCTCTTTGAATGAATCTACGAAAAGGAGCATTAAACTTGAGAAAAGGAAAATATTAGAATTGTGTAGTACTGAAACCATTGTGATAAATAGAGCATTTGCTCCTATAGATATAAAATGCTCTATTTATCACAATGGTTTCAAGAAGTGACTATTACAGAGGCATAGAAAGGCGTATTTATGAAGGAAAGGGTTAAAACAGAGCAGACCCTGATCAGACAGCTCCTACAGGATCAGGGGCTGCACTGTTTGTCATTAAAATTCATCTCTCAGATTATACCCTTTCATTTTGAATTGATTTTTAGAATATAATCGTTAAACAATGATGGACCATCCCAGTTTAAAAGTTCGGCGTAATAAAAGTACAGAATGCGTTTTGAAATAATGAACCAGTACAGGTCCTTATTCGATCAAGGTGTACAGCGTTTCCTAAATACATGTATATAAAACCCCATGCAAGCACAAATTATAGTTATTTATTGGTTGTCAAAAAAAATAGTCATCTGCTTAAATAATACCATTTACATCAAAGATACCCTTTTCACATCTTTGCAAACAGAGTAGACTGAGATAAGATGGCTCCTACAGGATCTGTGCAGGGTCTGCTGTGTTTGCTTATGGAACTATACAGATCTTATTCTACAATTTCTACCACAGCCAAAATATCATGTGTTCATGTACTGCTACAAAACTTTTAACTAATAAATATTGACCCATTCCCGCATATTGACACCTCTGTAAAAGTCACTTTTAGAAACCATTCTGATAAATAGGGCATTTGCTCCTATGGAGCAAATGCTCTATTTATCAGAATGGTTTCAAATTACACAATTCTAAAAATTTCCTTTTCTCTAGTAAATGTTCCTTTTTGGTAGACTTTTTCAAAGAGGTTACGATTAAAAATAACCTAAGCTGTCATTATTTCTTACATGAATATATATTAAGCAAAGGGTTAAAGAACAGGTACATGTTTTCTTTTCCATATTTGTCACAAAAGCATGATAAGATCATGTGTCAAACAATTTGCTAACAGGATTCAAAATGCAGTCTTATAATACACACTAGCAGTGAATTCATAAGAATCCAGGTAAACAGTTTGGATCCAGACGAGTTACTTAGTGTCTCAATCAGGATCAACACAGTTTGTTATTCTTGACTGTATTTACGATTAAATGGAGAAAAAAATAATTTAGAGGAACGCAGTAGATCATGATTTTCGCAGCGGACCATCACTTAGCATGCAAAGAGTTAACCCTTTCCCTCATATAAACGTGTTTTCATGCATTTGCAAACAGAGTAGACCCAGATCAGATGGCTCCTATAGGAGCCATCTGATCAGGGTCTACTCTGTTTGCTAATAAAATTTGATAGATCTGTTTCTTTACTTTCTAAAATGGTTACAAAGTTCTATCTTTCATATTTCATTATAACTATTTTGTCCATGAATATTCAGTAGGTAAGGGTTAACTAAAAAATGAATTGCTCTTGATTCTTTGCAAGGCAGCAGCAAAACTGTGATTACGTATATATGCAAACAGTTTCGCTCCGGATGAGACACCTCATAATGCGGTGTCTAATCAGGATCCAAACTGTTTGACATTTTTACCAAATTTCTGGAAAGAAATGAAAAAAAATATTTCTAAGAATTGAAGCAGACGACAATTGTTGCAGATGAAAAATTACTTAGTGTGCAAAGAGTTAAATACCATAGAACCGTATCTATATCCTGTTACTATAGCTGACGTGCAATTGACACTGACTGATGATAATATTAATTGAATATTTTTGTCGTAAAATCAATATGAATCCTTTACTCCAAGATATGCATTTTTATGCTTTTGCAAAAGGAGCTGTCTGTGGTCAGAGTCTACTCTGTTTGCTTATGGTTAACCCTTTCTCCCATATAAATGGTTTTTGACCCATTTGCAAACAAAGTAGACCCAGATCAGACAGCTCCTACAGGAGCCATCTGTAAGAAACACACAAACTTCTTTTTTTTAAATATCAAATCAGCCTGGACCCTGATGAGATGTCAAGCTATTTTACTGTTTGAGAAGGTCATATAACAAATTTCCCTACATTGTTTAACCCTTTCCCTCATATAAATGCCTTTTCTGTAATAATGTATTTGCAAACAGCGTAGACCCAGATCAGACAGCTCCTTTAGGAGCCGTCTGATCAGGGTCTGCTCTGTTTGCTTTTGATATGATATAATGCTGATTCTACAGTTTTTGTCAAAGCAAAAACAATCCTTGAAAAGTTCATAAATAATAAAATTTCAGCTCATAGATATTCATGGTGTCATTATTTCTTACATGAATATTGAACAGGTAAAAGGGTTAAGGAAATTAAAAACTTTACCTGCATGACTGAATAACTATATAACTGTCTGCATGCTGGAGGCAAAGCTGTGACGATCTATGCAAAGCAGTTTTGATCAAGATCAGATGCCAAGTAACTTGGTACAGAGGTCAAGATAAGACGCGTAAATATAAATATTTTCAAGAATAACTCCATTATTTCTCCACCAAACCCATTATACTGTGAGTACTCTTTAGACTAGTCTTGAAGAGATGATTCTAAAGAGTGGTCACAGTATAGGGTTTGGTGGAGAAATGATGATTTTAGTATGACACACATTTATCTGTAGCTCTGTTTACTCTGCATGCTAGCGGCGAAACTGTGATTACCCATGCAAACAGTTTGGATACAGATGAGACGCCGCATAATGCGGCGTCTCATCAGGATCCAAACTGTTTGTTATCTTGACCATATTTTTGCAAAGAAATGAGAGAAAGTTTATTTTAAGAATTGAAGCAGACGACAAATGTTGCAGACGAAAATTACTTAGCGTGCAAAGAGTTAACATTGGCATCTCATCATGATCAAAACTGTTTGTCAAACTGAATGCATCTTTTCGAGAGAAACTAAGGACAAACTTTCAGCTGACAACAAATTTTGACAGCAAAAAGATTATTCAGCACGCAAAGAGTTAAGTCCCAATAGAAAGTTTTGGGCATCAATGTTATCTCCATGGCAAACTATAACCCCCTGGGCCCAGCACTAGGACTGTAGCAGTTATGAGTATCATAAGCTGGGAGCCAGTCAATACATTATTAATATACTGCACCGTCAAAACAATGAATATGTAGATAGCCAGCTGACAAATTGGGTACACAAGAAAAAAAAAGACCCAAATAAAACAACCGAAACCCTGTCGTAATATCCTGGTCGGAAAAACGATAAATTAGTAATGACACTTTTGAGTTTGGGCCGGCAATAAATCTAACATTATTGAAAACAGCCATGGAATATTCATGCTACAAGAACAAGCTGTCAATATTTATATTAACAGATAACTTAAATATTGATATATTGTAATGGAGTACCAACTGAGCAAGATATGTTGGCAAGTTCCATAATCCTTAACCTTTTACTCCATGAATATTCATGTCAGAAATAATAACATCATCAATATAGATTAGATTAATTGTTATAATAGTACACAAACACAGGAATTTTTAGCCATGGCAGAAACTATAGAATCATATTTATATTATGTCATAAGCAAACAGAGCAAACCCTCAGATCAGACGTTTGATCTGAGTCTACTCTGTTTGTAAAATCCTAGAAAGGGTTAACCCTTTACTCCATGGATAGTCATGTTAGAAATAATTACTGCATGCATATTAACTGTTCTCCTGTTGAATATTCATGTAAAGAAATAATGACAAAATGAATATTCATTAACCCTTTCCCTGTTCTATATTTATTCCAAATTTCAATACGTACTGAATATTCATTATCAAAATTTTTATAAAGAATTCTTGAAGGCGGAACATTGTAGCCATTTTAGAAAGTAAAGAAACATATCTATCAAATTCTAATAGCAAACAGAGTAGACCCTGATCAGACGGCTCCTCTAGGAGCCGTCTGATCTGGGTCTACTCTGTTTGCAAATGCGTGAAAACATATTTATATGAGGGAAAGGGTTAAATCAATTTTAATGATTTATATACACAAGATGTTTTGGTACTGATAGAAATTGTTGAGTCAGATCTATTATAAGTCCATAAGCAAACCGCAGGCGCTGATCTGATCTGGGTCTACTCTGTTTGCAAAGGGTGAAAAAGCTTTATATGAGGGAAAGGGTTAATCATCTGCATTTTCATAATGTCATCAAGAACAAGAACATTTCTAATATAATCAGATCTACCCTAAATAATCCAAATATTCAGACACCCTATTATCCCATCTCAACCAGTTTGAGAAGCTGAATAATTAAATTTGGCATAATTTAAATTAGACTTGAATAGTAACAAATTATAGTGTGTTCATGCGTCGTTATAAAAAATAAAATAGTTTATATTCATGATGTCATTATACCTTTCATGAACATTCATTAAATAAAGGTTTAAACTATTTAACCCCTTCCCTCATATAAACGTGTTTTCACGCATTTGCAAACAGAGTAGACCCAGATCAGACGGCTCCTAGAGGAGCCGTCTGATCAGGGTCTGCTCTGTTTGCTAATAGAATTTGATAGATCTGTTTCTTTGCTTTCTAAAATGTCTACAATGTTTCACCTTCCGTATTTCTTATTACTATTTTGTTAATGAATATTCAGTAGGTATTGAAATTTGGAATAAACATAGAACAGGGAAAGAGTTAAACAGCTCATACCAAGATGAGATGCTGCGTTACTCATTTCAAGCTGTTTGACAGTCTATTTATGCTGTTTGGAAAAAAAAAAAATCTCTTTCTAAAACATGCAGCATGGAGTATTTTAGCTGACACCATTTTTTACAGACAACAATTTTTGCAGATGTCAATATCTTAGTGGTCAAACAGTTTGTGTACTACAGATCAACAAATGTATGGGCCATTGATAAGAAGGGTACTTAGAAAATCTCATTAATCCTTAACTCCTTTACAAACAGAGTAGACCCAGATCAGACGGCTCCTGTAGGAGCTGTCTAATCAGGGTCTGCTCTGTTTGCTTATAGAATTGTATAATTTGGTTTTTGACAGGGTTTAACAGGACTAGAACTTTTGTTCATATATATGAATATTAAGTTAATTCATATTTACACATATATTATTTCCATGAATCTTCATGGAGTAAACAGTAGATCAATATCTTTATATTTCTCTGTCAGACCTTATATTGCTGCAACTCAATATAGAATCACCTCTCCGGGGCGATTCTAATGAGTAGCAGCAAGATAAGCTTTGGCTTAGAAATAAGAGTTTTTGATCATATATAGACATCTTATCTGCAGCCCAGTACAAATAAGATATTTTGACAGACCAGTACACATCTTATTTGCAGCCCCCCCCCCAAATAAGATATTTCGACAGATCAGTACACATCTTATCTGCAGCCCCCCCCCCCCCGTACAAATAAGAATGCATCTTATCTGCAGTCCCATTACAAATAAGAGATTTTGACAGATCAGTACAAATCTTATTTGCAGCCCCCAGTACAAATAAGAGATTTTGATAGATCAGTATGAATCTTATCTGCAGCCCCCCCCCCCCCCCCCGTACAAATAAGAGATTTTGAAAGATCAGTATGCATCTTATCTGCAGCCTAGTACAAATAAGAGATTTAAATAATAATCCAGTATGCATCTTGTCTGCAGCCCAGTACAAATAAGAGATTTGATAATAGATCAGAATGCATCTTGTCTACAGCCCAGTATCTATATAATTTTTTTTTTTTGGCTAATGAAAAGTGTAATAAAACTTTACAACCCACTCCGATCATAATAATTTGCATAATAATATGCAAATGCAGACCAGCATGTTAATCTTTATCGAGCTAGTCAGAGAACCTGAACAGCATTTGCAAACAGCTTGGAACCAGATATGAGAGGCCGAGTAACTAGACAGCTCATCAGGATTCAAGCTCTTTGACACTTGGGCTTTAAAACTTGAACGCATAAGAAGTAATGAAAGTTACGGCAGATCATTATTATAGCAGACAAGTTTTTTTAACCCTTTCCCTGTTCTATGTTATTCCAAATAATTACATGTATAATGAAATATGAAAGGTGGAAATTGTAGCCATTTTAGAAAGTAAAGAAACAGATCTATCAAATTCCATTAACAAACAGAGCAGAACCTGATCAGACAGCTCCTATCTGTGTCTACTCTGTTAGCAAATGCGTGAAAATGCATTTATATGAGGGAAAGGGTTACATGTTTTTCAGCTGTACACGGGTTAAAAATTGAGTAAATTGAGACGGTAAATATACAATCTTTCTACATTATAGAGGATAAACAGGCTTTCCCTCATATAAACGCCTTTTCATTCATTTGCAAACAGAGTAGACCCAGATCAGATGGCTCCTATAGGAATTGTCTGATCAGAGTCTGCTCTGTTTGTTTTTGATATAGATCTAGATAATGATTCTAGTTTTTGTAGATGATAAATGGTATAGATAATGATTCTAGTTTTTGTCAAAGCAAAAAATTCCTTGAAAACATCTAAAATATAAAAATCCAGCTAATAAATATTCATGATGCCAAATATATTTTTTTACATGAATATTGAACAGGGAAAGGGTTAATGATAGTCTCATTTTGGGACTTTCAGACAGTTTGGATCCAGAGATACCTCTGTAAAATTCACTTTATGTAACCATTGTGATAAATACAGCATTTTGCTCCATTTGTTTCGTAACTACACAATTTTAAAATATCCCTTTTTGCTAGTAAATGCTCCTTTTTGGTAGATTTATTCAAAGAGGTTGGGTTTAAATATAGCCTAGGAGGGAAAGGGTTAATGGCATATCAGCTAGATCCAAACTGTTTACAAACACTATCACAAGTTCATCAGTCGAGTGATGAAGATTAACAATTTAAGCAGATGACAATTTTTGTGAACATAAGATACTTAGTGTTCAAAGAATTAAGATTTGTCCTTCGTGAAAAAAACTATATTATTTTTTTCTGCCAATTAGCTGTTACAAAATAACATTTTCTGCATTAATAAGCTGAGTAATGAGGAACAAAAATTCATGAAGTAAATTTCTAACTTGGCACTTACACTAAAAACTTTATTTTTTCAGTGATAACTTTGAAATAGAAAAGTGTCAAGTTTAATTTATGATTTCTAATAATTTAAACTAAAAAACCATTTTTGTTATTTTCGTTTTTTGCTTTTAATTATTTATTACTGAAATGTATGCTAATTACCCTAAGGATTCAAACAGACAGACTTAGGCAAATAGTGCAGACCTAGATCACATGGCTCCTGAGTGGGCTGTCTGATCAGGGTCCATACTATTTGCTACTAATGTCAGTTTAAATTCAAAGTAACAAACTGGTACCAACTGTTTATTGAAGAAACTAGCATCAGACAAAAATTTGTCCAACTGACAATAATGCTGGCACAGAAAGGGTTAAATTTCAAAATCATTTATCAAGCTTGTACCTAATGTATACAGAATATATCAGAACATAGCACTAACTCTTTTTCCTTTTCCTTCATTTTAATGCATTTGCAAACAGAGTAATGCTCTATTTATCACAATGGTTTCAAAAAATGGATTTTTACAGAGGTGTCAAAAGGCATCAATAGGAGGGAATGGGTTAAAGGCATATCTGTAAAGTATTAAGCTACTCTTTCAATTAAATATATAGTTAACAAAAATTGAATAAAAATGTGCCATGAGAAATAGAGCAGACAAACATTTTACAGATGACAATTGAGTCTTGAGAATTTTAAAGAATTACGGAAAACCCCCAAAAATTGTAACGAAGAAATACTACACTAACAGTTCGAAAGAAAAATATGTCTTGTTAACCCTTTCATTGCTGAATCTACAAATGGATATTCCAAAATTCAAACTGGTCAAGCTTATCATAAATATTAAGGGATGTTTTTAAAGAAAAGTGTAACATGACACCGTGAGTGTGCAGACAGTGCTTAGATGGCTTCTCTAGGAAACCCTCTCATCTGGGCCTACACTGTTTGCAAAGTGACATAAGTGAATAATTTGACACACTGAAAGGGTTAAACTTTTAAATGCAGATACTGTTCAAAGGACTCCTTTGGGAACCCTCTGATCAGGGTCAACACTGTTTGCAAATTATTAATGCCAGTATGTTTGTTACCGACATTCAAAGGGTTAAATTTATAAAGATATTATACACACATATAATTTGATAAAATTCAAAATTTATGAAAATAAATCAACTTGGATTTTCTTTCATTAAAATAATTTAATAAAGTCTGTAGTAGAACTGCTGACTTAAGCTTCAGTACTGTCATGTAGAAACCAAAGGATATTGTAGAAAAGTCCGGGATAACATTTGTGTAACAATCCTGTCTGTCCAATGTAGCCACTCAAAGCCCGGTATAACATTTGTGTAACAATCCTGTCTGTCCAATGTAGCCACTCAAAGCCCGGGATAACATTTGTGTAACAATCCTGTCTGTCCAATGTAGCCACTCATTCTTAATCCTTTATTCCATAAATACGCCTTTCTACACCTTTGCAAACAGAGCAGACCCAGATCAGATGGCTCCTATAGGAGCCATCTGATCAGGGGCTGCTCTGTTTGCTTATAGAATATAAATATAGATCTGATTCTATAGTTTCTTTCATGTGTTAATATGCCATTTTCAAAATTAACCTAATTAATATTCATGAGGTTATTCTTTCAAACATGAATATTCATGGAGTAAATGGTTAACTCTAACTCTTAGCATACTAGTGACAGATTCTCCCGCCACTTATGACCCATGCAAACAGTTTGGATCCAGGTCAGGCCCCACAAAATGTGGGGCCTGATCTGAGATCAAAACTGTTTATCACTCACACTCAACTTCTACAAAATATCAGAAAGAAAAGTAACAGTTTTGAAAATATTGCAGATGACAATTGAGCAGACGACAAACTTACTTAGCATGCAAAGAGTTAGCAATTGTCATGAGCAATGAAGTGTCACCTCCTTCAATTCTCAACATTCAGGTGGTGTTGTTTACTGTTTGTTTTCTCTCTACAACAAAACAATTTATGAGTCTGTCAAACAGGTTTAGATTCTGACAAGATGTTGGCTTACTCTGTATAACATCTGGATCTAAACTGTGTGAGGTTATCACAGAATCGGCTACTTCAACCATTTACTCCATATACACGCAGTAACATCTTTGTAAACAGAGTAGACCCAGAACAGATTAATCCTGCATGCAGATGACGTCTGATCAGGGTCTGTTCTTTTTAAATGGAATAAGATCTGACTTAGAGTTACTGACAGGACATACATCATTATAAAAATTCATTTAACCCATTCCCTCATAGGCTATTTTTAGACCCAACCTCTTTGAATAAATCTACCGAAAAGGAGCATTTACTAGAGAAAAGGAAAATGTTAGAATCATGCAGTTTTGAAACCATTGTGACAAATAGAGCATTTGCTCCTATGGAGCAAAATGCTCTATTTATCACAATGGTTTCAAAAAGTGACTTTTTCAGAGGCATAGAAAGGCGTATTTATGGAGGATAGGGTTAACCCTTTACACTATAAAGATGTCTTTCTACGCCTTTGCAAACAGAGAAGACCCAGATCAGATGGCTCCTGTAGGGTCTGCTCTGTTTGCTTATGATGTAAAATAGATATGATTATGCAATTTCTGCCACAGCCAAAAATTCCCATGTACATTGTGCTATAACAAGTAATCTTAATTAATATTCATTATGTCATTATTTCTTACATGAATGTTAATCCTATAACTACTTTTTTGATTAAACATAAAAGTCTTAAAAAAGCAGTTGGTTAGTTTATGCAGGAAAAGTAATTCAGAAAGCTTATTTTTGAGCTTTAATTCAGCATTGCTTCCTGCATTAACCCATTCTTTCATATAAATGCTTTTTCATGCCTTTGCAAACAGAGTAGACCCATATCAGATGGTCCTGTAGGAGTGGTCTGATCAAAGTCTGCTCTGTTTGCTTATAAAATTGTATAGATAGGACAGTTTTAGTCTAAGCCAAAAATTCCCTCGAAAAAATTATATTGTAAAAATCAAGTTAAATGAATATTCATGAAGTGATCAATTCATAAACGTTTATTAGGGAAAGGGTTAAGTTACCATTCTCCTTTCAGAACTGCAATTAGACTTCTCTTTAATAATCCCCGAAGTTTTTTCCGTATTTCATTTTGTGGACAGGATGGGACAACTGTTCCGCAATGACAGTAATGATTTCTAACACTATAATTCCAAAGACAGCAAGAATGTACCCTTTTGTTGTAAACTGGCAGACATTTGAGGCAGAAAATATCCAAGAACCCACACAGAAACAAAAATCTGTCAGAACCATCATGCAATATTATGGATAAATTTGTGATAACGTATGCCAACATTTTAGATCCAGATGAAATGGTTAAGTAAGTCGGAATTGCCAAACTGTGTAACACAAGCTGATCAAGTTAGTGGAAGAAACTATAGCTGAAGATACCGAGATCCAGATAAAACGGTAATCATTTAGTAGCTAAACAGTACAACCTGTCTTAACCCTTTCCTCCATGGGATATTTATAGACCAACCTCTTTGAATGAATCTACCCAAAAGGAGCATTTACTAGAGAAAAGGATTTTTTTTAGAATTTTGTAGTTTGAAACCATTGTGATAAATAGAGCATTTGCTCCTATAGGAGCAAATGCTCTATTTATCACAATAGTTTCAAGAAGTGGCTATTACAAAGATGTAGAAAGGTGTATTTATGAAGGAAAGGGTTAAGTGGCCATCACAAAGAGGTATAATTATGGGTCTATAAGGTAGATGGTAGTTTAATGCAAGTCAAAAGTAATGCAGAAAGTTCCTATAGGAGCTTTCTGCGTTACTTCTAAATTGCATTAAACAACCACCTGCTTTTTAATGCTTATAATTATGTTCAATAAATGAATGACCACTTAGGACAAGTTCTTCTGTATTCTCATTAGTCAACATTGTGACTACTCATATGAACTATCTAAAAGAGGAGATTCTAATGAGTAGTGACAAATATAAGGTTTAACTCTTAATCCTTCGTATAAACCCTTTTTCAAACATTTGCAAACAGAGTAGACCCGGATCAGATGGCTCCTATAGGAGCCATCTGATCAGGGTCTGCTCTGTTTGCTAATGGAATTTGATAGATCTGTTCCTTTACTTTCTAAAAACACTCATATGTTCCACCTTCCATATTTCATAATAACTATTTTGCCCATGAATATTCAGTAGGTATTACAATTTAGAATAAACATAGAACAGGGAAAGGGTTAATGGAGAAAAAGGATTTTTTCATCTGAGCTATTCCAATTATCTAAAACTCTGGACAAGGTTTGGTAATTCTAAACGGGTTGGAAAAAATGCATGTCATAAATTGGCATGATTTTTGAAACAAGTTTTAATATATATCACAGCTACAGATAAGGGTGTGTACCCAAGTACTAAAATCGTCATTTCTCCACCAAACCCTATACTGTGACCACTCTTTATAATTGTCTCTTCGAGATAGGTAGATCAGGGTCTGTAATTAAAGGTAGATCAGGTCTGTAAGGTAGATCAGGGTCTGTAAGGTAGATGGAGGTGAGGTTGATACTGTGACCACTCTTTAGAATTGTACCACAGAGCTACAGATAAGGGTGCGTACCCAAATACTAAAATTATCATTTCTCCACCAAACCCTATACTGTGACCATTCTTTAGAATCATCTCGAAGAGAGGATTTTAAAGAGTGGTTACAGTACAGGGTTTGGTGGAGAAATAAAGGAGTTACTTTTGAAAATGTTTGAATTTACGCATTTTTATAATCTGGAGCTCTGATATATATATATACATAAATCTGTTTTATATGCTAAGTTTTCAGTGTTCATTTTCTATCCAAATTAATGGAAAAAGGAAAGAAAACAGATGTTCATTATTATACACTCCCACTGTAGCCATGTTAGAAACTATCCAACAAAATTATATTTATTACTTAAATCTAAAAAAAAAACCCGAAATATGTTATGAAAGAAATATAGCTCCCACCACGTTAAACTAAAAGCAATTATGACATGTAGGTCTGGATTTACCCTTTACTTGATAATCCTAATTTTTGCCCCCTTGCAAACAGTGTAGAACCAGATCAGACAGCTATTTGTAGAAGCCATCTGATCAGGAGCTGCTCCATTTGCTAATGGAATTTGAAAGATATGTTTCTTTACTTTCTAAAATTATAGCTACAAATTATTCCACCTTCCATATTGCATTATAACTTTTTTGCACATGAATATTCAGTAGGTATTGAAATTCGAAATAAATATAGAAGGAGCAGTTTGATCAGTATCTGCTCTGTTTGCTTGTACCTTACACAGTTAACCCTTTCCTCCATAAATACGCCTTTCTATGCCTCTGTTAAAGTCACCTTTTGAAACCATTGTGATAAATAGAGCATTTGCTCCTAAAGGAGCAAATGCTCTTTTTATCACAATGGCTTTAAAACTACAAAATTTAAAATTTTCCTTTTCTCTAGTAACATGCTCCTTTTCAGTAGATTTATATAAAGAGGCTGGGTCTAAAAATAGCCTATGGAGGAAAGGGGTTAATTATCTACCATCATGGCAATAAATTTCCCCCAATCTTAAAACTTGAAACAAACAAAAATTAACCCTTTATCTAATTAATGTAAGAAATTATGACTTTATGAATATTATGAATATTAATTGGCTGAAATTTTATAATCTATATCATTCCATAAGCAAACAGAGTATACCCTGACCGTACAGCTCCAACTGAATCCTGGTCTGCTCCGTTTGCAAAGGGGGGAAAAGGCAAGACAATCAGATACAGGATTAAATTAACTCTCTACTCCATAAATACCTCTTTCAAATAGAGTAGACCCAGATCAGACAGCTCCTATAGGAGCCGTCTGATCAGGGTCTGCTCTGTTTGCTTACAGTAATATATAGATTTAATTCTACAGTTTCTGTCCCAAGTCAAAATGGCCTGTGTTCATAATATTATGCCATTATAACAAATAATCTAATTAATATTCGTGCTGTCATAATTTCTTACATGAATATTCATGGGGTAAATGGGTTAATTAATATTCATAATAGACAGAGTCTAACATGAAAGTTCATTAGTAAATGGTTAAACAAATGCCTGAAGGATACAAACCAAAAAGATAAAACAAAACCCCTTTCCCTATATTAAGCCATAAATAAACAGAGCAGACCCTGATCAGATGACTTCTAAAAGAATCATCTAATGAGGGCCTACTCTATTTACAAAGATTCAGAAAGGCTTCTCTACCAGGGGATTAAAGGATAAAAAAATATAATCAGTAACAAACTTAGTCAATTTCAACAATAAAAAAAACAATTCCAGTGAAAATGATTTTATTTTGATGAAAATCAGATTTTAATTTTTGACTTGTCAAATAAGTGTGTAGGAATCAAATTGAACTATAAGAAGTCTGATCTATGTTGAGGAATACAATTCCTGTGTAAATAATTGAATAATTTTGCTTTGATGAAAATAAGATTTTAATTTTTGACTTGTCAAAAAAGTTTCTTTGAATGAAATCGAACTGTAAGAAGTCTGATCTATGTTGAGGAATACAATTCCTATCTAAATAATTCAATGACTTTGCTGTGATGAAAATAAGATTTTTAATTCCAACTTGTCAAATAAGTTTGTTTGGATCAAAATCGAACTATGCTCAGAAGTCTGATATAAAGTATGTTGAGGTAGGGTTGCAGTATAGCAGTAACTTTGTGAAAACTATGCAAACAGTTTGGATCCAGATAAAATACTTTATACAGCAGAACCTGTCTTAAGCGACAATTAAATAGAGGTCTAGTTATGAGTCTGTAAGGCAGGTGATAGCTTAATGCTGGTCAAAAGTAATGCAGATAGCTCCTATAGGAGCTTTCTGCATTACTTTTTCCCTGCATTAATCAAGCACCTGCTTTTTAAAAATCTTATGTTCAATAAATGAATGGTCACTTAAGACAGGTCCTACTGTAACTCATTATCTCATCAGGATCCAATTTATCTGACACTCCGAAGACATTTTGAAGAGAAATATTAATTTCAAATTACAGCAGACAATTTTTTTGCAGCCAACAATTACCTTGCATGCAAAGTTTTAACCCTTCATCTCATGAATATTCATGAAAGACCCTTCATCTCATGAATATTCATGAAAGAATTAAATATCGTCATAACGATGAGTCAGAAGAAATTTTATAATCGCATAATTACAGAGGTCCAGATAAGACGCCTAAATTAAAACATTTTCAAGAATATTTTCACCAAACCCTCGAAGAGACGATTCTAAAGAGTGGTCACAACATTGTTTTTGGTGGAGAAATGACGATTTTAGTATTTGAGTATGCACACTTATCTACTGCTCATGGCAGAAACAGTACAATCAGATCTGCATAATTCTATAGGCAAAAAGAGTAGAGCCTGATCAGACTGAACCATCAGATTTGGGTCTGCTCTGTTTGAAAAGGCATGAAAAGTTATCACTATTATGGATAGGGTTGAAGAAAAATCAGTAAAACCATTCCGAGAGTGTTACTGAGGACATTCAGGGTTGTTGGAATAAATATAGTAGCTGGAGACAATCATCTAGTTCAGACTGGCTCTCTAATTAACAGGCATGCATCTCTGACAGGCAATCTAACAGCAAATATCAAACCAGGACAGACACAAATATATCACACGACATTAACACAACAAGTGGTGTATCAACAGTTATTGCTGATCATATATCATGGATAATACTTTAAAACATACTTCAGCGCAGTTTAATTGAAGCAGTGCATGATAAACATAAGTTAAAAAGTGAAATTTCTTTACGGCTACAATTATCAATATAAAATTCAAATCAATAAACATGTGTATGAGAATAAATATTTGTAAAAAAAACACAAACCCAGCCTCCAGAGGTATCAGCTGATCAACTAGTAATCCTACATACACCAATACTAAACATTTGCTTTCTTATCCATATGTGCATAAATCAAACACTAGTGTCCGAATGACAAACCGGTATCGCTTGACTTCCCAAACACTGCCGAATATACCCCTGTATCCACTACTATCCACTGTGTAGCGTAGCTGATTACTTTCACACTTCAGTCCAAAAACTTATTAACAGACCAGCCAGCCAACTTCTACATCATTTTCCCTGCTTTATGCTGTTTTCATAAAAACAAACAAGTAAACTTACAAAGTTCACTGTAGGTTAGGCTTAACTGGAGTCAGGATAGGCGGGTGGAGAGCCGAGAGGGTATCAGTAAGCTCACTCCCCCAGCCACCACATGTATCGAGTGATGAGACCTGTTAGTCCGTGCGAAGTTACAAGTGAAATGTTTTTCGGTGGACCTTTACCCTCGCTCGGTACAGTGGCTGTAATTATGGGAAGCAGACAAAATACCTCATTAACACACAGCCGATATTGGAAAATTTTTGAAACTGAATGTGGGGATAAGAAATGCCTCGTATGACAAGGGGGAACAATACAGATGTCACTATACAGGCCGAAATACCGGCCCACAGCAAGCACACGGAGCTGTAAAAAACTCACAAATACCAGAGAGCCAAGGAATGAGTGACAGAGCAATCCACTGAGTCATAAATCTGCAAAAGAGCATAACTCTTAGCATGTGCATTAAATTTTTTATCTGCCCCACTTGTAGAATATTTTATATAGAAATCTTTGTGTGACTCTGTTTGGATGATCTACTGGGGGGGGGGGGGTGTCTCATATGAATCTGTAGTAGAACCTGTCTAAAGCAGCCATCAAAAAGGCAGATGGTAGCTTAATATAGGTAAAAAGTAATGCAGAAAAGTCCTATAGGAGCTTTCTGCATTACTTTCGTCCTGAATGAAGCACAAACCTGCGTTTTAAGACTCTTATGTTCAATAAATGAATGGCCCCTTAAGACAGAATCTACGTTAAACTCTGGTAAAAGTTAAAGTTGCTAATCAGCCAATTGTATGCTTACAGTTAAATCTTAGCCTGCTGTTAAAGTTGAGGTCTACTTAAACTGATCTAAAGCATTTTCTACTTACTTCTATTCATTCAAGCTTTCAAGAAATTATCTATAGATTGTCAAGCAGCATTTGATCTGGACCCAAGCTGATAGTAAATGCCATTTGATCTGGATCCAAGCTGGTACCAAATGCCAGTCAAGCAGTGGACTGGCAGAGAATTAAAACACAGAGTATTTTCAGGAGAGAGACACTATTTCATGAAGCTGCAATCACAGTGCGGGACACGAGTCACTAATGTCTTTTGCAAACAGTGTAGACCCAGATGAGAGGGCTCCTAGAGGAGCTCTCTCATCTGGGTCTGCACTGTTTGTCATGTTACACTTTTCTTTAGAAAAATCCCTAAATATTCACCATGAGCTTGACCTGTTTGAATTTTGGAATAGTCCATCTAACATTTCAGGGTTGTTAAAGCTAATCATGTATGATGGGGCACTCATGTTTGACATTCTCTCTGATATTTTTTTTTTTATTTTCATTAGATGACTATCTGGACCTAGCTAGAATGATATTTACATTGCCATTACTTAACTTTAGTAAAACATTTTAATAAACTAAATTCAGTGCATTAAAGTCACATTGAACAGTTAACCATTTGAACATTGGGAATGAGTGTATTACCATTAGCTGCAAAAAAGTGTATCCTCAAGTCCATCCTCAAAATTCAGCATTGAAAGGGTTCAGGTATATTAGTTTACCATATCCATGTACAGTAAAACCTCTCTAAACCTGAATTCTGGTAGAGAAGAATTTAGATACTTTTAGGCAGGTGGCTACTTAATGCAGGATGAAAGTCATGCAGAAAGTTCCTCGAGGAGCTTTCTGCATGACTTTAAATTTGCATTAAGCTGCCACCTGTTTCCAAGACCAATATTTATACTAAATTTAACGTCCGGTTTAGAGAGGTTTTTACGGTAATTAACAATAAACATAATTATGAATATTAACTTCATGAATTTTGACAAGAGAATATTTTACCACGTCACAAGTTGTAGAATAAAGTCTATTATTATTTCTGGAGCAAACAGAGCAGACCCGGATCAGAAGGCTCGTACAGGCATGAAAAAGCGTTTGTTTGAGAGAAAGGCCATAGGTTGTACTTTTGATGGACATAGTAATAGTAGCAAAACATAGAGGATCTGGGTCTACACTATTTGCAGAGCTACAGATAAATATGCGTATCCAAATAATGAAATCGTCATTTCTCCACCAAACCCTATACTGTGACCTCTCTTTTGAATCGTCTCGAAGAAATAAACGAGTTATTCCTGAAAATGTTTGAATTTACGCATCTTATCTCGAGCTCTGTACAATATTTGCCAAAGTTTCGCTGTCTGAATACTTAAGGTAATTAACCCTTTCCTCCATAAATACGTCTTTCTATGCCTCTATATAAGTAAACTGTTGAAACCATTGTGATAAATAGAGCATTAATTTTGCTCCTATAGGAGCAAAATTAATGCTCTATTTATCACAATGGCTTCAAATTACAAAATTCTAAAAAATTCCTTTCTGTAGTTAATGCTCCATTTCAGTACATGCATCCAAAGAGGTTGGATCTAAAAAGGTTAAGGGAAAAGGTTAAGGTATACAAAAATAAGTACATGTATTAGCAATGTCGTTATCAGCATTTATATGTGATATAGTGATATAAACAAAAGTGATTCAAGTAATAACAGTTAAAATCAATAGCGTTATAAACAATTATGGGTTATCGCTACAAGCAATAGTGCTCCATGAACATTCATGTAAGAAATGATATCATGGATATTAATTAGATCAATTGCTATAATAATACCTGGATACAGGAAATTTATTTTGGCCATGGCAGTAACTGCAGAATCATATCTATATTATATAATAAGCAAACAGAGCAGACCCTGTGATCAGATGACTCCTACAGATCTGGGTCTACTCTGTTTGCAAAGGTGTAGAAAGGTAATAATATCAATCATAGCAGAATAAGCAATGCCACTAATCACAATGGTATAATATATTATACAGTAAGGTAAAAGGCATAACAAATCTGTCAGGAAATAATGACATCATGAATATTTATTAGCTGAAATTTTATAATGTCTTATGTACATTGGATATCTTGGTACTGGTAGAAACTGTAGAGTGAGATCTAATATAATTTCAAAAGCAAACAGAGCAGACCCAGTTCAGCTCCCACTGGAACCATCTGATCCAGATCTACTCTGTTTGCATGAATATTCACGTCAGAAATAATAATACAGTAAAACCTCTCTAAACCGGACGTTAAATTTAGTATAAATATCGGACGTGTAGACAGGTGGCAGCTTAATGCAGGGTGAAAGTCGTGCAGAAAGCTCCTCTAGGAGCTTTCTGCATGACTTTCACCCTGCATTAAGCAGCCACCTGCCAAAAAGTATAGGATTTATTCTCTACTAGAATTCCGGTTTAGAGGGGTTTTACTGTATCATTAATATTTAATAATGGCATATGAACACAGGATTAAAGTTTGGCTATGGCAGAAAACTGCAGAATCAAATCTAAATAATTCCATAAGCAAACAGAACAGACCCTTATCAGACGGCTCCTATAGGAGCCGTCTGATCTGGGTCTACTCTGTTTGCAAAGGCCTGAAAATGTGTCTGTATCAGGGAAAGGATCAAATTTTTGCACACATGCAGCAACTGTATCAGATAATCCATGCAAATTGTTTATAGCCTAATCAGACTCCAAGTAACTCAGAATCTCTTCAGGATCCAAAACAGTTTCTTAACCCTTGCCCTGTTCAATATTCATATAAACGTGTTTTCACGCATTTGCAAACAGAGTAGACCCAGATCAGACACCTCGTATAGGAGCTGTCTGATCAGGGTCTGCTCTGTTTGCTTATGGAATTTGATAGATCTGTTTCTTTACTTTCTGAAATGGCTACAATGTTCCACTTTCCATATTTCATATTAACTATTTTGTCCATGAATATTCAGAAGGTATTGAAATTGGAATAAATATAGAACAGGGAAAGGGTTAACTCTTAATCTGGTAGAAGTGCGCAAAACAGAGAAGACATAGATCAGATAGCTCCTGAAGGTCTACTCTGTTTGCTTAACCCTTCTCTTGCTGAATTTTAAAATACATTTCTCCTTCTTTACCCATGCTCTGTTGTATAATTACATATATCTTCACTGTGTACAAGTATTTCGCTGTGCAATCACTGCTGTAGAGTGCACTGGTTGCACAATCAACTTGTAAATAGTACAGACCCTGATGAGACAGCTCCTGCAGGAGCTGTCTCATCTGGGTCTTCACTATTTACAGGTAGGTATATTGACGTGAACAGCAAGCGAAGGGTTAAGAAAAAGTATCTGATTCTACAGTTTCTGTCTGGGTAAAAAATCCTGTGTTCATAAGTCAATAAAACAAGATGTGTTTGTGAAACACTATGCCCCTGACATTTGACCCTGAAGGATGACCTTGACCTTTGACCCATGGACCAGGGAGATGAACGCAACACATCGTCTTTGTGTGGTGAACATTTGTGCAGGGTTATTATGAAATCCATTAACAGATAAAAAAGTTATAGAAGGGACACGAAATTTGGGACTTACAGACGGAAGGATGGACGGACGGAAGGACGGACGGAAAATGCCATTACTATATTGGGGGGGGGCATAAAAAGTCATCTAAAATTCTTCTAAACACTATTCATGATATCTTTATTACTTATATGAATATTCATGAGGTAAAAACAATAACATTGCTATGAGCAATAAATAGTTGGAAATCTTTAGCAAACTGATTGAGTTCTATTCTAAGATTTATTCGTTTAATCCACAGACATTCCTTTTAACCCTTTCCTCCATAGGCTATTTTTAGACACAACCTCTTTGAATCAAACTATCGAAAAGGAGCATTTACTAGAGAAAAGGAAAAGTTTAGACTTGTGTAGTTCTGAAACCATTGTGATAAATAGAGGATTTGCTCCTATAGGAGCAAATGCTCTATTTATCACAATGGTTTCATAAAGTGACTTTTACAGAGGCGTAGAAAGGCGTATTTATGGTGGAAGGGGTAAATGTCTTTGCAAACAGAGTAGACCCTGTAGGAGCCGTCAACTCTGTTTGCTCATGAAATGATACAGGTCCGATTCCACATTGTTTGCTAGTGATCAAACATTCCTGTATTTACATGCGATTATAAAAATTGAGCTAATTAATAATCGTATAATCATTATTTCTTACTTGAATATTCATGGAGCAGTGAAAATGGTCAGCATTCCTATACAATCACAATTCATGCCAGACCAGCAATCAAAGAAAACAGTCAACAACACAATCAATCAATTAAATTTCAGATTGTGTAGCACTGGACCTATTCTATAACAAAGTTTCCGCAAGTTAATTACCATACTGACAACAAAAAGGTCGATCAATACTCAGTGATTGTAGCCGCAACATTCGATAAGCCTTGATTAAAAATGTCTAATTAACGCGTAGGTCGAAAGCCATAGAAAGTACGACCATTAGGACCGCCTGATTATCTGGTTAGGATTAATTATTTTCCAGAATGCAATAAAGTGAAAACATTTATTTTATTGAGTAGCTTAGATTACCCCCACTGGACTGCAATAGTAAATGTTAGCGTCTTTTACATGTACCTAATAAGCTTATATTGGCAGACCAATGCTAGGCGCCAGTAGAACCTAGTGTCTCAACCCTTTCCTCCGTGAATATGTATGTAAAAAGTAATGACGTCATAAATATTAATTACATCAATTGTTATAATAGGGCATGGACAGAGGAATATTTTAACATGGCAGAAACTGTAGTATCAATCTATATCCTATATCATATCATAAGCAAACAGAGCAGACCTTCATCAGATGGCTCCTATAGGAGCCGTCTGTTCTGGTTCTACTCTGTTTTGTTTGGCGTATTCTGGAGTAAATATTCATGTAAGAAATAGTGACACCAGGACTATCTACGGGTTAACTATGTTTATTCCAAATTTCAATACCTACTGAATATTCATGGACAAGATAGTTAGAATGAAATATGTAAGGTGGAACATTGTAACCATTTTAGAAAGTAAAGAAACAGATCTATCAAATTCCACTGGCAAACAGAGCAGATCCTGATCAGACGGCTCCTCTAGGAGCCGTCTGGTCTTGGTCTACTCTGTTTGCAAATGCATGTAAAAGTGTTTATATGAAGGAAAAGGTCAACTAAAGTACTGTTTTCTTTACTAATATTCAATAATCTTGAGCAGACATATTTTGCTTCAGTTTTAGGTTAACTTACATTCTATGCACTTGTGACATATTTGAACTCTTCAAAGCATGCTTGCAGTGAATTTTTTATAACATACGGAATCATTTTTTATCCAAATGAAAATTTGACACATCTGGATCCAAAGCATTTTACGCTCTTATCATAGTTTATGAGAAAAAAATCGAGAAAATTTTCTGGAAGACTACTATTTGTTTCAGCAGACTACTATTTGTTTCACAACTATGGAATTATAACAACGCAGGAAAAATACAGTAGAACCACACTGTTTGTCTCTCCCTGTTGCCTTTGAGACAACACCATACCTCAGTCTCTGATGTCAACCAGAGCTACAGATAACAGTGCATACTCAAATACTAAAATTGTCATTTCTCCACCAAACCCTATGTTGTGACCACTCTTTAGAAGAGTTGATTCTAAAGAGTGGTCACAACATAGGGTTTTGTGGAGAAGTAAAGAAGGACCTCTGTTGTCCTTATGACAACAGCCATACCCCATGGCCTCTGTTGTCCTTATGACAACAACAATACCCAGGACCTCTGTTGTCCTTATGACAACAACCATACCCCAGGACCTCTGTTGTCCTTATGACAACAACCATACCCCAGGGCCTCTTTTGTCCTTATGACAACAACAATACCCCAGGGCCTCTGTTGTCCTTATGACAACAACCATACCCCCAGGGCCTCTGTTGTCCTTATGACAACACCCATACCCCCAGGGCCTCTGTTGTCCTTATGATAACAACCATACCCCAGGGCCTCTGTTGTCCTTATGACAACAACAATACCCCAGGGCCTCTGTTGTCCTTATGACAACAACAATACCCCAGGGCCTCTGTTGTCCTTATGACAACACCCATATTCAAGGGTTACTCATCAGGATCCAAACTGTTTAACAAATGTTTTGCAGCAGAAGACAACTTCTTCAGAGTAAACTTACTTAGTAATGAAATGCACCAAAAATTAATAATACTTAACTAAGGTATTGTTTTCTTTACAAGTATTGAATAATCTTGGACAGAAATATGATATTTCATTATCATCTACATTGTATAACATAAATAATAAGGGAACATATTTTGCTTTATGTTAAGGTGAACTTCTGGCATATTTTAACTCTTAAAAGCATACTTGCAGTGAATTTCTTATAACATCTTGGGCAGACATATGATATTTAATTATCATCTATTACATAAACAATATGGTGACATATTTTGTTTTAGTTTTAGGTTAACTACGTTCATTGCACTTGTGGCATAGTTGAGTTCTTCAAAGCATGCTTACAGTGAATTTCTTATAATATACGGAATCAGTTTTGATCCAGATGAGAACATGAGACCATTTTACAGCAGATAGCTATTTGAAAACAACTTGGCATGCAATTATAACAATGCAGGGAAAATACAGTAGAACTTGTCTTAACTTGTCATAGACTATTTTTAGATCCAACCTCTTTTGATGCATCTACCGAAAAGGAGCATTAACAAGAGAAAAGGAATTTTTTAGAATTTTGTTAATTTGAAACCATTGTGATGAATACAGCATTTGCTCCTATAGGAGCAAACGCTCTATTTATCACAATGGTTACAACAGGTGACTTATACAGAGGTGTAGAAAGACATATTTATGGAGGAAAAGGTTAAGTAGCCATTCATTTTTTGAACATAGGAGTCTTAAAAAGCATGTGGTTGCTTAATACAGAGCAAAAGTAATGCCAAAAGCTCCTACAGGAGCTTTCTGCATTAGTTTTGACCAGCATTAAGCTACCACCTGCCTTACAGATTGATAATTATACCTATTTTTGATAGCCGCTTAAGACAGGTTCTACTGTATAGCAAATATATTTTCAATAACTTCCGTATGTTCTGTATTTAAACCAGCTACCTGATGAATATTATGCTAATAATGACTGTATGAGTATTAATTAGATGTAAATATTAAATAAGTATGAACAATGGAATTTTATCTAAAAGAAGAAACTAGAATAAGATCCTATCTAATTTATTGGGTAAGAAACAAAGCTATCAGATCTGATTCTTCTCTGTTTTCAAAGGCAGAGCTACAGATAAAGGTGTGTACTCAATTACTAAAATTATCATTTCTCCACCAAACCCTATATTGTGACCACTCTTTAGAATCGTCTCTTTGAGACGATTCTAAAGAGTGGTGACAGTATAGGGTTTGGTGGAGAAATAATGGAACAATTCTTAAAAATGTTGAAATTTACACATCTTAATATCTGGACCTCTGTTCAAAGGCATTTCCATCAGATACAGGGATAACACTTTACTGATGAATATTCATGTAAGAAATAATAGCATTATGAATATTCATTTTTTTTTGTAATGACATATGAACATAAAATGTAGTTTTGCAGCAGAAGACAACTTCTGCACACTAAATGCACCAAACATTAATGTATACTTAACTAAGGTATTGTTTTCTTTACCAATATTGAATAATCTTGGGCAGAAATATGATATTTCATTATCATCTATTTCATAAATAATTAGGTGACATATTTTGTTTTAGATTTAGGTTAACTGCATTCTCTGCCCTTGTGACGTAGTTTGCATGTTTGCAGTGAATTTGTTATAACAATTTCTGGAGGACTTTCACCCTGCATTAATCTACCACCTATCTCCAAGACCAATAGTTGTATTCACTTTAGAGGAGTTTTACTGTAGTTGCTGATTCCTGCAAAGTTTCAGCCACTTAGGCAGTAAAATATCTTGTGTTCATTTGCCACTACAGTGCTCCCTCCCTACAACGGCCCTCTCAATAACAATTCCCTCCTTACAACAACGCATGTCACTGTTTCCGAAACAACAAGGCTCCAGAAACAACTTTTTTTCCATCGTATTTCCTTTATGCCTCCATCAAACCCTATATTGTGACCACTCTTTAGAATCGTCACTTTGTGACGATTCTAAAGAGTGGTCACAACATAGGGTTTGATGGAGGCATAACGGTTTTAGTTCTCGAAATACACCTCATCTGGGGATCCTCTAAACAAGCTAATTATGTTTGATTTTCCCTCCCTATAACAACTCCCTCTGAACAACACATACAATATTCGTATCCCAAAGGGTGTCGTTGTAGAGAGGGAGCACTGCACAACAAAAGTCAGCTAATAAATATTCATAATGCTATTAGTCCGAAAGCTTGAAGCAAATCTTCCATGTGATGTATTGCATTTTCCACTAAAAAATCATAAAGTCCCGTAACTTTGGTAAAAAAAGTTGCAATTTGAAGTCTATCCTCTCAATGATATATGAGGAGTTGGATACACAAGTGAAGAAAAACAAGGGCATGTTGTATTGCTATGCAAGACATGAGTCCCCCACCGGACTAAAAAAAAAACCTCTGCTCTCCCCACCCCACCTACCCATGGTGTGGTTGACCATGGTATATACATGACCACCTGAATGGTATTAGTACCTACTTTCATACATTAAATCTGTAAATAAAAAGTTATTGTCCTGACAAGAAAATATGAAAAAGGGGAGTAACTCCAAAAATATTGATGCTAGAGTTATTGCCCTTGTGCATGACACTACACCTCATTATGCTTGTTCCATATGAGAAGTTTCAAATCAATTGAACCAGTACATAAAGAGTTATTAACTGGACAAGAAAATATGAAAATGGGAATAACTCCAAAAATATAGATGCTAGAGTTATGGCCCTTGTGCATGACATTACCCCTCATCATGCTTGTTCCATATGTGAAGTTTCAAATCAATTGAACCAGTAGATAAAGAGTTATTGTCCGGACAAAAAATATGAAAAAGGGGAATAACTCCAAAAATATTGATGCTAGAGTTATGGCCCTTGTGCATGACACTACTCCTGATCATGCTTCTTCAATGTTTGAAGTTATAATGAATTTGGCCTAACTTTGTAGGAGATATTGCCCGGACACGAAGCATGACAGACAGACTGACAAGAAAATATGAAAAAGGGGAATAACTCCAAAAATATCGATGCTAGAGTTATGACCCTTGTGTATGACACTACCCCTCATCATGATTGTTCCATATGTGAAGTTTCAAATCAATTGAACCAGTAGATAAAGAGTTATTGTCCGGACAAAAAAATATGTAAAAGGGGAATAACTCCAAAAATATTGATGCTAGAGTTATGGCCCTTGTGCATGACACTAGCCCTCATCATGCTCCTTCAATGTTTGAAGTTATAATAAATTTGGCCTAACTTTGTAGGAGATATGGCCCGGACACGAAGCGTGACAGATGGACTGACAAGAAAATATGAAAAAGGGGAATAACTCCAAAAATATCGATGCTAGAGTTATGGCCCTTGTGCATGACACTACTCCTGATCATGCTTCTTCAATGTTTGAAGTTATAATGAATTTGGCCTAACTTTGTAGGAGATATTGCCCGGACACGAAGCATGACAGACAGACTGACAAGAAAATATGAAAAAGGGGAATAACTCCAAAAATATCGATGCTAGAGTTATGACCCTTGTGTATGACACTGCCCCTCATCATGATTGTTCCATATGTGAAGTTTCAAATCAATTGAACCAGTAGATAAAGAGTTATTGTCCGGACAAAAAAATATGTAAAAGGGGAATAACTCCAAAAATATTGATGCTAGAGTTATGGCCCTTGTGCATGACACTAGCCCTCATTATGCTCCTTCAATGTTTGAAGTTATAATAAATTTGGCCTAACTTTGTAGGAGATATGGCCCGGACACGAAGCGTGACAGATGGACTGACAAGAAAATATGAAAAAGGGGAATAACTCCAAAAATATTGATGCTAGAGTTATGGCCCTTGTGTATGACACTACCCCTCATCATGATTGTTCCATATGTGAAGTTTCAAATCAATTGAACCAGTAGATAAATAGTTATTGTCCGGACAAAAAAATATGTAAAAGGGGAATAACTCCAAAAATATTGATGCTAGAGTTATGGCCCTTGTGCATGACACTAGCCCTCATCATGCTTCTTCAATGTGTGAAGTTATAATGAATTTGGCATAACTTTGTAGGAGATATGGCCCGGACACGAAGCGTGACAGACGGACGGACGGACGGACATACTAACAAATGGGTAGTTGTGTGACTTTTTCCTTTGATCTTTTCTTGTGGGACTAGTCCCACAAGAAAAACTATTTTTGGCTCTAACTTTGGAAAAGAATGATCTGGAAGCTAACCCTAACCCTAACCCTATGTCCCACAACTGGCCAGGTTAATGTCACAAGAAATGGCCAGGTTAATGTCACAAGAGATGGCCAGGTTAATGATTTTACTTGTGCGACTAGTTAGAAAAAGTCACACAACTACCCTTTGGTGAGTGCGGACGGACGGACAGACGGACAGACGGACGGACGGACGGACGGACGGAATCGAGCAAACCTATAGTCCCCCAACCGGTAACCGGTGGGGGACTAATTACAAAGTCCCGTAACTTTGGGTCTACTCTGTTTGCAAGGCATGATACAAGCAATTTGTATGGGGGAAATGGCTAAACATGCTGTACAGTTCATGTATAGCCACATGTTGCCAAGCATTATATAAAAGCCTTTATTGGTTTTCAACATGATTTTATGTGACAGGCTTAATTTCAAGTTTTAATTACTCAATTACGCTTCATAAAGTTTAGCGAACAGTCCTTCTGATAAGCTGGGCCAATTAGCTGATCATTTTATGTACACGAGAAATATTGCAGGACCTGCTATTAATTACAATCTCAGCACAATTTCAAATTTTATCACTTAACCCTTTCCCTGTTCTATGTTTATTACAAATTTCAATACCTACTGAATATTCATGGACAAAAAGGTTATTATGAAATATGGAAAGTGGAGCATTGTAGCCATTTTATAAAGTAAAGACACAGATCTTTGAAATTCTATTAGCAAACAGAGTAGACCCTGATCAGACGGCTCCTCTAGGAGCCGTCTGATCTGGGTCTACTCTGTTTGCAGATGCGTGAAAACACGTTTATATGAGGGAAAGGGTTAACCCATTCCCTCATAGGCTATTTTTAGACCCAACCACTTTGAATAAATCTACCGAAAAGGAGCATTAACTAGAGAAAAGGAAAAAAAATGAATTTTGTAGTTTGAAATCCTATAGGAGCAAATGCTCTATTTATCACAATGGTTTCTACATGTGATTTTACAGAGGTGTAGAAAGGCGTATTTATGGAGGAAAGGGTTTTAAGACACTTTACAAACAGGTGAAAAAGGGTGACTAGGTATCCCAATACCAACAGTAATTAAAAATTATTATATTTCAGAATAATGATATAAAGAGAGATCTACTTTGAAACTTCCGCACAATTTTTGTACATGACAATTATTTAGAATGTGAAGTGATTGTGATGTGTCTTGTCCAATTTTTATTCGACAGAGAAGGAATAATTAGCAAGATTTACTAATGTGATTGGAATGATCATTACGTTCCTCTCTGTACTCACTGTGCTATTTTAAGAGAGAATTAAACTTTTTTGGTGCTTAATAAGTGCTTTTCATCAGATGTACGAATTAGCAATCAGAACGTGCACTGCCTGATGTCTGATTCACATTTAATGCTTGTTGACAATTTATTGATCAAAACTAAAGCCCAACTGCTTTTATCTTTCGCTATCAAAGAAAACAGCAGCGGGGATCTTAATGAAAATTACAACATGCTGGGTAGGAACAATTAACAGATGGGAACAAACGTTGCATCACTATCACTGTGTTGGCAGTCATCAGAAATAATTTTACCCGATAGAGACGCCTTTTCATGCCTTTGCAAATAGAGTAAACCAAGATCAGATGGCTGAAATGTTGGCAATCTCCAGACACAAACTTTTACCCAATAGAGACGCTTTTTCATGCCTTTAATTTGCAAACAGAGTAGACCAAGATCAGATGACTGAGTTGCAGGAAACAAGTTAACCCTTCGCTTGCTATTCGCGTCAATATACCTACCTGTAAATAGTGAAGACCCAGATGAGACAGCTCCTGAAGGAGCTGTCTCATCAGGGTCTGCACTATTTACAAGTTGATTGTGCAACCAGTGCACTCCACAGCAGTGATTGCACAGCAAAATACTTGTACACAGTGAAGATATAAGTAATTATACAACAGGACATGGGTAAAGAAGGAGAAATGTATTTTAAAATTCAGCAAGCGAAGGGTTAATTAGCATTTGTGAACAATGGAGACTAATATCAAAGAATTCGAGTATGAGCCCGCTAAACTGGATCTACACTGTTTGAAAATACTTGTTTCCTCCCGCATTCCACAGGTTAGAATTAATTTGACAAATAAACAATAGCAGCAGTACAACATACTTTGATTTTTCTTGTGCCATTAATTCTTCCCAACAGCTGGCATTGTAAAACAGAAACCTTTGTTCTGTACTAATAGTTCCCATTCACCCTTTACTCCACAGACACCCCTTTTAACTCTTTCCTCCAACCTATTTGAATGAATCTACCAAAAAGGAGCATTTAATAGAGAAAATGAAAAATGTTATAATTGTGTAGTATAGAAACCATTGTGATAAAAAGAACATTTGCTCCTATGGAGCAAATGCTCTATTTATCACAATGGTTTCAAGAAGTGACTACTACAGAGGCGTAGAAAAGCGTATTTATGGAGGCTGTGTTGGCAGTCTCCAGAAACAAACTTTTACCAAAGAGAGATGCCTTTTCATGACTTTGCAAACAGAGTAGACCCAGATCAGAACAGAACCCTGTCTGAATAGGGTCTACTCTGTTTTGCTTATGGACTTGTATAGATAGGATTGTACAATATTTTTACCATGGCCAAAGCTTCCAGTGTTCATATGTTAAAATTCAGCAACTTAATATTCCTGATGTCATTAATTTTTACTTAAATATTCACGTGAGCCAACTTTAAGAGTCTCAGGACATCCAATAAAGCTTTGCAAACAGTGCCGAACTAGACCAACTGTCAGGTCAAACAAGAAGTGTCTGATCAGTCTACAGTGTCTGATCAGTCTACAGTGTCTCAGTCTACAGTGTCTGATCAGTCTACAGTTTTTGACAGCACTGTTTGCAAAGCTTTATTGGATGTCCTGGGACTCCTAAATTTTCAATCAGCTGTCATAATATATTCCATAATTTTGAACTGACAGTGCAGACCCGATTGAAAAATTTACCTTAGAAATAGCAGTTATTTGGGTTCTGCCCTGTTTATAAAACCTTGATGTACCCGAAGAGCTATCACTATGTACTATCACTATGTAACAATATTATTGTAGTGATCAGCCTATGTAAGGCATCTCCAGCAGCCTTGCTGTTGGGTTAACCCTTTAGCGACATGGTTAGAGTGTCGGACTATTATTCCAGAGGTCTGAGGTTCGAATCCCAGTAGAGGCAAGTTAACTTTTCCTCCCTTAGAAATACTTCATTATCATGCCCCCAAAGTGGGGCTTCCAATGTCAAATGTGAGCTGGAGCTTTCAGCTTTGAAACTTGGTGCTTTAAATGAACCCATTCTCTCATATTGACCCTATTAGAAGTCTGTCGACGCCCATATAAAAGTCACTTTTTGAAACCATTGTGATAAATATAGCATTTGCTCCTAATGGAGCAAAATTTTAATGCTCTAATTATCACAATCATTTCAAAACTACATAATTCTAAAATAAATTCCTTTTCTCCACTAAATCCTCCTTTTTGGTAGATTTATTTAAAGAGGACTACTCTTAAAATAGCTTATGAGGGAAATGGTTAAATACTGGGAAATCCTGTGAAGTTTGACTAAAAACTATAAAAAGCCATATGATTGTAGACACAAGATAAGACCTGCAGATATGGACACAGGGAAAAACTGATATGTCATCAATATGTTAACCCTATACTTGACGAATATTCATAATGATATCTTGAATATTCATTAGCTTAGTTTTTATAATGGTATACCAACACAAGGTGTTTTGGTCATGGCAGAAACCGTAGAACCAGATCTACATAAGCAAACAGAGTAGACCCTGATCATACGCTCATATAGGTGCCATCTGATCTGGTTCTATTTTATTAATGATGATTTTAGTATTTGAATAAGCACCTTTATTTACATACTGATCAATCAACCTCTTATTTCTCAGGTAAATCCTGCATTGTTGGTACTTATTAAGGAGGCGACTCTACTAATGCACGTTCTATGCAAATAGAAAACATACAAATTTGGCTAAATTTCTTAAATCTGTAGCTCTGGGCAGGGTTGACTGAAAGAAACATTTGTCAAAGAATATTGGAAACAGCATCATTTACTCCATGAACATGCGTGTAAGAAATAATGACACCATGAATAATAATTAGATTAACTGTTAAAATATCACAGGGACACAGGGAGTTTTGGCCATGGTAGAAACTGTACAATAATATTTATATTATATCAAAAGCCATCTGATCTGAAACTATTCTGTTTGCAGAGGTGTAGAAAAGGCGCAATTAACCCTTCGCTTGCTATTCACATCAATATACCTACCTGTAAATAGTGAAGACCCAGATGAGACAGCTCCTGCAGGAGCTGTCTCATCAGGGTCTTCAATATTTACAAGTTGATTGTGCAACCAGTGCACTCCACAGCAGTGACTGCACAGCTAAATACTTGTACACAGTGAAGATATATGTAATTATACAACAGGACATGGGTAAAGAAGGAGAAATTTATTTTAAAATTCAGCAAGCGAAGGGTTAAGAAGTAAAGGGTTAATCCTTTGAATGCTCTAATGTTGAAGGTAGCATAATCAATCATGGTTTATCTGTACAGTACAGTCAGTATGAAAGGCCTAACTTTGCTAGATGAGTTCGAACGACAAACAGTGCAGACCCTGATCAGAGGGCTCCCCTAGCAGCCCTCTGATCTGGGTCTACACGGTTTGCAAATGCAAGCACACACATGCACAGCACTCAAACAAGGCTGTCAAACACGGCAAGCATTTCTCATTTATGAAATCAAGATATCTCACAAAAAACCCGGAGCTTTGTTTCGTTTTTGTGTGACTAGTACTTTACTGAATGCGTTAGTACTTTCTGCTGTTTTGACATTTTCCTTCAAAACATGCATCATTTTTTTCATCCCTACAACTTGTTGAAATATTATCATCTGTTTCTAATATGCTCTGATTGCATTAATGTCTCTCATGAAACTGTGTTTTTCATCCATGCCAGCATTATGATATAATGTAAATTTAGAAAGTTTTGCACATGACAGATTCTGTAGGAGCGAAAATCCTTTTTCTCAGCACTCATGTTTTACTTTGAATTTATGAGCATGCAACATCATGCTAACCATATTTAACCTAAATATTAGAACACTTGCATCTCCAGGCTGAGAGCAACGGATAAATATGCTTACCCAAATACTAAAATTGTAATTTCTCCACCCAGCCCTACACTGTGACCATTCTCTAGAATCATCTCTTCGAGACGATTTTAACCCTTTCCCTGTTCTGTATCCAGGCAAAATTTCAATACCTACTGAATATTCATTAACAAAATGGCTATAAAGAAAAATGGAAGGTGGAACATTGTAGACATTTTAGAAAGCAAAGAAACAGATCTTTCAAATTCTAGTAGCAAACAGAGTAGACCCTGATCTGGGTCTGGGTCTACTCTGTTTGCAAATGCGTGAAAACACGTCTATATGAGGGACAGGGTTAATGGGTGGTCATAGTAAAGGGGTTTGGTGGAGAAATAAAGGAGTTATGCTTAAAAATGTTTAAATTTACACATCTTATCTGGATCTCCGTTTCACCATCCATTTGAACAGCTGAATAACACCATTCTGTACCACTTTGATAACTTTAAACTTTTCTCTCACATACATACTGTAGACCCCCTCTAATGCGACCACTTAATGAATAAACATGGGTGTCTTTATAAGCAGATGGTTGCTTAATGCAAGGCAAAAGTAATGCAGAAAGCTCCTCTAGGAGCTTTCTGCATTACTTTTGTCCTGAATTAAGCTACCATCTGCATTTAGCACTCAGAATTATACCTCTTTTAGGTGGTCGCATTAGCGGGGTTTTACTGTACTTTACTATGCCTTTCCAAACAGAGTAGACCCAGATCAGATGGCTCCTATAGGAGACATCTGAACAGGGTTTGTTCTGTTTGCTTATGGAATAATATAGACTTAATCAGACAACTTTTTCCAAAGCAAAACACTACCATGAACTTTTTACATTGTAAAAATCAAGTTAATGAATATTAATATAGTGATCAATTTCCAAAAATCTCACAAATTCACTGCTAGTTTGCAAAGAGTTCATCATTTCCATCTTATAGGCACTTTTTTCATGCCTTTGCAAACAGAGTAGACCCGGATCAAGCTCCTATGTGCCATCTAATCAGAATATGTTCTGTTTGCTTATGAAATTATACTACATCTGACTCTAAAGTGCCTTCCAATGCCAAAACAGTCTCTGTTTATTCATATGCCATTATAAAAATTCATAAAAATAGATACATGTATTCATGATGTCATTTTTTCTTACATGAATATGCAACAGGGCAAGAATTAATCGAGCTTTTCATATTTACAAATGAACCAAAGTCGATGACAAAACTTCCAGCAAGTTAAAGATTAATTGTCCTAAGTCTATATCCCCTCCCCCATCCCCACCCATCCAAACCTCTTTACCACCAAACTCTAACATAAATGTGCAACAGTATTACTTTCAGACAAATTATCCTTTCACCTATCAGCAGTCATATGAACGAAAGATTCCCAGCCCAAAAAATAAAACGGTATTACCATTATACCTGGCATAGCAATGAAAACGGCAGCTTTTCCTCTCCGACTCTGGTTAATTCAATCCCTCTAATTCCCTTCTCCACCTTCCTGAATAGACAGACTTTACTATTTGATCATTAACAAAATCTTTTGCCAGTTTTTATTGTCATATTAATTACCAGTAATGTTTATAGCAGTTTACGGCATTCTCTTAGAGCCTGTCGGAATGAAATACACTCATTAACTCTTTCCATGCAAAATAACTGTCGTCTGCAGATCATGTTGTCTGCTGCAAGTCTCCAAGTTAACCCATTCCCTCTTACTGACGCATTTTGACGCCCCTGTAAAAAGTTATTTTTGAAACAGTTGTGATAAATTGAGCATTTGCTCTATAGGAGCATATTTTATCAGTGGTTTCAAAACTAGACAATTCTAAAAAAATTATTTTCACTAGTAAATGCTCCTTTTCAGTAGATTTATTCAGGTTGGGTCTAAAAATAGTCTAGGATTTAACCCTTTCCTCGCACGCCTCTGTAAAAATCACCTGTTGAAACCATTGTGATAAATAGAGCATTTGCTCCTATAGGAGCAAATGCTCTATTTATCACAATGGTTTCAAATTAACAAAATTCTAAAAAAATCCTTTTCTCTAGTTAATGCTCCTTTTTGGTAAATTTATTCAAAGTGGTTGTATCTAAAAATAGCCTATGAGGGAATGGGTTAAAAAACACAATCAGATTCACTTTTAATTGTTGAACAGTTTAGATCCAGATGAAATGAAGAGTTTGCTGATGTCATATCAGTATCAAAACAGTTTGCATAGGCAATCACAAAGTCTCAACTAAGCATAGAAAGTGTTAAAACCTCAGCTTGCCTACATAGGAATTTTTTACCATGGCAGAAACTGAAGAATCAGATCTATATTATTCCATAAGCAAACAGAGCAGACTCTGATCTGTCAGCTCCTAAAGAAATCATCTGATCTACACTGTTTGTGAAGGCACCAAAGCCTTTCTCTGGAGTAAAGAGTTAAATCTCTATTCTGCTTTTTTCTGTGAAATATCTTTGCTCATGTTTGACTGAGTATTACTTGGCTCTGAACTGCATCCACACTGTTTGCAAATGAAAGTGATGTGATTAGCAAGAACTGGGTGACTTATGAATAAACTCTTTGCACGCCAGCAGTGAAACCGCATAATGCGGCGTCTCATCAGGATTCTAACTGTTTAACACTTTGATCATATTTTCACAAAGAAATGAGAGAAATTGAAGCAGACCCTGATCAGACGGCTCCTCTAGCAGCCGTCTGATCTGGGTCTACTCTGTTTGCAAATGTATGAAAATGTGTTTCTATGAAGGAAAGAGTTAATATTCATCAGGTAAAGGGTTAATTGAAATTACCTTCTTATTCTCACCTAGCAGAGAGCACAAAAGGGCATTTTTGCAAGCATGGTTTACTTGTTTATGACAAGCTGCTAGCATAGAGGCAAGTCTGTTAATCAAATTAACAAGAAAAAACATTACCCCTAAGTCGGTGGGGAAACAAATGTACTGGCAATCACTAACAGTGTATACCCAGATCAGAGGGCCCCCTTAGGAGCCCCCTTAGGAGCCCTGTGATCTGATTCAGCACTGTTTGTCATTCAAACTCCTCGAGCAAATTTAAGCATTTCATACAGACAGAATGGACTCTATAATTAATGATGTGTTATCCAATTTTGAATATTCAGTATTCCAAAGGTTTAAGACAGCAGAGAATAATAAATGGCAAATTCCATTGAGGGGAAGTATTACCATCTTCTGGCTGGTGGAAATCACCCTTGCACCAAAACAAAAAAAGAATGAAACAGATTCCTTCAAACGTTTTGAGAAAGGTCAGATAACTGCAATAGAACCCCTCTAATGGGACCAGTTAATAATTTTAACCCATTCCCTCAAATGCTATATAGACCCAACCTCTTTGAATAATAACTACTAAAAAGGAGAATTTACTAGAAAAAAGGAAACTTTAAGAATTGTGTAGGTTTGAAACCATTGTGATAAATAGAGCATTTGCTCCATAGGAGCAAATGCTCTATTTATCACACTGGTTTCAAAAAGGGATTTTTACAGAGGCGTCAAATGGGGGAATGGGTTAAAAGCAGGTGGCAGCTTAATGCAGGGTGAAAGTAATGCAGAAAGCTCCTATAGGATTTTTTATCCCACTATATTTTTTACTGTTGCGGAAGCCATAGAATCAGGACTATATCATGACATAAGCTGAGAAGACTGATCAAACGGCTCCTACAGGAGCTGTCTGATCTGAGTCTAACCTGTCAGGTTATTCCTCATAAATAATTTCATACCGTGTTTACATTTTTGCAGAGAGCCCTCTGATCTTGGTCTACATTGTTTGTAAGCGCTAGTATGCTTACTCTTCAACAGACTACAGATTAATTACTGTCTCATAGTTCTGGTAAGGTTCTGACTGCAAATTTTAGGCATTTTAACTCTTTGAAAATTTGATTTTTAAAGTGGAATGGTCAACCATTATCAATTAACAATACAATTCGTTTGACAGGAACAGACCAAATTTGCTGAAGAATTTTGAGTGAGATACAGTGCAGACCCTGATCAGAAGGCTCCAGTAGGAGCCCTCTGTTATGTGTCTACATTATTTGCAGCAACCTGTCAGATTATTTCTCACTTCCAAATGGTTACAGGCCCTGATGTGATTTTTATTGCAGATACAGTAAAACCTAGTTAATGCGACCACCTAAAAGAGGTATAATTCTGGTTGCTAGATGCAGGTGGTAGCTTAATGCAGGGGGTCAAAAGTAATGCAGAAAGCTCCTAGAGGAGCTTTCTGCATTACTTTTGTCCTGCATTAAGCAACCACCTGCTTATAAAGACACCCATGTTTATTCATTAAGTGGTCGCATTAGCAGGGTTCTACTGTACAAAGAAATCATTCATGTAAATAGAGTATGAAACTTAGCCACAGCTCCGTAAAACTTTCTAGAAGTTAAACTCAGCTGTTCTTTGATCAGATCAGCTGATATTAACACTTTAAATGTGAGACATGCATGCACTGGCATTTGCAAACAGTGTAGACCCAGAGGAACCCTCTGATCAGGGTCTGCACTATTTGTCATCTAGACAATCTAAGCCTTTCATACTGAGTGGACTCTATGTAGAACTCATTCTCTCATATAAATGCTTTTTCATGCATTTGCGATGCAAACAGAGTAGACCAAGATCAGGGTCTGCTCCGTTTGCCAATGGAATTTGATAGATCCGTTCCTTTAGTTTCTAAAATGTCTACAATGTTCAGCATTCCATATTTCATTATAACTAATTTCTCCATGAATATTCAGTACATATTGAAATTTGGATAAACATAGAACAGGGAAAGGGTTAATCACTGGTGGGCTATTCCACTCTAACTATTCAGTATGGAATGGGTTAATTCAACTCTAAATCCATCATATTAAAATCAGTTACAAGATAAATGGAGCTGTGCCAAGGTACATTGGTTCTTTGAAAACAGTGTAGAGGCAGATCATCTCCAGAGTCTTTGTGGATGTGTCGGGTCAGGATCTACACTGTGTCAGGTAGAATGATAATCTCTGCAGACACTGGGTCCAATAGTTTGCTTAGATGTTTTATTTTACTTTTTTTTTTGTTGAAAAAAACCCAACTGAATTTCATCAGGTTCCTAACTATATTGTATTTTTCTCTTAAACTTGTTTGTGAAAAGAAATGGAAGAAAATTCAGCTTTGAGCATTGTAGCAAACGACAGATTTTAGCAGACGACAATTATTTTGCATGATCAGAGTTGACTCTTTCAACATTACGGACCAGTTTGTGACTATCTCTGCAAACAGAGTTGACTCTTTCAACATTACGGACCAGTTTGTGACTATCTCTGCAAACAGAGTTGACTCTTTCAACATTACGGACCAGTCTGTGACTATCTTTGCAAACAGATTGACTCTTTCAACATTACGGACCAGTCACAAATTTGTGACCGTCTCTGCAAACAGATTGACTCTTTCAACATTACGGACCAGTTTGTGACTACAGAGTTGACTCTTTCAACATTACGGACCAGTTTGTGACTATCTCTGCAAACAGATTGACTCCAGATGCGATACAGTATTACTTTGAATCTCATCTGGATCAAAACTGTTTGAAACATTGACACTGCTTTTTATTTTTCAAAGTTCAAGAAAAATATGCTTTAACCCTTTCCTTCCTATAAACACCTTTTCAAACATTTGCAAACAGAGTAGACCCAGATCAGACAGCTCCTATAAGAGCCATCTAATCAGCCCGGTTTGCCCATGATACAATATAGATCCGATTCTACAGTTTTTGCCATGGTCAAACATTCCTGTGCTCATGTTCCATTATAACCATTCGTTTAATTGATATTGATAACATCATTATTTTTTACATGAATATTCATAGAGTAAAGGAATAAGAATTGAAGCTGATGACATCTGTGATAAAAGAAAGTAACTTAACAGTTAAGTAAGGTCAACCTCAACAGGAGGCTAGGAAACTGTAATGATGTGTATTTTTTCCATAACAAATGCAATCTGATTAAGAAAAGAGCTGACTATAGTAACTGGCATTGGTTTCCGTTAATTACTGCGAAATAGTGTTTTAATCATCTGCAGGTTCCAACTGGTCCTAATTCAAGTGTTGATAATCAGACTTGATGGAAATCTTTCTAATTTCTGCTCGTGCTAATTACATGTCATTAGTCAAGTGTAAAACTCGATGCAATCAGGTCTTTAGTAATGTCTGCCAGTCCCTGCAGTTGGTGTAGGCTTTGGCAGTTTAAGAACAGACAGTCTATGAAACTGCTCCCACCTTTTGCCCCCTGGCTTACCAAACAGCTCCAGGCTTTTGCCCTCTTGCTTACCAAACAGCTCCAGGCTTTTGCCCTCTTGCTTACCAAACAGCTCCAGGCTTTTGCCCTCTTGCTTACCAAACAGTTCCAGGCTTTTGCCCTCTAGCTTTACCAAACAGCTCCAGGCTTTTGCCCTCTTGCTTACCAAACAGCTCCAGGCTTTTGCCCTCTTGCTTACTCTAATTACCCTACCTAATTAACCCTTTCCCTAATGAACATTTTTACATAAATGGATCTCTTCATGAATATTCATTAACTTAATATTATAGAAGGTAAAATCTAATACGGTATTGTTGGCTCAGGCAAAATCAGGTTTATACCAAATATTTCAGGCAATATAGAGACAGATGCTGAATCACCTGCCCTGTCTTCACTTAACTTGTCTTGACATTTAAGTCAATGCAACATAATTAAATATAATCAAGTGTAAAGTAAAAAATTAAGACAAATCTGACAAGACATGTCTTAACCCTTCGCTTGCTATTCACATCAATATATCTACCTGTAAATAGTGAAGACCCAGATGAGACAGGAGCTGTCTCATCAGGGTCTGCACTATTTACAAGTTGATTGTGCAACCAATGCACTCCACAGCAGTGAATGCACAGCGAAATACTTGTACACAGTGAAGATATATGTAATTATACAACAGGGCATGCATAAAGAAGGAGAAATGTATTTTAAAATTCAGAAAGCGAAGGGTTAAATTAACCCTTTCCTCAAAACATACGCCTTTCTACACCTTTGCAAACAGAGTAAACACAGGAGTTGTTTGATCAGGGTCTGCTCTGTTTGCTTACGATACAATATAGATACGATTCTACATTTTCCACCATTGCCAAAACTTCATGTATTTATGTGCTATTATGATAATTAATATAATTAATATTCATGATGTCATTATTTCTTACATGAATATTCATGGAGTAAAGGGTTAAATTAAAAGATAATCACTTGGAGCCTCAAGGGGCAAGGAGCCTGCTCTTGCTAAATGCCGTAAAATAAGCACCATTCTAAAGCTGTTATCTACATCCAGTTTGTCTTAACCCCGTACAGTGCTGAAGCTTCAAATGGACTATTCCAAAATTCAAAAAGGTCAAGCTTATGGTGAATATTTAGGGATTTTTCTAATTTTTCTAAAGAAAAGTGTAACATGACAAACAGTGCAGACCCAGATGTAAGGACTCCAAGAGGAGCCCTCTAATCTGGGTCTACACTGTTTGCAAAGAACATTAGTGACTTGTGTCCCGCACTGTAAGAGTTAACCCTTCTCCTGTTATGGACATTTTTCGATGCTCAAATCCTCTTGTTCAATGATCAAACATTTTGTAAAGGCATTTTAATATTTAGAAAGCCATGAGCTGAGTGACTAGCGGCCTGGATTCAAATTGGATGCCGAGATATTCTTGACATCTAATCTGGATCCACGCTGTTAGTATAAGCCAGTCAAGTCTCAATTAACAGGAGACGGAGTTAATCACTGTTTTATCACACTGGGCACCCTTGTGTGATCTATGATATTGCTTTCATATTAGTTTCACCTCCTCCTCCTTATCTTGATCTATTTGACTCGCTGGCTCTAATAAAGCCGAGAGTTCAACAGAAGCCACCAGCACTACTGGGATAGGTTACTGGGATTTCATGGACATGATAACAAGTCAATGGGATATTTTAAATTACTAAGCCAGACTTCTCTATCCTGACAGAGTTGTCTTTGTTAACTCTGCACTCCATGAATATTCATGTAAGATATTATGACATCATAGATATTAAACCATTCCCTCATAGGCTATTTTTAGACCCAATCTCTTTGAATAAATCTACCAAAAAGGAGCATTTACTAGAGAGAAAAAAATATTAGGATTGTGTAGAATTGAAACCATTGTGATAGAGCATTAATTTTGTTCTATTTATAACAACGGTTTCAAGAAGTAAATATTACAAAGGCGTGGAAAGGTGTATTTATGAAGGAAAGGGTTAATACATTATTTTCTATCATAGCACACAAAAACATGCAGTTTTGACCAAGGCAGAATAATTTCTATCATAGCACACAAAAACATGCAGTTTTGACCAAGGCAGAAAATGCAGAATCAGATCTGGGTTTACTCTGTTTGCAAGGCTTTTAGAAAGGTGTATTCATGGATTAAAGAGTTAAGAAACTGTGAGGCTGCAAAGTCCATCGTTAAAGCCAACTCATTATTCTCTACTATTTTGATATCTTTTAATATTACATAATTAGCTTAACCCTTTCCCTCATATAAACGTGTTTTCACGCATTTGCAAACAGAGTAGACCCAGAACAGACGGCTCCTAGAGGAGCCGTCTGATCAGGGTCTGCTCCGTTTGCTAATAAAATTTGATAGAAAATGTCTACAATGTTTCACCTTCCACATATCTTTATAACAATTTTGTTAATGAATATTCAGTAGGTATTGAAATTTGGCCTAAGTACAGAACAGGGAAAGGGTTTTTCCATTCCCCTTTGAATGCTGAATCCATCAGTGTTTATCTGTAGAACCCAGTCAGTATGAAAGGCTTAAAGTTGCCAGAGGATTCTGAATGACAGACTGCAAACCCTGATCAGAAGGCTTCTTAAGTTGAGCTCTTTACCAGGACACTTTGCTTCCAGCATTCCATCCTTAATTATGTGTCTGTGCATAATTAAAGAACATCAATACTAGCTATTCTATCAAATGAAAAAAATATAATCATAATGGCTATCATCATTATCACAACCATCATCATCGTTGTCAACATCATCAACACCTAGGCCCCAAACATCATCAGCAGCAGCAGCTGCAGAACTGTCATCATCATTCCAATTATCATTTTCATCATCATCACATCATTGTCATTACTGTCATGGTCATTATCATTGCTATGATGATCATCATCATTATCACTTTCATGTTCATTATCATTGCCATTATTACCATGATGATGATGATGTCACCATCATTAATGTAATGGTAATTGTCATAATATTCATCATCATAACATTGTCATCATAACTGTTATGGTCATTATCATTGCCATATTCATCATCACCATCATCATCATCATCGTCATCACCACAGCTAATGGACACATTCTATAATAAACCAATATTGTCACCTTCCATATGATAAATCTGCTTTTATTTTCCAAGCTTAACTTTCACATTTTTCTCTCCTATTTCAGTGCTGTGACTAAAACCCATTAGACCCAATCAAAGATGCACAAATAAAAGTTAATGGTAGAAACTTTGCCACTACTAGTAGGTAGAGACACTGACAATTTATACTAATTAGCCCTGGTTAAGGTGTCTGGTTCCACAAATAGTACTTCCATACCAGCTGGAGACCAGAAAATTGTCTCCTGCCCTCCGAGCGTTATGGCCTAGAAGGTGACAAAGTTACCATTTACAGTAATGCAGTTTTTATCCGTGGTAAATAGTGAGGAGAGTTGATAAATTAATGTGATCTTGCATTTTCTATGTGGCTATGTTAATTACCAAGTGTACCACAAAACTCTGTTTCTTAATGACAAAAATCCATTAGCTAATTCATTATTTATCTAATCCACTGTTAGGTCATTAATCAGCGAGGCTTCTTTATAAATGGTAAAATATTAATCCTGTCGTTCTTTCTGGACAGAAGCCACTCTCATTTGAGAGATTACCAGAAAAAAACTCTTTGCTTTCAATGTAGAGTGGAACTGGCTGATGTCATTTAAAGCATGAAGCAGGAAATTGCATAATCCTTTGAACACATGGAATGAGTTGATCACACGGCTCCTGTAGTAGCCAACTGATCAGGGTCTGCTCTGTTGCTTAAGAAATAATTATATAGATCTGATTATACAATTTTCCCCTTGTTCTTGGTGTCATTATCAAAATACAGCTACTTAATATTTATACATTCATTATTTCTTAATGAATACTCATGGAGTAAAGGATTAACTGGTATTTCTATACATTATATGGGCAATCTGATCAGGGTCTGCACTGTTTGCCTGTTTGCCATTTAATTCTTTTCAAAAATATTTATCATTATATTTTGAAAGGACTGCCACTTTTTCAATGGATCATGTCACTTTGAAAATTTAGCACTCAAAAGAGTTAACCCTTTCAATCACAGACACAATTTTTGCATATTTGCAAACAGAGGAGACCCAGATCAGACAGTTCATGCAGGAGCTGTCTGACCAGGGTTTGCTCTCATTGCTCTTCACTGTTTGAAACCAAAATGGCTGGTCCTCAAAATGGTTGTATCTCAAAATGGTTGTATCTCAAAATGGTTGGATCTCAAAATGGCTGGATCTCAAAATGGTTGGATCTAAAAATGGTTGTATCTCAAAATGGTTGGATCTCAAAATAGCCTACGAGGTTATGAGTTTAAAACCCTTTCCTTCATATTAACGTGTTTTCACAAATTTACAAACAGAAAATAGGAGCCATCTGATCAGGGTCTTCTCTGTTTGCTCTTGACATAATATAGATCTGATTTTAGTTTTTGTCAAAGCAAAAATTTTCCATGAAAAGTTTCCATTATGAAAATGCCACTAACAAATATTCATGATGTCATTATTTCTTACATGAATATTGAACAGGGAAAGAGTTAAGAGAAATATGAATAAATAGAAAACATGTCCACAGTATCAGATGTGTTAATGACCTTACATCTGGAGGATGAATCTCCTGTTGTTTAGATTAGAGACATTTTATGTTGGAACGAGGAAAAGTGTTCTGGGTTTGTTTTGTTTTTATTTCAGCATGGCAATATTAAATTAGCTTTCTTTAAATCAGAATATTTTGTCAACAAAACAGAGTGGATTCTCACCTAATGACAAACAATGCCATTTTCAATCAACACAATCTGAGTCTTTAAATTCTGCCATGAGAGACCAACAGTAACCATGAAAACAATATTGCAAGAATAGAGATATTGAACCATTTACTCCATAAATACGCCTTTCTACACCTTTACAAACAGAGTAGACCAATATCTGACAGCTCCTGTAGGAGCTGCCTGATCAGGGTCTGCTCTATTTTCTTCTGATATAATAAAGATATGATTCAACAGTTTCTGCCATGGCCAAAAATTTCTGTGTTTGTGTGCCATTTTAACAATTAATCTAATCAATATTCATGATGTCATTATTTCTTACATGAATATTCACGGAATAAAGGGTTAAATTCTGCCATGAGGGACCAGCAGTAGCCATGAAAACAATATTGCAAGACTTGAGATATTAAGAATACTCAGACAATGCAAGAAGACAGATTCAAGTAATTTAGCTCATTTTTCTGTCTTCCACAAAAACAATTCTGATCTCTAAAGTGACTGAAACAATACAACAGACTTCATTGCACACAAACAGTATTGCAATTCAGAGTCACACAGGCTTTTCCCTGTGATAAATTTCGTTTAATTGCACAACAGTGACCCAGCTCAAATTCAAGGTATTTCACAAAAAGCAAACAACATGTAATTAAGCTGTGATTCAATTAACTTTGCAATAAAGCCCGTCTCAGCTGCGACAAAGAAATACATAAACTATCGCCATTGATTTCTGGCGTTAATTAAAAACGTAATCAATTCTAGTGGCTTTATGGCAATGGAGAGCGAGACTGTGGCGACCAAATTGTGCTCTATCTGTCATTGTGAGACTTAAATATCTTAATTGTGGGTAAAAGCTTCATAGCTCTAAGTGTCCATGGTAACTGTTGTCTATTAACCCTTTACTCCATAAATACACCTTTCTACGCCTTTGCAAACAGAGTAAACCCAGATCAGACAGCTCCTATGGAACCCATCTGATCTGGGTCTGCTCTGTTTGGTAAGTCATTTTTTACTCATTGCGAGACTAAAATATCTTAACCCTTTACTCCATAAATATCCTTTTCTACGCCTTTGCAAACACAGTAGACCCAGATCAGATGGCTCCTATAGGACTGTCTGATTTGGGTCTGCTCTGTTTGGTAAAAGTCATTTTTTTTGTCAATGTGAGAATTGAATATCTTAATTGTGAGTAAAACCCTCATAACTCTAAGCATCCATGGTAACTGTTGCCTATTAACCCATTCCCCCATGGGCTATTTTTAGATACAAACACTTTGAATAAATCTACCGGAAAGGAGCATTAACTAGAGAAAAGGAAAACTTTTGAATTTTGTAATTGAAACCATTGTGATAAATAGAGCATTTGCTCATATAGGAGAAAATGCTCTATTTATCACTGGTTTCAACAGGTGATTTTTACAGAGGTGTAGAAAGGCGTATTTATGGAGGAAAGGGTTAAATGTTTTGGGTTTTTTCAGGTCTGTTAACCCATAACCGTTTACTCAATGAATATTCATGAATATCAATTAGATTTATTGTTATAACAGCATATGGACATAGGAAGATTTGGCCATGTCAGAAACTGTAGAATCAGATCTTTTTTATGATCATATGCACACAGATCAGAGTCTACTCTGGGTTTACTCTGTTTGCAAAGGCGTAGAAAGTAAAGGGTTAACCCTTAAGCCCATCAGCATTTAACCCTTTCCCTATTGAGTATTCATGTAAGAAACAATGACATCATGAATATTTATCAGCTGAATATTTATAATGGTATTTTGACAGAATTCCATAAGCAAACATTTAACAGACCCTGATCAAACAGCAAACATTTAACAGACCCTGATCAAACAGCAAACATTTAACAGACCCTGATCAAACAGCAAACATTTAACATACTCTGATCAAACAGCAAACATTTAACAGACCCTGATCAAACAGCAAACATTTAACAGACCCTGATCAAACAGCAAAGATCAAACAGCAAACATTTAACAGACCCTGATCAAACAGCAAAGATCAAACAGCAAACATTTAACAGACTCTGATCAAGCAGCTCCTACAGGAGCCAACTAATCTGTGCCTACTCTGTTTGCAAAGACATTAAAAGGTGTCTCTATCAGGTAAAGGGTTAATTTAGAAAACTGTACGATAATTGGTTAATTACACTTTCATCAGAGTTCAGTGCACATCTTAATAAGGGCTGTACTTACGTTAAATATTCAGACACCCAATCTCCCCTCTCTACAAATTTGTAAAGCTGCATACAGTAGAACCTCTCTTAACCCCTTCTCTGTTCTATGTTTATTACAAAGTTCAATACCTACTGAATATTCATGGACAAAATAGTTAAGAAACTTGGAAGGTGGAACATTGTAGCCATTTTAGAAAGTAAAGAAACAGATCTATCAAATTCCACAAGCAAACAGAGCAGGCCCTGATCAGACGGCTCCTATAGGAGCAGTCTGATCTGGGTCTACTCTGCAGATGCGAAAAAACGCGTTTATATGAGGAAAGGGTTAACCCTTTACCCCATCAATACGCCTTTCTACGCATTTGCAAACAGAATATTGTTTGTTACACTTTTCTTTAAAAAAAGTCCCTTTTCTTTAACCCATTTCCTGATAAGCTATTTTTTAACTTCTTTAAATAAATCCACCGAAAAGGAGCATTTATTAGAGAAAAGGAAAATGCTAGAATTGTGTTGTATTAAAACCATTGTGATAAATAGAGTAAAAATTAATGCTTTATTTATCACAATGGTTTCAAAAATGACTTTTACAGAGGTGTCAGATGGCGTCAATATGCGGGAATGGGTTAAAGGAGCTTCTTGCATTTTGTATACAGGTTGGTTGCTTAACCCTTAACTCCATAAATATGACTTTCTACGCCTTTGCAAACAGAGTAGACCCGTATCAGATCTGTTTGCTTATGATATAATATAGATATTCTTCCTATGTCCATGTGCTATTTTAAGACATTAATCTACTTACTATTCATGACATCATTATTTCTTACATGAATACTCATGGAGAGTTTACCCTTTCCTCCATAAATACGCCTTTCTATGCCTCTGTAATAACCACTTCTTGAAACCATCGTGATAAATAGAGCATTTGCTCCTATAGGAGCAAAATTAATGCTCTATTTATCACAATGATTTCAAACTACAAACTTCTAAAGTTTTCCTTTTCTCTAGTTAATGCTCCTTTTCGGTAGATTTATTCAAAGAGGTTGTATCTAAAAATAGCCTATGAGGGAATGGATTAAATGAGGGAAGGGTTAACACTTTACTCTGTACGTCAAAAGTCGTCAATATGAGGGAATGGGATAAAACATTTCATGCCTTTGCCCATAGGGTAGACCTAGATCAGATTAGGGTAGACCTAGATCAGATTAGGGTAGACCTAGATCAGATTATGTTACTTTTCTTTAAACAAAATCCTGAATTGTCATGGTAAGCTTGACCTGTCTGAAGTTGTAATACGATGTAGTTCATTTGAAAATTCAGTGTTGAAAAGGTTAAAGAAGATGACAAATTTTGCAGATGACAAATACTTAGCGTGCGAAGAGTTAAGTAAGCATCTGATCATAATTACTGCGGAGAGAAACATACTAAAATTCCTCCGAGACAGACGAAAAATAATTCCTACCATGCAAACTGAACACATATCATACAATATTATCAGACAAAAAACATACATTCTACATCGAGGTGTTCCAAAAATTGCTTTTAGATGTGTAATTTGTAACATAATAATTAAACTGTCCAAACCGAATGGAAATTAGTAAACTAATGCCCCAGAAAACTGTTCCAGTTGTATATATAAGATAGATAATGGTAGGCAAGTTATTAGGAGGAAGGGCAGAGATGGGTATATTATAGATGTGCCAGTGTGAAACCTTGGTCCCAGTGCACGCTATTCAAACTGCTAGTAATTGGATGATTAGTAGAACCAATCTACATGTACAAAATGGAACAATTAGACCAGTCTGAAGAAGAGCTCCGTAGACTATTTACTACTCAAAAGTTCCGACTTTTAGTCTGGACTTTCCAATCATTGTTTATCGACCGATTCCTCAATTACTGACAAACAAATATTTCAAGAGTTCTGAGTTAACCCTTTAATAGGTACAGATTTGCAAACAGAGTAGATCCAGATCAGAAGATTTTATATGCCAGTATACAAATTTATCTTAATTATATTCATTATATTTTTATTTCTTACATGAATATTCATCAGGTAAAGGGTTTAAAACACGCACACAGATTTCAAATTAACAATTACCGTAAGTGTTGTTGGTTTGTAATCTTTGCTTAAGCATAGATAGTTGAAGTCATCGGCAGATTTCAAATTACATGAACTAGGGCACCTTGGCTATCACCAGCAGCTATAAATTGCCATTCTATCTGCGAAAATCATCAGTAATGAAAACATAATCTCTGGAATTTTTATATTCATTTATTTCTTGTGTCTGTCAGCCCCATGAAATCTGCGGAATTTTGGCAAACAAATTAACAGAGAATCTTTTCTCACATGTTTATTACGGATGATAATTTACTAATCAAACCTGATAAAGGTGGGCTGTTCGACAGGCAGCCAGAAACTGAAACATTTGTTAAAACATTTGTGGAAATTACTGTAACATCAAAAGCCGATTTGGTGTTGTAGCATTAATGATATCAATTGGACAGTGAATGAGACAAACTTAAAAGGACCAGACTCCTTGGCTTGAAAAGACTCTGTGCAGTAAAATCTGCAATAATGTACCCAGACATATATAGATCCATTTCAAATTGATTAGTAGCTATTTCTATTATACATACATGTATTATAATGGTATACACTATACAGCAAGTACCCCAACATGCCTGCTAAAGCACAAGTGGACTCTATCACAAAATATGGTATGGTTTTGAAGTAAACCTCTTGCTTATGGCAAAGTTCCTTCAATGTTTCTCATATCTGACTTCTATACTCCTATGTTTCTCATATCTGACTTCTATGTCTTTCATATCTGACTTCTATGTTTCTCATATCTTACTTCTATGTCTCTCACATCTGACTTCTATGTTTTCTCATATCTGACTTCTATGTTTCTCATACCTGACTTCTATGTTTCTCATATCTGACTTCTATGTTTTCTCATATCTGACTTCTGTTTTCTTATATCTGACTTCTATGCTCCTCATATCTGACTTCTATGCTCCTCATATCTGACTTCTATGTTTCTCATATCTGCCTTCTATGTTTCTCATATCTTCTGTTTCTCATATCTGACTTATTGATCCATCAAACATATCAATTAATCCTAATCCTTTTCAGAGTGACCTGACTTGCATTTGAAAACAGGCATAGCAGATCCTGATCAAACGGCTCCTACAGGTCTACTCTGTTTGCACATCTCTATGTAGTAAAGTATTAACTGTCAACATACTGAATACTCATACAAGTAATTATGCTATCATACTGAAAATTCTTGTCGAAAACATAGGGAATATTAGACGAAGTGCCGATATGAAGGGTTGTATCACACGAGTGGTTGTTTGACCATAGTATTCTCATGAGCTGCGGAACGGCGAGTGAGAATACCACGGACAAACAACCACGAATGTGATACAACCCTTCATATCGTCACTTCGTGTAATATTCCATTTACTATATACCTGTTTTAATAAAAAAACACACAAAAGAACATCAATATTCTAACTCCTTTTATTCAGATATATTGCGTTACTAAAAATAGACGCGTCTCTGGTGCGTCACAGAAATTTATGGCTATTGCCGAGCGAAAGTAGTCCACCTTTTCGACGTGAAAATACGGATCTTGTATTGCATGCTCGTGCAATACGGAAAATTTATCTGAGAGGTTGTCTTGCATGATCGAATACAATCATATTTTACTGCAGAAACTGACAGGTATATATAATAAATTTCAAAACACAATGTGGTTACAAATTCTTCACAAAACATTTAAACAGTTTGGATCCTTTTGAGATGCTGAGTGACTCCGCTTCTTATCTAGATACAAACTTGTTTGCAATGGTAATCATAATTTTGTACTACAGAGGTCCTGATAAGATGTGTATAAATTAAAACATTTTCAAGAATAACTAATCTTTATTTCTCCACCAAACCCTGTGTTGTGACCACTCTTTAGAATCGTCTCGAAGAGACGATTCTACATAGGATTTGATGGAGAAAAGAAGATTTTAGTACTTGAATATGCATGTTAAAAATAAAAGAGCTCAGGTCTTACCTTGAACTGTTATGTCCTATTGCCATGTGCACAAGCAATAAAATTGTCAATGACCCATCAGTAATTCACCTGAAAAGTAAAACCACATTATAAAACTTTAACCCTTTACTCCATAAATAAGCCTTTTAATGCCTTTGCAAGCAGAGAAGACACAGATCAGACGGCTCCTGTAGGGTCTGATCTGGGTCTTCAGGTCAGGCCGGAACTATATCACAACTTCGAATAAGATTATTATAGTAACAAATAGTGCACAAATAGTGCTGTCCCTGATCAAACGGCTCCTGAAGGGGCTGTTTGATCTGGGTCTGCACTATTTGCCTGAGTTTGTCTGTGCGTATACTTAACCCTCCTCAAGCTAATTGAGTACAGTATAACCTCTCTATAACGGCCACTAAATTGTGTTAATTAGTTGGTATTTAGGGCATAAGGCTGCTTAAAGCAAGGTGAAAGTAAAACAGAACGCTCCTTGCTTTAAGCAACCACCTGCCTTTAACACAAAATACTTGAAGTAAAAATGTGTCCATGGGACACGGATGCCCCCGCCAGCAAACAGGAAGTAGATGAACGACAGACCTGAAAAGGGGAGACACAGTACAACTCACTATGACTATGCTTCAGACCAAATATCAAATGATTGCAGCTTACACAAGTGAAGAAATCTTTGACAATTTTTTTTTGTCATTAAACAATCACCAAAATTCAATCAAAGTGTCGGCAAACAGGAAGTAGATGGACGACAGACCTGAAAAGGAGAGACACATTACAACTCACTATGATAATGCTTCAGACCAAATATCAAATCATTCCATCTTACACAAGCCAAAAAATCCATGACGAAAATTTCGATCGCACGGACGTACATACGGACGGATGGACAAGGGTAAAACTTAATGCCCCCGTCGCCTAAAGGCAGGGGCATAAAAATGCAATGAATATTTCAGCTGACATCATTTTTTTCATAGCATAAAAGGGTTGAAGTAATTAGGGCATTGTAACTCTCACCAGCAGAAAACCCTGCAGATCTTGGCAAAGAGATTGGATCTGGATGAAACACCACATTTTTTGGCATTCAATTTGTACGAAACTTTGTCATTTAACCCTTTACTCCATAAATACGCCTTTGCAAACATAGATCAGACGGCACCTATAGGAGCCATCTGATAAGGGTCAGCTCTGTTTGCTTACAATATTATATAGATCTGATTCTACAGTTTCTACTATGGCCAAGAATTCATGTGCCCATTTGTCATTATAAAAAATAATCTTATTAACTCTTCGCTTGCTAATCGCGTCAATATACCTACCTGTAAATAGTGAAGACCCAGATGAGACAGCAGGAGCTGTCTCATCAGGGTCTGCACTATTTACAAGTTGATTGTGCAACCAGTGCACTCCACAGCAGTGATTGCACAGCGAAATACTTGTACACAGTGACGGTATATGTAATTATACAACAGGGCATGGGTAAAGAAGGAGAAATGCATTTTAAAATTCAGCAAGCGAAGGGTTAATTTTCATAATGTTAATATTTGTTACAAGAGTATTCAAGGAGTAAAGGGTTAAAAGAAATAGTATAAATGTTCCATGCATCATCAAGTCAACAATCACATAAATCGTGTCTAGTCGGCTTTACTTTCCTCCATGAATATTCATGAAAGAAGTAATGACATCATGAATATTGTTATCTATATTATTTCATATCTATATATATTTTTTCATAAAGCAAACAGAGCGGACCCTGATCAGACGGCTCCTATAGGAGCCATCTGATCTGGGTTTATTCTGCTTGCAAAGGCATAGAAAGGCATATTTATGGAATAAAGCATTAAAATGACCACCATAACTCTTAATTTTCTCGTTTTACATTTTCTTCTAACTGCAACGTTTTATTGCAAGAAAATGGCATCCACGTGCAAAATTGCAGGGATTCCATGGAGAGATTATAGCATGGATATTAAGATATGGCACTGAGGAAAAAATAACAAAACCTTCTTAATTATTATTGATACACAGATAGTGTTGGCCAAGTTTGATTGTGATCAGCTTAGAAGCCCATGAGGCATGATATAATCTGGTTAAAAGATTTGGAAACAAAAACATGATACACGTTACGGAGAAGTACGGCAACACAGAGACAGGGTGATGATAAATCATCGCTAATTCTAGGCCAGATTACCCAGACTTTATGATTTTGACATATCATGAGGTAAGATAACACAGCTTATATCAAAACTGTTGTTAACTACAATAAATGGGGCGAAACAGTGATGAACTTTGCAAACAGTGTAGATCCAGATGACAGCTGAGTGACTTGGGATCTCAGCAATACTGTCTGACACTCTGAGCAAATCTTCTAACCCTTTCCTTATTGAGTACTCATATAAGATATTATAACATCATGAATTTTTATTAGCTTAATTTTTATAATGGCATAATTATATACACATGATTTTTTGGTATTGGTAGAAACTGTAGTGTCAGATTAATTATATAAGCAAACAGAGCAGACCCTGATCAGGCGGCTCCTATAGGAGCTGTCTGATCTGGGTCTACTCTGATTGCAACGGCATGAAAACTTTGCTTTTGGCATTATACTGATCTGATCGTACAGTTTTTGCCAGAGCCAAAAATTCCCTTGAAAAGTTGACATTATAAAATATCAGCTCATAACTATTCATGATTTCAAGATTTCTTATATGAATATGCAACAGGGAAAGGGTTAAAACATTTTCAAGAACGAGTGACATGGCATCTCATCAAAATGCAAGCTATTTGACACTCTAATCACATTTTTCAACAGAACTGAAAGCAAAGTCACAAATTCACTGCTAGAATAGGAAAAGTTTGCATGGAACTTTATTGCCTTAATGGGTCTTCATTGTTTGTATATATCAAAGTATTCATTGTCATGTGACATAGCTCATAATGTAAATGACATAAGTGCTCATGACATTTTTTGCAATTTGAAAAGCAATAAAGTTCAAGGACCAATTTCGTTATACAGCTCTGCATTTTTATTAACTTTTTACTTGATGAATATTTAAGCCTTCGCTTGCTGAATTTTAAAATAGGCATCCCCTTCTTTACCCATGCCCTGTTGTATAACTACATATATCTTCACTGTGTACAAGTATTTCACTGTGCAATGACTGCTGCAAAGTGCACTGGTTGCACAATCAATTTATAAATAGTGCAGACCCTGATGAGAAAGCTCCTGCAGGAGCTGTCTCATCTGGGTCTTCACTATTTACAGGCACGTATATTGACGTGAATAGCAAGCGAAGGGTTAAACAAGAATTGATGACAGCATGAATATTTTTTCAACTCAAATTTTAAAATGATACATGAATACATGCTCTTTTTTTGGCATAGGAGAGAGAGAAACTGTAGAATCAGATCTACTGTAGAACCTGTCTTAACCCATTCCTCCATAGGCTATTTTTAGACCGAACCTCTTTGAATGAGTCTACCCAAAAGGAGCATTTATTAGAGAAAAGTAAAATTTTGGAATTTTGTAATTTGAAACCATTGTGATAAATAGAGCATTTGCTCCTATTTGAAGCCATTGTGATAAATAGAGCATTTGCTCCTATAGGAGCAAATGCTCTATTTATCACAATGGTTTCAAGAAGTGGTTATTACAGAGGCGTAGAAAGGCGTATTTATGGAGGAAAGGGTTAAGCGGACATCAATAGGTCTAATTATGGGTCTATATATATGTTCCAAATACCCGTTTAACACATTACCTCATACACAATTTTTAGACTGAACCTCTTTGAATAAATCAACTGAAAAGGAGCATTAAATAGATAAAAAGGAAACTGTGTAGTTTTGAAACCATTGTGATAAATAGAGCATTTGCTCCTATCACAATGGTTTCAAAAAGTGACTTTTACAGAGACATCAAAAGACCCATTCCCGCATATGTACGCCTTTTGACGCCCCTTTAAAAGTCACTTTTTGAAACCAATCTGATAAATAGAGCATTTGTTCCATAGGAGCAAATGCTCTATTTATCAGAATGGTTTCAATACTACACAATTCTAAATATTTTCTTTTCTCTAGTAAATGCTCCTTTTGGGTAGACTTTTTCAAAGAGGTTGGGTCTAAAAATAGCCTAAGTAGGAACGGGTTAAACTCGGTAACCCTTTACTCCATAAATACGATTTTCTATGCCTTTGCAAACAGAGTACTCCCAGATCAGACGGCTCCTATAGAGGTGTCTGCCCTGTTTGCTTATGATATAATACAGATATAAATCTACAGTTTCTGCTATGATCTGTATCAATGTGCTGTTACTACAATTATTCTTATTAATATCCATGATGTCAATAATTCTTACATGAATATTCATGGAGTACAGGGTTAAATGCTGATTTTTTTTCAAATTGAAATGGCCTTTCATTGTTCAATGATTGCCCAGTTAGAAGCAGTATATGTACAGTACAGTATATGTACTTTGCAAGGGGATTTTGAATGACAAAGAGTGAAGACCCAGATCTGAGGGCTCCTCTACCATTTCTTCCCAAATATCATGTGTACATAATTATGCCGTTATAAAAAAATCAGCTAATAAATATTCATGATGCAATTATTTCTTACATGAATATGCAACAGGGAAACATTTAACCCTTTCCCTCATCAATATTTATACAAGAATTCATGACTCCATGAATATTCATTAACTTAATTTTGATGATGGTTAATGAACAAAGGAGTTTTTGGTCATTTCAGACATTGTAGAATCAGACCTATATAATTTCATAAGCAAACAGAGTAGACCCTGATAGAGTAGAGTATACCTATATAGGAGCCATCTGGTCTGGGTCTACTTTGTTTGCAAAGGCGTGAAAAAAGAGTTTATATGAGGGAAAGGGTTAATTTATTTCTTGTATTCAAAATCTGATTGGTGTGGCACGCAGGAGATTTAGGTCTGTAATATAAATATAAGCAAACTGGGCAGACCCTGATCAGATGGCTGATCTGATTTGGGGTCTACTCTCTAAACAGCAGTGTCAAAAGGCATAAAAAGGACAGGATTAACAAGTACAGTTGTACCCGTCTTAAGCGACCATTAATTTATTGAACATAGGAGTCTTAAAAAACAGGTGGTTGCTTAATGCATGGCAAAAGTAATGCAAAAAGCTCCTAGAGGAGCTTTCTGCATTACTTTTGACCTGCATTAAGCTACCACTTGCCTTATAGGTCCATAGTTATCCCTCTTTTTGAGGGTCACTTAAGACAGGTTCTACTATACAAAGTTTCTACCACTTTTTATTAAAACTTTGAGAAATTGAAGCAAGTGACAATTAGCATGCATTCTTTCCCTTGTTGTATATCAGCAGGATGTACACACATGTATAAATCTGTAGATCAAAATCAAACTGTGTAAGCTCCATCCTATAATCTCCTACTTTGTAAAAGCCTAATAAATCATCAGCACTGATAGCCTTTTCTCCACCAGAGCCTTTTCTCTACCAAAAAATTAAACACTGTTACTTTTAACATCAGTTGGAATACTGATCAGACATAAATATTCCTGTCTTTCTAATATGGATCTTATGTAACTGAAACTCAGAAATGTCATAGAAAAAGAAACATGGCTGCAATTGATGAAATTGCATAAGTTGAGGTTTAGAAGCAAATGATACTTTTTACAAGTGTAAAGGATAAACAAGGATCTTTAACCCTTTCCCTGTTCTATGTTTATTACAAATTTCAGTACCTACTGAATATTCATTAACAAAATAGTTATAAAGAAATATGGAAGGTGGAACATTGTAGACATTTTAGAAAGCAAAGAAACAGATTTATCAAATTCTATTAGCAAACAGAGCAGACCCTGATCAGATGGCTCCTCTAGGAGCCATCTGATCTGGGTCTACTCTGTTTGCAAATGCGTGAAAACACATTTATATGAGGGAAAGGGTTAACTCTTTCAACTGTTATGAGTGAATTTTTAATGAAAGCTTTACAAACAGTCTAGATCCAGATGAGACATCAAGTAACTTTACGTCTTATCAGGATCCAAACTGTTTGACATTCTGACCGAACTTATGAGGAGATATAGTAGAAAAAATATTTATGAAAATTAAATCAGACAACAAATTTTGCAGATGACAATAAGTTAGAGTGCTAAGAGTTAAAGGGATAAAACATCGATATTTAGAAGCAATTAACCCTTTCCATCATATAAACGCCTTTTCACGCATTTGCAAACAGAGTAGACCCAGGTCAGACAGCTCCTATAGGTGCCGTCTGATCAGGTTCTTCTCTGTTTGCTATTGGACATTGATAGATATGTTTCTTAACTTTCTAAAATGGTTACAATGTTCCACCTTCCAAATTTCATTATAACTATTTTGTCCATGAATATTGAGTCAGGGTATCGAAATTTGAAATAAACATAGAACAGGGAAAGGGTTAAAAAAGGATAAAACATCGATATTTTAAAGCAATTAATAGCAAGTTACAGGTGAAAGCACCACTCCCTCTTGGCCAGGACTTGTGTTTACCTTCAGACAATTTGTTCATCTCAATCAAATATCATAAATATCAAGCCGTATAAAAACATAATTTTGCGTTTAATGTGAAATATTGCCAGCCTATATCGGGGCACAATAAACAAAGAGATTCAATTCATACATGTACAGTTTAATATCCTCGCTATCTTCAGTTTACTTAAGGCTTTTAAAAACTTTTGGAGGACTTCAAATTAGGCGTTTACTTGATTATGTGACATATTTACATTTGATTGATTATTTCCAAATACAAACAGGTCAGAACGCGAGTTTGCCTTCAAATTCCTTTGATACCGTGAGGGGTAGATAATTAACAAACTCATCCGCCTGTACGGGCTTTGTGCCGAAAAACCCTTCGGCAATAATTAGCCCAAAATTTTTGTAAATGGATTATTATGAAATATTACACATCAATCAAATTTTAGCAACTCACTTTTTTCAGATTTTAAAATTGACTTCATGCTTTCTATCAGTGATAACAATCTAATGTGATGATGTAGTGATATAAATTGTGGGTTTTTTCAAAACCCAACTGCATTATCACTTGCTTTTAAGACCTAGAATTCTTCATGTTTAATTAGAATATTCATGCAAGAAATTATAATACAGTAAAACTTCGATTATCCGAACACTAAAATACGTATTATTATCGATCTTTAAGACAGGTGGCAGCTTAATGCATGGTGAAAGTCATGCAGAAAGCTCCTCTAGGAGCTTTCTGCATGACTTTCACCATGCATTAAGCAGCCACCTGCCTAAAAGGGTCTGAATTCTTCTATACCGAAAATTCGAATAATCGAGGTTTTACTGTATTATAAATACGAATAAGCGGAATATCTTTTACCCTTTACTCCATGAATATTCATGAAAGAAATAATTACATCACAAATATTAATGAGATTAATTTTCATAATGGCACATGGATATAATAATTTTTGGCTATGGCAGAAACTGCAGATTCATTATTTATTTTTATATCATAAACAAACAGAGCAGATCGGGATCAGACTGCTCCTATACTCTGTTTGCAAAGTTGAAGAAAGGCGTATTTAAGGAGGAAAGGGTTAATAGCTTGTTAACAAAGGAATTTTTTCCATGTAAAAATTTCAAAGTCCCATAACTCTGCAGAAAATCATCAAACTGGAACAGGAATAAGATATGCACAACTAGGCATGGTGCTGATCAATCCTATACAGTTTCATGAAAATCTGATCAAAGGTTTTTGCGAAGCAGCGCAGACAAAATTTCCATGTAAAAATTCAAAGTCCCATAACTCTGCAGAAAATTATCAAACTGGAACAGGAACAAGATATTGCCATCTAGGCATGGTGCTGATCAATCCTATGAAGATTCATGAAAATCTAACAAAAGCTTTTGTAGAAACTGTGTGGACAAATTAAAATCGGCCAGACGGACGGACGGGTACACAGACGCCACGCACAAAAAAAACACGAGCACTTATAAAACAGTTCCCATAAGAGCAATCTTATCTGTGTCTACTCTGTTTGAAAAAAAGAGTCAAAAGGCATCTTTATCATGTAAAGGCTTAACCCTTTACTCCATGAATATTCATATAATGACATCATGAATATTTAATTGATTATTTGTTTATAATAGCACATGAACACATACATTTCTTACTTTGACAAAATCTATATCATGTCATAAGTCAACAGACCAGACCCTGATCAGATGGCTCCTATAGGAGCCATCAGATCTTGGTCTACTCTGTTTGCCAAGGTGAGGAAGAGTGTATTTAACAAGCAATTTGATCTGGGTCTGCACTGTTTGCCTAGGCTTGTCTGGCCAAATACTTAGTGTAATTATAAGAACTTGTATCTAAATTCTGATCACAGTTTTTGCATTACTTTATTTCCTTCCAAAATTAATTTTACCTGAGCACAAATAAACCTGTTGATGGTAATGTCGAACCTACAATATTGACTTTACTGAAAACAAATTAATATGTTTCCTTATAAAAGCTTCAAAGAAATTCATAGAACAGTCAAGAGTTAAATTCTATAATATAAGTTTTGAAAACTTTGGCCTGAGAAGTAACAAATTAAAAAAATGTTAGTCAGATTAACAGCATGAGTGCATCATCTTGAAGAAAAAAATTCAAAGCCATTTATGTTCCAACAAACAAAAGCTCAAAAAGAAATTGTTTATTTTTAATTGAATAAGTACATGCCTGAGCACTTTAACAGTTTACATAAAGAAGACACCCCTTCATGTCTTTGCAAACAGAGTAGACTCAGATCAAACACCTCTGATCAGTGTCTACTGTTTGCTTATGGAATTATATAGATTTGTTGGTACAGTTTCTGCCATTACCAAAACAGCCTTTGTTCATTATGCCATTATAAGAATTAAGCTAATTAATATTCATGATATCATTATTTTTTACATGAACATTGGTTAACCCTTAACCCTTTGCTTGCTTAATTTTAAAATACATTTCTCCTTCTTTACCCATGTCCTGTTGTATAATTACATATATATTCACTGTGTACAAGTATTTCGCTGTGCAATCACTGCTGTGGATTGCACTGGCTGCACAATCAACTTGTAAATAGTGCAGACCCTGATGAGACAGCTCCTGCAGGAGCTGTCTCATCTGGGTCTTCACTATTTACAGGTATGTATATTGACGTGAATAGCAAGAGAAGGGTTAATAGCACACTGAAAGAGGATGTTCTGACAATGGTAGAAACTGTAGAATCATATCTTATTATTATATCATAAGCAAACAGAGCAGACCCTAATCAGATGGCTCTTAACCCATTCCCTCATAGGCTATTTTTAGATACAACCTCTTTGAATAAATCTACCGAAAAGGAGCAATAACTAGAGAAAAGGAAAATTTTAGAATTTTGTAGTTTGAAACCATTGTGATAAATGGAGTATTTGCTCCTATAGGACCAAATGCTCTATTTATCACAATGGTGTCATAAAGTGATTTTTACAGAGACATATAAAGGCGTGTTTATGGAGGAAAGGGCTATAGGAGCCATCTGATCTGGGTCTATTCTGTTTTCAAATGCAGGACAATGTGTTTTATATGAGGGAATGGGTTAAGCTTTACAGACATATAATGCAGCAGTCTTAGTGTACCATTTTCTGTAGCCTCTAACCCTATTCAAAGTGGAATGGCAAAGCAATGTCTAACTTCACTGTTTCCTTCAAGAATATTTCTACAGCAGAACCTGTCTTAAGCAGCCATTCTTCGTTATGAGACCTAATTATGATCTGTAAGGCAGTTGATAGCTTAACTCCTTACTCCATATACGCCTTAATTACTACTCCTCTGCAAACAGAGTAGACCCAGATCAGACGGCACCTATAGGAGCCGTCTGAACAGGGTCTGCTCTGTTTGCTTATGATATAATATAGATATGATTCTACAGTTCTTCCTGTGTCCATGTAATATTATAACAAATTAATCTAATTAATATTCATGATGTCATTATTTCTTACATGAATATTCATGGAGGAAAGGGTTAATGCATTATGCAACCACCTGCTTTTTAAGTCTCCTACATTCAATAAATGAATGGTCGCCTAGGACAGGTTCTGCTGTAGTGTAGACCCAGATCAAAAAACTGCTTGAGAAGCCCTCTGATCAAGGTCTGCACTGTTTGTCATTCAAAATCCTCTAGCAAGTTTAAACCTTTCATACTGAGTGAACTCTTTAGTTAACCCTTTCCCTCATATAAACGTGTTTTCACACATTTGCAAACAGAGTAGACCCAGATCAGATGGCTCCTAGAGGAGCCGTCTGATCAGGGTCTACTCTGTTTGCTAATAGAATTTGAAAGATCTGTTTCTTCACTTTCTAAAATGGCTACAATGATCCACCTACTATATTTCATTATAACCATTTTGTTCATGAATATTCAGTAGGTATTAAAATCTGGAATAAACATAGAACAGGGAAAGGGTTAAACACTGACGGGCTATTCCACTCTGATAATTCAGCTTTGAAAGGGTTAAGCCCTAGATTTGTGATAAGAGGAATATTTAGAAAATTTGGGGAAAATACTTTCAAATATTTCCCTACAAAACCATATCTTGTTGTACTCATTAAAATCACTTTTCTAATGAGTACCAAGGTGATAGGATTTGAAATAACAGATCAGGATCAGTGCTCTTCTAATCCACAGCTTTCAAACTGTTCCCCCATGCATCCACTAATCTGTGTCTTCATTGTTTATAATAGTGAAGTCATAGCCCTAGTAATCAAAGGACAGCAGGTATTGATCATAGTTGGACCTTTTACCCTTTACCCCATGAATATTCATGTAAGAAATAATGACATCATGAATATCATTATGATGATTTTTTGAAATGGTATATCAACACAGGAAAGTTTTGCCACAGTTTAAACTATAGATCAGATCTACAGTAAAACTCCGCTAATGCGACCACCAAAAAGGGGCATAATTCTGGGTGGCAGAGGCAGGTGGTAGCTTAATGCAGGACGAAAGTTATGCAGAAAGCTCCTATAGGAGCTTTCTGCATAACTTTCGTCCTGCATTAAGTAACCACCTGCTTTAAACGACACAAGTGGCTGTTTATTTAGTGGTCGCATTAGCGGGGTTTTACTGTATATTATTCTGTAAGCAACCTGATCAGATGGCTCCTACAAGATGTGTCTGATGTGGGTCTACCCTGTTTGCAAAAGTGTTGAAAGGCATAAAGGATGGTGACAAGGTGTGCACTGTTTGTCAGGCATCTGCAGTCAATACTTTGTACACTATTAACGCAAGCTGTGCAGACTGTTCAAATATTGTGTTGTAAACACTGCGACTGGTCTCGCACCACAGTGCAAAGACCAAGCCTAACCCTTTCCTCCATAAATCTGCCTTTCTACACTTTTGCAAACAGAGTAGACCCAGACCAGATGGCTCTGGCTCCTGTAGGAGCCGTCTGAGCAGGGTCTGCTCTGTTAGCTTTATGATATAATATAGATATGATTCTAAAGTTCCTGCCAAAATTTCCTGTGTTCATGTACTATTATAAAAGATAATCTAATCAATATTCATGATGTCTTTTATTTCTTACATGTATATTCATGGAGTAACGGGTTAAGATGCTATTCAAATATACCTGAATACCAAGAATTCTACTTTATCATCTATATAATTTCTCATCAAACTTTGCCGAGAACAAATTTTCCACTCATCAACTGTGAGATTTAACCCACTGTATGCCGACATATGTGACTCCTTCCTCCTTATTTATTATGTAAACCACCAAAACAACATTTGTCATAGCAGAATAGTATGTAATGGCAAACAGTGCAGACCCTGATCAGAGGGCTCCTATAGGAGCCCTCTGATCAGGGTCTACAATGTTTGCAAATGACTGATAAACTTGGTTTCCCAAATACAAAGGCTCAATGTTTCTAAAATTGTTAAGCTTTTGGAATTCTGGCGCAACAGAATGTCGGAACTATCAGACTAAACTTTACGGAAATATTTTGATGAAATACCGTGATAGTAATACATGACGAGGTAAGTGATTTACAAGGTGTGCATTTAACGATAACCAATTTTTATCCCTTCAAGCAATAATTAAAGCACACATTAAACATAAACTGATTTTAATTGGACAATTTGCACGAGTCATATCTGTATGTACAGGGATCTTAACCTTTTACTCAATGAATATTTATGTAAGAAATAATGATGTCATGAATATTAATTAGAGTAACTGTTATAATAGTACATGGACTCAGGAAGTTTTTGGCCATGGCAGAAATTGTAGAATCATATCTATATTATATCATTAGCGAGCCATCTGATCTGGGTCTCCTCTATTTGTAACGGTGTAGAGAGGCATATTTATGGAGTATAGGGTTAATCCATCACTACATAGATCAGGCTTTTCATGCTTCTGCAAACAGAGTAGGGCCAGATCACATGGTTCCCGTAGGAACATTCTAATCAGGTTCTGTTTTGGTTGCTTATGAAATAATATCTGATTGGATACAATTTCTGCCATGGCAAAACTCCATGTGTTAATATGTCAATTTAAATTTCATCTAATTAATTTCATGATTTCTTACAGGAATATTCATGGGGTAAAGACACACTGGCACACATGAGAATTTACAACGGACAAGATGGCCATGACGGTGGAACATCACTCATCTGGAAAATTTCCATTTAATCATGGTCAATTATCTGAAGGGATTTAGGTAAGCACAATTTCAACCATAATCCTGAAAGTTTCCCTTGTTCATTGGCCATTTTAAAAATTATAAATTCGTGAATATTCAGAAAGTCATGAATTCTTGTATAAATATTCATGAGGTTATTTATGATAAAGCAAGCTGTCTGAAAAGAAGATTAAAATGTTTCCATTATAATGACTTAAGTTAAGTCTATTCTGGCAATGAATGAACACAATTTCAAAATGTTTCCATTATAATGACCTAAGGTAAGGCAATGCTTGAACAAAGTATTTAAACTGTTTCCAATATATAGACCTAAGGAAAGTCTATCCTGGCAATACTAGAACAGAAGATTCAAAATGTTTCCATAATAATGAACCAATGAAAGTGTATCCTGGCAATACTAGAACAGAAGATTCAAAATGTTTCCATAATAATGAACATAAATTTTGCTAGTGTCAAATCCATTCTTCCTTCGAGTAATGCCTTCTACATCATATAAAATCATGGTCAAAACCTCTGCACGTATATTTCAATTAACATTTTTAACAGCTGGGAATGTTTAAATTAGCTTATTACATCCTGTAACTATGAAAAACAAAGAACTGCATTCCAACATTCCCTTCCTCAACCATGGAATGATTAATTTCCATTTTGACATCTGCTTGTGTCGAATATTATCCCTTTACTCTATAAATAGTAAGCAGAGTTGACCCAGATCAGACAGTTCCTTAAGACACATCTGATCAGGGTCTGTTCTGTTTGAAGATTTTACAGTTTCTGCTTCGACCAAAAATTCCTGTGTTCACATTCATATAACAATGTGTAATTAATATTCATGATTTCATTGTTTCTTAATGAATATTCAAGGTGTTAGGAGTTAAGTGTCAAATACACAAATTTAGGGAGCTGGCATAAGGCATGGCATTCGATCAGGGTCCATGCTTATAAACTTTTAGTTGAGTCTGAGTTTGTTCTCAAGTTTTTGATTGATCAGATTTGAGCCAAAGGCTCAAATCTGACCAATCAAAATCTTGAGAACTCAAATCTGACCAATCAAAAGCTTGAGAATGAACTCAGACTCAACTAAAAGTTTATAAGCATGGAGCCTGGTTCTACACTGTTAAGTCAAGCTGGATAATATAATACTGCACGTGAAGTCACAGTGTCAAACAGTAAACACCTTGAACAAGATGTGTTTTCAACATGGCAGCTGATTTGGATCTATACCACTTGCAGTGCAATATAAACCCATGTTTACATGCATTTGCAAACAGAGTAGACCCAGAGAAGATGGCTCCTATAGGTACAATGGTACAGCAGATCGGAGTCTACAGGTTTTGTGAAAGCAAACAATTCCCTTAACCCTTTCCCTGTTCTATGTTTATTTCAAATTACATTACCTACAGATTATTCATGGACAAAATAGTTTTTAATGAAATATGGAAGGTGGTACATTGTAGCCATTTTAGAAACTAAAGAAACTGATCTATCAAATTCTATTAGCAAACAGAGCAGACCCTGATCAGATGGCTCCTACAGGAGCTGTCTGATCTGGGTCTACTCTGTTTGCAAATGCGTGAAAACACGTTTATATGAGGGAAAAGGTTAAAGCTTTTTTATTATAAAAATTGAGCCAATACTTATTCATGTTGTCATTATTTCTAACATGAATACAGAACAGGGAAAGGGTTAACCCTTTCCTTCATATAAAAGCTTTTACACACATCTGCAAACAGAGAAGACCAAGATCAGACAGCTCCTATAGGAGCCATCTGATCAGCCTCTGCTCTGTTTGCTAATAGAATTTGAAAGATATGTTTCTTCAGTTTCTAAAATGGCTACAATGTTCCACCTTTCATAATTATTTCATTATAACCATTTTGTCCATGAATATTCAGTAGATATTGAAATTGGAATACACATAGAACAGGGAAAGGGTTAAAGTGGAGAACTCTATCAACACTGAATTAACCCATTCCCTCATATTGACCACTTTTGACAACTCTGTAAAAGTCACTTTGAGAAATCATTGTGATAAATAGAGCATTTGCTCCTATAGGAGCAAATGCTATAATTATCACAATGGTTTCAAACTACAAATTTCTAAAATTTTCCTTTTCTCTAATTAATGCTCCTTTTCGGTAGATTAATTCAAAGAGGTTGTATCTAAAAATAGCCTATGAGGTAATGGGTTAACAGAGTGGAATAGTCTATCAATATTTATGGTAGAGTCGAGAGCGCTCCTCAAGGAGCCTTCTTTTCTGGGTTTACACTGTTTGATAATGACAGTGCACTCGTTTCCCACAAAAGGTTAAACACCCACAGAAAGGGTTTTCAAATTCCTTCAAATTTCCCTTACATATTCATAAGATCTGAGAAAAGAGCTTTCATCAAAACTAACAAAATGCTCCACACAACAAGTCCATATGGTTCATCATTGTTTCCTATATGTCACATGGTCGTTCCTGTACATCACAATGGAACACTGGCAATTATATTCACTAGACACCTTTTACCGCTCTCTATTCAGTCACAACATTAAGCAGCCTGTTTCCATTCCTGTTTCCTGCTTTAATCAAGACCTTAATTAAGAAAGTCTAACAAAGCTTTCATAATTAACATTTACCTTATAAAGTCCCTATCTCAATGTTTCCTTCCGTTTACCAGCTTACTAACTAACCACAGGTATCTCTCTCTTTGTCTCAAGACATCTATAGTTATCTGAAGAAAAATATTACAAATTAACACTTGAAGTGTTCACCAGGTAAAAACTGATAAAACTATTCAATTTTTGCCCTAATCTGCCACGTTCCTTCCTAACTAAGATAGACGTGATTATAGCATAGCCGTGATTAAGCCTCATTCTAGATAAAAACTCTAATCAACTTTTCTGTAAACCAAACTTATAAATTTATGGTCAGCTGACCAATTAAGACCGATTCTTCCATGTCTATTAAAAGCAGTGGGGGCTAACAACCAGACTATTTCTGGCAGGGTTCAGCTTGGTGCATATACAACAGATTATCGCTCTATCCATAAAAGCATGCTGCCAATAAATATTAGTGGAAACTACATTCTTGGCATGCTGTAATTGTCTTCGGCCAACATTGTCATCTGTTACAAGTGATGTTTTCTTGTTTCTATTTCTCTTTGAAAGCCCTATCAAGAGTGTCACACAGTTATAAGACTGGCCATTCAAATGAGTTTTTAGCAGGTGGTGGATTAATGCAGGGCAAAAGTAATGCAGAAAGCTCCTATAGGAGCTTTCTGCATTGCTTTTGACCTGCATTAACCCATTCTTTCATACTGACGCCTCAATAAAGGTGACTTCTTGAAACCATTGTGATACATAAAGCATTTGCTCCTATAGAGCAAATGCTCTATGTATCACAATAGTTTCATAACTACAAAATTCTAAAATGTACCTTTTTTGCTAGTCTAAAATTAATGCTCTTTTTGGGTACATTTAATCAAAGAGGCTTGGTTTAAAAATAGCTTATGAGGTAATGGGTTAAGCAACCACCTGCCTTAAAGACCCGTAATTAGATCATTAAACCTCTTTTTGATGACCATTAAATGCAGGTTCTACTGTAATCCGAAATGGCACGCAACCATTCAGACACCCAATCTTCCTTCTCTACTGATTTGTAAAGCTGAATAAGTCAATTTAGCACCATTTTGATAACTTTAAATTAGACTGACAATGGATCAAACAGCTCCTTTTGATCTGGGTCTGCACCATTTGCCTTAGGGTTATTCAGGTAATATTTATGCTTTTCTTGTTTTATGATTTTCTTGTCAAATAAATTTGTTAGAAACAGCAAACAATGTAGACCAACAGAACCAGCAATCAGAAAGCCTCTGAAAGAACACAATTACCCTGCAAGAAGATAGTGAAATCCCAAACATGTGGCCACATCAAAAATGCTGAGTTTGATCAAAGTCTATATTGTTTGAAATTCATACACATCTACAACATTTACCAGTAATAAACAACTTGACAAACTTTAGATGCCCTGAAAATTTTGTCTTGACTTCTAGTCCACAGTATCTAGAACCAATTAGAAACAGTCACACAAAGAATATAGCAGTTGACAGCTCTTGTCGTCACTGTTTGTCTTAACCCTTTCCTCCATGAATATTCATGCAAGAAAATATGACATCATGAATATTAATTAGATTAATCTATTATAATAGCACATGAACACAGCAATTTCTATCCATGGCAGGAACTACAAAATCATATCTATGTTATATCATAAGCAAACAGAGCAGACCTTGATCAGATGGCTCCTATAGGAGCCATCTGATCTGGGTCTACTCTGTTTGCAAAGGCATAGAAAGGCGTATTTATGGAGTAAAGGGTTAACCCTTCACCTAATAGAAACCTTTTCATGCCTTTGCTAACAAAGTAGACCTAGATCAGATGGCTTCTGTAGGAGCCATCTGATCAGGGTATATTCTGTTTACCTATGGAATTATGTAGACGTGATTCTACAGTTTCTGCTATGGTCAAAACAACTTGTATTCGAAGTTAGCTAATAAATACTCATGGCGTTATTATTGCTTACATGAATCAGTGCTCCAGATAAGCTGCGTAAATTTAAACATTTTCTAGCATAGCTCCTTTATTTCTCCACGAAACCCTATACTGTGACCACTCTTTAGAATCGTCTCAAAGTCAAAGTATAGGGTTTTGGTGGAGAAATGAAGATTTAAGAATGTGGATATGCATCGTTATCTGTAGCTTTGTAAATATTCATGACGGAAAGGGTAAAGACAAAGATTAGATTTCATGGAATATTCCCATCAGATTCTCAGCGTCATCTCAAAATTTGGGATTAGTTAGTAGCCACCGTCCTCTAGTCAACATTGTGAAGTGTTAGATCCCTCTATAAAGACTGATAACACAAATTAGATTGATTACAGTCTTAACAGGAAGTGCTCCAGATAAGCTTGCTAAAACCAAAAGGTGATCAGGGCCGGGCAAGCACCTGTAGCGGCCATATGCGCACATCACAACTATCCTGTTACTAATATGTTAAGTTTACAATGATCAACTTTCGTCAGATAAAATAGTTGTGCACACTCTACAAGGTCTACAAGGTAGCAAATTCGATGAACAAGGAAAGTGCACCCAAATGTATTAAATGCCGCTTATGTTCATTAACATTTTACTCCATGGACATTCATGCAAGAAATGATTACATCATAAGAATATCAATTAGCTGATTGTTTGTTATGGCGGGGTACACTCAAAAGCCCCCCCCCCCCCCCCCCCCCCCCCACACACACACACACACACACACTATCAAAAGCCCCAAAAAACCCATGCGCCCCCTCATGGAAAGAAATGATACAACTTAAAATAAAAATAAGTATGAAATTGAAATTTAATTTAATTCCAATATTTCCAAAAACAGTACAGACCTGATCTTCTTTCAAAAACTTATTCAGAAAATTCGGAAAATTCACTTATTGTATGTGTAGTATATAATTAATATCTATTATTTACTATAAACATGTAAATCAATTTAAAATCAAATACAGTTTAAATACTGTCTGAATGAGCTGCATTGTCAGTTTAAACATATTACATAGTGAACTAATTATTACTTAGTTAAATTAACATCACTATAAATTCACTATCACTATAAATTCACTATATATAATTAATATTAAGTGTTTAAGAAATAATTTACAAGGTTCACTATACTCACTAACATCTCCACCTAACTTAATTTGAAAGATTCTTAGCTTTAAAATAAATGTAAAGTTTTAAAAAGTGAACTTAATGCATATTTTTTCATCAGGGGGGCTTTTGTAACACTTGACCATTTTTAAGGGGGGGGGGGGGGGTCAGGGGGGAGCTTTTGTAGGGGGGGGGGCTTGGCTTTTCATAAAGGGGGGGGGGGGGAATTTTGATAGACACTTGTTATGGCATATGAATATAGACATTTTAGGCCATGGCAGAAACTGTAAAATCAAATCTATATTATTTCATAAGCAAATAGCGCATACTCCTACAGGGGCCATCTGGTCTGGATCTAGTCTGTTTGCTAAGGCATTAAAAGGTGTATATATGGAATAAAGGGTTATACACAGATTTCTATTATAGCCAACATTCTTTAACAATGTCAAATATTAACCGATTCCTTCATTGGCTATTTTTAGATCCAGCCTCCCTGAATGGGGACCTAATGAAAAGGAACAAAAGGATTTTTTTTTAAATTGTGTAGTTTTTAAACAATTGTGATAAAATAGAGCATTTGCTCCTATGGAGCAATGCTCTATTTATCACAATGATTTAAAAAGGTGACTTTTGAAGAGGTGTCAAAAGGTGAAATATGTGGGAATGGGTTAAATGCTATATGATATAAAAAATAACCATTTTGGTAATTTTCTAAGAAAAATAGTGTCATTATCTGGGACCAATCAAAATCACATAAGTATGAAAAACAGAGAAACATTAAAATGCTTCTGTTAATAATGTATAGACATCACTAGGAATAGGAACTTAATAATAATAAGGACCACTTGGATTGGGAGTTTTGAACAAAACTGGAATTTCACCTGCACTCACAGGTAAGCTTAAACTTAAAAAGTTTAATGGGGGCCTTGAACCCTTTGGTTCCCTTCATCACATGACAGGTCCTTTATCAGAGAAAGGATTACACAAGAAATATAAATTGCAATAAACCCCATCCATGATTACGCTGCTCTACCAGCCGTCCCCCCCCCCCCCTCCTTTCTTACCCCAACGCCACACCTGTATTAACTCCCAGATCAATTTGGAGACAGTATCTAAATAGGTTAAATACACATTGGGCAATTAAAAGCCTGTTGCCATGACACTCCACCATAAACTGGCCGCCTCGGTTTGTTTTAACACCTTTAAACATTCCAATTAACCCGTGTACACAATCTAGATTAATAATTTTCTGACACTTTGATCTGACTGAGCTTGTCGGACAATAAAATGGTAACCTGTATTATTATGCAAAACAAAAGAAGAAAACAACCACACTCAAATGAGACTGCGTTAATCAATATCCTTCTGATTGCCAATGAAATAATCACAGGTATGTGAAACCAATGAAGATCTAGATCACGCCGTCTATAAATCTATCTCTGACCATAATCGACATTGTTTGATGATAGAATACGATGTGTTGGTCAAAAAATATAGAAAGTCAATACATTGTTCATCTTTGTCACCGTAATTTGCAGCCACTTGAATGATTGAGAGCCTGAATTGTCCTGACAATAATGAAGGATACTTAGTCTATTGTTTGAGGCTTAATAACCGTACATATATTGAGCAAGCAATTATCATACATACAGTTACCAAAGGACAGCAGCTTAGTTAAACAAAAACTTTATTGTATCTGAAAACTAATGAGGCAGTCAGCTGTTCTTCACGATCTCCCCAACTATCTATAGCTGTTGCACAAGTCAATACTAAAACAAAAAGGAAATATTCTTTACACAGGCTCAAATGTCAGTGAAATGTGAACCACACACAGAAAAAGACCGAGATCCATATCAACCCTTGCTTTTAACCCTTTCCTCCATGAATATTCATGTAACAAATGATGACATCATGAATATTAATGAGATTAATTTTTAAAATGGTATACTAACACATGAAATTTTTGCCTATAGGAGCCGTCTGATCTGGGTCTCTTCTGTTTGCAAAGGCGTAGAAAGGCGTATTTATGGAGGAAAGGGTTAAAAAAATATCTGCTCAGATCTGGATCCAGAGCAATTTCCTGGATATCTACGCCTTTCTACACCTTTGCAAACAGAGAACTTCTATAGGAGCTGTGTGATCAGGGTCTGCTCCATTTGCTTATGATATAATATAGATATGATTATACAGATTCTGTCATGGCCAAACATTCCTTTGTCCATGTGTGCTATTATAACCATTAATCCTTTCCTTCATAAGCTATTTTTAGACCCAACCTCTTTGAATGAATCTACCAAAAAGGAGCATTTACTAGAGAAAAGGCAAATGTTATAATTGTGTAGCATAGAAACTACCATTTGATAAATGGAGCATTTGCTCCTATGGAGCAAATGCTCTATTTATTACGATGGTTTCAAGAAGTGACTATTACAGAGGCGTAGAAAGGCGTATTTATGGAGGAAGGGTTATATTCATGATGTCATTATTACTGATATGAATATTCATGTAGTAAAGGGATAATCATGGTTTTGAGAAACTACAGTAAAACCTCTCTATAATGGCCACTAAACTACAGTAAAACCTCTCTATAATGGCCACTAAACTACAGTAAAAACCTCTCTTTAATGGCCACTTAACAACAGTAAAACCTCTCTATAATGGCCACTAAACTACAGAACAACCTCTCTATAATGGCCATTAAACTACAGTAAAACCTCTCTATAATGGCCACTAAACTACAGTAAAACCTCTCTATAATGGATACTAAACTACAGAACAACCTCTCTATAATGGCCATTAAACTACAGTAAAACCTCTCTATAATGGCCACTAAACTACAGTAAAACCTCTCTATAATGGCCACTAAACTACAGTAAAACCTCTCGATAATGGCCACTAAACTACAGTAAAACCTCTATAATGGCCACTAAACTACAGTAAAACCTCTCTATAATGGCCACTTAATTACATCAAGTATTTTGTGTTGAAGGCAGGTGGATGCTTAAAGCAAGGTGAAAGTAAAACAGAACGCTCCTATAGAAGTGTTCTGTTTTACTTTCACCTTGCTTTAAGCAGCCACCAGCCCTAAATACCAACTAATTAACACAATTTAGTTGCCATTAAAGAGAGGTTTTACTGTATTGACCGAGTGTCATGACACAAGCTTTTGTGCAGCTAATGACCAAGTGTCAAACACCTTCGATTAAGATGAGATGCCAAGTTACTTGGCATCTCATATGCCAAGTTACTTGGCATCTCATCTTAATCCAAGCTGTTGCAAATGCAGTTCATGTCGCGGTTAGCAGGGTAATTGTATGGATGATCTCGACATACGAAAAAAGGCTTTTGCTAGACATGTGGGTTTTTTTTTTTTTTAGAAAAGACAAACAGTTCTGACACAAACTTAACTCCAGGGACAACAGATAATTATTTATAAAAGCAGGGAGAGCAGGTAATGTTAAACCCATCAGCTGATGAATAGTTATCAGATTCCCTCATAGGCTATTTTTAGACCCAACCTCTTTGAATGAATCTACCGAAAAGGAGCATTATAAAGGGAAAAGGAAACTTTTAAAATTGTGTAGTTTGAAACTATTGTGATAAATAGAGCATTTGCTCCTATAGGAGCAAATGCTCTATTTATCACAATGGTTTCACAGTGACATAGTCGTCAATATGAGGGAATGGGTTAAACAAGAAATACAATTTATTCATTACATCATGCATAGTCATTAACTGAATTTATATAATGGCCAATAAATAAGGGAATTTTGGGCCATGCCATTTCAGAAACAGCACAATCAGATGCAGTAAAACCCCGCTAATGCGACCACATAATAAACAGCCACTGGTGTCGTTAAAGCAGGTGGTTGCTTAATGCAGGACGAAAGTTATGCAGAAAGCTCCTATAGGAGCTTTCTGCATAACTTTCGTCCTGCATTAAGCTACCACCTGCCACTGCCATCCAGAATTATGCCCCTTTTTGGTGGTTTCATTAGAGGGGTTTTACTGTATATTTAATTCCAAAAGCAAACAGCATACCCTAGTCAGATCGCTCCTGTAGGAGACATCTGACCTGGGTCTACTCTGTTTGCAAAACTATTAAAAGACATTTCTATCAGGTAAAGGGTTAAACCCTTTTGCTGTTCAGTATTCATGAAAGAAACAATGACTTGAATATTTATTAGCAATAATGACGTCAATATATATTAGCAGAAGTTTTATAATGTTAAAATTTCAAGGGAAAAGTGTAGAATCAGATCTATAGCATCTAAAGCAAACAGAGCAGATCCTGATCCTGATCTGGGTCTACTCTGTTTGCAAATGCATGTAAATGCATTTTACATGAAGGAAAGGATTAAGAACTAAACAATTTCAAGAGACAGCTTATCATGACTAATGATAGCAGCAATCTCCTGTATTCAGAAGTCTACAACATTTCCTGGGACATCAGATAATGACCTTACCCTTTACTTAATGAATATTCATATATAAATAATGGATATGAATTAGTTTCTTAATATTAATTAACTGAGATATTCTATAATGGCCAATGAACAAGGAAATGTTTTATCATTTCAGAAACTGTAGAATCAGATCTATATACTTCCAAACAGAGTAGACCCTGATCAGACAGGACCTACATGAGCTGTCTGATCATCATCTAATCTGATGGCAAAGGGGGAAAAAAGCATCTACAGTAAAATCCCTCTAATCCGGAATTCTGGTAGAGAAGAATTTAGATACTTTAAGGCAGGTGGCTGCTTAATGCAGGATGAAAGTCATGCTGAAAGCTACAGGAGTTTTCTGCATGACTAACATCCTGCAATAAGCTGCCACCTGTCTCCAAGACTGATATTTATTACTAAATTTAGCATCCAGTTTAGAGGGTTTTTTCTGTATGTGTGTATGAAATAAAGGGTTAAGGAAAGAACATTTCAAAGAACATCAGGCAATTCTTTTACAAAATAACAATTATAGGGACAGCCAAATTTATACTGACTAAGGGGAGCAATACTTGTACGAACATCAGATAGTCTTTTAACAAAACAACAACAGGGACAGCAGATACTATACTGACTACAGGAATCACTACTGGTATAATCATATGATACAACACTTATAGGGACAGCAGATACTATACTGACTACAGGAATCACTTAACTGGTATGATCATATGATACAACATCTATAGGGACAGCAGATACTACACTGACTACAGGAATCACTACTGGTAGGATCATATGATACAACACCTATAGGGACAGCAGATACTATACTGACTAAAGGAATCATACTTGTAGGATCATATGATACAACACTTATAGGGACAGCAGATACTATACTGACTACAGGAATCACTACTGGTAGGATCATATGATACAACACCTATAGGGACAGCAGATACTATACTGACTACAGGAATCACTACTGGTAGGATAATATGATACAACACTTATAGGGACAGCAGATACTATACTGACTAAAGGGGAACATTAGATAACAACATTTATTTATAATTGGGACTGCATATACTGACTAAAGGAAGCAAAACTTCTAGGAACATTAGATAACAACAATAATTTGGACAATAGATACTGGCTAAAGGAAGCAAAACTTGCAGGAACATTAGATAACAACAATAACTGGGACTAAAGATACTGACTAAAGGAAGCAACATTTCAGGATCTGTTGTTTAAGAAACCAATGGTTATAGGTATTACAGATTATGACTTAAAGAAGCAATACTTCTAGAAATGTCAGATAACTGTTTAAAACTAGAACTATCACTAAAGGTGATGAATACCCCCACATGGCAGCCTTGATTGCAAATCCAAGTTTTGAACATGTAACAGGACCAAATAACAAAAATACCCAAAGTTCAAATAGAGAAAATTCTGTAATTTATGCCAAGTATCAAGTGAATCAGGTTGAAATTGAAGGAGGAGTTCAAAGTACAAGATTTTGCCTGCCAATTTCAAGGCCAAAGGTCAAGGTCAAGGTCACAGAGACCTGAAATTTGTGTCTCGCACATCTACTACTCCTGAGTAACATTTATGCCAAGTATCAAGTAAATCAGGTTGAAAGTGAAGGAGGAGTTCGCCGTACAAGATTTTGCCTGCCAATTTTAAGACCAATTTCAAGGCCAAAGGTCAAGGTCACAGAGATTTTAAATTTGTGTCTTGCACATCTACTACTCCTGAGTAACATTTATGCCAAGTATCAAGTGAATCAGGTTGAAAGTGAAGGAGGAGTTCAAAGTACAAGATTTTGCCGGCCATTTTTAAGACCAATTTCAAGGCCAACGGTCAAGGTCAAGGTCACAGAGACCTGAAATTTGTGTCTTTTACATATACTACTCCTGAGTAACATTTATGCCAAGTATCAAGTGAATCAGGTTGAAATTGAAGGAGGAGTTCAAAGTACAAGATTTTGCCTGCCAATATCATGACCAATTTCAAGGCCAAAGGTCAAGGTCAAGGTCACAGAGACCTGAAATTTGTGTCTTGCACATCTACTACTCCTGAGTAACATTTATGCCAAGTATCAAATGAATCAGGTTGAAAGTGAAGGAGGAGTTTGCTGTACAAGATTTTGCTTGCCAATTTTAAGACCAATTTCAAGGCCAAAGGTCAAGGTCACAGAGATTTTAAATTTGTGTCTTGCACATCTACTACTCCTGAGTAACATTTATGCCAAGAATCAAGTGAATCAGGTTGAAATTGAAGGAGGAGTTCAAAGTACAAGATTTTGCCTGTCAATTTCAAGACCAATTTCAAGACCAAAGGTCAAGGTCAAGGTCACAGAGACCTGAAATTTGTGTCTTGCACATCTACTACTCCTGAGTAACATTTATGCCAAGTATCAAGTGAATCAGGTTGAAATTGAAGGAGGAGTTCAAAGTACAAGATTTTGCCTGCCAATTTCAAGACCAATTTCAAGGCCAAAGGTCAAGGTCAAGGTCACAGAGACCTGGAATTTGTGTCTTGTACATATACTACTCCTGAGTAACAATTATGCCAAGTATCAAGTGAATCAGGTTGAAAGTGAAGGAGGAGTTCAAAGTACAAGATTTTGCCTGCTAATTTCAAGACCAATTTCAAGGCCAAAGGTCAAGGTCAAGGTCACAGAGACCTGAAATTTGTGTCTTACACATCTACTACTCCTGAGTAACATTCATGCCAAGTATCAAGTGAATCAGGTTGAATGTGAAGGAGGAGTTCAAAGTACAAGCTTTTGCATGCCAATTTAAAGACCAATTTCAAGGCCAAAGGTCAAGGTCACAGAGACCTGAAATTTGTGTCTTGCACATCTACTACTCCTGATTAACAATTATGCCAAGTGTCAAGTGAATCGGGTTGAAACTGAAGGAGGAGTTCGCCGTACAAGATTTTGCAGACAGACCGACCGACCGACCGCCCGACTGACCGACAGGCTGATTCCAGTATACCCCCCTCAAACTCTGTTTGTGGCGGTATAAAAACAACAATTATTCAGACAGTAGACACTAAAACACACAATACATCTAGAACCATCAGATAATTGGTTTAAGTAAACAACATTTATAGGGACAGCAGATAATGATTATAGGAAATAACTAGAACTATCACTAAAGGTGATGAATACCCCCACACGGCAGCCTTGATTGCAAATTCAAGTTTTGAACATGTAACAGGACCAAATAACAAAAATACCCAAAGTTCAAATAGAGAAAATTCTGTAATTTATGCCAAGTATCAAGTGAATCAGGTTGAAATTGAAGGAGGAGTTCAAAGTACAAGATTTTGCCTGCCAATTTCAAGGCCAAAGGTCAAGGTCAAGGTCACAGAGACCTGAAATTTGTGTCTTGCACATCTACTACTTCTGAGTAACATTTATGCCAAGTATCAAGTAAATCAAGTTGAAAGTGAAGGAGGAGTTCGCCGTACAAGATTTTGCCTGCCAATTTTAAGACCAATTTCAAGGCCAAAGGTCAAGGTCACAGAGATTTTAAATTTGTGTCTTGCACATCTACTACTCCTGAGTAACATTTATGCCAAGTATCAAGTGAATCAGGTTGAAAGTGAAGGACGAGTTCAAAGTACAAGATTTTGCCTGCCAATTTCAAGACCAATTTCAAGACCAACGGTCAAGGTCAAGGTCACAGAGACCTGAAATGTGTGTCTTGCACATCTACTACTCCTGAGTAGCATTTATGCCAAGTATCAAGTGAATCAGGTTGAAAGTGAAGGAGGAGTTCAAAGTACAAGATTTTGCCTACCAATTTCAAGACCAATTTCAAGGCCAAACGTCAAGGTCAAGGTCACAGAGACCTGTAATTTGTATCTTACACATCTACTACTCCTGAGTAACATTTATGCCAAGTATCAAGTGAATCAGGTTGAAAGTGAAGGAGGAGTTCAAAGTACACGATTTTGCCTGCCAATTTCAAGACCAATTTCAAGGCCAAAGGTCAAGGTCAAGGTCACAGAGACCTGAAATTTGTGTCTTGCACATCTACTACTCCTGAGTAACATTTATGCCAAGTATCAAATGAATCAGGTTGAAAGTGAAGGAGGAGTTCAAAGTACAAGATTTTGCCTGCCAATTTCAAGACCAATTTCACGGCCAAAGGTCAAGGTCAAGGTCACAGAGACCTGAAATTTGTGTCTTGCACATCTACTACTCCTGAGTAACATTTATGCCAAGTATCAAGTGAATCAGGTTGAAAGTGAAGGAGGAGTTCAAAGTACAAGATTTTGCCTGCCAATTTCAACACCAATTTCAAGGCCAAAGGTCAAGGTCAAGGTCACAGAGACCTGAATTTTGTGTCTTGCACATCTACTACTCCTGAGTAACATTTATGCCAAGTATCAAGTGAATCAGGTTGAAAGTGAAGGAGGAGTTCAAAGTACAAGATTTTGCCTGCCAATTTCAAGACCAATTTCAAGGCCAAAGGTCAAGGTCAAGGTCACAGAGACCTGAAATTTGTGTCTTGCACATCTACTACTCCTGAGTAACATTTATGCCAAGTATCAAATGAATCAGGTTGAAAGTGAAGGAGGAGTTCAAAGTACAAGATTTTGCCTGCCAATTTCAATACCAATTTCAAGGCCAAAGGTCAAGGTCAAGGTCACAGAGACCTGAAATTTGTGTCTTGCACATCTACTACTCCTGAGTAACATTTATGCCAAGTATCAAGTGAATCGGGTTGAAAGTGAAGGAGGAGTTCAAAGTACAGTAAAACGGCGATAATCCGAGGAGCGATTTTCCGAGTATATGGTCTAATCCGAGGGAATTTGTATGGTCCGGACATGAAATCTATTATTTCAATACAACTATGTACCGTGTAATCCGAGTCTCGATAATCCGATTTTTCGAGCACGCTTCTCTGTCCCTTCAATTAATTGCTTCATTAATGTACCTGCCTAATCCGAGCATGCTTCGCGGACACTTCGAAGTCAATTTATCACACCACCATTGTTGATGTCTTGCGACTCCGTGTGCCCCCAGCAAGTAGAGGTGCCACTGTGTTAGTTTGCTACTATGTGTGAATAACTCCGGGTCCAACAGTATACACGTATGTTGGCAGTAATTGTGAGCGCATATTGTGTATAATGCATCGATTCTTTACTTATATAAGCGATAACAGTAAACACCATTCACAGCCGAGACCGAAGTTTCACTGTAGTTTGCTCCGTTCTACGGACCCTTCACATTAAACCCAAATTTGGTTTCAAACTATTAGACATAGAACAGTCGTAGCTTCTAACCTCATACTTATGGATTTTAGTTTGCCTAAGTTTCCATTCGTTGACGTTTCATTTTAGTTTTGGATGTTAAAAACATCCCGTTCTGTTTCGTGATAAGAAAAATCAGGGCGAGTTGAATTAATTAATAATCGGAACACTCGGTGTTATTCGTCTGAAATACCCTATAAATATTGTTTACTCTTGTAATAAGCGTTTCGTTGAACGAGACTTTTCTAAAAATACGCAAACATATCAATTTATCTGTTAAGCATTCTGTAGGCAGACAACACATGTATGTGCATACACTGTACGATATATTTGACACGTTGAATCCACAAAGTATGAATTCATGGATAATCCGAGGGTAGCGGTAATCCGAGCATTTTCTATGTTCCCGACAGTCCTCGGATTATCGCCATTTTACTGTACAAGATTTTGCCTGCCAATTTCAATACCAATTTCAAGGCCAAAGGTCAAGGTCAAGGTCACAGAGACCTGAATTTTGTGTCTTGCACATCTACTACTCCTGGGTAACATTTATGCCAAGTATCAAGTGAATCGGGTTGAAAGTGAAGGAGGAGTTCGCCGTACAAGATTTTGCCTGCCAATTTCAAGACCAATTTCAAGGCCAAAGGTCAAGGTCAAGGTCACAGAGACCTGAAATTTGTGTCTTGCACATCTACTACTCCTGAGTAACATTTATGCCAAGTATCAAGTGAATCGGGTTGAAAGTGAAGGAGGAGTTCGCCGTACAAGATTTTGCCTGCCAATTTCAATACCAATTTCAAGGCCAAAGGTCAAGGTCAAGGTCACAGAGACCTGAATTTTGTGTCTTGCACATCTACTACTCCTGAGTAACATTTATGCGAAGTATCAAGTGAATCGGGTTGAAAGTGAAGGAGGAGTTCGCCGTACAAGATTTTGCAGACAGACCGACCGACGGACCGACAGGCTGATTCCAGTATACCCCCTTCAAACTCTGTTTGTGGGGATATAATAATACTAAGAAAATTAGATAATGTGTTAGAACAACATTTACTGGAACAAGAGAAGTTTCGTCCATTGCACAAACTGTAGAACCAGATACACAGTTGTACTTTGATATCTCGAACTTCAAGGGACCATAGTAATTACTTTTAGATAACAGAGGTTCGAGTCATCCGATTTCTAATCCGAACACTTTCTCAAGGTCACTAATGCAGGCCTAAAGTAATGCTGAAAGATCCTGTAGGAGCTTTCAGTGTTACTTTAGACCTGCAATAAGCTTCTACATGTGTTGCTAGATATGTATAGTGATACATTTTAGAACAAGTCACTATTTTAACCCATTCCCGCATATTGACGCCTTTTGACGCTTCTGTAAAAGTTACTTTGTGAAACCATTGTGATAAATAAGAGCATTAATTTTGCTCCACAGGAGCAAATACTCTATTTATCACAATGGTTTCAAAACTACACAATTCTGAAAATTTCCTTTTCTCTAGTTTAAATGCTCCTTTTTGGTAGATTTAAGGCAACACAAATTCCTTGGATGCAAGATTATGATAAAAGTAGGCAGCTACAATTCCTGAGACAGAGAATAAAGATTCAAGAAGGCAGCAACATTGTCTGGGACAGAAAACAAAGATTCAAGAAGGCAGCACATATCCTCAGACATGAATTGCCGATTCAAGAAGGCAACTTGGAGAGAAGATTAATCCTTTCCTTGATATAAACGCATTTTCATGCATTTGCAAACAGAGTAGACCCAGATCAGATGGAGCCATCTGGTCAGAATCTGCTTTTTTTACTTATGAAATACCAATTCCAAAACCTCTTGGATACATAATTATGCCTATATAAAAATTCAGCTAAAAGATATTCATGATGTCATTATTTCTTTACCAAGTACCAAATAGGGAAAGGGTTATATAAGATTCAAGAAGGCAACAGCTGCAACTTCTGAGATGCAAGATTATGATACAAAAACAATGCCTGAGACATGAGCAATAATTAACCTGTAATCAATGAATATTCATGTAAGAAATAATGACATTATGAATATTATACTAAATCAGTATTTATAACGGCACACTAGTTTTTGGCAGAAACTGTTGGATCATAATCCATAAACAAACAGAGCAGACTCTGATCAGACAGCTCCTACAGGAGCCATATGATATGGGTCTACTCTGTTTGCAAAGGCATAGAAAGGTGTATTTTGGAGTAAAGGGTTAAAGAAAGCAAAAACAATTCAAGGCAGACTTGGTAAAACTAGAACTATCGCTAAAGGTGATAAATACCCCTGCATATATGGCAGCTTTGATTGCAAACTCAAGTTTGTGACACCAACTACCCATATATCAGGACAAAAATGCTTAAAGTTCATAGAGGGGAGATACTTTTGCAATGCCCAGCACTAAACACATGAAAATTATATCATGAACATCTGCTATTTGTGGTTATTATGTCTGGAAAGTATCAATTGAATAACTTTAAAATTGAAGGAGGAGTTTGTGACACCAATCCCCATGTTTCATGTCAAAATGACAAAAATTACTCAAAGTTCAAGGGGAGACAATATTGAGTGTTGCTCATCTACTATTTATGGTTATTATGTATACTACTTATACACTGAATAACTTTAAAATTGAAGGAGAAGTTTGTGACGCCAACTACCCATGTTTCATGCCAAAAAACTAAGTTCAAGGGAAGATAAATCTGCAATGTTCAACAGTAAACAGATGAAAATTGCTTCTTGCACATCAACCATTCATGGTTATTATGTATATCAAATATAAATTCAATAACTTTAAAACTGAATGAGGAGTTTGGAACATCAACTACCGGTACCCATATTCAAATGCAGATGGACGGGCCGACAGCATGACCGACTAACCAACCGCCAGACAGGCTGATTCCAGTATAACCCCTGAAACAAGTTTGCGGGGTAAAACAAGTTTGCGGGGGTAAAATGATGACAACAATTATTTTATACAGGTACCATTTGACCTGAATTTTTTTTATTCAGAAGCATGTTAACATCCAATCAAAGCTGAGACACATTTATTTGCAGAAAACAATTGCCTTCAAACTGGCTTTCTTTGTTTCCATTTCTTCATGATAAATGTTGTTCACTTTGTTCTGATGACATGTCAATCAAACCATGACATGTCTTGCATGATGTTTGATCTGGATTGATACCTATTGGATACAGTATCAGCTCATTCAACAGAAAAATAATGGTCAAATCAGCTTATCCCTTTCCCTCATATACAAACGCCTTTTCACGCATCTGCAAACAGAGTAGACCCAGATCAGATGGCTCCTACAGGAGCCGTCTGATCAGTGTTTGCTCTGTTTGCTTACAATATAATATGATTCTATAGTTTCTGCTTTGTGCTATTATAACAAATTAATCGATTTAATATTCATGATGTCATTATTTCTTGCATGAATATTCATGAAGGAAAGGGTTAAATCAGCTTAACTTACTTCATAGAATAAATTTAATGTCAGAAATAATGATACCATGAATATTATTTAGATAAATTGTTACAATAGCACATGGACATAGAAAGTTTTGGCCATGGCAGAAACTGTATAATCATATCTACATCATAAGCAAACAGAGCAGACCCTGATCAGACAGCTCCTCTAGGAGCCATCTGATTTGGGTCTACTTTGTTTGCAAAGGTGCAGAAAGGCGTATTTATGGAGTTAAGGGTTAAAGTATTTCAAAATGTCAACAGTGCAAACCAAGACCCATTCTACAAGAGCCCTCTGATCTGGGTCTTAATCATTTGCAAACATATACAGAGCAACAGAATGATACAGGTGCATACACTGATACTAAAATCATCATTTCTCCACCAAACCCTATAATGTTGTGACCATTCTCTACCAAACCCTATGCTGTGACCATTCTTTAGAATCGTCTCTTTGAGACAACTCTAAAGAGTGGTCACAATATAGGGTTTGATGGAGAAATAAAGGGGTTGTTCTTGAAAATGTTTTAATTTACCTATCTTATCTGGACCTCTAATATGATACAGGTACGCTTGCTTTCCCCTTCAAATTATTCAATCTACTGGAAAATATTTGCTACCTTGGGTCTTCATTGATTCCTTGCATAATGATCACCTATGCACATCAGGTGTTTGCAAACTTGCAATTAATGAAGTTACAAATTTCAGTTACCATTTCCATAAAGAGAGCAAAAATCAGGTTGATAATCTCAAAGCTTTGATATCAGCACACCTGTAATAAATCATACACTCAAGTAAAGATTGTTGTTTCTCAAATATTTCCGATATAAATCTATCATTAACGCATATATTAAATTCAGCTACACTTTTCCCATACAGCCCTATATTTAATTGGCCAATAACGATGAAAAAAACTCAAGATAATTTAGGTAATTAGTAAAAATTTCAAGTTTATAAATTATACGAAGATGATTATCTTGTACAAAACATGCCGGGGTTTTACAAAATGTTTTTATAATTACACATTACGCTATATCTAGTCAAATTGGGCCTGAAAAGATATAAAATCTACCCACAAATTAGCTCCAGTCGCAGTCTTCTGCACCCTAATGAAGTTTTTCGATGTATAATTATGCTATTTTATGCGTCCGATGAAATTTACAAATTAAAGCTAGCCCCGATGAACACTTGGATAAATCTGAATTCTATCAGATGTATTGATAAGGCACATTACTTTTTACGCATATTTTAACCAGTAGAGCTGAAAAATTCATCCCTGTTTTGAAGTTGGTAAATCGCCCAATGAAATCACTGACATCCCGGCAATAATTATTTTCTCGTAAAACATTCAGTACGTAGCATCTTTAATTTCTTTTAACAATAATTTGGACCGGTTTCAGGTGTGACTAATAGTGAATGTGACATTTGTGATTTCTTGCTGAAATTCCTCCGCGGGATGATGGGGAACAAACAATACAGGGCCGTAGGTGTTCCCTTACACTTCAATAAACATAATTAAAGGGGTGAAAATAACATTTAATTAAATCTGGCTACATTTCACAAAGTAAAAATTTGCCATATACAGTGTCAGACAATGGGCAGATGAAGATGATGCTGGTATGAAACCAAAGTTGAAAAATTTGTTTATGTTACTTGCTATCCAGGTGTGACCATAATGGATTTGAAGATAAAACATGTTTGAATCCCATATACAGAGCTCCAGATAAGATGTGTAATTATAAACATTTTCAAGAATAGCTCCTTTATTTTTACACCAAATCCTATATTGTGACCACTCTTTAGAATCGTCTCTTCGAGACGACTGACTAAAGAGTGGTAACAGTAAAGGGTTTGGTGGAGAACTGACAATTTTAGAATTACACAGCTTTATCTGTAACCCTGGTAATAGATCATAATATGACTTGGAAGGGTATTTTGTATACAAGTACACAAATACACTTTGGTACTGCGCCTACGACATTACCTTGACAAACAAATGAACTGACCGAGAGTGAATAGTAGATCCAGCCTACAATGATCACCATTTTGTCATGGCAAAAAGTCCTGTACCATTATAAAAGATCATGTAATTAATATTCATGATATCATGACTTCATACATGAATATTCATCAGATGAAGGTTTAAGTATTGAGAAAGATGACAATTTGCAAAATAGTTTAGGTTAGACAATACATGTATTATATTAGGTTAGAGAATGTAATTACAAAAAAGTTTTATGCCAAGCTCTTAATCAGATGCCCAGATAAGATATGCAAATTACAATATATTCAAGGATAGCTCCTTATTTCTCCTCTGAATTCTATGTCGTGACTACTCTTTAGAATCATTTCTTCCGACCAATTCTAAAGAGTGGTAACAACATTTTCAAGAATAATTCCATTATTTCTCCACCAAACCCTATGTTGTGACCACTCTTTGGAATCGTCTCTTTGAGACGATTTTTGGAATCGTCTCTTTGAGACAATTCTAAAGAGTGGTCACAACATAGTGTTTGGTGGAGAAACAACGATTTTGGTATTTGAATGTTGCTCTGCTCTCAATATATCTGCAGCAGATAGCCTAGTGTTTGTATCTGACACAGACCAACAATTTGGTGCAGAATGTCAACTCTAGTTGTTATTGAGCTAATTATGCAGATGTACCCCATCATCTGTCATTAGCAGCTTTATGACACTCATAAATAAACTCATCACCAAGCTTATCAACCAATCTACAAACATAGCTTTTTGGGTTAACCCTTCACATGATAGAAACACGTTCTGATGCCTTTGCAAACAGAGCAGACCTAAATCAGATGGCTCCTGTAAGAGCTGTCTGATAAGGGTCAGCTATTTTTGCTTATGGAATAATATAGATCTGATTCTTAAGTTCCACAGCCAAACATTTTCGTGCTCAACCCACCTACAAACACCGGATTGGGTTAACCCTTACTGTGCAGGACACGAGTCACTAATGACCTTTGCAAACAGTGTAGACCCAGATGAGAGGGCTCCTAGAGGAGCCCTCTCATCAGGGTCTGCACTGTTTGTCATGTTACACTTTTCTTTAGAAAAAAGCCTCAATATTCACCATAAGCTTGACCTGTTTGAATTTTGGAATAGTCCATTTGAAAACTCAGGGTATTTAGTCTGTTTGACAGGGATCCAATCTGTTTGACACTCTGACTACAAGTTTCAAAAGAAAACAGAAGACAGTCTGACTTGAAATATGAATTATAAGACACTTTTTTTTCTCTCATAGAAAAAAACCCCTCAGCATTCTAAAGATTAAAAGCTAAAAGGTTATGCAGTGTTCAATCTGTACTCTTGTTTCTAATTTTGACATCAAACGATGATACCTTATAGGTACAGATGAAAATCTGAAAATGTCCTTTAACCCTTTACCTGTTCACTATTTTATGCAAGAAATAATGACACCATTAATATTCATTACATTATTTTTTTAATGACATAATTATAAAGACAGGACATTTTTGCTCAGGCAGAAACTGTAGAATTAGATCTATATTATGCCATAAGCAAACAGAGCAGACCCTGATTAGATGGCTCCTATGGGAGCTATCTTCTCTGGGTCTAATCTGTTTGCAAAATGCGTAAAAAAGTGTTTAAATGAAGGAAAAGGTTAATCTTTTGGATATGGGACACATATGTACTGTCCTAGAGGAGCCCTCTGATCGGGACCTACACTTTAACATACTGAGTGGACTCTATAGTTAACCCTTTCCCTGTTCTATATTTATTACAAATTTCAATACCTAGTGAATATTCATGGACAAAAAGGTTATTATGAAATATGGAAGGTGGAGCATTGTAGCCATTTTAGAAAGTAAAGACACAGATCTTTGAAATTCTGTTAGCAAACAGAGTAGACCCTGATCAGACGGCTCCTCTAGGAGCCGTCTGATCTGGGTCTACTCTGTTTGCAGATGCATGAAAACACGTTTATATGAGGGAAAGGGTTAAACACTTATAGGCTATTCCATTCTGAAAATTCAGTATTGAAAGGTTTAACACTGACCATACTATAAACTGTTTGCTTCATTTTTTAAGCCTATCCAATTACTCACACCTTTTTCAGCTTTTCAAACTGCTTTGGTCTTGATCAGAAGTGCAGTTACTCCATTTCTAATCAGGATCAAATCTCTTTGCAAATACATGTAACTCATAGTAGCATTTAAAGTGTTAACCCATTCGCAGTATTAAATATATTCCAAATTTGGAAAATATAGTTACAAGGAAATATGGAAGGTAGAACATTGTAACCATTTTAAAATGTAAAGAAACAAATCCCTCAAATTCCATTAGCAAACAAAGCAGACCCTGATCATACGACTCCTATAGGAGCCATCTGATCTGGGTCTACTCTGTTTGCAAATGCATGAAAACACATTTATATGAAGGAAAGGGTTAAAGGATTGAATAAAGCATTAATCTAAAACACCGAAAGTAATATTGCATCCTACATTTTTGTACTCAATTATAGCATTTTTGTGCTAAAAATTAAATTTTCCACATTTGTTTAATTTCATTCATTATACATAAAAATCACATTTGTGTCCCTGTGAGACTGTCTTGTTCCGTGGTTTATCTGAGACATGATCAGAGGAAAAACCCACAAGATTTTTATCATTATTAAACTGATTTAATCTTAATGAGTAACTCTGAACACATACCCCGACAAAACTGACATCTGACCGAGATGCCTTTCTAAATGAATCGGTGACTGTTTCCTAAACTTATAAAAACATTTTCACACCAGCCCAACAAATCTGATTTTAAATCACTTACAAAAAATACATAAATACCACACATTAAATATTACCAATGACAATTTTTTGTAATGAAGCATTCAGCGTAACAGTCACGCCCTTAACCTGTAACTGCCTGCATAAAGGGTGGGGTATGGACAATATCCTTTTTGGACAATATGTAACCCCCGACCCCATCCCAACTCGGAAAATATCTCCCTGCCCATAACCTTCTATAAAAGTCACTTTTTGAAACCATTGTGATAAATGGAGCATTTGCTCCATAGGATCTTAATGCTCTATTTATTACCCTAGTTTCAAAACTACCCAATTCTAATATTTTCCTTTTTTCTAGTAGATATTTTCAAAGAGGTAAAGGGTCTAAAAATAGCCTATGAGGTAATGGGTTAATTAATGATAAAACAAACTATATCCTCCTAGTTTACTTAACCCATTATTCCATGAATATTCATGTAAGAAATAACAGCATCATGAATATTAATTAGGATAATGTTTATCATGGCACATAAACACAGGAACTTTTAGCCATGGCAGAAACTGTACAATCATATCTATATCATTGTATAAGCAAACAGAGCAGAACCTGATGAAATGGCTCCTACAGGAGTTGTCTGATCTGGGTTTACTCTGATTGCAAAGGCACAGAAAGGCGTATTTATAGAGTAATGGCTTAACTGATGATTTCATGTAAAATTTGCTATAATTATGCACATGAAAAGCAATAGCTAGCAAGTAAGCTAAGCTTCCAAGTGAAACCTGTTATTTACACTGATTCTAATTTAGGCATGTAAACCCCTTTACCCGAAAAATATTCATGTAAGTAATAATGACATATGAATATTTAATGGCTGAAAGTTTATTCCATTAAACAACCAGAGCAGACCCAGATCAGGAGGCTACTAGAAGAGTCCTATTTGGGTGTCCAAACACTAATAAATACCCCTGTATGCTTAAGTCACATTTGCCACGGCGGCCGTACAGTCTAATATGTCTACGGTCAATAGCATTTTTACAGCTGCTGCAGAATTCCATATACTGCAATGGTCACAATTTTTTTTAATGTTTCTATTGAAAAGTCGCCACCCCTGGAGCGGGGCCAATTTTGATCCAAGGGGCATTTATATAACTTTTGTAGAGGACCTGAACATGATGCTATATGCCAAATAAGAAAGCTGAGAACCTTCCAGTTTCAGAGGAGAAGATTTTCAAAGTTTTCACTATATGTTTCTATAGAAAACAAGGCACCCCTGGGGTGGGGCCAATTTTGACCCCAGGAGCATAATTTATATAACTTTTGTAGAGCAACTACATATGATGCTATGTGCCAAAGATGAAAACTGAGAACCCTGTAGATTCAGAGGAAAAGATGTTTAAAGGTTCAAATTATGGACGACGAAGGGTGGACGACGCACCCCGACGGACATCAGGCGATCACAAAAGCTCACCCTGAGCACTTTGCTGTGGTGAGCTAAAAATACCCATTTTTGGGTGTCAAATTGATTGGACTCTGTGAGAAGACAAAAGCGTCTCATCTGTATCCATTCTTTTTGCAAAGGGTATGATGATTTCTCCAACAATGTGCAGAAAGAATGGGGACCCAGTATGTACTGGTTAACCCTTTCCCTCATATAAATGCCTTTTCACACACTTCCAAACAGTGTAGACCAAGATCAGATGGCTACTAAAGGAGCCAACTGATCAGAGTCTGCTCTGCTGCTTCTGAAATTATGATGGATCTGACTACAGCTTCTACCAATACCAAAATATTTTGTGGACATAATGCCATAATAAAAATCCAGCTAATAAATATTCATTATGTCATTATTTCTTACATAATAATTATGCAAACAGGGAATTTGGGGTTAACTGTATGACCTGGAAGAGAGGAGGATCCCTTATTCACATGCCCTTTATGTTATACCCGAATTACCATTAGTATATCCCAACACCCAATCTCCCCTCTACACCACTTAATTACATTTGGCACCATTTTGATAACTGTAAAATAGATCAACATACATGTAGTAGCAAATAGAGCAGATCTTGATCAAAAGGCTACTTCAGGAGCCATTTGATGTGGGTTTGCTCTATTTGCCTAATTGTTTGATTGTCCAAATTGTTACGGCAATTACGGTACAGAGTCTGTGACAGATGTTGATTTCAACATTCTTTTACATAAAAGAATACCGGACAATGTGATTAGAAAGGAATGTAATTCAATAAAACTACAGCAAAAAATACAGGCATTTAGTCCATGTAAATTAATAGGATACAATGAATAATTATTCAACCCCTTTACTCCCTTTTACTTGGATCCAGATGAGAAGTAACCTAGTGTCTCAACGGGACCAGAGCTGTTTGACACTCGGTCTGTAGTTTAACTCTTTGTACGCCAAGTCGTAAAATTTCTCTCATTTCTTTGCAAAAATACTAAAGTGTAACACACTTTGGGTCCTAATGAGATGCTTCAAATTGATGCAGTGTCTCATCTTGATCCAGACTTTTTGCATAGGTTTTGCTGCTAGCATGCAAAGAGTTAACCCTTTCCTCCATAGATATGCCTTTTTTACGCCTTTGCAAACAGAGTAGACCCACATCAGGTGGCTTCTATAGGAGCCATCTGATGGTGGCTTCTATAGGAGCCATCTGATCAGGGTCTGCTCTGTTTGATAATGGAATTTGATAGATCTGTTTCTATACTTTCTAAAATGGCTACAATGTTCCGCCTTCGATATTTCATTATAACTATTATTAGGTATTGAAAATTGAACTAAATATAGAACAGAGAAAGTGTTAAATATAATAATTGTATGCAACATTTGCAGTTTGAACAGAATTGTTGATTTTTTCAGCATGGTAAATTGTATGAGCCTGGATATGCTGACACTACCAACTCAAACATTTGCCAGTACCTTATGAATATTCATGTAAGAAATAATGAATGTACGAATATTAATTAGCCATTCAATTTTAACCTTTGCAACAGAGTAGACCCAGAACAGATGGCTCCTGCAGTAGCCATAGTAGCCATCTGATCAGGGTCTGCTCTGTTTGCTTAAGGACACATATAGATATGATTCTACAGTGTCTGCTATGGCAAAAATTTCCTGTGTTCATTTCAAAAAATTATCTCATTAACATTCACGATGTCATTACCTCTTACCTGAATATTCATGAAGTCAAGGGTTCAAAACATTTTTCAACTTAAAAAGGTGTGTCACAGATTAAGTGGTTAATACCCATTAAAAAACATCGAACCAGTTAGAAAACTAATTTTGGATCACCACCTGTGTTTATTTAAATTAATTCCCACCCTGCTGTGACATAAAGATCAACCTCTGACAATGTAACAGCTTTTAAATGTTCTGGTGAAAAAGGTTTAAAATCCTTAAACCTTTTTTTTTTCATTTATCTCTTTATTGGTGGAAAAGACCATACTATGTACAACAGTTCCTGCTGCCTGTTTTTTAATCCTTTCCTCCACCAACATTCATGCAAGAAAATATTAATTAGATCTATTTGTTATAATAGCACACAGACATATGAAGTTTTTGCCAAGGCAGAAACTGTAGAATCATATCTATATTATACCATAAGCAAACAGAGCAGACCCTGATCAGACGGCTCCTATAGGAGCTACGTGATCTGAGTATTCTCTGTTTGCAAAGGTGTAGAAAATACAGTATTCAAATTGCTGACACATCACTTATGATTTAGAGAAGACGTTTAGGGAAAGTCCACTCTGAAACTTAACTCATTCCCTTTAATTAAAGGCTATTTTTAGACCCAACCTCTTTAAATTTGTCTAACGAAAAGCAGCATAAACTACAGAAAAGGAAAATTTTAGAATTGTGTAGTTCTGAAACCATTGTGATAAATAGAGCATTTGCTCCATAGGGAGCAAATGCTCTATTTCTCACAATGGTTTCAAAAAGTGATTCAAACAGAGGTGTCGAAAGATGTCAATATGAGGGAATGGGTTAAGTGAAGCAGACAACATTGTTTGTAGACAAAAATGATTTGGTGTCAAAAGATTAAACAACGACCAAATTTGAATGATCCATAACCAAGGGTTTGCATTAGCACTCTATGTAAAGTCTTACACCGACTTTCACCAAATTTCTCATTTATTCTAAAGATGGATTGTCTTCCATTAATCCATTACCCTATACAAATGTCTTGCGTGCCTTTGCTATCAGAGCAGACCAAGATCATACGGCTCCTGTAGGAGCCATCTGATTAGGTTTTACTCTGTTTGTTTATGAAATAATATAGATATGATTCAACAGTTTGTGCCAAACACTATCCAAACATTCCTGTGTTTATATATTATTATAAAAAATCAAGTAATAAATACCCATAATATCATAATTTCTTACATGAATATTTATAAATTAAAGGATTGATGTTATAAAATGCAAGACATCAAAAATCCCGTTCACATCTTGATTCAAATTATTATATACTTTTTAACCCTTTCTCTCATATAAACGCTTTTCACGCATTTGCAAACAGAATAGACCCATATCAGATGGCTACTATAGGAGCTATCTGATCATTGTCTGCTCTGTTTGCTAATGGAATCTGATAGATCTGTTCTTTACTGTCTAAAATGACATCCCATATTTCATTATAACTATTTAGTCCATGAATATTCAATTGGTAGTGAAATTAGTAATAAACACAGAACAGGGAAAGGGTTAATGAATTTGCCCATAAATTGCAAAAGTAAGATGTCCATATATTTCTAAAGGTGAAAGTGATCGGCAAATGTACCGGTATGTTTCTGATATTAATACCATTCAATGTCATAGAAAACCTGTGAGTCTCCTACTCCGTTGTATATGAATTAGCTGTAATTAATGCAATATTAATTTCTCAAGAAGAAATTAAATTAAAATGAAAAGATGCTTGCGCATTGGGGCGAGGTGAAAAGAACTTCTTTAGAATATTAATTGCTATTTCACACACATTCACTGAGGAAAAATATTCATGGGGTGTTGGAAATTGTGAATTAAGCCTTTCATCACTAAGAAACTTTCATCAGGAAAACTTGTCTGCTTCAATTCTTTCAGATTATTTTTCTTCTGTTCCTTTAAACCCTTACTTAATGAATATTCATGTAAGAGATAAATGACATCATGCATATTAATTAACTTATATTGGCAGTATGAACAAGGGAATTTTTTTTAAATTGTGAATCAGATCTATTCCAGAAGCAAACATAGCACACCCTGAATAGACGGCTCCTATAGGAGCCATCTGATCAGATCTGATGTAGAAAGATATATATTTATTGAGTAAAGGGTTAAGAAAAACAGTGCGAGAATGTCAAATAGTTTGCATCCTGATAAGTCGCTGATCTTTCTTCTAATCTAGATCCAATTATTTGCAAAGGTTATCATGAATAGCTCCACAGAGTGGAGATAATTAAACATTTTCCCTATGACAATTATTTGAAAATAATCACTTAATGCTAAATCATACACACACCGTTTAACCTTTTCGTTGTTGAATATTCATGTAAGAACCATTCACAGCATTAATATTAATTCGATTATATTTTAACCCTTTCCCTGTTCTGTATTTAGGCCAAATTTCAATATCAACTGAATATTCATTCTCAAAATATGTATAAAGAAATATGGAAGGTGGAACATTGTTGACATTTTAGAAAGTATAGAAACATATCTATCAAATTCTATTAGCAAACAGAGCAGACCCTGATCAGACGGCTCCTCTAGGATCCGTCTGATCTGGGTCTACTCTGTTTGCAAATGCGTGAAAACATGTTTATATGAGGGAAAGGGTTAATGGTACAATTATGAAAACAGTATATTTTGGCTCAGGCAGAAACTAGAATCAGATCTACAAATATTCTACCATAAGCAAACAGAGCAGAACCTCCTCAGAAATAAACAGATCAAATCTGACCAATCAAAAGCTTGAGAACAAACTCAGACTCAACGAAAAAGCTTTATAAGCATGGACCCTGAAAGCTCGTACAGGAGCTGCCTAATCTGAGTCTGCTCCATTAGCAAAGACATGGAAATTTAAAGGCTTTTATAATGAAGGACAGGGTTAACAACGCCGCTAGGAGTTACCTGATCAAGGTCTAGTCTGTTTACTTATGACATATTAATCCTTTACTCCATAAATACACCTTTCTACGCCTTTGCAAATAGAGAAGACCCAGATCAGACAGCTCCTTTAGGAGGTGTCTGATCAGAGTCTGCTCTGTTTGCTTATGATATAGTATAGATATGATTCTACAGTTCTTGCTAAGGCCAAACTTTCATGTGTCCATAACTTGTGTGCCAATATAACAATGATTAATTAATACTGATGATGTCATTATTTCTTACATGAATCTTCATTGAGTAAAGGGTTAAAGAAGTGCTTGTTCATATCACATTACAAACATTGAGACCATAAATGTCCATGAAGTCGTGAATTCCTGTTCGATTATTCATGAGGTAAAGGGTTAACCATTAATATGTCCAGTACAACCCCAGACTATCATTTGCAAACAGAGTAGATCCAGATCAGACAGCTCCTATAGGAGCCGTCTGATCAGGGTCTGCTCTGTTTGCTTATTATATAATATAGATATGAGTCTAGAATTTCTGCCATGGCCAAAATCTCTGTCCATTAATCTGATTAATATTAATGATGTCATTATTAAAATGTTCTAACATGAATATTCATGTAGTAATGGGTTAAAAGTTGGAGCTTTATCAGAAACTGTATATATGACTGATGTCAAAAGGTTCCTATGGCAACATGAAAATGTTTATGTAAAAGTCATTTAATCAATCAAAAACGGTTTCATTCTCTATGCGTTTAATTACATTCTGAGAAACTCTGTTGATTTACAATGTATTGAGGTGATCTATGCAAAACAACTGTTACACAACACCTTCACTTGATGACATTGATTTAAATTTATTTAGCCCTGTACTGCATAAATACGCCTTTACATCTTTGCAAACAGAGTAGACCCAAATCAGATGGCTCCTACAGGAGCTGTCTGATTAGGGTCTGCTCTACATGTATTTGCTTATGGAATTATATAAATCTAATTCAACAGTTTCTGCCTGGACTGCTGCCATTATATTAACCCTTTCCCTGTTCTATATTTAGACCAAATTTCAATACCTACTGAATATTCATGGACAAAATAGTTATAATGAAATATAGAACGTGGAACATTATAGCCATTTTAGAAACTAAAGAAACAGATCTATCAAATTCTAATAGCAAACAGAGCAGACCCTGATCAGACGGCTCCTCTAGGAGCCGTCTGATCTGGGTCTACTCTGTTTGCAAATGCGTGAAAACACCTTTATATGAGGGAATTACTATTCATGGCGTCATTATTTCTTACAAGAATATTCATGGAGTAGAGGATCAATTCTTACATTATAATGTAATAATGACATCATGTCTATATATATTAGCTGAATATACATTATTGTGTATGAACACAGCATTTCTGGCCATGACAGATCTAGACACTATAGAGTTGGATCTTCATAATTCCACAAGCAAACAGAGCCGACCCTGACCGAACCACTTGAGACGGCAATTTCCGGGGCCAGCATCTCATCTGGATCCAAATTAAAGAAAGGAAGTTACTAATCCATCACCTGCATGTAAAGAGACAAGATATCTGCTATGACTCCAGAGCACTGTAACAGATAAACATGCATACTCAAATTTCTCCAGCAAACCCTATGTTGTAACCACTCTTTAGAATTGTCTCAATGAGACGATTCTAAAGAGTGGTCATAACATAAGGTTTGACGGAGAGATAAAGGAGTCACTCTTGAAAATGTTTTAATTATCTGGAGCTCTGATATCTGTTGTTAGACAATTTTATTCAATAAATAATTCAAACAAGCACATTTTTCTGAATATAATTTGGTCATCTATTTTTCTGAATACTAAATGTTTGCTTTACTAATGTTATCTTTATCGTTTCTCTTGAAAATTTATTTCTAATAATTAACGGATATTTCTTCCTCAATTAGATTTAGTCAAAAGCTATATTAAGATCAGTAAGTAACACAAAATGCAAAATGCTAATTTGAATTTTTCCTAATTATCCCTGAACTATTCAGAGAGATGATTTTAGGCAAATAGATTAGACCTAGATAAAACTTCTCCTCAAGGAGCATCCTGATGAGGGTCTTCACTATCTGCTATTTTAAAGTACTTTTCTAATCTAAGTTAACCCTTTAACCCTTTCCATCATAGGCTATTTTTAGACCCAACCACTTTGAATGAATCCACCCAAAAGGAGCATTTACTAGAGAAAAGTAATATTTTAGAATTTTGTAGTTTGAAACCATTGTGATAAATAGGAGCAAATGCTCTATTTATCACAATGGTTTCATAAAGTGACTTTTACAGAGGCGTAGAAAGGCGTATTTATGGAGGAAAGGGTTAAGCCATAAATATTATTTAACCCTTTACTCCATGAATATTCTTGAAAGAAATGATGACATCATGAATATTAATTGTTATAATAGCACACAGACAAAGACAGATTTGGCAATAGTAGTTACTGTAGACTCATATATATATTACATCATTATACGCAAACAGAACAGACCATGATCAGATGCCTCCTATAGGAGCTGTCTGATCTGGTTCTACTCAATTTGCAAAGGAGTAGAAAGGCGTATTTATGGAGTAAAAGGTTAAATATCAACAGAGCAGACCCTGATCAGATCTGGGTCTAGTCAGTTTGAAAAGGGTGTAGAAAGGTGTTTTTATGGAGTAAAGGGTTAACCAAATATTACATGCAAAGAGGTAAGGAAATATGAAACAAAGATACACAATACTTTTGCTTCTTTGTTCCAAAGCAGACCTTGATTTGTCCATGCCTATTAACTTTTGTATCACGACACTTGCCGTTTCTTGTCGACTTAATTGTTCAAGAAAATAAGGTAATCAACAAAGTAATGAAACTTCTCTTGGCCAAATACGCTCATAAAATGTGCTAATATGAAACGCTGCAGTTCACAAACTTCTCATTTCTATTCTTAATTGTTAAATATCAGTACCAAATAGCATGTCATTTTTTGCGTATATGTATGAAATATTACGTTACAGGTCTGCTTTATTGGTGAATGTATCCTCAGCCAGGTAACAATTTGTGGAAAGAAATTGTAATAATGTTGCAGTATGATGATACTACATGTACCAGCATTAATAATTGCCATGAAATCCCTCAAATATGACCACTCAACAGAGATCTAATTCTGTATTTTTGATACAGATGGTAGCTTAATGCAGAACAAAAGTTATGCAGAAAGCTCCTATAGGAGCTTTCTGCATAATTTTTGTCCTGCATTGAACAACCACCTGCTTTTGAGATTCCTAGGGGAATAAATTTAATGGTTATTTTATCGAGGTAATACTGTACAAGTCATCTGCTGAAATATTAGACACACAAAATTAAAAAAAGACCCGCTGGCAATAAGGATATCAACACTGAAAAACTTATCTCATTAAGCTTCTGAATGATCAAGATGAGGAGTCATATAGCTGCTTTTACCTCTTGCATACCTCTATCTGCAATGATCAATGTTCGTCATTCCCTGTCCGTTTGTTACCTTTATAAGTCCTGTCAGGTTTGATCACTTGTATCGTCAGATTTCGTGTTATCCTATTGTGGCCTGAGAATAGCTTTTATTGAACGCCAAATGGCGGTAAATAGTCTGTATTACGGGTTTACAAATGATGTCAACGAGATGTGATCATACAGACGATAACTTCCATTGAACAGTGACTACTTTACCAATATCGGCAAAGCACAAAGGATTTACTTGCAACTGTTGCAAGAGGGGGGTTTCACCTTGATAAAAAAACAAATACAATAAATAGATTTTATGGGCAGGTAAGGCAGGACCGGACCCTTAGGGAGTAGCCTTTCTAGACAGGATTTCTGATTTCTAATATTAGCTTGTCAGTGCAGAGTGTCGGCTTCTACATCTTAACTCTGTTCATGTCTTTACAAACAGAGCAGGCCAAGATCAGAAGACTCAAATAGAAGCCATCTGATTAGGGTCTGCTCTGTTTGCTGATGGGATTATATAAATCTAATTTCACAGTTTCATATCCTTTGTTCATATACCATTATAACATTTCAGCTTATAAATATTAGGTCCACAGATATGTCTTTTAATACCTTTGCAAACAGAGTAGACCCAGATCAGATGGCTCCTGTAGAAATAGATCTGATTTTACAGGATCTGCCATGGCCAGAATTTTTTGTATTCATATGCCATAATAAGAATGCATCTGATTATTATTCAGTACGTTATTATATCTTACATGAAAATTCATGGAATAAAGGGTTAATGATGTCTAGTTTGAATATTCATATACCTGTTCAATATTCATGTAAAAAATGACATCATGAATATTTATTAGCTGAGTTTTTATAATGTCAATAGAATCTTTAGCTTGGACAAAAACTGTAGAATTAGATCTATATAATGTGATAAGCAAACATAGCAGCCCCTGATCAGACAGCTCCTACAGGATTCATCTGATCTGGGTCTACTCTGGGTTTGCAAATGCATGAAGGAAAGAATTAACCCTTTCCCTCATATAAATGTGTTTTCACGCATATGCAAACAGAGTAGACCCAGATCAGACGGCTCCTCTAGGAGCCGTCTGATCAGGGTCTGCTCTGTTTGCTAGTGGAATTTGAAAGATATGCTTCTTTACTTTCTAAAATGGCTACAATGTTCCACCTTCCATATTTCATTATACCTATTGTGTCCATGAATATTCAGTAGGCATTGAAATTTGTTATAAATATAGAACAGGGATAGGATTAAGATACTTAGAATTGCAACATGGTCTACAGGCTTGACCAAGTTGTTTATTGTTCTATGGATACTGACAGCACTTACCTTGATGGTTCTATTTATTTATTGAACCCTTTCCCTGTTGCATATTCATGTAAGAAATAACGGCATCATGAATATTTAATGGCTGCATTTTTATAAGGATGTTTTGGTATTTGTAGAAGTTAACTTGTCAGATCTATTATAATTTCATAAACAAACAGACCTGATCAGACAGCTCCCACAGGAGGTGTGAACAAGAGTACCGCATACGGTACATAATACGCCCACTTGCAAACTTTCTCTGATTCAACATGCCTTATGGCCATCCTCATATTTGCATAGATTTGCATTATTTTTTTAAGTGCAAGGGCCATAACTCCAAAACAACAAATCAAATGATCCTCAGAATCGACTTAGCTTCAGGTCTTGATGCATTAAACATGTGTATGAAGTTTCATTAATATCTGTCAAACAGTTTTGCCAAAAAACAGCGGAAAAACTATTTGCATATATTTGCGGTTTTTTTAAGTAAAAGGGCAATAACTCTGAAACGAAAAATCAAATAAACCTCAAAATCGACTCAGCATCAGATCCTACATTTGTGTGAAGTTTCATTAATATCTCTCAAATAGTTTTTCCAGAAAACGGCGGACAAACTATTTGCATTATATTTTAAGGACAAGGGCCATAACTGTGAAACGAAAAATCAAATGAACCTCAGAATCGACTCAGCTTCAGATCTTCATGCATTAAACATTTGTGTGAAGTTTCATTAATATCTCATAAATAGTTTTCCCAGAAAACAGTGGACAAACTATTTGCATATTTTTTAAGGACAAGGGCCATAACTCTGAAATGAAAAATCAAATGAACCTCAGAATCAACTCAGCTTCAGATCTTGATGCATTTAACATTTGTGTGAAGTTTCATTAATATCTGTCAAATAGTTTTCCCAGAAAACAGCGGACAAACAAAATGTTGACGGACGAACGAACGAACGAACGAACGAACGAACGAACGGACGGACGGACGGACGGACAGGGCCACGACAATATACGACCACCTTTATTAGGTGGGCGTATAAAAAGTATTATACCAGGGGGTTAAACCAGAAATATGTCTATATATGACAGAGATGTCCTCAATTTTCTGCCTTTTGTAGAGCAAATAACTATATGAACTGTCATTTTTCTCTCAATAAAGGGTCATAACTCCAAACTTGATGATTCCACAAAGAAAACCCCAGGTGCACAAATTCACATGCAGATTACTATTCCCATATAATTTCATGGCTTTACCTCAAGTATTTTTTTCAGTTACCTGTGATATAAGTGGGAAACTGCTAATTTTCACTAAGTCATCTCTAAGTCCATCCTTACAAGATGAAGAAACATCCAATCACCAGGTGCCAAACTTCACATGCTTACAAACCTTTTTCTTTCTAAACCCTTTCCCTCATATAAACACCTTTTCAAGCCTCTGCAAACAGAATAGAGCCAGATCAGATGGCTCCTATGGGAGCCATCTGATCAGGGTCTGCTCTGTTTGCTTGTGACAATATAGATCTGATCCTACAGTATTCGTCTAAGCCAAAAAATTCATGAAAATGTTACCTTACAAGAATCAAGTTAACCCATTTCGTCATATGACGCCATTAGATACCTCTGTAAAAGTCACTTTTTGAAACATTCTGATAAATAGAGCATAAAATTTTGCTCCATACGAACGAAATGTTCTATTTATCACAATGGTTTCAAAACTATTTTTCTTTTCTCTAGAAATGCTCCTTTCGGTAGATTTATTTTTTCAAAGAGGTTGGGTCTAAAAATAGCCTAAGCAGGAATGGGTTAATGAATATTCATGAAGTGATCAATTCATACATAAATGTTCATATGAAATGGGTTAATTCATGGGTGTACCTCAAAATTTAATAAATTTACTGTTATGCACAAAAGCTGACAATAGCCCTTATTTTTCAAGTCCAGGTCTACTACACCCACCAACTTGCATATACTGAGTAGAACCTCTTAACTGAAATTTTATTAACCAATTCTCTCATACTGACGCCTTTTGACGTCTCTGCAAAAGTCACCTGTTGAAACAATTGTGATAAATAGAGCATTTGCTCCTATAGGAGCAAATGCTCTATTTATTACAATGGTTTCAAACTACAGAATTCTAAAATTGTCCTTTTTTCTAATTAATGCTCCTTTGCGGTAGATTTATACAATGAGGTTGGATCTAAAAATACCCTATGAGGTAATGGGTTAAGAATAATTTTGGTCTTCTTAGGCAGGGGGCTGTTTAATACTGAGTGAAAGCTTATAACTGATAACCTATTCCCTGAAAGACATTTGTCAATGAATTTATACCATCATGAATATTCAAAAGACTTCCATCATGAAACATTAATAGAATCAATACTATAATTCCATAACCCTTTCCTCCATAAATATGCCTTTCTACGACTCTGTAATAGTCACTTCTTTAAACCATTGAGATACATAGACCATTAAATTTTGCTCCATAGGAGCAAATACTCTATTTATCAAAATGGTTTCTATACTACACAATTATATAATTTCCTTTTCTCTAGTAAATGCTCCTTTTCGGTAGATTCATTCAAAGAGGTTGGGTCTAAAAACAGCCTATGGAGGAATGGGTCAAGTAACCAGGGCAGATCCTGATCAGACAGCTCCTACTGGATCTGTCTGATGATGATCTAATGTGTTTGTAAAGGCATCAATACTAGGGGATGGGTAAAGCTGAAATTGTTTTTCAGTCATGTGTGATTCAAGTTTGAAATAAACAATTATTACTAAGACAAGGGCCGCAATTCTACCAATACAGTAAAACCCCTCTAAACCGGAATTCTAGTAGAAAAGAATTTAGATATTTATTCACATAAGAAATAATGACATTATGAATTTTGATTAGATTGATTAACCCTTTCCCTCATATAAACTTGTTTTCACGCATTTGCAAACAGAGTTGACCCAGATCAGACGGCTCCTAGAGGAGCCGTCTGATCAGGGTCAGCTCCTTTTGCTAATAGAATTTGATAGATCTGTTTCTTTGCTTTCTAAAATGTGTACAATAGTCCACCATCAATATTTCTATATAATTATTTTATTAATGAATATTCAGTAGGTATTGAAATTTGGCTTACATACAGAACAGGGAAAGTGTTATAATAGCACATAGACACATGAATTTTTGGCCATGGCAGAAACTGTAAAATCATATCTATATTATATCATTAGCATATAGAGCAGACCCTGACTAGACGGCTCCGATAGGAGCCGTCTGGTCTGGGTCTTCTCTGTTTGTAAAGGCATAGTAAAGTTTATTTAGAGAGTAAATGGTTAAGCTATCACCCGTCTTTATTGAGATGTTTTACAACATTTTTAAAAAGTAAATGAAAACTGAAGCAGACAACCATTTTTGGCAGAGGACAATTACATATGCTTAGAGTTGACAGGGTTTTTTTTTCTCTCCACTGCAGTCTCTTTTCATTCAAGCTGCATGGCTTCTGTCAATATGGGACATACAGATACAATGTCTGAGGCAGACAATTTACGCCTTTCCTCTATCTGAGGTGCCAGCCAGTGTACCTCATGCACTGTGCAACGCTTGCCCTTTTTTTCTTGGAGCCTAGGTAGCAGACATCATTAGCACTGATTATTCCGATGCCAAACAACTCTATGTGATAGATAATTCCTTTATCAATTTAATTCTCACAAAATTTGTAAATTAAAGTCCTTAATTCAAAGCGATTATAAAACGGTAGACAAACAGACCGAAATTAAAAACATCCATCACTAAATGTTTACATGATTCCTCCATTATAAGTTTATCGCCAAAAATTTATCTTCATTTCAAACTTATCTGGTTAAAATTAAACAATTTAGATCTTTTGAGGTCGAGTTTTGGCTGATTTAACAATTTATCAACAATTATCAGCCTAGCTTAATACTACCAGAGACCTTCCCATAAGAATCACAGCATTTGCCGCGTTAATAAAAGGAAACTGTCCACAAAGAGTTATCCCCCATTGTTAATTGTCCGCCAATTCACTTTGTTGTTAATCCCTTGCCCTAAGATAAGGGGACGAAACATTTATACCATCATTACCTGGTCCAAAGTAGGTCATTCAAGTTTTACCTTCTGATAATAAGTGCCATTTCTGGTCATGTATAGAACGTTTCAATATGCAATGATTGGCCCAAACAAGACACTTGAAAACGTACGACAAAAATTTTAACTAAGGTTTACGATGTTATCAGTCTGTTGTTTGGCCATAATATTTCAGTAACACTTGAGACCAGAAAGAACAAAAAATGTCATAATAGACAGAGACAAGCGGAATATTTATGACATACACCTTATTAAATCCTTTCCCTGATGAATATTCATGTAAGAAATAATATTATGAATATTAATTAGCTAGAATTTTATAATGGCATAAGATCACAGAAATTTTAGCCGTGGCAGAAACTGTAGAATCTGTATCCATGCTTATAAAACTTTTAGTTGAGTCTGAGTTCGTTCTCAAGTTTTTGATTGGCTCAAATCTGACCAATCAAAAGCTTGAGAACTCAAATCTGACCAATCAAAAGCTTGAGAACGAACTCAGACTCAACTAAAAAGTTTTATAAGCATGGACCCAGATCTCTATGTTATTTCAAAAGCAAACCTAGCAGATCCTGATCAGAAGGCTCTTACAGGAACGATCTCATCTGGGTCTACTCCTGCTCAAAGGTGTTCAGAGGCATTCAAAGAAGTATTTATGGAGTAAAGACTAAATGACTTTGAATTAACCCTATCTCTCATATAAATGCTTTTTCATGCCTTTGCAAACAGAGTAGACCCTTATCAGATGGCTTCTACAGGAGCCATCTGATCAGGGTCTGCTCTGTTTGCATATGAAATTATAATAGATCTGACTCTACAGTTTCTGCCAATGACCAATGCCAATGATCCAGACCAAGAGCAAAGACGAAATGTGAGGAATATTTTACAAACCTGCACTATAGGGGTTGCTGTATAAACTTGCTCTCTGAAATATACAAAACTAACAGCTTAGTCCTTTACTCAATTAATAATAATGCAAGAAATAATGACATCATGAATATTTATTAGCTGAATTTATAATGGTGCATGAACACATTAAGTTTTGGCTATGGCAGAAACTGTAGAATCAGCTAGATGAGCATTATTTCATAAGCAAACAGACCCTGATCAGACAGCTCCTCTAGGATAGGTACTATCTGTTCCTAGTCTACTCTGTTTGCAAAGACATTAACCCTTTCCCTGTTCTATATTTAGTCCAAATTTCAATACCTACTGAATATTCGTGGAAAAGGAGTTATAATGAAATATGGAATGTGGAATATTGTAGCCATTTCAGAAAGTAAAGAAACAGATCTATCAAATTCTACTATCAAAAAGAGCAGACCCTGATCAGACGGCTCCTCTAGGAGCCGTCTGATCTGGGTCTTCTCTGTTTGCAGATGCGTGAAAACATGTTCATATGAAGGAAAGGGTTAAAAGGTGTTTCTATGGGAAAAAGGGTCAATGTCAACACTATTTCCCCATATATTAGGGCAATCCTCAGCAAACAGTGTAGACTTGGATCCTACTTAACTAAAGTGTCTAAACTAGTTAATTTAATTTCACGCTCTATGAATATTCATGTAAGAAATAATAACATCATGACCATAATGAGATTGATTGTTATAATAGCATATTGACAAAGGATTTATAGCCTTGACAGAAACTGTAAAACCATATCTATTTGATATCATAAGCAAACAGAGCAGACCCTGCCATCTGACCCAGGTCTACTCTGTTTGCAAATGTGTGAAAAGGGCGTTTAAATGAAGGAAAGGGTTAAAGGCAGTTGCAATCAGAGTAGACCATGATCAGACAGCTCCTGTAGAAGTCGTGTTTAAAGGGTCTGCTCTGTTTGCTTATGAAATTATATAGATCTCATGCGCTACAGTTTCTGTCTTGGACAAAACCAATACTGCCCTCATATGCCATTATAATAGTTCATCTACTATTCCGATGTCATCATTTCTTATATGAATATTCATGAGCTAAAGGTTTAACCCATTCCATATTTAACATTCACTTTTATCACCACATGAATATTCACGGCAAGAATCAATCAAATGGAACATGGAAAAGGGATTCTTTTCAACATGATGGAAACTGTAAAGTCAGGGTCCATGCTTATAAAACTTTTAGTTGAGTCTGAGTTCGTTCTCAAGTTTTTGATTGGTCAGATTTGAGCCTCTGGCTCAAATCTGACCAATCAAAAGCTTGAGAACTCAGATCTGACCAATCAAAAGCTTGAGAACGAAACTCAGACTCAACTAAAAGCTTTATAAGCATGGACCCAGATCTACATTATTCCATAAGCAAACAGAGCAGACCCTAATCAGACAGCTTTTATAGGTGCTGTCTGATCTGGGTCTACCCTGTTTGCAAATGTGTGAAAATGCATTTATATGAAGGAAAGGGTTAAGTGGAATATCAACTGAATCAAAACTGCTTGCAATAATGGTGACAAACTAAAAGTTGAGAGGAGATCAAGAAGACCACTTACTGTTATCCATGTCCATATATAGCCCTAGAACATCATCCTTTAGATGGGCAATTGAAGTCACTAAATGACATTAGAACATCTGTTTGATTGGCATCCGAAGTCACTAAATAGCCCTAGAACATCATCCTTTTGATGGGCAATTGAAGTCACTAAATGATCTTAGAACATCCGTTTTACTGGCATTTGAAGTCACTAAATGGCTCTAGAACATGTTTGACTGGCAGGTGAAGTCATTAAATGTTTCTAGAACATGTTTAACTGGCAGGTGAAATAATAAAATGGTTCTAGAACATGAGTTTGGCTGGCAGGTGAAGTCACTAATGGTTCTAGAACATCTGTTCGACTGGCAGGTGAAGTCTATAAATGGTCCCTTCCACTGGCAAGTGCTACCATGTGCCATTCTGATTAAAAGAAAAAAGAAATTGTCATTGCATGTCTTCTACCCAATGTTACTGTTTAAGATTTGATAATTTTACTATCAAAGATTTCATGCTATTTTTTAATCCACTACAGACTAAACCTAATAATTATGAACATTAATTAAGTACTTATGTTATATTGTTATAACACAAGTGAATACAACACTCAAATAAGTTAATTATTTCATATATATTGTTATACAAATCATGAAAATACAATAAGCAAACAGATCTAGAGCAGACCCAGATCAGACAGTTCCTACAAGAATTCTTTAGATAATGCAATACAGTATCCCTCTGCCTTCAGCAGGGGATAAGGGCAATAAATGTATGTTTTTTGTGTATTAAAGGGGAATAACTCCTAAATGCCACACACCAGTAATACATCAGAACGATGCCAAGGTGATAACAAATATTCATGTCGAGTTTCATTGAATTCTGTCAATCTGTTACAGAGATAGCATTGGACGGAAAAAAAATATGATTTTTGAGGAGAAAAGGGCAATAACTATTAAATGCCGCAAGTGATCTGGAAAAGTAATACATAGGAACAATGCCCCAGTGATAACAAGTATTCATGTCTAGTTTCAATAAATTCTGTCAATCCGTTACAGAGATATGGCATTGGATGGAAATAAATATGTGATTTTTGCGTATAAAATGGTAATAACTACTAAATGCTGCAAGTGATCTGGAAAAGTAATACATTGGAACAATGCCATAGTGATAACAAATATTCATGTTGAATTTCATTGAATTCTGTCAATCTGTTACAGAGAAATGGCATTGGACAGAAACCGGACGGAAGGAAGGAAAGACAAACAGACGGAAGGAAGGACGGACAGATATGGCATCTGATGGAAATAAATATGTGATTTTCGAGTATAAGAGGGCAATAACTACTAAATGCCGCAAGTGAGTTGGAAAAGTAATACATGGGAATGATGCCCCAGTGATAAAAAATATTCATGTCGAGTTTCATTGAATTCTGCCAATCAGTTACAGACATTATGGCATCGGACGGAAAGATGGACAGAAGGAAGGAAAAACGGATGGATGGACAAACCCAAAACAATATCCCTCTACCTTTGGCAGGGGATAAAAAGGATATTTGGCAACAGCAGAAACTCGAATCAGATCTATGTTATTTCATCAGCTAACAGAACAGACTGAGCTGTCTGATCTGAGTCTACTTTGTGTGCAAAAGTGCCAAAAACGTCCCTATGATGGAAAGGGTAAATCCTTTACTGTATATATATATGTCTTTCTTCGCCTTTGCAAACAAAGTAAACACAGATCAGATAGCTCCTATAAGAGTAGTCTGATCACGGTCTGCTCTGCTTGCATATGAAATAAAACAAGAGCCGTGTGTGGCACCAACTCTTGTCTGATCTGGTACTTGTCCAGCTAAATTAAAAAACTTTGAAAACAAAAAAGGGCCAAAACTCCAAAATTTTGAAATCAAGAGTTATGGTTCTTATGTAGGGGCCTTTCCTTCAATGAGATCTACTTACCTATGAAGTTTCATGTTGGTACCTCTTATATTTTTTGAGTAATGAGCTACAATAATGTTTTTGCACGCCGACGACCACAACGACACCTACGACCCAGTGATCACAATAGCTCGACTTTTCTTCGAAACAGACGAGCTAATAAAATTATCTTATCGCTTATTCCATGGCCAAAACTTCCAATGTTCATGTGTCATTATAAAAATTAAACTTATTAACTGTTTCCCTGTTCTATGTCTATTCAAATTTCAATACCTACTGAATATTATTGGCCAAAATAGTTATAATGAAGTATGAAAGGTGGAACATTGTAGCCATTTTAGAAAGGAAAAAAAGATCTATCAAATTCCACAAGCAAACAGAGAAGACCCTGATTAGCCGAGACGGTTCCTGTAGGAGACGTCTGATGTTGGTCTACTCTGTTAGCAGATGCATGAAAAGGCGTTTATATGAAGGAAAGGGTTAATATGCATGATGGCACTGTTTCTGAAATGAATATTCATGGAGTAAAGTGTTAACCCTTTCCCTGTTCTGTATTCATGTAAGAAATAATGACATCATGGATATTTGTTAGCTGAAATTCTATAATATAATTTTTCCAAGATTTTGTTTTGCTTTGACAAAAACTGTAGAATCAGATCTATAGCATGTCAAAAGCAAACAGAGCAGACCCTGATCAGACAGTTCCTCTAGGAGCCGTCTGATCTGGGTCTACTCTGTTTGTAAATGTGTGAAATCACGTTTCTATGAGGGAAAGTGTTAAGCTGATGGTATTTTCCAGGGCAGACAGTACGGCTAGTCATAAGGGAGGATATGAGACTAAAATTTGGACTGGATTCTATAGATTAATTACCCTGTAAGACACTCTGTATGAATTGATAACCTAATCAGTTTAAACATGGAGATAGTCGGAACAGAGCTGAAGTGATAAGGCATGCAATACTGTACACCTACATCCACTTCATAACCCCTCAGTCCAACAAGATTTAATCTGGTGCTGACAAACAGTTTGGAATCTGATCAAGTAAGAAAATAACAGGCACCTTATTAATATTTTATTATCCAAAGAAAATAGAGATTTCAGTAAAATGATCAGGATACACACAATTTCAACTCTAGTAGTCAATATTTTAAAAATTAATATATAACGCTTAGCAACCAAAGGGCACTGACATGATGGTGTCATATTTATAATCTTTGCAGACAAACAGCGAATTTATGACAACCTATGCAAACGGTATGGACATGAGAAACTAATTGAACTCTCATCAGGATCCAAACTGTTTGACAACCTGGATGTATTTTTGAAGAAAAATGGAAGAAAGCTTAATTTGAGAATTGTAGCCGACGACAAATTTTCAAATTTTTGACAATTACTTAGAGTGCAAAGAGATATAGCATCACCTTTTGTATAACAAGATTAGCCCTTTACTCCATGAATATTCATGTAAGAAACAAGGGCATGTTGTATTGCTATGTAAAACAGGAGTCCTCCACCGGATTTAAAAAAAACAAAACAGACACAGCATGAAAATATGAAAAAGGGGAATAACTCCAAAATATTGATGCTAGAGTTATGGCCTTGGTGCATGACACTTTCTCTTATCATGTGTGTTCCATATGCGAAGTTTCAAATCAATTGAACCAGTAGATAAAGAGTTATTGTCTGGACAAGAAAATATTAAAAAGGGGAACAACTCCAAAAATATTGATGCTAGAGTTATGTCCCTTGTGCATGACACTTCCTCTTATCCTACTTGTTCCATATGTGAAGTTATAATGAATTAAGCCTACCCTTGTAGGAGATATGACCCTGACATAAAGCCTGACAGACAGACTCAGAGTGAAAATATGAAAAAGAGGAATAACTCCAAAAATATTGATGCTAAAGTTATGGCCTTGGTGCGTGACACTTTGTCTTATCATGCTTGTTCCATATGTGAAGTTTCAAATCAACTGAACCTGTAAATAAAGAGTTACTGTTCGGACAAGAAAATATGAACAAGAGGGCCATGATGGCCCTAAATCGCTCACCTGGTTCCTATAGACATATGCATACACTGTATTTCTATGTAAAAATAAGTCAGCTTCAGATTGGGGCCAATATGAAACCAAGGGCCATAATTTTAGGTCTGGAGTTTAAAATTTGAACAATCTAAATAAAGGAACATTAGATGATGCTTCATATAAGTTTCAAAGTTCCGGGCCTTACAATTTCACAGAAGGAGATTTTAAAGATTTTCCTATGAAAAACTGATAAGCCAGCGGCGGGGCCATTTTAGTCCAGGGGTCATAACAACCATTAGATGATAATACATACCAAATTTCAAAGGACTATGCCTTACATTTTAGGAGGAGAAGATTTTCAAAGATTTTCCTATGAAAAACTGATAAGCCCCGGGGCGGGGCCATTTTTGGTCCGGGGGTCATAGTTTGAACAATCTTTATAGAGGACCATTAGATGATGCTACATACCAAATATCAAATGTCTAGGCCTTATGGTTTCAGAGACGGAGATTTTTAAAGATTTTCCGATGAAAAACTGATAAGCCCCGGGGCGGGGCCATTTTTGGTCAAGGGGTCATAATTTGAAGAATCTTTGTAGAGGACCAATAGATGATGCTACATACCATATATCAGATGTCTAGGCCTTATGGTTTCAGAGAAGAAGATTTTTAAAGATTTTCCAATGAAAAACAAGCCCCGGGGCAGGGCCATATTTGATCCAGGGGTCATAATTTGAACAATCTTTGTAGAGGACCATTAGATAATGCTACATACCAAATATCAATGGTCTAGGCCTTACGGTTTCAGAGAAGAAGATTTTTAAAGATTTTCCTATGAAAAACTGATAAGCCCTGGGGCGGGGCCATTTTTGGTCCGGGGTCATAATTTGAACAATCTTTGTAGAGGACCGTTAGATAATGCTACATACCAAATATCAATGGTCTAGGCCTTACGGTTTCAGAGAAGAAGATTTTTAAAGATTTTCCTATGAAAAACTGATAAGCCCCGGGGTGGGGCCATTTTTGGTCCGGGGGTCATAATTTGAACAATCTTTGTAGAGGACCATTAAATGATGCTACATACCAAATATCAAAGGTCTAGGCCTTACGGTTTCAGAGAAGAAGATTTTTAAAGATTTTTCTATGAACAAGAGGGCCATGATGGCCCTTAATCGCTCACCTGTTCGTAACAGATTAATGATTTCAATGACAGATTGTATAATTTGAAAAATCTTGGTAGAAAACCATCAGATGATGCTACATACTAAATATAAAGAGTATAGACCTTAAAGATTTTTCTATGAAAAACTGTTAAGCCCCAGAGCAGGGTCAATTTTGATCCAGGGTTCATAATTTCAAAATCTTGGTAGAGGACTATTAGATAATGCAACATACCAAATATCTACGGCCTATGCCTTACAAGTTCAGAGAAGACTTTTAAAGATTTTTAAGAGAAGATTTTTAAAAGCTTTCCTATAAAAAACTGATATGCCCCTGGGCGGGGAAGTTTTCAACCCAGGAGACATAATTTGAACAATCTTGGTAGAAAACTATTAGATAGCGCTACATACCAAATATTAAAGGTCTCCGCCTTACAGTTTTGGAGAAGAAGATTCTTGAAGCTTTTCATATGAAAAACTGATAAGCCCCAGGGCGGGGCCATTTTTGACCCAGGGGTAATAATTTGAATAATCTTGGTAGAAAACCATTAGATGATGCTACATACCAAATATCAAGGGCCTAGACCTTACAGTTCTGGAGGAGAAGATTTTTAAAGATTTTCTTATGAAAAACTGATTAGCCCTTGGGCGGGGCCATTTTTGTCTGGGAGTCATATTTTGATTAATCTTAGTAGAGGACGATTAATTAATGCTACATACCAAATATCAAAGGTCTATACCTTATAATTTTAGAGAAGAATATATTTAAAGATTTTCCTATGAAAAACTGATAAGCCCCGGGGCGGGGCCATATTTGACCCAGGGGTAATAATTTGAACAATCTTAGTAGAGGACCATTAGATGATGCTACATACCAAATATCAAAGGTCTATGCCTTACAGTTTCAGAGAAGATGATTTCTTTAAGATTTTCCTATGAAAAACTGATAAGCCCTGGGGCGGGGCCATTTTTGTCCTGGGGGTCATAATTTGAACAATCTTAGTAAAGGACCATTAGATAATGCTACATACCAAATATCAAAGGTCTATGCCTTACAGTTTCAGAGAAGAAGATTTTTAAAGATTTTCCTATGAAAAACTGATAAGCCCTTGGGTGGGGCCATTTTTGTCCTGGGGGTCATAATTTGAACAATCTTAGTAGAGGCCCATTACATGATGCTACATACCAAATATCAAAGGTCTATACCTTACATTTTCAGAGAAGAAGATTTTTAAAGATTTTCCTATGAAAAACTGATAAGCCCCGGGGCGGGGCCATTTTTGGCCCAGGGGTAATAATTTGAACAATCTTAGTAGAGGACCATTAGATGATGCTACATACCAAATATCAAAGGTCTATGCCTTACAGTTTCAGAGAAGATGATTTTTAAAGATTTTCCTATGAAAAACTGATAAGCCCTGGGGCGGGGCCATTTTTGGCCCAGGGGTCATAATTTGAACAATCTTAGTAGAGGACCATTAGATGATGCTACATACCAAATACCAAAGGTCTATGCCTGACAGTTTCAGAGAAGAAGATTTTTAAAGATTTTCCTCTGAAAAACTGATAAGCCCCGGGGCGGGGCCATTTTTGACCCAGGGGTCATAATTTGAACAATCTTAGTAGTGGACCATTAGATGATGCTACATACTAAATATCAAAGGTCTATGCCTTACAGTTTTAGAGAAGAAGATTTTTAAAGATTTTCCTATGAAAAACTGATAAGCCCTGGGGCGGGGCCATTTTTGGCCCGGGGGACATAATTTGAACAATCTTTGTAGAGGACCATTACATCATACTACATACCAAATATCAAAGCTCATGGCTTTGTAGTTCCAGAGAAGAAGATGTTTAAGTAAATTGTTGACGCCCGCACGTACGCACGACGCACTACGCACATACGCACGACGCACGACGCCGGACGCCGGACATAGGATCATCCCAATAGCTCACCTTGGCACTTTGTGCCAGGTGAGCTAAAAACTGATAAGCCCTGGGGCAGGGCCATTTTTGTTCCGGGGGATCAAAATTTGAACAATCTTTGTAGAGGACCATTAGATCATGCTACATACAAAATATCAAAGGTCTAGGCCTTACGGTTTCAGAGGAGAAGATTTTTAAAGATTTTCCTAAGACAAGAGGGCCATGAGGCCCTGAAGCGCTCACCTTATATAATCCCAGGGGCGGAGCCATTTTTGACCACAAAAAATCATGTGGACAACCTTGGTAGAGAACCACAAGGCAAAGTAGTATGCCATTAATTAAAGGTCTAAGCCTTATGGTTTCAGAGAAAAATAATATTTCATTATTTCCCATGAAAAACTGATAAGCCCTGAGGCAGGGCCAAGTTTCGCCTAGTGGTCAGGGTCGTAAGTTAAATATTCTTGGCAGAGGACCACAAGCCACAGCTACATATATATATAGAGGACCATTACATCATGTTAGTCATACCAAATACCAATGGTCTAAGCCTTATAGTTTCAGTAGATTTTTAAAGATTTACCAATGAAAAACTGATAAGCCCTGGGGCGGGGCCATTTTTGGCCCGGGGTCATAATTTGAACAATATTTCTAGAGGACCATATGATCATGCTACATACCAAATATCAAAGGTCTAGGCCTTACAGTTTCAGAGAAGAAGATTTTTAAAGATTTTCCTATGAAAAACTGATAAGCCCTTGGGCGGGGCCATTCTTGGGCGGGGCCATTTTTGGCCCAGGGGTCATAATTTGAACAATATTTGTAGAGGACCATAAGATCATGCTACATATTAAATATCAAAGGTCTAGGCCTTACAGCTTCAGAGAAGAGGATTTTTAAAGATTTTCCTATGAAAAACTGATAAGCCCATGGGCGGGGCCATTTTTTGCCCGGGGGTCATAATTTGAACAATCTTTGTAGAAGACCATAAGACCATGTTACATACCAAATATCAAAGGTCTAGGCCTTACAGTTTCAAAGAAGAAGATTTTTAAAGATTTTCCTATGAAAAACTGATAAGCCCTTGGGCGGGGCCATTTTTGGCCCTGGGGCCATAATTTGAACAATCTTTGTAGAGGACCATAAGATCATGCTACATACCAAATATCAAAGGTCTAGGCTTTACAGTTTCAGAGAAGAAGAGTTTTAAAGATTTTCCTATGAAAATTCCATATTACCATATATGGAAAAAATGACCACGCCCTCTGGCGGCCATGTTTTTTGACGGATCAAAATTCTTTTAACAACTTTTGAAGTCTATCAACTGAGAAACATTTTGGTGAAAACTATATTCAAATCGGACAAGTCATTCTGGAGAAGAAGATTTTTCTAGATATTGTGTACGGTTGCCATGGCAACAAGACTGATGGCCCCACCCACTATCTTTTAACAACTTTTGAAGCACCCACCCACAGTATGTATCTGACCAAGTTTGGTTACAATTGGGCAGTGGGTTTCAGAGAAGAAGTCGTTTGAAATTGTTGACGGACAGACAGACGGATGGACGGACAGACGGACGACGGACGCCGGACACAGGGGTATCACAATAGCTCACCTTGAGCACTTTGTGCTCTGGTGAGCTAAAAAACTGATAAGCCCCAGGGCGGGGCCATTTTTGGTCCGGGGGAGATAATTTGAACAATCTTTGTAGAGGACCATTAGATGATGCTACATACCAAATATCAAAGCTCTAGGCTTTGTGGTTTCAGAGAAGAAGATGTTTAAGTAAATTGTTGACGACGCACATACGCACGACGGACGCCGGAGCCAGCCCCCTCACAATACCTCACCTGGCACTTTGTGCCAGGTGAGCTAAAAAGGGGAATAACTCCAAAAATATTGATGCTAGTGTTATTACCCTTGTGCATGACACTTCCTCTCATCATGCTTGTTCCATGTGTCAAGTTATAATGTAGTTAGCTTACCCTTGTAGGAGATATGGCCCAGACACGAAGCATGATAGACGATGGACGGACGGAATCGAGCAAACCTATAGTCCCCCAACTGGTAACCGGTGGGTGACTAATAATGACGTCATCCATATTAATTAGATTAATTGCTAAAATGACAAGGGTTTTTGGCAATGGCAGCAAGTGTAGAAGCATATTTTTTACATCAATATTCATGGAGTAATGTGTTAATATCTTGTTTCCTCTTCTCAAAACCCTATATACTGTAATTTTCTCTGTATTGTCATATGGGTAGAACCTGTCTTAAGCGGCCATCAAAAAGGTCTTATCATGGGCCTGTAAGGCAGGTGGTAGCTTAATGCAGGTCAAAAGTAATACAGAAATCTCCTGTAGGAGCTTTCTGTATTACTTTTGACCTGCATTAAGCAACCAGCTGCTTTTTAAGACTATATACTCAATAAAAGAATGGCCACTTAACCCTTCCCTCGCGTCAATATACCTACCTGTAAATAGTGAAGACCCAGATGAGACAGCTCCTGCAGGAGCTGTCTCATCAGGGTCTGCACTATTTACAAGTTGATTGTGCAATCAGTGCACTCCACAGCAGTGATTGCACAGCGAAATATGTGTACACAGCGAAGATATATGTAATTATACAACAGGGCATGGGTAAAGAAGGGAAATGTATTTTAAAATTCAGCAAGCGAAGGGTTAAGACAGGTTCTACTGTACTGTCATTTTCTCTGTGATGTCATTTGGGTGGAGTACACTGTACAATCTATTCAAAAGGCTTGTGAAGCTCAAACAGAACTTTAATTTCTAAATCTTCACTTAGTGTTGATTATCAATAATATAGACCACAATTTGGTCACCTTTTGAATTTATCGATTCAATCTCATTATATTTAGGGTCATACCAGTTCTCATGCAAGTATATCTAATTAGTAATGAAATATAACCGCATGCAGATTTCCTGTAAAACTTTTTATCTTGATAAAAGTACTTGTGTACAAGTTGTGTTAAAATATTTAGATAAATTTCCATTAGCGTTGTACATGGATCTCTAATAGCTTGCGATCAGTCAGATTAAGAAAGTTTCCGTGAGAGGCCATATATGGCCGTAATTAGCCTGTTTGTTATACTGTAAATACATCACGAGTCGGTCTTATCCCTAGGGCAAACATCACTAATTTAAAGTAATTAAGAATATGAAAATGACATAAACCTTTGGTACTTAAAATATTTGAACATTTTAAGGCTTAAGGGGATATAAAACTTTGGTCGCTATATTGCCAAATTATCTATTTGCATTAATTTTGGAATAAACAAGAGGACAAGGTTAACATTATTGATTTGTAATGTACATGATTTGGTAATATCCCCAAAATGACAGGGACAAGTAGATTAGTACCAATTTTTAAACAACCTGTAAAACTTAACATAGATTTAGAAAGTTGAGAAGTGCACACATACTCCACAGCTTTTTAACTCTTTACTCCATGAATATTCATGTAAGAAATAATGACACCATGAAATTAATAGCACATGGATACATGAATTTTTGACCATGGCAAAAACAATTATATCTATATCAGCCGACTGTAAATGTACAGTTGGCTGAGCAGTCATTCGGACTGAAAGTAGACTATAACTAGGTACTTTACTCTTTTTTTAATATCATAAGCAAACAGAGCAGACCCTGATCAGACGGCTCCTACAGGTCGTCGTCTGATCTGGGTCTACTCTGTTTGCAAAGGCGTAGAAAGGCCTATTAATGGAGTAAAGGGTTAATCAATTTGTGTTATAAGCCTTTTTCCTTAGTTTGTTTCCAAACTCTCAGATGTCTTTTACTCTTTGCACTTTAAGTAATTTTTCGTCTTTAACAAAAATTATTGTCATCTGCTTCAATTCTTAACCCTTCGCTTGCTATTCACGTCAATATACCTACCTGTAAATAGTGAAGACCCAGATGAGACAGCTCCTGCAGGAGCTGTCTCATCAGGGTCTGCAATATTTACAAGTTCATTGTGCAACAAGTGCACCCCACAGCAGTGATTGCACAGCGAAATACTTGTACACAGTCAAGATATATGTAATTATACAACAGGGCATGGGTAAAGAAGGAGAAATGTATTTTAAAATTCAGCAAGAGAAGGGTTAATAAAAATTCATAATAAAATTTCTCTCATTTCTTTGCAATAATATGGTCCAAGTGTCAAACACCGTTGATACAGATGAGATACCACGCGGCATCTCATCTGGATCCTAACTGTTTGTATAGGTTTCGCCACTATCATGCATATAGTTAATATATTGTAGGAATTCTAAGAAAAATCTGTACATTTTAATTATATAAATAGTGTAAATAACTACACAGTGAAATTAGACCAAACTCTGAATACCATTTAACCCTTTTGGCGCCAAATTTCTAATTGTCGTCTGCAATCTATTCTTTGTTAAATCATTCAGTACAATACGGAAATGAGATAAATAAAAGCAAATGTCAAGGGCATAAAGCACAGTCATATAGAAATAGAGATTGAGATAAAAAGTGAAGTCCCTGATCAGACGCCGCCTTGAAAAGGCGGCGTCTGATCTGAGACTGCACTATTTGTCTTGGTGCATTTATGTGACATCGGTGGTGAAAGGGTTAAAATTCTTTCAACTATTATGTCAGGTTATCATCAACATAGAAAACAATTTTTGTGTCACCTGTTTTGGCAGGGTGACACGTATGTATTTCTCATGTCTGTCATGCTTTAATAATAATTTGCCATTACACTGTAATATTCAGTGGGGTTGAATTCAAACACTCTAGATTGCAACAAGTATAAGGCCACAATTACAGATAAGGTTCATATCTTTTGCTCTCTACAATTTGAGATTTCTCCCTATTAACACATTCCCACTTAAGCTATTTTTAGACCTAACCTCTTTGAAAAAATCAATCAAAAAGGTGCATTTACAAGAGAAAAGGAATTTTTAATTTGGAAACCATTCTGATAAATATCAGAATGGTTTCAAAAGCGACAAAAGGCATCAATATGAGGAATGGGTTAATGTTCCTTTGAGTACTTGTGTAACAAGATTTCTCACCTTTGCCAACAGGAGCTGTCAGATCTGGGTCTACTCTGTTTGCAAGGGCAATAGAATGGCATATTTAAGCAGGAAAGGGTTAACAGATCTAGAGTTATGTGCCCTTGAATAACGATTAGTGAGAAGTTACAAGAACCGTAGATCATTGTTCATATACATATTTTGATAAATTGTTTTTCACAAGTTTTTCTCAAAATAGCAGTATGGGAACCAGTTGTTAAACACCTAATTAATGTTTGGGATCAGGTTGATTGACACAATAAAGAACTATTAATTGTCTAGTTTCATGTTTGCAAGCTAATGTGATATCACTTTTTTTGTTGACATCCTCACATCATCTAGGCACTAATTAATTTTTCTAAGCAATGAATTCTTTCAACACCATGGGAGAACTTAGCCTTTCTCAATAGTTTGGAGGTATATGGAACATAATTTAACTGGACATCTCATCAGGATCCAAACTGTTTGGCAAATTTTGTGTCCATAAGACACAAGTACAAAAGTTTATTCAGCATAAACAAACATTGTCCATTGCCATAAACAAAAGTATAATGAGAAATGATAGAAAAGCTTCAGTAATGCACATGAGAAAAGTGTAAAAAACTCAGATGAACTAAACATACTCGTAATAAACGATGATGACAAAGTATAAATAAAGTTATAAACGTATCAAAAGGTTCCATTTCACAAAGTCAATTCTCGCTGTAATATGTAAAACTGACTGCGACTGTTACACCGTATACGCCGCAAAGATGTTTCCATAGTAGTATTTTTTCTAAATCAAACACTTTTCACAATATCTTATATAGTGATGAGCATTTCAAAGTCCCATAACTCTTATAAAAACAATCAGAGCAAAACTTGCTTTCTTTGAGTACATCTTCACATCAATGTTGTTCATCTGTGAAAGTTTGAAGTAAATCCTCCCATTGGTGTATACATCATAGGAGATGGACACACAAGATTTTTTTCTATTTTCAGTAAAACCTCGATTATTCGAATTTTCGGTATAGAAGAATTTAGACCCTTTTAGGCAGGTGGCTGCTTAATGCATGGTGAAAGTCATGCAGAAAGCTCCTAGAGGAGCTTTCTGCATGACTTGCGCCATGCATTAAGCTGCCACCTGTCTTAAAGATCGATAATAATACGTATTTTACTGTTCGGATAATCAAAGTTTTACTGTATGTTATATTCTTAAGAAAGTTTCAACATCCAATAGCTCTGGTAAAAATGGTAGGAGCAAATATTCCCTTCTGAAAGTACATCTCCACAACAACATTCTTCATCTGTGAAAGTTTGAAGCTAATTGTCCCATTGGTGTATGAGTTAGTTGGACACACAAGATTTTCCACTATATATGTCTGTTAAATAGTGGAGAAATCTTCAAAGTCCCATAACACTTTTTTTAGTGCTGGATAGTGTAGTGGAAGTCAAAGTCGGATAGGGGAGATAACTATAGCAAAATTAATTTTAGGGTTAGCAGCCCTTGTGAAATAGTTAACATGCATACCAAATTTGAATAAAATATCTTGGACAGTCTCGGAGACATGGACCTCAACATAAAACTTAACCAATAATGAAAATTCTAAGTCGAAAAAGAGGCATAACTATGGCAAAATTAATTTTAGGATTACCTGCCCTTGTGAAATTGGTTTCACTTTCGATAGTAAACATGCATACCAAATTTTAATCAAATATCTTTGATGGTTTCTGAGAAATGGACCTTAACAAAAAGGTTAACCAATGCCGACGCTGCACCAACGAGGTCATGACAATAGCTCCACTTTTCTGAATAATGGAGCACAAAGTCCCTTCTTTATGTATATCTTCACACCAACATTGCTTATCTGTGCAAGTTTGAAGTAAATCCTCCCATTGGGGTATAAGAAGATTTCCATTGGTGTATAAGAAGATTTAACCCTTTCCTCTATGAATATTCATGTAAGAAGAAATGACATCATGAATAGTAATTAAATTAATATGTTGTAATAGCTCATGGACACAGGATTGTTTGGCCATGGCAGAAACTGTAGAACCATATCTATATTATATCATAAGCAAACAGAGCAGACCCTGATCAGATGACTTCTATAGGAGCTGTCTCATCTGGGTCTACTCTGTTTGCTAAGTCATAAGTCATAGAAAGGTGTATCTATGGGGTAATGGGTTAAGGTGATATGGTCCATCATTGCTTAAACCTTTACCTCACGTAAACGTGTTTTCACGGATCTGCAAACAGAGTAGACCCAGATCAGACGGCTCCTAGAGGAGCCGTCTGATCAGGGTCTACTCTGTTTGCTAATAGAATTTCAAAGATATGTCTTTACTTTCTGAAATGGCTACAATGCTCCACCTTCCATATTTCATAATAACCTTTTTGTCCATGAATATTCAGTAGGTATTGAAATTTGTAATAAATATAGAACAGGGAAAGGGTTAACCCTTTACCTCATGAATATTCATGTAAGAAACAATGACATTATAAATATCAATGAGTTGAATATCTATAATGACATTGTGAACAAAGGAATAGTTACCATGGCAGAAACTGTAACATCAGATCTATGTAATTGGAACAGCAAACAGAGCAAATGCTGATCACACACAGCTCTTACAGGAGCCATCTGATCTGGGTCTACTCTGTTGCAAAGGCATTATAAGGTCTCATTATGAGGTTAACTAGACTCCATTCCGTATGAAATATTAAATTTGTGAGCAAATTTTGAATGACAAACAGTTCAGGCCTTGATCAAAGAGCTGCTCTAGCAGCTCCCTGAGCTGGGTTTACACTGTTTACAAATGCCAATACATTTAAAACTATTCAAATCCTTAACCCATTACCTCATAGGCTATTTTTAGAACCAACCTGTTTAACTAAATCTACCGAAAAGGAGCATTTACGAGAGAAAAGGAATATTTTTTAATTGTGCAGTTCTAAAACCATTGCTATAAAATAGACAATTTTCTCCTATGTAACAAAATGCTCTATTTATCACATGACAATGGTTCAGAAAGTGACATTTACAGAAGCGGCAAACAGTGTCAATATGAGGGAATGTGTTAAATCACCTATTTAAAACTGATGGACTATGAGGAAAAACTGGATAGAAAGAGCCCAAATATTTGCATGCAGAGTTTTTAATTGCTTACAGATATATATATCTTGTAGCCAACAACCTAAACTCTTGCTACTTAGAGTAACACTTCATAGTTTAACCTTTCAATGCTGAATCTTCAGAATGGAATAGCCCACCAGTGTTTAACTCAGTCCACTCATTATTAAAGGCTGAAATTTGCTAGAGGATTTTGAAAGACAAACAGTGCAGACCCAGATCAGAGGGCTCCTAGAGGAGCCCTCTGATCTGGGTCTACACTGTTTGCAAGTGACAATGTCACCCTCAAAATATTAACTCTTTATAACATGGCATCAGTGAATCTGTGTTAAAATTTATAAGTTTGGATCCAGATTTGACAGAGATCACATCTCAGTAAGATCCAAAAAGCCTGAACCTCTGATCAGGTATGGAAGGAAAATCGTTATGAAGGATTTATGGAATTTTATGGAGTTTACCCTTTAATGGATACCTCATTAGCATGTAGTGTAGACCCAGACTTAGAGGGGTCCTGGAAGAGTCCACTTATCTGGGCATGCACATTTTATCATTCAAAATCCTGTAATTAATTCAAGCCTTATATATATACAATATGGACTCTACTGTTGAATAATGATGGACAAGTCTACTTTGACAATTCAGCAGTTGAAGGGTTAACCATTACAGTGCGGGACACGAGTCACTAATGTCCTTTGCAAACAGTGTAGACCCAGATGAGAGGGCTCCTAGAGGAGCCCTCTCATCAGGGTCTGCACTGTTTGTCATGTTACACTTTTCTATTAAACCTAAATATTCATCATAAGCTTGACCTGTTTGAATTTTGGAATAGTCCATTTGAAAATTCAGTGTTGTAAGGGTTAAAGCTCAACTGGAAACGAAAACAGTAGCCAACAGACTCCCTGTATTAATTAGCTGATTTAGATAAAGGTCACCAATTAGTATAATTAATGGCAATCCTACCTTCCTGCCACAGGAAACTCTTAATTAGAGATTCCTCTCTTTTCTGGCCCATAAATGTGCCAATTGATAAAGCCTCAGAGTTAATTAAAATTATCAAAGATTATCTGAACCTAGAGATTGATTACAGAGGCCAAAAGTAAACACTGCGGAAGAAACCTCTGTAAGAAGAAAGACTTTTTGATGAAATAATATATCAGTTAGGTATGCTGTTCATTTGATGAATTATACAAAAAAAAGAGAATTTTGGAAACTAGATAAGACACAAGATAGAAAGAAAGAGAGGAAAGAACAAGAAAGAAAGAAACAAGAAAGGAAAGAAACAAGAGTTACTATGAAGGTGACTAATAGATCAAGAAATGAGTATTTAGTACTCAATGGTATTTAACCCTTTCCTCCATGCGCTTTTCTACGCCTTTGCAAACAGAGTAGACCCAGATCAGACAGCTCCTATAGGACATGTCTTATCAGGGTCTACTCTGTTTGCTTATAGAATAATATAGCTCTGATTCTATGGTTTCTTCTTTCACAAAAAAAAAATTCATTGTGTTAATATGCCATTTTAAGAAATAATCTAATTAATATTCATGATGTCATCATTTCTTACATGAATATTCATGGAGTAATGGGTTAACTCTTTACTCCAAGAATATTCATGTCAGAAATAATGACAGCTAATATTCAGTTTTTCTTATTATGAGCATATGCACTGACTGTAAGTATGAGTGCTAGTTTCAATGTAATATAAACAACACTAGCCTCTTTCTCTAAATATAGTTTTACATTATCCAGACAGGAAAACTCTAAAAAAATAATTTAAAAAATGTAAATGTTGACTACAAGTAGATTTTTTCCAAACCCTTTCCCTCATACAAACTTTTTTCATGCCTTTGCAAAGAAAAAAGACCAGATAAGATGGCTCCTAAAGGAGTCATCTGATTAGGGTCTGCTCTGTTTGCTTATGACATAATGTAGATCTGATGCAACAGTTTCTGCCAATACCAAACACATTCTGTGTTCATAAGTATGCCATTATATAAAATCAGCCAATGAGTATCCATGGTGTCATTATTTCTGACATGAATAGTCACGAGGGAAAGGGTCAGAGTGTAAAACAGTTTGAATCCCAATGAGACACTAAGTAACTTTTCATCCCATCTGTATCTAATCTGTCTGCATCCCATCTGTATCTAATCTGTCTGCATAGGACACTACATCCCATCTGTATCTAATCTGTCTGTGTAGGACACTGCATCCCATCTGTATCTAATATGTCTGTGTAGGACACTGCATCCCATCTGTATCTAATCTGTCTGCATAGAACAATGTATCACATCTGTATCTAATCTGTCTGCATAGGACACTGCATCCCATCTGTATCTAATCTGTCTGTGTAGGACACTGCATCCCATCTGTATCTAATCTGTCTGCATAGAACACTGTATCCCATCTGTATCTAATCTTTCTGCATCCCATCTGTATCTAATCTGTCTGTGTAGGACACTGCATCCCATCTGTGTCTAATCTGTCTGTGTAGGACACTGTATCCCACCTGTATCTAATCTGTCTGTGTAGGACACTGTATCCCATCTGTATCTAATCTGTCTGCATAGAAAACTGTATCCCATCTGTCTGCATAGGACACTGCATCCCATCTGTGTCTAATCCGTCTGTGTAGGACACTGCATCCCGTCTGTATCTAATCTGTCTGTATAGGACACTACATCCCGTCTGTATCTAATCTGTCTGCATAGGACACTGTATCCCGTCTGTATCTAATCTGTCTACATAGGACACTACATCCCATCTGTATTTAATCTGTCTGCATAGGACACTGCATTCCATCTGTATCTAATCTGTCTGTGTAGGTCACTGCATCCCGTCTGTATCTAATATGTCTGTGTAGGACACTACATCCCATCTGTATATATAATCTGTCTGCATAGGACACTACATCCCATCTGTATCTAATCTGTCTGTGTAGTACACTGCATCCCATCTGTATCTAAATCTGTCTGTGCAGGACACTGCATCCCATCTGTGTCTAATCTGTCTGTGTAGGACACTGCATCCCATCTGTATCTAATCTGTCTGCATAGGATACTATTGTTAGTATGCAAGGAGTTCTTCATTATTAGACGAAGTGAAGTGAGCATCATTTTGCAAGTCAATTACCATATTATCTATAATAAATGCTCCTGGGGGCATTGCATGTTTTAACCCTTTCCTTCATATAAACGCCTTTTCAAACATTTACAAACAGAGTAGGCCCATATCAGACGGCTCCTATAGGTGCTGTCTGATCAGGGTCTGCTCTGTTTGCTTATGAAATTATATATGACTACAGTTTCTACCAATATCAAAACATCCTGTGTACATTATGCCATTTTAAAAGTTCAGCTAATATAATTATGATCACGATGTCATTATTTTGAACATAAATATTAAACAGGAAAAGTGTTAACCCTTTGCGTTTTAATGCATTTGCAAACAGAGTAGACCCAGATCAGACAGCTCCTATAGGAGCTGTCTGATCTGGGTCTTCTCTGTTTGCAAAGGTGTAGAAAGGTGTATTTATGGAGTAAAGGGTTAAATAGGGTTTAAAGAGTATTCTTCATCATCATTTTCACCCAAGAAGTAAGGGGATGTTTATTACAGTGGTGGTGTTTATTTTGGAGAATATGGTACATTGGTTTTGCAACCAGACAAACAATGTTGTGTCAATTGTCCTATTTTCTGAACAATTTGTTCCCATTGAAAAGAGTCTACATGACACCCAACCCAAAAAATTGGCTGTACAGTGTTTTGTCCCTAATCAACCCTTTTTCCCAGACTGATTTTAATCACCGGAAGAGCATTACCGAAATTATCTCCCTTGGCATTAAAAACGATGATAAATTATTCCCATTTAAATTCATTTGTCTAATTAAGCCTACAGTCTAACAAGCGCATCCTGTGGGGAGAATAAATTATACCCAAAAATGAAAATAGAAGTAATATATCCCACATATGACTTTTACTCGACATTTAGGTCTAGTGCAAAAATGAACTTTCAGACAGATTAAAAAGATAATTTGGGTCCTGTCTCATTATATTGCTGTCATTATCTCATCCTGTGATGTGAAAGCTGGCAATTTCCAACTGTTGTCATTGAGTTCTGTTTCCCTTAAGTGTGATCATCACTGCAAAATGTCTACATGTGCCTACCATCAGACCAGCACTGTATATATATATATCCTGGACTTTGCCAAAATTATTATTCCACCTCCTATAATCTTTATTAGCAATTTGCTAATTTTTTGTCTACTTCAATTTTCGGAGTATTTTTTTCTTTAGATCTCTATTTTTCTAAAACACAATCATAATGTAATTTTGTTTAGATCCTGATGAGAAGCCAAGTTACATGGCATCTTGTTGTGATCCCATTTGTTTTCAAAGGCTCTTACAACAAGCAAGTTTATGTAGAATAAGTATACAGTAGAATTTGTCTTAATCGGTCATCAAAAAGAGGTATAACTATGGGTCTGTAAGGCAGGTGGTAGCTTAATGCAGCACAAAGGTAATGCAAAAAGCTCCTAAAGGAGCTTTCTGCATTGCTTTTGACCTGCATTAAGCAACCACCTGCTTTTTAAGAGACTTATGTTCAATACATGAATGACCGCTTAAGACAGGTTCAACTGTAGTTTATAGTAAAGTTAACCTTTCTCTCATATAAACACTATTTAACACCTTTGCAAACAGAGTAGACCAAGATCAGATGGCTCCTGTAGGAGCCATCTGATTATGGTCTGCTCTGTTTGCTTTTGAAACTATAATACTTTCTACAATACAAACACACCCTGTGTACATTAACCATTATAAAAATTCTGCTAATACATATTCATGATGTCATTATGTCTTGCATGAATATTCAAAGGTGAAAGGGTAAATTTTATGTAGAATATTTCTGCACTTGAACTTTCTATGCTTAACCCTTTACTCCATGAATATTCATTTAAGAAATAAAGGCATCATGAATATTAATTACATTAATTAAGCACATGGATACAGGAATGTTTGGTCATGGCAGAAACTGTAAAATCATGGTTATAATACAATTATCATGAGCAAACAGAGCAGACCCTGATCAGATGGCTCCTATAGGATCCACCTGATCTGGGTCTACACTGTTTGCAATGGCGTAGAAAGGCCTACTTATGGAGTAAATAGTTAAGCTACAGGTTATCTGGGTTTATTCTGTTGCAAAACCATTAAAAGTTTTATGGAGTAAAAGCTCAAGACATCTCCTAAGTCAACAAGCAATTCTGGCGCCTCTGTTTAACTGCTTCAAGCTCCATCCTTCATCTGTGTAATTTTTGTGTCACAGTGTTTGTAAACTCAACTCAATCACAGAAACAAAATTTGCTTATTTTCAATTTTTCAAAATTTTAATGTTTTTCTCTAGGAGCTTTCTGCATTACTTTTGCCCTGCATTAAGTTAGCATCTGCCTTACACGTTCATAATTAGACCACTTTTGATGACTCCTTAACCCTTTCCCTTATGTAAGCACATTTTGACACATCTGCAAACAGAGTAGACCCAGATCAGATGGCTCCTATAGGAGCCGTCTCATCAAGGTCTGCTCTGTTTGCTTATGGTGTAATATAGATCTGATTCTACAGCTTCTGCCTGAGCCAAAATGTCCTGTGTTCATTATGCCATTATAAAAAATAATCATATAAATATTCATGACGTCATTATTTCCGACATGAATATTCATCGGGAAAGGGTTAAGTCAGGTCCTACTGTAGATGATATTTTATAATGGCATCTGAACATAGGAAATTTTAGACACTGAAGAAACTGTTGAATAAGATCTATATTATTCCATAAGCAAACAGAGCAGACTCTGATCTGTCAGCTTCTACAGGTGCCCTCTGATCTGGGTCAGAAATTGCTTTCCCACATTTGAAGGGCCAAAAACACATTAGACTACTGAATGACTAGCAATTTGGGAACCGACTAAAATATCTACTGTTTACAGAGAGATTGACAGAGCAACAGATACACATATGTACTCAATTTACTAAAATCATCTTTTTCTCCAACAAACCCTATGTTGTGACCACTCTTTAGAATCGTCTCTTCAAGACCATTCTAAAGAGTGGTCACAACATAGAGTTTGGTGGAGAAAAAGCAGCTATTCTTGAAGATGTTTTAATTTACACATCTCATCTGGAGCTCTGGATTGAAGTATTACATTCAGAATCCCAATGCAATTGTCAATGATAAAGTCAGTATTTGTGTATAACTGTCCAATATATTTTACACTTTCAGTGCTGATTTAACTGTGTGGAATAGTGCATCATTGTTTAATGGTAGAGTCCACACAGTATTAACCCATTACCTCATAGGCTATTTTTAGACCCAACCTCTTTGAACAAATCTACCGAAAAGGAGCATTAACTAAAGAAAAGTGAAATTTCAGAATTTTGTAGTTTGAAACCATTATGATAAATAGAGCATTTGCTCCTATAGGAGCAAATGCTCTATTTATCATAATGGTTTCACAAAGTGACTTCTACAGAGTTGCCAAAAGTCGTCAATATGAGGGAATGGGTTAAACACTAAAATCTGCAAGAGGATATTGAACGACAAACATTGTAAAGCCTTATCAGAGAGCTCCTCTAGGAGCCCTCTGATCTGTGTCTACACTGTTTGCAAATGCCAGTACACTAATTTCTCACATTCAAAGTGTTAGCAAAGAAATTATCTGCAAAATATTGTTGCCTTCCTCAATATACTAATTCATATTTTTCAGTTATTTACTTTTAAAATATCCCAATATAAGACCTTTTGAATCCAAGTTATTTGTCCTCCAATCTGGACTCAAATTATTTGCACAGGTTATCAAAATTTCACGACAATCGGGAAAGAGTTAAATATTGAGACAGGGGAAACAACTGTTACACATGACAATATACGTACGTCAAAATGACTTGAGCTTACCCTTTGCAGTACAGTAAAACCTGTCTTAACCCTTTCCCTGTTCTATATTTAGTTCAAATTTCAATACCTACTGAATATTCATGGACAAAATAGTTATAATGAATATGAAAGATGGAACATTGTAGACATTTTAGAAAGTGAAGACATATCTTTCAAATTGTATTAGCAAACAGAGTAGACCCTAGAGGAGCCGTCTGATCTGGGTCTACTCTGTTTGCAAATGCGTGAAAACACGTTTATATGAGGGAAATGGTTAAGTGGCCATCAAACACAGGTCTAATTATGGGTCTGTAAGGCAGATGGTAGCTCAATACAGGGCTAAAATAATGTAAAAAGCTCCTACAGGAGCTTTCTGCATTACTTTTTGCTCTGCATTTAGCAACCACATGCTTTTTCAGACTCCTATGTTCAATGATTTAATGGCCACTTAGGACAGGTTCTACTGTATTTTAATGACCTTGGTACCTTTTTGTCAGTGATCTATTGGTAGTTATCTCTTTACCTTATGAATATGCATGTTAGAAATCAAAATTACATCATGAATATTTATTAGCTCACATTCTATCATGGAATATGAACACAGGAAGTTTTGGTCATGCCAGAAACTATGAATCAGATCTATATAAGCCCATTTGCAAACACAGCAGATCCTGATTAGACGGCTCCTATAAGAGCCATTTGATCTGGGTCTACTCTTTTTGCAAAGGTTTCAAAGCAGAGCAACACATAAAGGTGCATACTCAAATTTGTCATTTCTCTACCAAACCATTTGTTGTGACCTATCTTAAGAAATATCTCGAAGAGACGATTCTAAAGAGTGGTCAAAACATAGCATTTGGTGAAGAAATAAAGGAGTTATTCTTAAAAATATTTTAATGTATGCATCTTATCCAGACCTCTGTGTATAAGACAAAGGGTTAATCTAAACAACTAGAGCCGGAGGTCCAGATAAGATGCTTAAATTGAAACATTTTAAATTCTTAATTTCTCCCCCAGATTAATTTCTTTACTTCTCAACCAAACCCTATGTTGTGACCACTCTTTAAAATCGTCTCAAAGAGAAGATTCTAAAGTGTGGTCACAACATAGGGTTTGGTGAAGAAATGACGATTTTAGGATTTGAGTACACAATGTCATGTTTATCTGTTGCTCTGTAGAGCTCAAGACAAAGCAAGTGTTTCAAATGTAAAAATCCTTATTTTTCCACCAAGTCCCAACTTGTATCAATTCTAATGAGTACCCAAATCATCCCAAGAATTCAGACAGACTTACTTAATCAAATAGTGCAGCCCCAGATCAAACTGCTTCTGAAGGATCAGTTTGATCAGTGCTACACTACTTGCTACTATGTCAGTCTAATCCTACATGATCAGGGTTTGCTCTGTATAATAGATCTGACTCTACAGTTTCTGCCAATACTAAAACATCCTGTATACATATATGCCATTATATAAATTCAGGTAATAAATATTCATGATGTCATCATTATTTCTTACAAGAATATTCATGGAGTAAAGGGTTAAGACAGGTTTTTTACTGTATTTACCCTCAATAGATAAAATACAATGATGACCAAAAGTGCCTCTTAAATTGCAACTGTAAAGAGCTTACGCGGCAGACGATCCATATCTAGGATCTAATAAGTCTCAATGACTAGGGGTGTTGACAATATAACACCGGTGGGCTTCCACACAGTACCGGGCTAACAATGCGCCCATGTTTACACGCTTGGGTTGGGGTCACACTCCCGGTGAAATGGGCACCAAGCACATAAGACTATCTGATTAAAGGGGGATAATAGTACACACCGCTGTAAAGATAAACCACACGAAGTGACAACTAATTGAGTCATGAGTGATTTAAACACAATACAGTTGATCTGATTTTGGTGATGCTACTGTTTCAAACTTTAACAATTATACTTTACCAATCTTATCATTTTCATTTCATCTCATTTTTCGTGAGAGAAATATTTGATTCTATTATAAAGCAATTTTGAAACACAGGCTAATAGCTATCAAATGTTTTTCAATTTACCAAAGATGATTTCTACAACTTTTAAGAAATTATTGAATCTGACAATATCTTAAAGATTGATATGTAGCAATTTTTATTTACAGTACTGACTGAGAGTCGAACTTGCTCCCAATCTCATCTTGATCTAAGCTTTTAGCCAACGACATTCACATAACAATCAGGATACATAATAAATGAATTGAGAGATATGTGTACAACTTTACAATTACAAGATATGTGCATAACCTTTCAATTACAAGATATGTGTAAAACTTCCAATTACCAGATATCTGTATAACCTTTCAATTACCTGATATGTGTATAGCCTTCCAATTACCAGATAAGTGTATAACTTTTCAATTACCTAAAATGTGTATAACATTTCAATTACATATGTGTGTATATAACCTTTCAATGAACTGATATGTGTATGACCTTTCAATTCCCTGATATGTGTATAACTTTTCAATTATCCAATATATGTATAACCTTTCAATTGCTAGAAATGTGTATAACTTTTCAATTACTCAATATGTGTAAACCTTTCAATTAGCAGAGATGTGCATAGCCTTTTAGTTACTCAATATGCGTAGAACTTTTCCATTGCCAGATATGTATAAAACCTTTCAATTACCCAATATTTGTATAACTTTTCAATGACCAGATATGTGTATGACTTTTCAATTACCAGATATGTGTGTACTGTATAACCTTCCAATTATCAGATATGTGTATGACTTTTTCAATTACCAGATATGTGTATGACTTTTTATTTACCAGATATGTGTGTACTATATAACCTTCCAATTATCAGATATGTGTATAACCATTAAATTACCTGACAAATGTATAACCTTTCAATTACCAGAAATGTGTATAACCTTCAATTACCAGATGTGTGTATTACCTTTCCATTTACTGACAGGTCTATAAACTTTCACTTACTCAATATGTGTATTATCTTTCAATTGTCCAATATGTGTACAAGCTTTCAATTACCAGATACATGTATAACCTTTCAATTATGAAATATGTGTAAAACCTTTTAATTGCCATATATATGTGTATGACCTTTCAGTTACCCAATATGTGTATAACCTTTCAATTAGAAGAGATGTATGTGTATAACCTTTCAATTAGCAGAGATGTGTATAACTTTTCAATCACCTGATATGTCTATCATCTTTCAATTACTAAATACATGTATGTGTATAACCTTTCAATTACCCAATATGTGTATAACCTTTCAATTACCAGATATATGTATAACACTTTCAATTAGCTGACAAGTGTATGGCCTTTCAATAACCCAATATGTGTATAACCATTCAGTTACTCAACATATGTATAATCTTTCATTTACCTGATATGTATACAATTCACTGGTATGTGTATAATCTTTCATGTACCTGATATGTGCATTACCATTCAATTACCTGGTATGTGTATAACTATTCAATTATTTGGTATGTATATAACCATTCAATTAACTGTTATGTGTATAGCTATTCAATTACCTGGTATGTATATAACCATTAAATTACCTATTATGTGTGTAACATTTCCATTACCTGTTATATGTATAACAATTCAATTACCTGTTATGTGTATAACCATTCAATTACCTAGTATATTATCATTCAATGACCCAATAATTATGTGTATAACCATTCAATTACCTATAGTGCTTATAACCATTCAATTATCCATTATAACCATTCAATTACCCATTATGTTTATATATAAGCATTCAATTACCTGTTACATGTATAACAGTAACCTTAAGTATCGGAACACCCCTCTCCAACAGTTTCTAAAGCTGAAGTAAATTTGGCACCATAAGAGATAGGTTTAAAATTAGACTGACATTATAGTGAAGGAACCATTTGAGCAATGAGGTAGACAGTGGTTTTACTAATGATCCTATGACCAAACTTTTTGTAAGTCCTGATTTACAAAAATCCCTACTACAGTAAAATCTCTCCAACTCTGACATTAAATTTGGTATGAATATCGGTCTTGGAAACAGGTGGCAGCTTAATGCAGTGTGAAAGTCATGCAGAAAGCTCCTCTAGGAGCTTTCTGCGTGACTACCACCCTGCATTAAGCAGCCACCTGACTAAAAGTATCTAAAATCTTCTCTACTAGAGTTCCGGTTTATCGGGGTTTTACTGTACTTAATAGATGCCATTTCAAATACAGTAGATCCTAATCAAATGACCCCTAGGCCTGCCACATGATTGTTGTCTGCTTAATTTGTTGTTTGCTACAGTTCTCAAACTCTTTTTTTTCATATAACGTCAGAAAAGGCGTCAAAAGTATCAAATAGTTTGGGTCTTGACGACATTGCTGTGTTAAACTCTCATCTGGATCAAAATGGCTTTTACTTCATATATACCCCCTTTAATGCCGTTGCAAGCAGAGTAAAGTAAAATCACCTATTGGATTGTCTGATCAGGGTCTACTCAGTCTGTTCATGGAATAATATAGATCTGATTTTACAGTTTGTACGTGCCATGATCAAAATTTCCTACGTTCACATGCGATTATAAAATTTCATCTAATTTATATTCATGACGTCATTATTTCTTAATATACGAATATTCATCAAGTAAAGAAATAAAATCAATATCAACACTGCACATATGGCAACTTAAAATATCAGTCAAGCAAATAAACTTAATGCTTAACATATACTTGAAAGAAAAAGACAAAATTCCTATCTAAAATCAGATTCTATCATTTGTGTCTGCCTAAGATGGCAGTAATAGCTTGTCTGAACTTAAGCAGACATTTATACAAGCCCAATTTTATCCTGCACTAATATTATTACTTAACATTTTCAATTTGCTAAAATAGTTACCACAAGAAATTACCAGAAGATCAAAGGGAAATTAATATTATTTAGAACCTTTATATATACAATATATCATAATATATTTCAAATATTTGATGTAAAGTCACTAGGTTCAGCATGTTAGCTTAAACGCTTTGTACGCTAACAGCGAAATACCGATTATTTATGCAAACAGTGTGGACCCGGATGAGACACCAATTAACCCAGTGTCCCATCGTACATTAATGGTTTGACACGCTCATCGCATTTTTGAAGAAAAATGCATGCAAATTTAATTTCAAGAATTGCAGCAGCTAAAAAAGATTTGCAGACAACAATTTCCTAACATGCAAAGAGTTAACTCTTTCACTGCTAATGCCGGATCTGTGATTACCTATGCAAACAGTTTGGATCCAGATGAGACACCGAGTAACTCGGCGTCTCATCAGGATCCAAACTGTTTGTTACTGTTAAATTTTTTTTAAACAAAAATTAAGAAAACTAAAGAATTGAAAATTGTAGCAGACGACAAAGTTTGCAGACGACAAAATTTGGCAGCGAAAGAGTTAAGCAGCTACAGTAACGTACTAACGTTTAGACATTATTGCCTATTACAAGTCTCTCGTCTGCACTCTAATATTTAATATGAGCAATGCATGCCATATTAATATGATCAATGAAAATTGAGTGAAACCTATTTCGCTTATAATTGATACTAAAGCATTCCCCGTACCATTATTCAAAACAGGCAGACAAATTCATATAATTTTTGCAGGTATTGATCTCTCAATTTATGATTTTCACGCCACACAACTTCACACCAGAAAATGGCAGTAATTAATGATAATTCGCTTGATAATAGATTTAATTGGTTCTTTTTATGGTAATAATTATCAAAACAGATAATGAAGTAAACCTTGAAAGAGACATATAGCATTGATATCATAAAATGCAGCGAAAATTGACGCTACGGGCATAATGAAATTTGCTGCTTTCTGTATAACTACTCCGATCTTCAAATTAAGTCACTGAATGTCATATTAAATGAAAAAATAGATACAAGAAGAAAGAATTTAATCTTTTGAAATTTCACATCACACATAGCAGATCAGTTTTAATTGGCCGAGGAATCTCCATTATCTTTGCTAGGTGATTGACAGGAAAATGAGGAATTACTGTATTTAAATAGTTAAATCCAATCCAGTGTTTAAGGCTTTGTCACTTTTAATGTGATAACCAATTACGTTATTTAAGGATATCCAAAAACATTAAAAATGACACATTATTAAGTTTTTTTCACAGTGAATCTCCAGAGTTGAGTTTTAATTCATCAATAGGATTAACTCTTTAATCCATGAATATTCATGTAAGAAATAATGACAACATGAATATTAATTAGATTGTTATAATAGATTTTTGGCCATGGCACAAACTATAGTCATATTTACGTCACATCATTAGCAAACAGAGCAGAATACATATAGAACAAGGAAAGGGGTTACAGCAAAGTTCACTCAGTATGAAAGGCTGAAAGAAGATTTTGATTGACAATCAGTGTAGACTTTGATCAGAAGGATCCGCTAGGAACCCTCTTATCTGGGTCTACACTGTTGGAAATTGTTTCTGGCAATCAAAGGCTTAAATGACAAACTGTTTAACCCTTTCCCTCATATAAACGTGTTTTCATGCATCTGCAAACAGAGTAGACCCAGATCAGACGGCCCCTAGTGGAGCCGTCTGATCAGGGTCTGCTCTGTTTGCTAATAGAATTTGATAGATATGTTTCTTTGCTTTCTAAAATATTTACAATGTTTCACCTTCCATATTTCATTATAACTATTTTGTTAATGAATATTCAGTAGGTACTGACAAACGGAATAGATATAGAACAGGGAAAGGGTTAAATATAACATCTTATCTAACAAGTCTAGCAAACAAAATCAAAAGTCAGGTGAATCAGTATAACTTTAAGTCAATACGATGAACATGTAATGAAACAATAATAACACTTTTATAAGCCTGGGAAAAATATCTAAAACCTTATCTGTAACAATGTATTGTATTCAAATTTAGATTGGTACATTCGTATCTGGAAACATATTGGGCAAGTACCCTGGTCCAAGTCTCCGAGATCATGAACTGCAAAGCATAACCTTTACACATATTTGTCGTCATTTCGAGTAGATTGCCACATCAAAAAAATGAAATAGAACAGCCCTGACCTGAGACAAGAAAAGTCGATTGACAGATTCATAACATGCAAAGAGATGACGAGTTATAGAAAGTCAATTTGCGCAGGCAGCTAGTGCCAGGCGGCCATTCACTGCCCGCTGTCTGCTCAATTATAATCCACTAATATCCATTGATCTTGGGAAACAAAGAAATAACAATAATTACCCTGTCCATATATAGGTCGTTATGCAGTCTCTGAAGACAGCTTTTGTCTTACTGACCAGGTCTGCTTATTACAAATCTACTGTATTTTTCAGCTCAGATCTGTAATTCTTGAATCTGTTAATCCTTTAAAACTTTACCTGTTGAATATTCATTAAAGATATACTGATATCATGAATATTAATTAAATTATTTTTTATCAGAACAAACTATATAATAAGATCAATATTAAAGCATAGAGAGCCGACCCTGATCAGACAACTCCTATAGGAGACATCTGATCAGGGTCTACTAAATTTGCAAATGCATGAAAAGGTGTTTATATGATGGAAAGAATTGATCAGCTTCATTTTTATAATGGCATAATATGAACACAGCAATTTTTGGCCATGGCAGAATCAGATCTGTATAATTCCATAAGCAAAAAGCAGACCCTAATCAGACACCACCTAACAACAGACCATAATCAGGTATCATCTAAAAACAGCAGACACTAATCAGACATCACCTAACAGCAGACCCTAATCAGACACCACATCACAGCAGACCCTAATCAGACACCACATCACAGCAGACCCTAATCAGACACCACCTAACAAAAGACCCTAATTAGACGCCACCTGACAGCAAACCCTAATCAGACACCATCTAACAGCAGACCCTAGTCAGACATCACCTAAAGAGCAGCCCTTAATCAGACATCAGCTAGCAGCAGACTCTAATCAGACATCATCTGATCTGGTGCAAAAGCATAAAACATGTGTATATATGGTGTAGAGTGTTAATACAAGAATTAATTTGATTTATATTCATAATAGACCGACCGAGTCTTGCATAAATATTCATCAGGTACTGAGTTATGGTGCTTTCTCCCCATTACTTGTTCAAGATGGAAGCAAACTGTCAAGGAATCCCCACAGCAATAAGAGCGAAATATCTGCCATTGTTATAACAGTTCATTAGTGTGAAATTTGTTAGTGTTTGAAATGTTAAAAAATTGTTAGTGTTTGAATTTGTTAGTGTTTAAGAATTTGTTAACCCTTCGCTTGCTGAATTTTAAAATACATTTCTCCTTCTTTACCCATGCCCTGGTGTATAATTACATATATATTCACTGTGTATACGTATTTCGCTGTGCAATCACTACTGTGGAGTGCACTGGTTGCACGATCAACTTGTAAATAGTGCAGACCCTGATGAGACAGCTCCTGCAGGAGCTGTCTCATCTGGGTCTTCACTATTTACAGGTAGGTATATTGACGCGAATAGCAAGCGAAGGGTTAAGTGTTTGAAATTTGTTAGTGTTTTGCTCTGTGCACCATGCCTTAATTGGGGAGTGGGAGGACTTTATCCCCTTTTTATTCCAAATTCAAATAAGTCAAGCTTGCCATCTTTTTAAGAAAATTGTATGTAACATCACACGATTCTGAGTCCTCTCATCTGCATCTACATTGTCTACATAGTTTGCCAAGGACGTTAGGGACTTGCATTATGTGTATTCCAACCATAACCCATTCCCGCATAGGCTATTTTTAGATCCAACCACTTTGAATAAATCTACCGAAAAGGCGCATTAACTAGAGAAAAGGATTTTTTTTTAATTTTGTAGTTTGAAACCATTGTGATAAATAGAGCATTTGCTCCTATAGGAGCAAAATTTTAATGCTCTTGATTTATCACAATGGTTTCACAAAGTGAAAAGCGTCAAAAGGCGTCAATATGCGGGAATGGGTTAAGTGCTCCCTGCAATAGTCAGATAAAATGCATTTTAATTCTTTGCACCCTAACAATCAGGGGCGTTGCTAGCGATTCAATATGCATAACATCAATGTGAAAGGTGAATACAGTATTATGGCAACAAGAGCATGGCAAGCGGGTGCCAACGCTCGTCTGTCGTCATTGTCAAGATGAACATGCATACCAAAAATGAAGGTTGTAAATGAAAAATTGAAGAAGTTATGGTCAATGTTAAGATTTTGGTGGACGACGACAACGACGCCGGAGTTACGACAATAGCTCATGATTTCTTCGAAACAGACGAGCTAAAAATGGAACAAAAATTGGAAGTTAAGGGGGTAGACTTTGATCAACATTCTGTCTTGTCATGTAAGCTTAAATTTAACCCATTCCTTCATCTTGACATCTGTAAAAATCAACTTTTGAAACCATTATGATAAACAGAGCATTTGCAACTATTACAATGGTTTCAGAACTATATAATTTAATTAGGATTCAAACCATTTGTTATTTTGTATATTTAAAGAAAATTGGAAGAAAAAAGAGTAAGAATTAGTAGCAGACAACAGTTTTTGCAAACAACAATTACTTAATTTGCAAGAAATTATTTATTGACAATTAACTATCAAGTCTCATGAAAAAATATGATTATGAAATTATCTTTACAAAATATTAAAATATACAAAAGGGCAGAAATTTTGCAATTAACTCAATAACAATAGCAATTAAAAGAATCAAATCAATACAAACTGAGGAAAAAGTGGGAAGATGAGGGGAAAGGGGGGGGGGGGATTTCACAGAATCCAACTATGTACCAGACATCTGAAGGTACACAACTGGCATTTAATATTACTGCTTTTAGAAGAAAAAGTTGGAAATGCTACTGTGAGAAAAGAGCAATAAATAAAATTTCGGCTGTAAAATCTTACAATATGTATCGGCCACTGGAAAGCATGTGTCTACCCTTCATTCAAAACAGAACCATTTATTCCAGAAACCAATTCCGAATATGGAAGAAACATCTTCTAGTCCGGAAAAGCTTCCGTAAATAGGTTAGCACTTAGAGCTTCTTCAAAGCAACCCAGACGGTGTATATCTTGTTTTTAATACCAGGATTAAAACAATGAATCCCTGAGTTCTCATACGCAATCCCTGCATTACAAGAAAATTTAAAAAGCAGTGGCATACTTGGTTTTGCAGGTCAACTATTGGTACTTCTACCCTTAGAACAGTAACTGTTCTCTGCAAAAAAAAATGCATAAATTTTGAAGATTCTAAATATAATTTGGAGTAAGTAAAATTGGATCCTGATGAGAGATCTTGACCTCAAATTTTTGTCCATGTTTTATCTAGATCCAACCTGTTTGTAAGCATTTTTTTTTAACCCTTTCAGTGCGGGAAACAAGAAACTAAAGTCCTTTGCAAACAGTGTAGACCCAGATGAGAGGGCTCCTAAAGGAGCCCTCTCATCTGGGTCTGCTCCGTTTGTCATGTTATACTTTTCTTTTAAAAAAACACCCCTGAATATTCATAATAAGCATGACCTGCTTCAATATCGGAATAGTCCATATAAAAATTTAGCATTTAAAGGGTGAAGAATTCCAAGAAAATCGAAAAAGTTAACCCTTACATGCTATTAACTCTTTGCACGCTAAGTAATTTTTCGTCTGCAACAATTGTCCTCTGCTTCAATTCTTAGGATAACATTTCTCACCTTTCTTTATCAAAACATGGTCAATTCATCAAACAGCTTGGATCCTGTTGAGATGCCGAGTTACTATTTTATTGGCATTGAAGCCGTTTGCAAATGCATGTCAAGTTGCAGATAGCAGGATAATGTTTAACCCTTACAACGCTGAATTGTCAAATGGACTATTCCAAAATTCAAACAGGTCAAGATTTCGGGGAATGTTTAGCAATTTTTCTAAAGAAAACTGTAACATGACAAACAGTGCAGACCCTGATGAGAGGGCTCCTCTAGGAGCCCTCTCATCTGGGTCTACATTGTTTGCAAAGGACATTAGTGACTCGTGTCCCACACTGTATGGGTTAAGCTTCTGAGACAAAGTATCTAGAATCATAGTATATTTGACTTTTAGCAAACTGGGCAAATTTGTGATATGTAAAATGTAGGCCTAGTAAAAATAAATGGTCACCTCATCAGGATCCAAACTGTTTGACATTCTTACCAGTTCTAAGAATAGGTGCAGTGAAAAAAACAAATAAGGGTAGATGTACATGGCATTTTTTTCCTGCTGAAAAAGATTTGTTCAGAAAAGCTAAATGCTAAGAGATTAAATGCTAAAGAACTCAAAGTAAGATGGGAAAGCTGAACAGTTTGCAACAATACAGTCAAATCCCTCTATGGTAATCACTTTATGAACAAATATAAGTGTCTTTAAAACTTACTTGTTCAATATTCATACATGTAAGAAATAATGACGTCATTAATATTTATTAGCTGAATATAAACATAGGATGTTTTTACCTGGGCAGAAACTATAGAATCACATCTATATAATTCCATAAACAAACAGAGTAGACTCGGATCAGACACCTCCGATAGGAGACATCTGATCTGTGTCTTCTCTGTTTGCAAATGCCTAAAATGGTGATTATATGAAGGAAAAAAGCAGGTGGTTGCTTTATGGAGGATGAAAGTACAGTAGAACCCCTCTAATGTGACCACTTCTTGAATAAACAATTCTGCCTTTATAAACAGGTGGTTGCTTAATGCAGGATGAAAGCTATGCAGAAAGCTCCTGTAGGAGCTTTTTGCATAACTTTGTCTTGCGTTAAGCTATCACCTGCCACCAAGAATTATGCCCATTTTTGGTGGTCGCATTAGAGGGGTTTTACTGTAATACAATAAAAGCTCCTGCATGAGATTTCTGTATAATTTTCATCCAGCATGAAGTAACCTGCCTTTAACCCTTTACTTCATAAATATGCCTGCATACGCCTTTGCAAACAGATCAGGGTCTGCTCTGTTTGATATAATCTGATTCTTCAGTTTTTTCCATGGCCAAAATTTCTTGTGCACATGTGCCATATAAAATAAATTCTTACATGAATAATCATGGAGTAAAGATTTAACCCTTCTCTTGCTGAATTCTAAAATACATTTCTCCTTCTTTACCCATGCCCTGTTGTATAATTACATATATCTTCACTGTGTACAAGTATTGTGCTCTGCAATCACTGCTGTGGAGTGCAAAGGTTGCACAATCAACTTGTAAATAGTGCAGACCCTGATGAGACAGCTCCTGCAGGAGCTGTCTCATCAGGGTCTTCACTATTTACAGGTAGGTATATTGACGCGAATAGCAAGCGAAGGGTTAAGATCCAGAATTAGATGTATATTTCTCCATACCTCAATCAAACATCACTGATTAACCCTTTCCTTCACATAAACACATTTTAATGCATTTTCAAACAGAGTAGACCCAGATCAGATGATTCCTGTAGGAGTCGTCTGATCAGGGTCTGCTCTGTTTGCCAATGGAGTATGATAGACCTGTTTCTTTACTTTCTAAAATGGCCACAATGTTCCACCACAATATTTCATCATACATGTAACTATTTTGTCCAAGAATATTCCGTAGGTATTGAAATTTGAAATAAACATTGAGCAGTCAACGGGTTAACTGTTTGTACAAATAAGACATTGATAATCTATGTAAACAGTTTGGATACAGATGAGACACAGATCCAAGCTGTTTGACACTTTGATAATAGTTTCCCTCATAGGCTATTTTAAGTCCCAACCTCTGAATAAATCTACCGAAAACGAGCATTTGTTAGCGAAAAGAATTTTTTTTAAAATTGTGTAAGTTTTGAAACCATTGTGATAATAAACAGAGCATTTGCTCCATAGGAGTAAATGCTCTATTTATCACAATGGTTTCAACACGTGATGTGTGCAGAGGCATCAAAATGTGTCAATATGAAGAAATGGGTTAAAGAAACTTGAAAGAAAAATGAATGTTACCAAAATGTAGCAGACAATTATTTAGCATGCAAGCGATAAAATCATCTCATAGAGACAATTCTAATGAGTTGGTCACAACGTAAGATCTGGTGGAGTTATAAAGGACTTGCAATACTCCCCTAGCCTACAACAATTAACCCTTCGCTTGCTTAATTTTAAAATACATTTCTCCTTCTTTACCCATGCCCTATTGTATAATTACATATATCTTCACTGTGTACAAGTATATCGCTGTGCAATCACTGCTCTGGAGTGCATTGGTTGCACAATCAACTTGTAAATAGTGCAGACCCTGATGAGACAGCTCCTGCAGGAGCTGTCTCATCTGGGTCTGCACTATTTACAGGTAGGTATATTGACGCGAATAGCAAGCGAAGGGTTAAATTAACCATTTACTCCATAAATACACCTTTGCAAACAGAGTAGACCCAGATCAAACAGCTCCTACAGGAGCCATCAGATCATGGTCAACTTTGTTTGCTTATGAACACAATATATATCTGATTCTTCAGTTTCCATCTTGGCTAAAGTTCATGTCATTATAAAAATTCAGTTAATTAATATTTATGATGTCATTATTTGTTTCATGAATATTCATGGAGAAAAGGGTTAAGAAGTAATAATTAATATTCCATCTCATAAGAATTTGTTATACCATATTCTCCCTAACAAAATGCTCCCCTCTTATAAATTTAAACTCCCCTACTCCCCATATTCCATATTTCAATGTAACTATTTTGTCCATGAATATTCAGTAGGTATTGAAATTTGGAATAAACATTAGAACAGGGAAAGGGTTAATCTGACAAGTGGCTAGTCTAATTGGAGAGGCCATCAGGCCGATCCACAGTGTTGGAATTGGATGTCGGCGTATTCTGGGATGGTTTTTAATTTATCTCGAGGAATTTTGAATTGGGATAGTAAAAAGAATATCGCCGTCTACTGGACGGGACAAGTTGTGGCTATTCGCATGTGTGAGTTTTGGTTATATAAAAAATATGCAGTCAAACTATCACTATCCAATGAGTTTGAATATTGAAGTATTTATAGAAAACGTGGTTGAATTTGAATAAAAAGATCAGTTGAATCCAGAATGTCGATATTTTAATTCAAATATACATTATTATTTTATCCCAGAACAAAGTGCAATGATTTTTGCATTCCGTATAAAATTCGAGTAACGGTAGGCTCAGTTTCTATTTTTAGATTGACCTACTCATAAATCGATGGAACTGAACAGATTATTTAGGTCTATGCCAGTTCCCATCCCTTTAAGAGTTTCTTAATCTAATTATCATGCGAGTAGAAAGGAAACATGTACTTATTATCCATTAATCCTTGCTTCCCGACTTGATTCTTATTAAACCGTGTTTCTCCAGCGGTGGATTAAGGTAATAAAACTAATAAAATCAGCGCTATTTATATCGATGGCAGTGTTCGAGTGGACTAAGGCATTGGGAATTAGTGCTCAAGTTTACCCTTTGTATGACCTGGCGTGGGTTCGAAATCCACCTATTACCAAAAAAAATGTTTCTCTTTTTTTTTTCTTTTCTCGTATTTGTGTAATTCTATTGGTGATTTTTCCGTTATTCCATCAACATATTTACAGAAAATTGAAATACTAGGCAGTGGTGCTTGATCGTCATCATCTTCGTTCTATTTATAGCACATGTACTATTTGATATGCACAATACATGTAGTTATTTATAGAAACCTATTTACGATCTGGTGCCAAAACCTTGTCAAACGGCCCCCGTATATAGCAACTGTTCGATAAAAAACTGCTACAGGCCTCTCCTTGGCTTCCTTTTAGAAGGAAGCCAACTTGTACTCTCTAGTATCTGGAGTCCGATGATCTACAGTACTAGTAGCTTGTCTTGTGTGGTCATCAAAGACTGACCTCAGATGACTTGAGTATCTCACAGACAACAGCAGTGACTTGAGGTCACCAAGATTACTGGACTCAGATGACCACATCAGTAGCCATTGGTGGTTGGTCAATTGGCCGATAGTGATCAGAGTCTATTGTTGAGTGAGCATATATTGATCTCTGAGAAATGAACCAGGACAATGCCATAGTTTTGATTCCGATATAATAGAAATGGCATATTTGCAAACAGAATAAATAGACCAAGATCAGACGGCTCCTACAGGAACCATCTGATCAGGGTCTGCTCTGTTTGCTAATTCACTGCTACATATTGTCATCTGCAACATTTCTCAATTTTTTCGATTTCTAAAGTTGATTTTAACTCTTTATTCCATGAATATTCATTTAAGAAATAATGACAACATGGATATTAATTATATAAATTGCTATAATAGCATATGGACACAGGAATTTGTTAGTCATGACAGAAACTGTAGAATCATATCTAATAATATCATAAGCAAACAGAGCAGACCCTGATCAGACTGCTCCTACAGGCAAAGGTGTTGAAAAGAGTATTTATGGAGGAAAGGGTTAACCCTTTCCCTCATATAAACGACTTTTTACACATTTTTCTGCTCTGCTTGCTTTTGACATGATAAAGATCTGATTCTACAGCTGTTGCAAGAGCAAAAGTTCACATTATAAAAATTGAGCTAATAAATATTCATTTTGGTCATTATTTCTTACGTGAATACTGAACAAGGAAAGGGTTAATAATAGTATACAACAATGTAGACCCTGTTTGATGAGAAACATTTCATCAGGATCCATCCTGTTCATTAACCCATTACCGTATAGGCTATTTTTAGACCCAACCTCTTTGAATAAATCTACCAAAATGGAACATATACTAGAGGAAAGGATTTTTTTTAGAATTGTGTAGTTTTGAAACCATTGTGATAAATAGAGCATTTGCTCCTATGGAGCAAATGCTCTATTTATCACAATGGTTTCATGAAGTGACTTTTGTAGAGGCGTCAAAAGGCGTCAGTATGAGGGAAAGGGTTAAAGTGATCACAGATTCACCTATACCAGCAAAATTTAACCTTTTACCTGTTCAATATTCATGTAAGAAATAATGATGTCATGAATACTTATTAACTGAATTTTCATAATAGTACATGAAGACAATATTTTCTTACTTTGGCTGAAAGTGCACAATCACAACTATATAATTCTATAAGCAAACAGAGTAGGCCCTAATCTGAGGGAAAGGGATAAGGCCCTTTGCAGATGACTTTGACAGTTGTTTGAAAAAAATGCAAAATGTGTAGATCTTGATCAAAACTATTGTTGCAATGACTAGCTGGTTGAAGCAAATGCAGCTTTCACAGATTTTAGGTAAGTAACAAGAGTGCTCGAAAGAACACATGTGTCATCTTCTCGCAGGTGACACAAAAACAGTTAATCCGCTGGAGTGGAAAATCGGAACAAAAGGGAATAACTCAAAAAGTATTGCATGTAGAATGACGAACCTTAGTTACATCAATGGTCCTCAATGAGAGGAAGATACGTGTGAAATTCTATAATGATTACTTTAGAAATGAAGGCCAAAAAAATAAAGTGTGATGGATAGACAGACAGACGGACGAACAGACAGACATGAAACTCTATAATTATTACTTAAGAAATGACAACCAAAAAAAGAAAGTGTGATGGACAGACAGACAGACAGACAGACGGACGGACAGACAGACAGACAGACAATAGAAAAGTGATATCTAAGTGACATACTGCCTCTCCTCAGGTGACACAAAAACTAATAAGAAACAAAAGAATAGGAAATACCACTCAAACCGGAATGTTATGCGACCTTCACAGTGACCGGAAATTGTTTTTCTTAAGCCTCCGTCACACTAGACCACGTCCATGAAGACCGCGCTGCGTCCTGAAAAATTCGTAGGACGTAGCGAGGACGGGGTAAAAATTATAAAAAATACATTTCTCAAGTTCCTGCTACGCTCATACCACGTTTGCGCTGGGTTCTTACTGCGTCCAACACGTTCCCACTATGTTCTTACTACGCGTGTATTCAGGCGGGTACCACGTCCAACACGTTCTTGCTATGCTTTAACTACGATCGTACTAGGTCCCTACTACGACCGCCGAGATAGCACTGCGTTCTTACCACGCGCTCATCACGTTCTCACCGCGTTCTATGGCTGCATATAAAATTCTGCGATTCGGCTCGATCTGATCATTCATTCTGCGACTTTCTTCTGAGCAACAGTAAAGTATTTTATACCAGAAAATATGCCAAGAAGAAAGGGGGGCTGCAAAACCGAGAACTCCATCACCAGCGAGTCATGGGTTGGAAGTTGTTCCTGAACCAGAACCTATCTGTCCATCCAGAAGAGCCTGTTGTCCAGCCAATACAGCAACATGCTGGAGAAGTTCTTGGTTGTCCATTCTATATTGAAATGGAAGTGAAAAAGAAATGAATCCAGTTTTTATACTCGACCACCAGAACGTGGCATGGTCGTGGCTAGAGCCTGCTGCAAACGTACCTTAGACGTGATAAGCACCGGTAGAACGTACTAAGAACCTAATGCGGTCTTTTGAAACGTAATAGGGACGTATCATTGTCGCAACACTAGCGTGGAAGGGTCGTAGTGAGAACCCGATGGACGTAGCAAGAACGTAGTGACAACCTAGAGACAACGTGATGCGAACGTCACACACTCGTCCACGTCTGCACTACGCGTGTATTGCGTCAATGAGGTTCTTACTAGGTTTTAGCTACGTAATTACCACGACCTTACCAAGTTCTTACCACGTCCTGATTTGACCACGTCCTCGCCACGTAAGTTTTGAACATGTTCAAAGTTCACCCACGTCCTTCGCGTCCATGAAGACCATACAACGCGCAAAGCCGTGTCTACTGCGTCTTCGCTACGTTGTACATGTTCGCACTGCGTTCTGGCATATTTTTGAGGACGTAGTGAGAACGTGGCCTAGTGTGACGGGGGTATTAGTACCAATGACCTTGACCTTGATCCATTGGACCTCCCAAAAGTGTACACGTGCATTCTATCTGTAAAATAACCTTGGTCAAAAAAGTCTTTCCTAAGACTAGTTATTCTCCAGAAATTCTTTTCTTTTATCTTAAGTAACACTAACCTTGACCTCCATCACAAAATCCTCTATATTCAACCGCAGGCTTTGTCTCCTAACATGCAAGCTATCACTAAACAAAGTTTGATAAAGACAGTCTGTACTTACAAAAGAAATCTGAAAAAATATTTTCTACTGTTTAGTGACTTTGAGTTTGATCCCAAAGCACTCCATTCCAGGAATGTCAACCTTTCTCTTCATACAAGCTGCATGTATATTAACTTTGATCACAAAATGTCTTCCTTAAATTAAAGTCTTTGCTAGGAAGCCATTTTTTTTGTTTTTAGTAACAGTGACCTTGACTCCAGCCCCCATCCCCATCTCCCAATCTAACCTTTGTACACATGCAAACTATCTTTTAACCCTTTACTATGTGATATTTTCAGGCAAGAAATAATGACATCATGAATATTAATTAGATTAATATTTATAATGGCACTGTGATCAAAATAAGGTTTTATCGCGACAGAAACTTTAGAATCCAATCTATATTATGTCAAAAGCAAACAGAGCAGACCCTGATGAGACAGCCCCTATAGGAGCCATCTGATCTGGGTCTACTTTGCAAAGGTGTAGAAAGCCGTATTTATGAAGTGAAGGGTTAAAACTGTGAGTTTTCTAACTAAAGATATTCCCAATCTAATAAACCAGAATTTTTCGGAAGAAAAATCTCGTGTTAACAATGACATTTCAAAACAGACTGCAACTTGAGTCAGACAGCAACTCACAGCAGTCGACATGTTCTATTGTGAAAAGGATATAAGTATTATTAAATGACAGAAGCTGCCAAGCCCTGGCAGGTCCAGTGGGACTGATCAGCCTACAAGGGATGACACTGTTCAATCATTGAAACCCAAGTTTGCCCAATGCAAGATGCCGTCTCACAATTATAACCTTTGGCCTGCTAAGTGACAATCCATTGGTTGAAAATGTTGTCTACAGTACTTCTGTTTTCTCCTTTCATTTATCTTTCATTTATTTTTCATTTATATTTCATTCATTTTGCTTCACAAAAATTTCCAGAGGCCCAAATAGTATTTTTGGTACATTTATTCAAAGAGGCTGGATCTAAAAATAGCCCATGAGGGATCAATCCAGATGAAACACAACATAAATTACTACCAGCATTTACTAGAGAAAAGGAAGGTGTTACAATTACATATGTAGTTTTGAAACCATTGTGACAAATAGAGCATTTGTCAAAAGGCATCAATATGAGGGAATGAGTTAAAACTATTTGTAAAAGAGGCATCTGCCTAAGGAAACAAGTTATAGGCCAGTGAAAATAAACAGTTACAGAGTAGGTAAATCGTTTATCTAATGTATACTTCCTCATATAAAAGTGTTTTCAGCATTTACAAACAGAGTAGACCCAGATCAGATGGCTCCTATAGGAGCCGTCTGATCAGGGTCTGCTCTGTTTGCTAATGAAATTAGAAAGATGATTTTTAATTTTCTAAAATGGCTACAATTTCCCTCCTTCAATATTTTGTTATAACTATTGTGGCCATGAATATTCAGTAGGTATCGAAATAAGGAATAAACATAGAACATGGAAAGATTTAAGCAAAAGAATATTACTTAGTACAGTATAACCTTGGTTATCCGACATACCTTCGGACCGCCTGAGACTGTCGGATGCATCGGTGTGTCGGTTGTTCAAAATCGGAAGAGAAATATACAACAACGATAAACATTGACTGTTGATATTTATTTACATTCGGCATGAAACCCGTTAGAATCAAATGTTAACATTCTTCACGCTACGTAAATGTCGTAGGAAAAATGAGTGCAGCAATTCTGAAAGTTTATGAAAATAAATGCACACTGGAACTCTTTTATACCGAGGACCGTTTTACTGAGGTATCCGGTGGTCTGTGTCGCCGATTTTTTTTTGTAAATACCTTATAATATGATTGAATATCGCAATGAAACATACGCTATATTTCACCCCAAACCCTATATTTCAACCCCATTAGACGGCCAGCAGACAGCCTGGCGGCCCGATTGAAAAGTGTGAAAACCCAATACACACTTTCAGAAGACTCGACTGTCAAAATGGAGGCTGAGCATCGTAACTTTCCGACATTACGGAAATCGTCGATCGAAATATCGTGACCGCTTCGGAAACTTCCGTTATGTTGGGAAAGTGCAAAGATTGGCCGCGTCGGTGTATTTCGTTATGTCGGAAGTGAACGAAATAAACCAAGCGTTGATATTGGCCTAAGGGGAAGATTATAATCGATGGCCTGATAATCCTTTCAACTCTTTTACCTGTTAAATGTGCCAATATGGGGTGTTGAGAAGTTTGTGTGCACGTTACTTTAATTGCATGGCGTCGGGTGTTTATGAAAAACAAACATCATTAGAAATCTAAACCCTGATTCAGAGCGGGGTTGGAGGTTATATGCTAATGTAGAAAAGGGTGTGTACTCTTTGACCAATCTAAATTTAAAACCCCAATAAATCACACGCGACATCACATGTGACCTTTCATTTTCTGGAAACGGTGACCTTTCATTTTTTGAAAACAGCGAGAGGCATATTTATTGTTTTAACACAGCGAATTTTAATCGGATTAGGGGTTTGTGACAGGCCAAGAGGCAAATTAACATTTTTCTCCCATACGCAAAATTTGACATCCTATCAACAAGTCAGTTTTGCTCGAAATTTCTTTATTTTAGGATGAGGGGGTTTATGTAAGTTTATGTAAGTACCCAGATAAATATCAGTGTGTCTAACAATTTGGATCCAGATGAGACGCAGAGCAATTCTGCATCTCATCTGTATGCAAATTGTTTTCATCAGTTAGATCTGGCAGAACAAGTAAAGTACATTTTATTTCAGATCGAGTTTACACCTAACGTTATTCAAACAACTATACATGTTTTCTATTACATGGATTAAGTGTGTGATCACAACGATAATAACCTGTAATTATAGATTTAGCCTGTACCCAAAATGTCGCGGAAGCGATAATTGCTCAGTTATAGGTGGTCCCAATTCAATACAACCGTCAACGTCGGATACGCAGGTGTGAAAAATGCCGCAATTATCACATTGGGACTTCCAAACAGTGTCGGATAACGGTTACGCGAGGATCCGTAAAACCAAGGTTTTAATTACATAGAACAAAGAAGGAAATGTTCGGGACCAAACATTGCTGTCGGATAAATTAGTTTGTCGGATGCAATAGGTTTCGGATAACCAAGGTTATACTGTACAGTAAAAACCCTCTAATGCGACCACCAAAAAGAAGTATAATTCTAGGTTTTAAATGCAGGTGGTCGCTTAATGCAGGTCAAAAGTTATGCAGAAAGCTCCTGCAGGAGCTTTCTGCATAACTTTTGACCTGCATTAAGCAACCACCTGCTTTTTAAGACATTTATTTCCATTCATAAAGTGGTCACATTCGAGGGAGGGGTATTACTGTAGTTTGATCTCTAGTTGACCAAGTTTGTTTAGCCGAATATTTAGGATAATTCTCGTAGCTCTAAATTCAGCATTCAAACTTTTAACCCCTTCAATGCTCAATTCTAAGATAGGTGTTAATATAAAATATACAGTCCGTTCATCATTAAAGGCTTAAACTAGCTGGATAATTTTGAATAACAAACTCGGCAGAACCTGATCAGACAATCCCTCTAAGAGTATATTGATCTGGATCAGTACTGTTTGCCCTGTATCCTGCATTCAAAGGGTTAAATTCAGACAAGCTAAACCATTGTTTTGTAACTGACAGAAAAAATTAATTCCAGTTTTCAAAAATTACCATTGCCTCATATGATCTGATGACGCATATTACAGTAAAACTCCTCTAAACTGGAATTCTATTAAAGAAGAATTTAGATACTTGAGGCAGGTAGCTGCTTAATTTAGGGTGAAAGTCATGCAGAAAGCTCCTGTAGGAGCTTTCTGCATGACTTTCACCCTGCGAAGAGCTGCCACCTGTCTTGCAGACCGGCATTAATACAAGTTTGAACATCCGGTTTAGAGGGGTTCTACTGTATATGAATATCATTTATCCATTTTAGTGCTAGGAGATAAAAAGAATAGTTTGCTCAAATCCCTAATGTTATATTATAAGTTAACTTTTTCAGGGATTACCATATTAATTATACCTACAAAAACATTGGCATATTGATTCAGATGAGATGGTGTGCAACTCGGCGTCTCATCTGGATCCAAGCTGTTGACAAGTGTCGGTCATGTCATTACTAGCAGGAAAAAGTTTAACCCTTACAATGTGGGACACAAGTCACTGATGTCCTTTGCAAATAGTGTAGACCCAAATGAGAGGGCTTCTAGAGGAGCCCTCTCAAGGTCTGCACTGTTTGTCATGCTACACTTTTCTTTAGAAAAATCCCTTAATATTTACCATAAGCTTGAATTGTTTGAATTTTGGAATAGTCCATTTGACAATTCAGCGTTGTAAGGGTTATACAGAACCTAGTATTAACTCTTATCCCGCTATTCGTTACCCAACTCATATCTAGAAACAGTATGGATCCAGATGAGGTGCTAAGTAGCTTTGTGTTTCATCCCGATCCAAGCTGTCCGACACTCAGCCAATAGTTTCTATAAAGCTTTGACAAATCGAAAGCAGTCAAAAATTGCACCAGATTCAAATACCATGAGACATTAGTTTTTCACAGTGTAAGTTAAAAGTTAAAAATTCCACTTAGAGGTTATCATTACATTTGGACCAGTACAATTTCTTTATGACTTTTATTCACAAAGACCATCACTTGATGTGGAAAATGATAGCTTCGTCTTCATGTTGCTCCAAGGTAACAATTAAACCATTTCTGGGAATTTCTCCTGAACTCTCCCTTCATGTACACGAAGGGCAGTGTTTAGAAATCATTTCTCCGGTCCTAATTGAATTCCAAAATTACTGAAATAACTCAAGCTGACTTAAATAGGACCAGCAATCTTCACAGAAGCTTTGGACGAGTCTCAGTAAACAAGTTACGGACAGATAAACCTTACTTTACATACCATGGCAGCTTTTTTCTCCCCGCTAATAACGTGGTCAGCCTAATTACCGCGTTGTATGAGATTTTCTCTAGAAGACCAAGCCAAGCCTGGCATAATTATGTACGACTAAAACAATTAGCGTTCAAACTTCATCATGATCATAATCAATAGTTGGACAGTGAGATTTCATCGATTGCCTTCTTTTCTATGATTATGATGTCTCGTGTGTGCCTACAGAAGCACAAGCTGCTGGATACAGTAGTATATTACAATACTTGCAGAACGAAAATGACCATTATGCTTATTTGCTGTTAACCCATTCCCTCATATTGACGCCTTTTGACGCCTCTGTAAAAGTCACTTTTTGAAACTGTTGTGATAAATAGAGCATTTGCTCCATAAGAGCAATGCTCTATTTACCACAATGGTTTCAAAATTACACAATATTAAAGTTTCCCTTTTTCTAGTAATGCTCCATTTCAGTAGATTAATTCAAAGAGGTTGGGTCTAAAATAGCCTATGACGGAATGGGTTAATACGGAAGTTTTGTCATTTACATTAGATAAGATATGTTCTGATCTATCAAAATCTGTCACTTCTCAGCCAAACCCAATCTTGATGCTACTCCAGAGCTACAGATAAAGGTGAGTACTCAAATATTAAAATCGTCATTTCTCCACCAAACCCTATATTGTGACCACTCTTTAGAATCGTCTCGAAGAGACGATTCTAAAGAGTGGTCACAACATGGGATTTGGTGGAGAAATAAAGAAGTTACACTAGGAACTATTTTAATTTACGCATCTTATTTGGAGCTCTGCTACTCATTAGAATTACATCTTTGAGGCAATTTTAATGAGTAGTAGCAAGATAGAATAGAACTATCAAGTGGAATGGTAGTTTTACTCATTCGCCGTCACATACAGTCAGCTGCAAAATCTGATATTTGCTTTGCTGTTTCAGTTTTGAATTTTTTCCATTTTGGTGACATTTTATGATCACTGTATATATGCTTAATTCCATAAAAACGCTTTTCTACAACTCTGCAAACAGAGAAATGTCTGATCAGGGTCTGCTCTGTTTGCTTATGATATAATATAAATATGATTCTACAGTTTCTGGCATGGTCGACAATTTGTGTGTCCATGACTATGCTATATTACAAGTTAATCTAATTAATATTCATGACATAATTATTTCTTACATGAATATTCATGAAGAAAAGATGACTACTTCTTTCTTACGTCTGATGGCGTTACTTTCAAGATGATTCAAGGATTGACCTTACAAGGCCATATGATATAAAATAAAACCAACTTCAAAAGAAAGCAACTGCCTGTCATTATATGTTCAGATGATACAGGTATTAAAGACTTTTTCATGTTCTGTTAACCCTTCGCTTGCTGAATTTTAAAATGCATTTCTCCTTCTTTACCTATGCCCTGTTGTATAATTACATATACCTTCACTGTGTACAAGTATTGCGCTGTGCAATCACTGCTGTGGAGTGCACTGGTTGCATGATCAACTTGTAAATAGTGCAGACCCCGATGAGACAGCTCCTGCAGGAGCTGTCTAATCTGGGTCTTCACTATTTACAGATAGGTATATTGACGTGAATAACAAGTGAAGGGTTAATTTGATTTAAGAATGGCCAGCGTATAGGATTTCTTGTAATACTGGGGTTAAGCATCAGAAGTCATATCATTTCAGCCATTAGATGAAGAAACGAAAATTAGATCAATGAAGGAAGATTTGACTGTCCAGTCAAACACATGTGTCCCTTTACCAATTTATGACTTTTTGTAGATATAGAGTTTTATAAATACTACTTTTCCACAAATTAATAGTTTTGTAATGTATTAATTTTCTTGTACTTTCGCCAGTTTCTAATCAGAATACAGAATTACTATTTTGCTAAACAATAATGTTTTATCTCAATAAATTCAAAGAGTTATAGCCATCGGCTATCAGAATCTGAACTTGTGATTAACCCTTTCCTTGTTCTATGTTTATTTCAAATTTCAATACCTACTGAATAATCATAAACAAAATAGTTACAATGAAATATGGAAGGTGGAGCAATGTAGCCATTTTAGTAACAAAAGAAACAGATCTACCAATTTCATAAGCAAACAGAGCAGACCCTGATCAGATGGCTCCTATACGAGCCATCTGATCTGGGTCTACTCTGTTTGCAAATGCTTGAACACAAATTTATATGAAGGATAGAGGTAACTTTGCAAACAGTTCAGGTCCAGCTAAGACACCCAGAAGCTCCGTGTGTCTAATCTGGGTCCAGACAGATTGACATTAGTATTTTATGTTTTAGAAAAAGACAATATATTTTAATTGTTCTTTGAATACAAAATGGGACATATTAGACAGTGTAGAAATAATGCTCATAAGTTTTACTCTTTACGTATTATATATTTAGTCAAAATTTCAATACCTGGAATGTGGAACGTGGAACACTGTAGCCATTTTAGAAAGTAAAGAAACAGATCTATCAAATTCCATTAGCAAACAGAGCAGACCCTGATCAGACGGCTCCTAAAGGAGCCGTCTGATCTGGGTCTTCTCTGTTTGCAAATGCGTGAAAAGGTGTTTGTATGAAAGAAACGGTTAACCAAGTCCCACTCGATCAATATTCAAGAGTTCAGGACCTTATGAACTATCACTGGCCGACCTTTACAATAAAGCATGGACAGAAGATGTTTAGGCCAAAGAAGGTACTGTAGAAACACATCCCTCAAATACCATTAGCAAACAGAGAAGACCCTGATCAGACAGCTCCAAGCTCAGAATCTGACCAATCAGATGCTTGAGAATGATCTCAGACTCAAGCAAAGAGTTTTATAACCTCGGGCATGGAGAGAGGAGATTGGGTGCCCAAACACTTGGGGTAAATAGGGTATAATAAAAACATGATATAGGTAACAGAGATATCAATTAGTCTGTAATTACAGTTGAATAACCAAATGAAACATTTTACCGCCATATCAATTACACAAATAAATGACAATTTGATTTGATTTGATTTTTCCCCCTTATAATGCTGGATAATGATTATATATTCAGTAATTGGTCATGCTATTAACCCTCTACTTCATAAATGTCTACACCCTTGCAAACAGAGTAGACCAAGATCAAACAAATGGTACAGGAGCCGTCTGATCAGGGTCTGCTCTGTTTGCTTATGAAATAATATAGATATTATTCTACATGTTTTGCCATGGCCAAAATTTACTGTTTTCATATGTTATTATAAAACGTAATCTAATAAAATATTCATGATGTCATTATTTCTTACAGAAATATTCATGGAGTAAAGGATTAAGAATTAATTTGTATAAACAAGAGGGCCAGAATGGCCCTGACATCGCTCACCAGGCAATCAGAGGAGAAGATGTTCAAAGTTTTCACTATATGTTTCTATTGAAAACTGGCCACCCCTGGGGCGGGGCCAATTTTGATCAAAGGGGCATAATGTATATAACTTTTGTAGAGGACCTGAACATGATGCTATGTGCCAAATATGAAAGCTGAGAACCTTCCAGTTTCTGAGGAAAATATTTTCAAATTTGACACTATATGTTTCTATTGCGAACTGGCTACCCCTGGGGCGGGGCCAATTTTGACCTAGGGGGCATAATTTATATAACTCTTGCAGAGGATCTGAACATGATGTTATGTGTCAAATATGAAAGCTGAGAACCTTCCAGTTTCTGAGGAGAAGATTTTCAAAGTTGTCACTATATGTTTCTATTGAGACATGGCTACCCCTGGGGCGGGGCCAATTTTGACCCCTGGGGCATAATTTATACAACTTTTGTAGAGGACTTGAATATGATCCTATGTGCCAAATATGAAAGCTAAGAACCCTGTAGATTTAGAGGAGAAGATTTTCAAAGTTTTCACTATATGTTTCTATTGAAAACCTGCCACCCCTGGGGCGGGGTCAATTTTGACCCCAGGGGCATAATGTATATAACTTTTGTAGAGGACCTGAACATGATGCTATGTGCCAAATATGAAAGCTGAGAACCTTTCAGTTTCAGAGAAGAATATATTCAAAGTTTTACCATATATTTCTATTGAAAACTGGCTACCCCTGGGGCGGGGCCAATTTTGACCCCAAGGGCATAATTTATAAAAAAAATTTGTAGAGGACCTGAACATGATGCTATGTGCCAAATATGAAAGCTGAGAACCTTCCAGTTTCAGAGGAGAAGATTTTCAAAGTTTCACTATATGTTTCTATTGAAAACTGACCACCCCTGGGGCGGGCCAATTTTGACCCAAGGGGCATAATTTATATAAATTTTGTAGAGGACCTGAACATGATGCTATGTGCCAAATATGAAAGCTGGGAACCCTGTAGATTCAGAAGAAAAGATTTTCAAAGTTGTCACAATATGTTTCTATTCAAAACTGGCTACCCCTGGGGCGGGGCCAATTTTGACCCCAGGGGCATACTTTATATAACTTTTGTAGAGGACCTGAACATGATGCTATGTGCCAAATATGAAAGCTGAGAACGCTGTAGATTCAGAGAAGAAGATTTTCAAAGTTGTCACTATGTTTCTAATGAAATCTGGCTACCCCTGGGGCGGGGCCAATTTTGACCCCAGGGGCATAATTTATATAACTTTTGTAGAGGACCTGAACATGCTGCTATGTGCCAAATATGAAAGCTGAGAACCCTGTAGATTCAGAGGAGATGATTTTCAAAGTTTTACTATATATTTCAATAGAAAACAAGGCACCCCTGGGGCGGGGCCAATTTTGACCCCAGGGGCAAAATTTATATAACTTTTGTAGAGGACCTAAAGATGATGCTATGTACCAAAGATGAAAGCTGAGAACCCTGTAGATTCAGAGGAGAAGATTTTTAAAGGTTCAAATTGTTGACGCCCGACGACGGACGACGGACGACACACGACGACGGACATCAAGTGATCACAAAAGCTCACCCTGAGCACAAAAGTGCTCTGGTGAGCTAAAAATGTAAATGATATAAAAAGTACACAGACATCGACTTTTTCCCTGTTGCATATTCATGTAAAAAATAATGACATCATGAATAGTTATTAACTGAATTTTTATAATGGAATATGAACACAAGCTTTTATAGTATTGGCAGAAACTGTAGTCAGATCTATTATAATTTCATAAGCATACAGAGCAGACCCCTAATCAGAGGGCTTCTACAGGGTCTATTTGATCTGGGTCTATTCTGTATGCAAAAGCATATATATCAGGTAAAGCTTTAACTCATTCCCCCTAGACTATTTTTAGATCCAACCTCTTTTGATGCATCTACCGAAAAGGAGCATTAACTAGAGAAAAGGAAATTGTTTAGAAGTTTGTAATTTGAAACCATTGTGATAAATAGAGCATTTTGCTCCCATAGGACCAAATGCTCTATTTATCACAATGGTCTCAACAGATGACTTTTACAGAGGCATAGAAAGGCGTATTTATGGAGGAAAGGGTCAACCTATTCCCTCATAGGCTATTTTTAGACCCAACCTCTTAGAACAAATCTACTGAAAAGCAGCATTAATCAGAATAAAAAAGAACATTTTAGAACTGTGTAGTTTTGAAACAACTGTGATAAATGGAGGAAATGCTTTATTTATCACAATGGTTCAAAAAGTGATTCTTACAGAGGCATCAAAAGGTGTCAATATGAGGGAATGGGTTAAAGCAACACTTAAAGATGTGAATGGAGAAAGTCAGCAAATAATATCATCAGCACATCAGAAGGTCAAAATATTGGCATTATTGATGGGTAATTAAAAATGGAGAAAAAACAAAGCACATTTTGCTTTTCCCCTGCCATTACATGAAGCAGCTGCCAGTTTAACTCTTTTCACAGAAGACACGAGTTTATGATAACTTTTGAAAATGGTTAGAACCAAAACGAGAAGCTGCGTACCTCTGCATCTCATCTGGATCAAAACTGTTTGACACTTGATTGGTGCTTTTGAAGAAAATTGAAAGATCAATTAATTTTTGTAATTGCAGCAGACGACAATTTTTTGCCAACAACAATTACTTGACGCGCAAAGAGTTAATGCATGGTTGTAGAATATAATAAAAGCCAGACCAATTCATCATAATTAAAGGTAGAGTAAACGCTCCGAATATATAAAATCAATATAGTTACTTAACCCTTTGAGTGTGAGAAACCCTGTGTACTGTCATTTGCAAACAGTGTAGACCCAGATCAAAGGGCTGCACGAGGATCTACATTTTGAGCTGTTTATCATTCAATTCCTCGCACAAATCATAATATTTTACACTGAATAGACTCTACCATTAAGCAGTAATGTACTATTCCATTTTGAAAAATCAGCATTTAAAGGTTTAAAACGAAATACAGCGATTTGCCAATTTTAGCGTTTTTTCTTATAATGTTTGTGCCATATTATTCTAACCTCACTTTTATAGAATTTTGGTAATTTTTTACTCCCAATTTCACAGCAGACAGCAAACAACTATAAAGAGGTCATTACTCTGTTTCAGGGAATAAGAGTAATTTTGGATCCAGTAATTTTGGATCCAATGTAGATGAACTAGGTCTTTTCACCCTTACAGGTGAGCTTATTCTTACCCTTTACCTGTCCTGTTTACTCCAAATTTTAATACCTACTGAATATTCATGGAAAAATTGTTATAGTGAAATATGGAAGGCAGAGCATTGTTGCCATTCAAAAACTAAAAGAACAGATCTATTAAATTCCATTAGCAAACAGAGCAGACACTGATCAGATGGCTCCTATAGGAGCTGTCCAATCTGGGTCTATTCTGTTTGTAAATGAGTGAAAAGGCGTTTATATGAGGGAAAGGGTTAACCAATTCACCCACATTGAAGCCTTTTGAGTCCTTGTATAAAGGTCACTTTTTGAAACCATGGTGATAAATAGGTCATTGGAGCCAAAATCTTGGTCAATTTCTTAACCCATTCCCTCATATTGTTACCTTTTGATGCCTTGTAAAAGTCCCTTTTTGAAACTTTATCACAATGGTTTCAAAACTACAACTTTTTCCAAGTATATACTCCTTTTCAGTAGATTGAGTCAGAGGTTGGGTCTAAAAATAGCCCATGAAGATATGGGTTAAAAAAGTGATTTGTTATAGAACAAGAAGGCCATGATAGCCTTGTATCGCTCACCTGGTTAACCCTTTCCGTCATACAAATGTTTTTACACACCTCTGCAAACAGGGTAGACCCAGATCAAATAACTCCTGTAGGAGCCATCGGATCAGGGTCCATTTTGTTTGGTTATTAAATTATAATAGATCTGACTCCACAGTTTCTACCAATACTAACAATTCAAGTGTATATATGCCATAAAAATTCAGCTAATAAATTTTCATGAAGTCATTATTTCTGAGATGAATATTCAACACAGGAAAGAGTTAACCCTTTCCTCCATAGGCTATTTTTAGATCAAACCACTTTGAATAAATCTACCGAAAAGGAGCATTAACTAAAGAAAAGGAATTTTTTTAGAATTGTGTAGTATTGAAACCATTGTGATAAATAGAGCATTTGCTCCTATAGGAGCAAATGCTCTATTTATCACATTGGTTTCATAAAGTGACATTTACAGAGGCGTAGAAAGGCGTAGTTATGGAGGAAAAGGTTAACAGGCAGAGTATATATGTACATCTTCCAAAATTATAAAAGGTAAAATGAACTATCTCCGACGTCTTGTGTAGACTGTACTTTAGTTACTAGTGAAACATTAGTCACTATGCTCTTCTCCTATAGGAGCCGTCTAATCAGGGTCTGCTCTGTTTGCATACAATATGGTATAGATATATTATAGTTAATCTGCCATGGCTAAAAGGCTAAACATTCCTGTGTCTTATGCTATTTCAACAATTAATCAAATTTTATATTTCTTGAAGTTTATCTAAATTCTTGCTATTTTTGAGGGAACCCTTCTCCTGTAGCTAAAGCCTTTACCTCATGAATATTCATGTTAGGAATAATGATATCATGAATTTTAACCCTTCGCTTGCTATTCACATCAATATACGTACCTGTAAATAGTGAAGACCCAGATGAGACAGCTCCTGCAGGAGCTGTCTCATCAGGGTCTGCACTATTTACAAATTGATTGTGCAACCAATGCACACCACAGCAGTGATTGCACAGCGAAATACTTGTACACAGTGAAGATATATGTAATTATACAACAGGGCATGGGTAAAGAAAGAGAAATGTATTTTAAAATTCAGCAAGCGAAGGGTTAATTAGATGAACTTTTATACTGGCGTAATGAAAAAGAGAACTTTGAACATGGCAGACATGGAATGATCAAATTGTAATCAATTTCATAGCAAACAGAGCAGACCCCGTTCAGACACCTCCTTCAGGAGCCATCCGAGTCTAGTGGGTCTATGCATACAGTAAACCCCCTCTAATGCAACCATCTAAAAGAGGTATAATTCTGGGTGGTAGAGGCAGATGGTAGCTTAATGTAGGACAAAAGTAATGCAGAAAGCTCCTAGGAGCTTTCTGCACTACTTTTGTCCTGCATTAAGCAACCACCTGCTTATAAAGACGCCCATGTTTATTCATTAAGTGGTCACATTAGAGGAGTTCTACTGTATTTGTGGAGTAAATGGTTAAATTGTTAATTCTAAACTGCTGCAATTGTTATTTTCTTCTGATTCATTCAAGCTTTTGAGAAGTTATTGACAGGGTAGCATACAGTTTGGATCTTCATTTCACCTGGATCCAACAGATAAATGTGCGTACTCAAATATTAATATCAGCATTTCTCTACCAAACCCTATGTTGTGACAACTCTTTAGAATCGTCTCCAAGAGTGGTCAAGGCATACGGTTTGGCAAATCAACACAGGATATTTTGGTTCAAGCAGAAACTGTAGAATCAGATCTATTAACATACCATAAGCAAACAGAGCTAAGGACCCTGATCAGACGGCTCCTACAGGAGTTGTCTGATCTGGGTCTACTCTGTTTGCATAGGGGTGAAATGGGGTTTATATGAGGAAAAGGGTTAACTGTCTCTTTCAATGCTGCATTTCCAAAATTCAGGGGTATACTTTTTAAATAAAATTGTAACATGACAAACAGTGCTCCTTTGGATGCCCTCTCATCTGGGTCTACAGTGTTTGCAAAACTCAAACAGGTCTTGGCTTCCCATGAATTTTCACCGACTGTTTTTAAACACTGACTGTTTTTAAAGAAAAGTGTAACATGACAAACAGTACAGACCCTGATGAGAGGGCCTCTGTAGGAGCCCTTTCTTCTGTGTCTACACTGATTGCAAAGGAAATTAGTGACTTGTTTACCACATTGTAAGGGTTAAAATTTTTTTGAAAAGGTCTACTCATGTTCAGATCTGATGAATTTTTGACCACTTCCAATTCAATTAAGTTTTCGAAAAACTGTCAACTGAGTGTAATTAGCTAGGACCTTGATGAGAAACAGAGTTAATTTGAGTCTCATCTAGATCTGGATTCAAGCTGTTTATAAATGCAAATCGAATCACATAGCGGTACGTAAGGGTTAACACTTACAGTGTGAGACATGAGTCACTAATGTCCTATATACAAACAGTGTAGACCCAGATGAGAGAGCTCCTCTTGGAGCTCTCTCATCAGTGTCTGCACTGTTTGTCATGTTACACTATTCTTTAAAAATATCCCTGAATATTCGCTAGAGGCTTGACCTGTTTGAATTTTGGAATAGTCCAACTGAAAATTTAGCATTAAGCGTATAATATTTCTTCTAGTACTCAAAATATGAGAAGGTAACCAAGAGAACAGTTTGAAGTATTACATATTCTGCAATCAGTTTGAAAACTGCTGACATTAGCTGTAAAAGTATCAATTTGAAATGTCTCGAAATAAATAATGAAGAAAAACTCCAATTCTGTTGAAATTTCACACTGAAATATGAGTCTGATAGAGTGAAATTTGAATTTGAATTCTAGAAATCTATTTCACGCTTAATACTGTAATTCTTTGAAATTGACTGTAAAAACTAATTTTTCAGAAAAGTCTATACTGGTGTTAACATGTGATAAAATCTGTCATAAACTCTATTCTAACACTCCACATTTCATTTCTGTTATAGAGGAGGTTTTTTTTATGGAATTGCAGTATTTGTTTTAAAAGTTATGCCCCAGACTGAAAAAAAAAATCTTGACAAAATTATGGTAACAAAGGGCATTTTGCCATAAATCAAGCGGAATTTATTGTTCTCTGCACTCTGCGACTGACTTCTCCTTGTCTTCCTCATTTGTTTAGAAGCAGTTACTTTAAACTTTTAACATGTTAAGCAATTTTTTATTTCCATCCACATGATTTACAGAGTACAGCATATTTTCAATTTATCTACAAGAATGTAATCACAGTAAGAAACAGTTTGAATCCAGATGAGATGACTAGTTAGTACTTACCCAGTATCTTATCTGTATACTAACTGTTTGCAAGGTAATCACAGATTTGTCAGTAGTGTTAATTAACCCTTTCCTCCATAAATACGCCTTTCTACGCCTCTGTAAAAATCACCAGTTGAAACAATTGTGATAGGAGCAAATAGGAGCAAATTATCAAAATGGTTTCAAACTACAAAATTCTAAAAAAAATCTTTCTCTAGTTAATGCTCCTTTTTGGTAGATTTATTCAAAGTGATTGGATCTAAAAATAGCCTATGAGGGAATGGGTTGATTAATTAATCCTTTACCTGTTCAATGTTTATATTTATATAAGAAATAATGACACCATTCACTTTGATTAGATTAATTTTTTATAATGACATAAAGACATGACATTTTTGCTCAGGCAGAAACTCTAGAATCGGATCTATATTATACCATAAGCAAACAGAACAGATCCTGATTAGACAGCTCCTACAGCAGCCATCTGATCTTGGTCTGCTCTGTTTGCAAAGGCATAGGAAAGAGAATTTATGGAGTAACTGGCTAAATGATAATCCTTATCCTTCCTTAAAAAATAATCTCTGCTCAAGATCTGATATTAGAAGCAAAATTTACCTACAGTAAAACTCCACTAATGCGACCACCTAAAAGAGGTACACTTCTGGGTACTAGATGCAGGACAAAAGTAATGCAGAAAGCTCCTCTAGGAGCTTTCTGCATTACTTTTATCCTGCATTAAGCAACCACTTGCTTATAAAGGCACCAATGCTTGTTCTTTAAGTGGTCGCATTAGAAGGGTTCTACTGTAATTGTGATTTGTTCAGCCTTTGAGAAACTATTGACCATTAGTGTCAAACAGCTTGGATCCAGATGGGACGCCAAGTTCCTCAACGTCTTATCTGGATCCAAGCTGTTTGCAAATAATGGTTAGATCACAATCATCAGCATAACGGTTAAACTGACAAAAACCTAACAGATTTGATTTGTTAACTCTTTGCACGCTAGCGGTGAAACTGTGATTACCTATGCAAACAGTTTGGATCCAGATGAGACGCCGCATAATGCGGCGTCTCATCAGGATCCAAACTCTTTGTCATCTTGACCATATTTTTGCCAATAAATGAGACAAAGTTTATTTTAAGAATTAAAGCAGACAACAATAGAGCAGACAACAAAATTACCCAGCATGCAAAGAGTTAATTTACTTGATCACAACCTACATAAAATGTATACCAAATAATTCTGATAACACGCCTTGCACTTTGTTAAAGAACTGGATCTACTTGCCAGTCATGTTAATCTGTCTCTGTTGTAATTGCCCAAAATATTCGATTATCCACTTTGTAAAGCTGAGCAAGTCAAATTGATCTCTATAACCCTTTCCCTGTTGAATATTTATTATAGAAATCATGAATATTTATTAGCTGAAGTCTTACTACAACATAATTATGTACTTGTAGAGACTGTTGAGCCAGATTATAATTTTCTAGTCAAACAGAGTAGACCCTGATCAGATAGCTCCAACAGGAGCCATTCTATCTGGGTCTTCTCTGTTTGCGAAGCTCTGTAAAGGCGTTTATATTAGGGAAAAGGATTAATAAAACTTCAAGAATGACAAATAGTGTAGATACAGAACCATAAGTATTCATACACCCAATATCCCCTCTCCATCGGTTAATTAACCCATTACCTCGTAGGCTATTTTTAGATCCAACCACTTTTAATAAATCTACCTAAAAGGAGCATTAACAAGAGAAAAGGATTTTTTTTAGAATTTTGTAGTATGAAACCATTGTGATAAATAAAGTATTTGCTCCTATTTGAGCAAATGCTCTATTTATCACAATGGTTTCATATAGGGACTTTTACAGAGGCGTATTTATGGAGGAAAGGGTTAACTCTTTCCCTCATATATCCCTCCTTATCACACCTCTGCAAACAGAGTAGACCCAGATCAGATGGCTCCTATATAGGAGTCGTCTGATCCGGGTCTGCTCAGTGTTTGCTAATGGAATTTGATAGATCTGTTTCTTTACTTTCTAAAATGGTTACAATAGTCCACTGTCAATATTTTGTTGTAACTACTTGTCCATGAATATTCAGTAGGTATTGAAATTTTGAATAAACATAGAATATAGATGAGGGAAAGGGTGAACCCTTTACTCCATGCAAAGGCGTAGTAAGGCGTATTTATAGGCGTAGTAAGGCGTATTTATAAATAATTCAATTTGGCACCATCTTCATAACTTTAAAAATTCACTGATATAGTAGCTTATAGTGTAGACCCTGACAAAGTGGTTCCCGAAGGAGCTGTTTGATCTGGGTCTGCACTATTTGCCTATGTTTGTCTTTCCAAATACTTGTGGTAAATTGGGTTTGTTCATTTGCATCAAGTTTTAAATCGCTTTAACAGTTTTTCAGTCATATCACGACACCCAGCTAATTACAGGAGGATAAGACCCCAGAAGTTTTTCTGTGCACAGAACATATTATATTGTTCCGTGCACAGAAGACTGACTGGGTAGAACTACTGACCTACCGTAACCAGCTTGAAGGCTTCCTCACATGAATAATTCAAATGCCTAGACCGAGACTCAAACCACAACTGTGAGGGGCTGATAGATTTTCATTTGACCATAACCACTTAGCCATGGAGGTCCCTAGTAATTTGGGTAATCTCCACTATTTTCTGAAGTTTTTCTATTTAAATATTTAGTGTTATTACAGAATGTATGAAATTAGTCTAGCATCTAATCTAATTGTTTGTACACTAAATACAACAAGTTATTTTTCTCTGCTGAACATGATGTCTGCTGTAGTTTTCTTCCATTGCTCTTCAAGAATAAGCAGGAAGTAAAACAGTCTCAAAACCAGAATTCTAGTAGAGAAGAATTTAGATACATTTGAACTTCGATATCTCGAACTCGGATAACTCGAACTTCGGGATAACTCGAACTAAAAGTTCGGTCCTTCCAAAATTTTACAATACAGAATTGCTCTAAAATGTATCACTTCGCATATCTAGAAAAACATTTCACAGCTTAAGGCAGTTCTACAGTAATGCTGAAAGCTCCTGCAGGAGCTTTCAGCATTACTGTAGACCTGCATTAAGCTACAAACTTGAGAAATTGTCCAGATTACAAATCGGATAACTCGAACTTCTGTTATCTCGAACTAATTTATATAGTCCTTTGAAGTTCGAGATATCGAAGTTCAACTGTACTTTTAGGCAGGTGACTGCTTAATGCAGGGTAAAAGTCACGCAGAAAGCTCATAGAGGCTTTCTGCATGACTTTTGCCCTGCATTAAGCTGCCACCCATTTCCAAAACTGATATTAAATATACTAAATTGAATGTCCAATTTAAAGGGGCTTACTGTATTAAGGGTGATTACAGTATATGAAACAAGAAATATCTTTTAAAAAGATATTCAGCGGCATTCAAATATTGACATAATGTACAAAACAATAATGATATTAAATCTCTGCCAACTTAATTTCAATGTTTGGAGATTCTGTTAGTACATGGAACTAGATCTATGAAGGGTTGCTTGTTATTATACTAGCAGAGAAGCATGCAATGGAAATGACTTGGAGTAGAATAAGCAATTATGGAAAAATTTCAAGTTACTTTTATAGGAAATCACTATTATAATGTACAATGTCAAAGTATTTTTTCGAAACTATCTGAAGTTAGTTCTTCATTTTACCTATTATAAAAATTTACTTGAAAGCACGTATATTTATATTGATATGAAGATAACTAATTGAATACACTTTAAATAAAGCATACAGAATTTAGTTTTTGTTTGTGCAGAGTCTGTAATTACTTAAAGAAAGGTATTTATCTATAGCCTGGATCAATGAATTAATCGACGTGTGTGCATCATCATTAGTGACACCGTTAACTGAATCTACATGTATTTTTAAAACAATATAAAGTTAGCAATCTCAACCTACTACTCGATCCAAAGCCCCAGGCGATACAGCCGTAACAATAGCCTTCAGTAAGTAGTTTTATATCACAGAGAGCGAACAACCAGAGCCTTAATTGGTTCTGTGGTCGGGGATAGTAATTAATACTATTAATGCCACTACTCTAATATACTAAACAACATTTCTTCTTTATTTCCTATAGCATTGCCTGTGAATTATGGTGGTTTCGGGAAACTACCTGTTCGTCAAAGTGGACGTGATCAAATGTGGTATTAAACTGATAGCAAAATGATAATAAAAGTTTAAAAGTTTAATAGTGGTTTTGGCAAACTGGCAATAATGCACAGCAATCATTACCATGAGGTGATAAGTATGATAATGGGTTAGGAACTAATATAAAGTATGGCACACCAAAAATTGAATAGTCAAAATTGATCCACACCTTTTGAGGATAATAGATCTATATAGTTTTACTCAGTAATAGTGTTTATGTATTATATACTCTAGTTTTGATAATACTTCATATTTCTTTACTGGTCATGGTAATAAACAACTATGTGACTACAGTATTGTACATGTATTTGAATCCACCAAAAGTTGAACTAAACAACATTTTGGCTGAAAACAAAAAGCATAAAGTGGGTGGCAAACAGTTTGGACCAAGACCAAAATCAAAACTGAATGGGATAGTAAATCATTAGTAAGGTGTTATGTGGCCTGGGGCTGTTTAAATGACTAAACAATGTGACTATTGTATTTGAAAGCACCTCTTTATCACTCCTTGTACCCAAGGTTGAGTAAGTGTGAATATGTCACCTGCTTAGCTAATATCCTGATCTGTATAAACCAAAAAAATTGGACCACATATCAATATTTAAGATAGGACCACATATCAATATTTAACATATAGATAGTTATTTAATGATTTTGATTATTCAATTTTTGCTTTTTAATACAAATTTTCAATTTTTGCCGAAACTACCTAGGCCGAAAAAATATATGGCCAAAACATCCTGAGCCGAAACATCCGGGGCGAAACTTCCTAGGCCGAAACGTCCTACATTCAGTTTGGCCATGTGTAGAGGCATTATAAAAAGGCTGTATGCCAGTCAAGGTATTAACTAATGAAAATACGGTTTACTACAAAATACTAGTAGGTCATATGCAAATTACAATGCAACATAGTTTCTGATTGGTGGAAAACTAGAACAAAAGTGAAAATAGACAGCTAGCCGCTGAAAAAGAAGGCCATGATGACCCTGTATCGCTCACCATGTTTGCTGTGTTAGGAAAACAAGCCATCCGTCCCCCTAGCCATGTGTTTTTAGATATTCACAGTTTCAGCTATTTTGTTAGAGGGTCACCTAATGACTATTCCCATCAAATTATTTTGAAATCTGACCCTCGATTTTGGAGAAGAAGAGATTTAAATATTTTTTCTTTTGGTTGCCATGGCAACCAGAGTTGTACATGGATTCAAACGATTTTAGCTACTTTGGTAGGGGGTTACCTAATGATTATACCCATCAAATTATTCTGAAATCAGACCATCGGTTTTGGAGAAGAGGAGATTTGAAGATATAGACATATACGGAAAACAGGCACCACCCTTAGCGGCCTTGTTGTTTTGGCTATTGTCATGGTTTTAGCTATTTTGGTAGATAGTCAACTAATGATTATTTCGATCAAATTATTTTGAAATCTGACCATCTGTTTTGGAGAAGAGGAGATTTAAAGATTTCTCTTTTGGTTGCCATGGCAACAGGAGTTCAACATGGATCCAAACCATTTTAGCTATTTTGAAAGACCTGAATGATCCTTGGAAAGTTTCATTACATTTGACCTTATAATTTTATAGGAGCTGTCATTTGAAGTAAAATGATGACGCCGGATGCCGCATGATGGACAACACACAATGGACGACTCACAATAGATGACGCCAGACGACAGACACATGATGATCACAATACATGTAGCTCACCTTGGGCCTTTGTGCCAGGTGAGCTAAAAAGGTATGATACCTAGCTTGTTAACCCTTTCCCTGGTTAGTATTCATGTAAGAAATAATGAGAACATGAATAATAATGAGAACATGAATAATAATGAGAACATGAATATTTATTAACTCAATTTTTTATACTGTAAGCTTTTCAAGGAATTTTTTTGCTTTGACAAAAACTGTAGGATCAGATTCATATCATGTCAAAAGTAAAGAGAGCAGACCCAGATCAGATTGCTCCTACAGGTGCCATCTGATCTGGGTCCACTCTGTTTGCAATGTGTAAAAAGGCATTTTTATATGATGGAGGCTAACTCTTTGCACATCCAAGTAATCATTCTCTGCTAAAATTGCTATAAGTTTCTGCCATTGCATTTCAAACAAGAGCACCGCAAGCGGGTGCCAATGCTCGTCTGTCGTCATTGTCAAGATGAACATGCATACCAAAAATGAAGGTTGTAAATGAAAAATTGAAGAAGTTATGGTCAATGTTAAGATTTCGGACGACTATGACGATGACGCAGACGCCGGAGTTACGATAATAGCTCCTGATTTCTTCTGAACAGACAAGCTAAAAATGATCAGTTTGACCCTAGTTAACATTCCTCCATGAATATTTATGTAAGAAATAATGACGTCATGATTTTTAATTAGAATAATTTGTTATAACAGCACATGGACAGAGGAATTGTAGAATCTCATCCAAATTATATCACAAGCAAACAGAGCAGACCCTGATCAGACAGCTCTTATAGGAGCCATCTGATCTGGGTCTACTCTGTTTGCAAAGGCGTAGAAAGGCGTATTTATGGAGTAAAGAGTTAAGATCCAAAGTTGACTGGAATCTCATCTGTATCCAATCTCATCAAAAATCCAATCTCATCTGTATCCAATCTCTTTGCCAACAGACAAGAGTTCAAATTTGACAATGATGTCAAATTGCTTCTCTTATATCAGCACAGGATTTTGAAATTGAAGGAGTACATGAATTCATTCATTCATTAAAGAATTATAAAGAGCTGCTATGTTTGATTATAGCCATACTATGGTATAGGTATCGACTTGAAATATCTGTCTGATAAAACCATTCCCTCATGTTGATGCTTTTTGATGCCTTTGTAAAAGTCTCATTGTGATAACCCTTTCCCTGTTCTATATTTATTCCAAATTTCGATACCTGCTGAATATTCGTGGAAAAATAATTATAATGAAAACTGGCAGGTTGATAAATGTAGCTATTTTAGAAAGTAAAGGGACAGTTCTTTCAAATTCTACAAGCAAACAGAGCAGACCCTGATCAGACGGCTCCTCTAGGAGCCGTCTGATCTGGGTCTACTCTGTTTGAAAATGAGTGAAAACACGTTTATATGAGGGAAAGGGATAAACAAAACTACACAATTCTAAATTTTCCTTTTCTCTAGTAAATGCTTTTTCAGTAGATTAATGAGGATGTGTCTAAACAAAAGGCCTGTGAGGTAATGTGTTAACTAGGTCCCAAGGTGCATTTTATTTTCACTAGTTTTACTCAATAACTGGTAAAGATGGAAATACAAATCATTTAATGTCAGTGTCAGGTGTGTATGTTGCAGTTTTTGCCCATTCTTAATACTTATTTTCAGCGTTTCTATATGAAAATCCCCTGATTTAATCCACTCCATCATAATGACACATTCTGATGAATCTGTAAAAGTAACTTTTTGAAACCATCTGTAAAAGTAACTTTTTGAAACCATCTGTAAAAGTAACTTTTTGAAATCATCTGTAAAAGTAACTTTTTGAAACCATTGTGATAAATAGAGCATTTGCTCCATAGGAGCAAATGCTCAACTTATCACAATGGTTTTAAAACTATACAACTCCTTTTCTCTAGTAACTGCTCTCTTTGATTAATTTAATTAGTGGGTGGGTCTAAAATAGCCTATGAGGGAATGTGTTAACTAAGTTCCTTAATTAACTCATTCCCTCCTAGACAACTTTTAGACCCAACCTCTGCAAATTAATCTACCGAAAAGGAGCATAATTAAACTACAGACAAGCAATAGATGCGGAAACCACATTAAAGCCAGATTTTTCAACAGAAAGACCTTCACCCAAACTATCTGCATACCAAATATAAATTGTCTAGCATATGTAGTTTAGAAGTTATAAATTGTTTTTAATGACAGCCATGTTTTCAAAATAGTGACCTTGACCTGATTTTAGGTATCTTTATGTCATCTGTAAGGCCCTTATAAATGCTATATGAATACCAAAGGTGAATTGCCTAGCATTAGTGGATCAGAAGTTATAGCAAAATGCAAAACAGTGACCTTGACTTGACCCAATTTCATGTATCCTTGTATCAACTGAAAGGCCTTCACAAAAGCTATCTCCATACCATATATGAATTATCTAGCATATGTGGTTAAGAAGTTAAGACAAAATGTTGAAGTTTTTCATCTTGTCAAAATAGTGACCTTGATCTTGGCCTAATTTCAAATATCTTTATACCAAATGAAAGGCCTTTACTAAAGCCATCTGTATACCAAAGATGAATTGCCTAGCATTTGTAGTTCAGAAGTTTAAACTTTGTTAAAAACGGCAAAGTTTTCGAAATAGTGACCTTGACCTTGATCTGATTTCATGTATCCTTATATCAAGTGAAAAACCTTCACCCAAGCTATCTGCATAACAAAATATGAATTGTCTAGCTTAAGTAATTCAGAAGTTATAAGCAATGTTAAAGTTTGTCAACGACGGCACGCTGCCCACCCGCCTGCCCAATCGCCCGCCTGGTTTTCGCCAAATATCCGGCTAAAATGGAGAATTTTTTAATTGTGTAGATTTGAAACCATTGTGATAAACAGAGCATTTGCTTCACAGAAGCAAATGCTCTGTTTATCACAATGGTTTCAAAACGTGACTTTTACAGAGGTGCAAAGAGGCATCAGTAGGAGAGAATGGGTAAAGTGCATTTTATTTTCTCTGGTTTTACTCAATAACGGGTAAAGATAGAAATACAAATCATTTAAAGTCAGTGTCGGGTTTATATCCATGTAACTTGTTGCAGTTTTTGCCCATTCTTAATACTTATTTTCAGTGTTTCTATATGAAAATCCCCTGATTTAATTTCATTTGTTTGAACCTCAACAATTCCATTGTGAAGACCAGTTACTTTCCCTCTTACTCTCTAACCAATGGACCAATTTTGGATCCCTTTCAATATGCTGTCATTTGGACTATAATTATTTCTCAATTGCCAACTTTAACTAGATTCCTGAATGTCCTTCCAGGCTGTATATATTCAAATTAATCCTTTCAACACTAAAACATTAGAGTATAAAAGCTCATCATTGTTTAACTTTAGAGTCAATTAAGTAAGAAAGGTTTAATTTCAGAGAGTTTTCAATGAAATACTGTGCAGGCCCAGATCAGAGGGCCCTTTAGGAGCCCACTGATCTACTGGGTCTACACTGTTTGCAAATGACAGTAAAATCGTTTCATGCATCATAATTATTAACCAAGGGTTAAGGGGCAAAAGTAAATTTTGTAATGTATATATTTCAAAACTCCGTAAATACACCTTTCTATGCTTTTGCAAACAGAGTAGACCCAGATCAGATGGCTCCTATAGGGTCTGCTGTTTGCTTAAGAAACAATATAGATATGATTCTACGATTTCTGTCATGGCCACACATTTATATGTGCATGTGTTATTATAAAAATGTAATCATTAATAATCATGATGTCATTATTTCTTAGATGAATATTCACAGAGTAAAAGGATTAAATGGATATGGTAAGTTCCACAGGATCAAATAATACTTTCCATATTTGTTTACATCACAATATAAGTAGGATACCCTTACCAGTGTCGATAAAATAAACGAAAATTGAAAGATGGACAAAAATAAAACAAATGAGAGAAAACCTCTTTGACCCTTTCCTCCATAAATACGCCCTTCTACACTCTGTAATAGTCACTTCTTGAAACCATTATGATAAATAGAGCATTTGCTCCTATAGGAACAAATGCTCTATTTATCACAATGGTTTCATACTACAAAATTCTAATATTTTAATTTTCTCTAGTTAATGCTCCTTTTCGGTAGATTTATTCAAAGAGGTTGGATCTAAAAATAGCCTATGAGGGAATGGGTTAACCCTTTACTCCGTGAATATTCATGTAAGATAAAATAACATCACCAATATTAACTAGTTTGATTTTTATAATAACACATGAATATATGAAGTTTTGTCTCTACAAGAAACTGTAGAATCATAAAATATTATTCCACAAGCAAACAAAGCAGATCCTGATCAGACGGCACCTACAGGAGCCGTCTGATCTGGGTCTACTCTGTTTGCAATGGTGTAGAAAAGAATACTTATGGAGTTAAGGGTTAACTGTATGCATACTTAGAATTTGAAAACTTTGGGAACTTAGATTTGAAAACAGTGTACATGATATATAATCAAGGTCTACACTGTTCCACACTTATCAGATGCATCCTCTTGTATGCCACATAATTATGTATACCCTGATCAGATTCGGTGTTTCAATGTGGTGCTGATCTGGGTCTACACTGTTTGTCTGAGTGCAACTCTTCATCCTATGATTTCAATGTCTGCCTGTTGCAAAATTATATGCCATTCAAAAGACTTGCAAAGCCCATCTACATCCAATTTCTTGTATATTCTGTTAGCTGGGGAAAAATAAAGTTCGGTTGAACCCTTTGCTTGGGGGAAACCAGTGTACTGGCATTTGCAAACAGTGTAGACACAGATCAGAGGGCTCCCCAAGGAGCCCTCTGATCTGGGTCTGCACTGTTTGTCTTTCAAAATCCTCTAGGAAATTTAAGCCTTTCATAATGAATGGACTCCATTTTTAAAATATGATGGACCGTTCCATTTTGAATATTCAGCATACAAAAGGGTCTAAAGAAGTTTTCGGTGATATTGAATAATGATACTTCAACGGAGGATTTTATGGACTCAATCGCTTTTAGACATAAATATTTTACTTGTATACTTTCCGAGAATCTACTTCATACATATACAATGATGGACTCTTTGCATGTTGCCTAGGACGCTGAATATTCAAAGTGGAATGGTCCATCGCTGTTTATAATTTCAACCCTGAATTATAAGAGTGGAATAGCCCGTCAGTGTTTCCTTCATATAGACCTTGTTTCACGCATTTGCTAACAGAGTAGACTCAGATCAGATATCTCCTATAGGAGCCACCTGATCAGGGTCTGCTCTGTTTGCTTATGGTATAATATAGATCTGACTACAGTTTCTGTCTGAGCTAAAATGTCATGTGTTTATATGCCAGAATAAGAGATAATCTAATAAATGTCAATAGTTTCATTATTTCTTACATTAACCCATTCCCGCATAGGCTATTTTTAGACCCAACCTCTTTGTAAATATCTACCGAAAACGAGCATTTACTAGAGAAAAGGAAAATTTTAAGATTTGTGTAGTCTTGAAACCATTGTGATAAATAGAGCATTTGCTCCTTAGGAGCAAATGCTCTATTTATCACAATGGTTTCAAAAAGTGACTTTTACAGAGGCGTCAATATGTGGGAATGGGTTAATAGTGAAAAGGAAAAGGGTTAATTATAGCAACCACTCAGAATGAAAGGCTTAAACTTGTTAGAAGGCTTTGAATGACAAACAGTACTGACTCTGATCAGACGGCTCCTCACAGAGTTCTCTCTAATCTCAGTCTACACTGTTTGCAAATGCCATCACATGCGTGTCCTGGGTTAATGATTGAATCCAGGTTTAACTTTGCTAGAGAATACTGAATGACAAACAGTACATGCAGATCCTGTTATAAGAGGGCTTTAGAGCCCTCTGATCTGGGTCTGTACTGTTTGCAACTGATATCACACTCAGAGCTACAGATGCGTAGCGGTGCGTACCCAAATACTAAAATCGTCATTTCTCCACCAAACCCAATACTGTGACCACTCTTCAGAATTGTCTCTTTGAGACAATTCTAAAGAGTGGTCACAGTATAGGGTTTGGTGTTATTCTTGAAAATGTTTAACTTTACGCATCTTATCTGGAGCTCTGACACTTATTTCTGCATTCAAAGGGTTAACCTTGTGCACACTATTGGCAGGTCTACGATTACCGTTGCAATCAGATCAGCTCTTAAGAACCAAGTACAGCAAATTTCTGGACTCAATTCAACTCTCTCCATGCTAAGTAATCTTGTCTACTAATATTGTCATCTGCTGCAATTCTGTGAGTTTATGTTTCTTTCATTTCTCTTAATCAAAATCAGTGCATAACAGTTGGTATCCAGATGAGATGCTACTTGAACTTTGCTTCCCATCAAGCATATAAAAACATAGTACAACAAAAGTCTGGACTCAATTCAACTCTCTGCAAGCTCATACTTTTCTTTCATTTCATCGTTTCCTCCATACAAATGCATTTTCATGCACTTGCAAACAGAATAGACCCAGATAGATAGCTCCTTTTGAAGCTGTTTGATCAGGGTCTGCTCTATTTGCCTATGACATGATATAGATCTGATTCAATCGTTTTTGTCAAAGCAAAAACTTTCCTTGAAAAGTTTACATTATAAAAAGTCAACGAATAAATATTAATGATGTCATTATTTCATACATGAATACTGAACAGGGAAAGTGTTAAACAAACTCATTGTACAACAGTTTGTATCTAGATGAAATGTCATATGAATGTTGCCTCTCATCAATCTAAAACATATAATAACTTTACCCCATAAATATGCCTTTGCAAACAGATTAGGCACAGATCAGACGACTCCTATAGGAGCCGTCTGATCAGGGTCTGCTCTGTTCATGATATAATATAAATATTTCTATCATGACCAAAACTTCTTGTGTCCCTGTGATATTATTACAATTAATCTAATTAATATTCACGATGTCAGTATTTCTTACATTGCTCTGCAACACATTATGACTATCAACTAACCTTCCTTATGCTGTGGATTGGAACAATCTATGTAACTTGGAAAGAAGGTCTCCTGAAGATCATTCCAATGAAATGTGGTGGAATCCTGTCAGTATTTTAGGAGGAGATGGCAATTAAAGAAATTGATGCCAACAGATAAAGTACACAATGTGATCTCAATAGCTCACCTTGGCATGGTGTGTCAGGTGAGCCAAGATGAGTATAATAATGTCCTCCTAAAGGACTAACTCCTAATCATATATCCCTCACTTCTGTGCTTCAAACCCCTAGCTTGGGTATATGGAGTTTTCATGTGAGGAAGCCTTCACACTGGCTTCTGGTAGGTCAGTGGTTCTTCTGTACATGAAACAATGTAATTTGTTCAAGGAATGATAAAACCTATTTTGATCTTCCTCCACCTGGAATGAGCTGGATGTCATGATATGACTAAAATATTCTTAAAGCAATGTAAAACCTAGATGAAAACAAAAACAAGAGTGTTCAAAGGAACATAGTCATGTGTCACTTGCTGGGAGAAGTGTTAGAATTAAAAAGAAGTGTGACAGACAGATGGACAGACAGACAGATGACGGAAAAGTGATCCCTATGTGACACACTGCCTCTCTGGAGGTGACACAAAAACCTCCTATTAGGGAAGTACTAACTAGAACAATCACTAAAGGCAATGAATACCCCTGCCTTGATCACAAATCCGTGGGATGTTCTGAGGGAAACTGTAGTTTTACCACAAGCCTACAGTTACCCATATACAGCAGTTAATCATTATATCTAAGTTCATGGGCAGATAACTCCATATAACTTGGTCATAACAAACACAAATTATTTAAAGCACTTCATAGTCTATGAGACCATGTATATAAACTTTCATTGAATCTGTTGAAAAATTGAAGAGGAGTTTATGACACCAATTACCTATGTTTCATGCCAAAAAAAAATAATTCTGCAATGACTCGCGCTAAATATATAAAAATTGCAACATTCACATCTATTATTTGTGATTATTATGTATACCAAATATAAATGATTAACTTTCAAACTGAAGGGAGAGTTCGCAACACCAACTACCCATGTTCAAAACGGGGACTGACAGACGGATGGACCGACCAACCACATTCCCAACTGACAGGGAGATTCCAGTATTTCTAAAAGTATTAATAAAAAATTTCTTCTAAGTTACATACCATGAAATGTAACTTAGAACTTGCTAAAAATTGTTTGTTTGATAAAGGACACAAGTCTGAAAATTCGAAACAAGAGTGTGGTTTAGAAAAGCTTTAACCTATTCCCTCATAGGCTATTTTTGACCCAACCTCTTTGAATAAATTTGACCAAAAAGGACCATTTACTAAAGAAAAGGAACATTTTAGAATAAGAATTGTGCAGTTTAGAAACCATTGTGATAACCAGAGCATGCATGGTTGCTCCTATGGAGAAAATGCTCTATCTATCATAATACAGTGAGAACTCTATACCAGATAATGTACCATTGTCTTCAACCTCTAGGAGCTTTCTGCATGACTTTCACCCTGCATTAAGCAGTCACCTGCCTACAAAGACATAAAGTCTTCATTACTAAAAGTTACGTAGTATAAAGTTCTTACTGGAGTTGCAAAAAGTGAATTTTACAAAGATGTCAATATGAGGGAATAGGTTTAAAATGATTAGGCAACAATTTTGCAGTTATAGCTTTTTGCACTGTGTTAAGCATTAGTAAATACAGATAAATAATCAGTCCAAATAGTTTTTTTGTTAAATGAAAGATTTTCCAAATTCTTGGGGAAAACGAAAGAAAATTTCATTGCAGCAAGGTTTTTCATCTTATGATAAAGGCTGATAACTGTGATACATAATAATTTCAGAATGCAGAATACAGTAAAACCTCTCTATAACGACCACTAAATTGTGTTATTTAGTTGATATTGTGGGCAGGTGGTTGCTTAAAGAAAGGTGAAAGTAAAACAGAACGCTCCTGAAGGAGCGTTCTGTTTTACTTTCACCTTGCTTTAAGCATCCACCTGCCTTTAACATAAATACTTGACGTAATTAAGTGGTCGTTATAGAGAGGTTTTACTGTAATCACTTCAGGGAGACCATTTAGTGAATAAACATGGTAGTCTTAACCCATTCCCTCATATTGATGCCTTTTGACGCATCTGTAAAAGCCACTTTCTGAAACCATTGTGGTAATAGAGCCTTTGCCCCATAGAAGCAAATACTTTATTTACCACAATTATAGTTTAAAAACTACACAATTTTTAAGTTTTTCCTTTTCTGTAGTAAATGGTTCGGTGGTGGTTAACATGCATGTACGTGTGCTTATTCATCATTTGAAATATGTATTTTCGAATTATATGTGTTTCCCCAACCATTGCGTTTATTTTGCGGTTCGGTGTAAATGTGAGGTATATGTCCATAACAAGCACATTTGTAACATGGTGAACAAGTTCATCTAAATTTCTTACTCATAGAAATCTCTACAAGTTTCTTATTATTACAAATCTTTTTCATATAAATCACCCTTCGGGTTATTTACATTGAGTGCCAAATGTAACATGGTGAAAAAGTTGTGACTTGACTGGGACTTGAATCCACCTGGCCTTTGGTTTACCATTCCAACACTGTACCAACTGAGCTATCAAGCCACACAGTCTAAAGCCTATCAACCTTTACACGGCTACACTTTCATTAACCCTTTCAACACTAAACTTTTAAAGTAAAATAATCTATCAATGTTTTAACTGTACAGTCCACAGTAGGAATGGCTTAAACTTGCAATAGGAATTTGAATGATAAACAATGCAGACCCTGATCAGAGGGCTCCTCTAGGAGCCCTCCGATCCGGGTCTACACTGTTAGCAAATGGCAGTGCATGCGTGTCCTGCATTCAAAGTGTTAAAACAACAATTGCACGTGCCTCTGAATGCTGAATTTTCAAAGTGGAATGGTCCATTATTATTTAACAGCAGAATTCATTCAGTCTGAAAGGTTTGATTTAAGTTAGGATCACCTGAGGTTACCCATGTATCTCATCTTGATCCAAACTGTTTGTTAACTCTTCGCACGCTAGCGGCTAAACTGTGATTACCTATGCAAACAGTTTGGATCAAGATGAGACACCGCATAATGCGGTGTCTCATCAGCATCCAAACTGTTTGTCACCCTGACCATATTTTTGCAAAGAAATGAGAGAAAGTTTATTTTAAGAGTTGAAGCAGACGACAATGGTTGCAGCCGAAAATTTACTTAGTATGCAAAGAGTTAATATAAACCATTATTCGGCTATTCCCTGCCTGACTCCCATTTGCAAACAGCTTAGATCGAGATGAGATTACAAGTAACTTGGTGTCCCATCACGATCCAAGCTGTTTGGTACTCAGTCAAAAGTTTGATGAAATTAGACGTTGTTAAAATTGTACCAAATCCAATTTTAAGGAGACACTATTTTTAACAGTGCGGTAAGGGTTTAACCTTTACTCCATGTAAGAAATAATGATGTGATGAATATTAATTGGTTTGATTTTTATAATGACACATGAACACATGAATTTTTGGCCATGGCAGAAACTTTAGAAGCATATCTATTCATTTCATAAGCAAAACAGAGCAGACCCTGATCAGACGGGTCCTATAGGAGCTGTCTGATCTGGGTCTTCTCTTCTTGCAGAGACATAGAAAGACGTATTTATTGTGTAAAGGGTTAATAGATTCAAACTCTTGTTTGATTACATTCTTTAAATCATTTTTTTAAATATTTCTTGATTGCTTTCTTTAAATCATTTTTTTATAAAGATTTTTTTGTGTCCTTATATTAGAACATTACTTACAGAATATGAATGAAAATATTGGAATGTCATTTCCATAGCAACATTTGTGTTAAAAATGGGGAAAAGTCCTGATACAGACTGACAAGAATTCAAAATTCAGACAATACATAATTTGTAAAATGTCAGGTTGAATATACACCAATAGCATTGATCTTTTGTTGAGTACAAAAATTGTCGTCTGCTTCAATTCTCAAAGTTATTTTTTCTTTTATCTCCCTCTAACTCATTCCCTCATACAAACATTTTTTAATACCTTTGCAAACAGAGTAGACCTAGATCAGATTGCTCCTGTAGAAACTGTCTAGTCAGTGTCTGCTCTATTTGCTTATGAAATTATAATACATCTGACTCCGCTAAAAATATTCTTGAGGTCATGAATTCTTACATGTATATACACTAGGGAATGGCTAAATTAACCCTTTACTCCATGAATATTCATGTAAGAAATAATGATGTCATGAACGTTAATTAGATTAATTTGTTATAATAGCACATGGACACAGCTTAGGCAGAAACTATAGAATTGTATCTATATTATATCATAAGCAAACAGAGCAGACCCTGATCAGACTGCTCCTGTAGGAGCTGTCTGATCAGGGTCTGTTCTGTTTGCAAAGGCCTATAAATGCGTATTTATGGAGTAAAAGGTTAACTAAAGGTGATACAGTCAGAATGTCAAACAGTTTGGATCCTGATGATACGTCGTCTTACTCCATGTCTCAAACAAACTGCTTCTACTGGTAATTAACCAGTGCGTACGAAGAATCTAACATGCTAAATAACTTTATACTAAGTAAAATTTACAATCTTATAAAAATTCTGAAACAATAAATTATCATCACCATATTTATTCAAAAGCCATCTGTTTAATTCCTGATGTGATACTGAGTAGCTTGCTGCCTGTGGGATGCATGTATATGTGAGCAACAGATAAAGATGCATATTCAAATACTAAAATCATCATAATAATTATCTCCACCAAATCCTATGCTATGAATACTCTTCGCAATCGTATATTTGAGATGATTTTAAAGAATGGTCACAACATAGGGTTTGATGGATAAACGAAGGACATATTATTGAAAAAGTTTTAATTTACACAATTTATCTCGACCTGTGAATTCACTACATGTATACCAAGTGTCACTGTAACATCTATGTTTGCTCTAATATTCTCAGTTCTGTAAAATCAAGTCTCATTTCAATAAACTTGGTTTGCATAAAATACTGCAGTCAATTTTTGGTTTTAACCCTTCGCTTGCTGAATTTTAAAATTCATTTCTCCTTCTTTACCCATGCCCTGTTGTTTAATTACATATATCTTCAATGTGTACAAGTATTTCGCTGTGCAATCGCTGCTGTAGAGTGCACTGATTGCACAATCAATTTGTAAATAGTGCAGACCCTGATGAGACAGCTCCTGCAGGAGCTGTCTCATCTGGGTCTTCACTATTTACAGGTAGGTATATTGGCGTGAAGGGTTAAACATTTTCAGTTAATGTCTCTGGCATTGACAATAAATTTGATTATATAAATTTCTGAAATAAACAATACATTTCCTTTTAATGCATTGCACGATAGTGGCGAAACCGAGTACCTATGAAAACAATTTGAATCCAGATGAGACGCCGTATAATTTGGCATCTAATCAGGATCCAAACTGTTTGACACTCTGACCATATTTTTGCAAAGAAATGAGAGATGATTTATTTGAAGAATTAAAGCAGATGACAATTGTAACAGACGAAATATTACTTAGCTTACAAAGAGGTAATCATAACTATTTGCAGGAATTAGTTTACTTTGTTGTAAAATATTTAATCTTTAGCATTTGGAGCAATTATTTATCAATAAAAAATATCTCCTGATTATGATTCTGACATTTTTTTCATTTCTGTTCAAATTTGGAATATCAATCAAGTTTGGACAATGAACATGAGATGCTTAGTTAATCTGGATCCAAATGATTTGCAAATATTGAAAAGGTACGGTGTTAAAAGTTGATATTAAATATTTAATATCAATGTATTATAAAATCAAACATACGCCATATGGTCTTGTCCCAAATGATTAGTATATTCACATATATACATTTATCATCAGCATCATCACTGACAATATTGCAGAATAATACAAATCAATTACTACATATATATAACAAAAACAGTTTTGATATAAAGTCAACTCAACTGGGAGATAATTTTCGACGTTTAAAACATGTCATTTAACCCTTAACCTACCGACTACCGTATTCATTAACCTATTCCCTCATATTGGCGACTTTCTACGCCTCTGTAAAAGTCACTTTTTTAACCCATTGCGACAAATAGAACATTAACTTTGCTCCATAATTATGAAGGAAAAGTTAAATAAATCAAAACATAAATCTGACTTCTTTTTTCTGCTACAATGTCAATCTTATAAAATGATAAAAGCTTTTGACCCTTTCCTTCATACAAACACCTTTAGTCAATGCAAACAGAGAAGACCCAGATCAAATAGCTCCGACAGGAGCCTTTGATCTCAGTATACTCGGCTTGCTTGTGGAATTATATTGATATAAAGTTTTCGCTATGGTAACCAAAAGAATTTTTTTACATATAAATGTGTTTTCACGCATCTGCAAATGCCTTTGCAAACAGAGTAGACCCAGATCAGATGACTCCTATAGGAGTCATCTGATCAGGGTCTACTCTGTTTGCTTATGGAATTTGATAGATCTTCGTTTATATCTTTTATTTCTAAAATTGCTACAAAGTTCCACCTTCAATATTTCATTATTCAACTATTCCAAACAAAACCATAACCCTTTCCTCCATAAATACATGTAGGCCTTTCTACGCCTTTACAAACAGAGTAAACCCAGATCAGACGGCTCCTATAGGAGCCGTCTGATCAGGGTCTGCTCTGTTTACTTACGATATAATGTAGATATGATTCTAGTTTCTGCCATTTGGCCAAAACTTCCTGTGTCCATGTGTTATTATAACAAATTAATCTAATTAATATTCACGACATCATTATTTCTTACATAAATATTCATGGAGGAAAGGGTTAAAAGGTGTCTCTATCAAGTAAAGGGTTAGTTAAACAGTCAAATAATGCGGGGAAACGAGTGTACAGGTACATGTTTACACAAACAAAGTAGTGCGGCTAGAGATGTTCTCTGATCAGAGTCTGCACAATTTGTCATTGACATCCTCTATCAAGTTTTAAGCATTATATACTGAATTATCTCTACAGTAAAACACCAATGGACCATTCCACTTTACATTAAGCTTTCAAAGGATTAAATTTTTAATTTTGACTACATTTATTTTAATATTCCCTATAAAGATATATTTCACATCACTGGTACACAAAATTAGGATATTAACTGCCCTAAATACGCTTAAAATTAGGACAGACGGACTTAGACAAATAGTGAAGACCCAGATCAAATCGCTCCGGAAGGAGACATTATTGATCAGGTTCTAATTTAAAGTTTTCACATTTTTAAAGTTTGCCAAATTGAATTATTTAGCTTTATAATATAATCAGCAGGCAGAGAAATAGAAGTGTCCAAATAATTTTTGCAAGAGTAAGTACATTCTGAATTCAAAAGGTTAATATATGTATTTCATATAACAATACTATTATATGAGTTAGATTAATATGTCAAAATTAGCAAACTTTTCCTGCAGCGAATCAACTGCAGTAAAAACTCTAAACCAGAATTTTCATAAAGAAGAATTTAGAATTTATAGAAAGATGACTGCTTATTCATAAGCAAATAGAGTAGACTCTAATCAGATGGCTCTTACAGGAACCATCTGATCTGGGTCTATTCCGTTTGCAAAGGCGTCAAAAGTTGTCTCTATGAATTAAAAGGTTAAAACAGGGAAAGGGCTCAATAAGTGCATTGATACTAATTTGAATATCCAATTTAGCGGTATTTTACTGTACTTTTCCTAACTTTCAAAACCAGCAACAACACATCATATTACTGACCCAGCTTTGGAGGTCATGTCACATCTAAAACACAAAAAAAATCTAATTCAATTAGGAGCTTAGGAGAAAATCTAATATAATTATACTGATTTTCATTGTGTCATGTCCTTTCTCAATAAATTAAATTTGAAACAATAAGGCTTATGCATGACTGAAATATCAAGTTGGCTGAGGCTTGATAGAATGACTCAAGCGAACAATGTCGATATGGATCAGATGTTAAGAACTCCGGATATAAACCCTTTCCTCCATAAATACGCCTTTCTATGCCTCTGTAAAAATCACCTGTTGAAACCATTGTGATAAATAGAGCATTTGCTCTATTTATCACAATGGTTTCAAACTACAGAATTCTAAAATTTTCCTTTTCTCCAGTTACTGCTCCTTTTCGGTAGATTTATTCAAAGTGGTTGGATCTAAAAATAGCCTATGGAGTAAAGGGTTGTGCTAATACACAGGGTTGTAATTAAGATGCAGGATAAGATGCAGACGGATCTATCAAAATCTCTTATTTCTCTGGGCCGTAAATAAGATGTATACTCTATCAAAAATCTCTTATTTCTCAGGGCCGTAAATAAGATGTATACTACATCAAAAATCTCTTATTTCTTGGGACCGTAAATAAGATGTATCCTCTATCAAAAATCTCTTATTTCTCAGGGTCATAAATAAGATGCATACTCTATCAAAAATATCTTATTTCTCAGGGCCGTAAATAAGATGCATACTCTATCAAAAATCTCTTATTTCTCAGGGCTGTAGATGTACACTAATCTATAAAAATATCTTATTTTTTCAGGGCTCTAAATAAGATGCCTACTAATCTATTAACATCTTTTATTTCTCAAGGCTGTAACTAAGATGTACTGTATACTGATCTTTTAACCCATTCCCTCATAAAGACTCTTAAAGTAACTTTGTAAAACCATTGTGATAAATAGAGCGTTTGCTCCTATAGGAGCAAATGCTCTATTTATCAAAATGGTTTCAAACTACAAAATTCTAAAATTTTCCTTTTCTCTAGTTAATGCTCCTTTTCGGTAGATTTATTCAAAGAGGTTGGATCTAAAATTAGCCTATGAGGTAATGGGTTAACATCTCTTATTTCTCAGGGTTGTAAATAAGACGCATACTGATCTTTTATAAAAATATCTTATTTCTCAGACAAACCCTATCTTGCTACTATTCATTAGATTTGCCTCTCTGAGGAGTTTCTAACGAGTTGCAACAAGACAGGGTTGGGTAGAGAAATATAAACAAATACATTTCACTTAGGTTTTACAGAGCTACAGATAAAGGTGCGTACCCAAATCTTGACCACTCTTTAGAATCGTCTCTTCGTAATACTGTAGGGTTTGGTGGAGAAATAAAGGAGCTATTCTTGAAAATGTTTAAATTTACGCTTCTTATTTGGACTTCTGATTTTATACATATCTTCTTATCTACAGCTCTGAAAACATCAAGTGTTTATACTTCAGCCGGAATATTTTTAATGTACCGGTATTTCCTATAGGAGCCATCTGATCTGGGCCTGTTCTGTTTGCAAAGGCATGAAAAAGTGTTTATATGAAGAAAAGGGTTAAACAAATATATATTAGGTTTGAAAATAGAGAGGGCAGTTTGGTAGAGAAAAACTTTTATTAACCCTTTCCCTCATATAAACGTGTTTTCACGCATTTGCAAACAGAGTAGACCCAGATCAGACGGCTCCTAGAGGAGCCGTCTGATCAGGGTCTACTCTGTTTGCTAATGGAATTTGATAGATTTGTTTCTTTACTTCCTAAAATGGCTACACTATTCCACCTTCAAAATGTGATTAAAACTTTTTTGTCCATGAATATTCAGTAGGTATGGAAATTTGGACTAAATACAGAACAGGGAAAGGGTTAACATACTCATGTACAATTTCATAAGTATATCAGCTTCTCATCAGAATCCAACTTGTTTTTTAATGTCTTTGAAAATCTGCTTTGAAAATTGAAGACAATACCGAAAATGCATCAAATGGTTAGAGGTGGTTGTACAAATTTCATGCTGATGCCCTGGAGACATCTGTGAGAAATAGGACACATCGTCAATGTTAAATATTGATGACCACTTTGAGATCACCATTCGACGATTCATACGTTCCCTCTGTTGAAGATGTCTTCAAAGAGAAATATTTTTTTCTTATGTGCATAATATACATAATTACTTAGGCAAATAGTGCAGACTCAGATCAATTGACTCCTGAAGGAACTGTTTGATAAGGGTCTACACTATTTGCTACTTAACCCTTTCCTCCTTAGGCTTTTTTTAGACCCAACCTCTTTGAATGAAAAGGACAGAAAAGGAGCATTTACTAGAGAAAAGGAAAATGTTATAACTGTGTAGTACAGAAACCATTGTGATAAATAGGGCATTTGCTCCTATGGAGCAAATGCTTTTTTTTATCACAATGGTTTCAAGAAGTGACTATTACAGAGGCGTAGAAATGCGTATTTAAGGAGGAAAGGGTTAAGTATTGATAATTTAAAGTTATCAAAATGGTCCCAAAGTGACAAATTGGTGGGGAAGGGTAATTGGGTGTACAAATACATAACCCTTTCCTTGTTCTGCGTTTAATCGAAATTTCAGTACATGCTGAATATTCATGGACAAAATAGTTATGCATGTACATGTAATGAAATATGGAAGGTGTAACATTATAGCCATTTTAGAAACTATAGAAACAAATCTATCAAAGTCCATTAGCAAACAGAGCAGACCCTGATCAGACGGCTCCCCTAGGAGCCATCTGATCTGGGTCTTCTCTGTTTGTAAATGTGTGAAAAGGGGTTTATATGTATGGAAAGGGTTAAAGTTATCAAAATGGTGCTGTGACCAATTGGTGGAGAAGGGAAACCGGGTGTGCAAATATATAACCCGTTACTCCATAAATACGCCTTTGCAAACAGAGTAGACCCTGATCAGACAGCTCCTATAGGAGCTGTCTGATCAGGGTCTGCTCTGCTTGCTAATGATATAATATAGGTCAGATTCTACCATGGTAACATATTGCTGTGTCCATGTGTGCTATTATAACAATCAATGTAATTGATATTGAGGACGTCATTATTTCCAACATGATCATCCATGGAGTACAGGGTTAACCCTTTTCCTCATATAAACATGTTTACATGCATTTGCAAACAGAGTAGACCCAGATCAGACGGCTCCTAGAGGAGCCGTCTGATCAGGGTCTGCTCTGTTTGCTAATAGAATTTGAAAGATCTGTTTCTTTGCTTTCTAAAATGTCTACAATATTCCACCTTCCATATTTTGTCATAACTATTTTGTTAATGAATATTCAGTAGGTATTGAAATTTGGAATAAACACAGAACAGGGAAAGGGTTAAGGCAACTATGGTATGATTGGGTGTCTGAATACTTAGGATAATTAGGATATAATGATAATAATACAAAGGCTATAAACCATACCCTTAAGATAATTAAAAAGAACTGATGTAATGAGTTAGTCCTAAAATAGTATTATTAAAAACAGATTTAAAAGTTCTAAATTAGTATTTCTAAAAACAGATTTAAAAGGATTTATAAGTCATTAGGGAAAAACATCTATTGCATTTTTAACCTGATGCTGAACAAAACTGAATTTGAAAATAATTAATTGTGTAATTGTGTTTAATTATTTTTTGCCATATATACACCTTTTCACTCTTGTGAACAAATTACACCCTGCAGGACCTGTCTAATCAGGGTCTGCTCAGTTTGCTTAAGAAATAATATAGAATTGATTGTACAGTTTCTGCCATGGCCAAAAAAATCCTGTTTTCATTTAGAATTATTAAAATTGAAGCTGATAAATATCCTGTAGGAGCCATCTGATCAGATTCTGCTCTGTTTGCTTATGAAATAATATGGATATTATTCTACAGTTTCTAGATCTGCCACGGCTAGCTATTTATGTTTTCATAAACCATTAGAAAAATTATTCTAATTAATATTCATGATGTCATTATTTCTTACATGAATATTCATGGAGTAAAGGGTTAAACACAATCAGAGTGAACTAATTCTGAAGAAAAACTTAAGTTTTCAAGCACATACATAATATCACTATTCAATTAATAAAGAAAAATACGGATAGTGCTTAACCCTTTACCTGATACAAACATTTTTTTACATATTTGAGTATACACATTTATCTGTTGCTCTGGTAATATCGTTAGTTTCATTAATCATTTACCAAAGCTCCAGTAAATTAAACTATTTTCAAGAATAACTCCTTTATTTCTCCACCAAACCCTATACTGTGACCACTCTTTAGAATCGTCTCTTTGAGACGATTCTAAAGAGTGGTCACAGTATAGGGTTTGGTGGAGAAATGACAAGTTTAATATTTAGGTAAGCACCCTTATCTGTAGCTCTGCATTTACTCCATGAATATTCATATGAGACCATGCCCGTTATTAATATTATATTAATTCATTGCTGTAAAAATATAAAATAAGCAATTTTATTGCCATGGCAAACAGTAGATTATTAACTCTAACATATTAAGCAAACAGAGCAGACTCTAATCAAACAGCTCCAATAGGAGCCATCTCATATGGGTCTACTCTTTTTGCAAAGGTATTAAAAGGTGTATCTCAAGTAAAGGGTTGACAATCAAAAGTGTGCCAAAGTGGAGAGATGAAATCTGGTGGAGAGTTGAAATTTGTTAACATTGTAATTCAGTATTTAAAAACAATTTGAATATAGATAATTATATTATATTATTCAGATTCTATCACATAAAAAAATGTCTGACACGCAGATTTTAAGTTTTAACCCTTTACCTATTAGAATGGCCTTCTCGCACATTGCAAACGGAGTAGACCCAAATCTGATTGCTTTTGTAGGAGAGGTCTGAGCTGGGTCTGCTCTGTTTGATTACGGAATAATACAGATCTAATTCTACAGCTCCTGTAATACCAAAAAAATCCCTTGTTCATGATGACAAAAAATTCAGTTAATTCATACTGATGTTATTATTTCTTAATCAATTCCTCAATAAATATGCCTTTTAACACCTTCGCAAACAGAGTAGACCCGGATCAGACGGCTCCTATAGGAGCCGTCTGAACAGGGTTTGCAATGTTTGCTTAAGGAAAGTTATAGATCTGATTCTAATATCTGCCATGGCAAAGGTTTCCTGTATTAACCCATTCCCTGATATTGACGACTCTGTAAAAAGTCACTTTGTGAAACCATTGTGATAAATAGAGCATTTGCTCCATAGGAGCAAATCCTCTATTTATCACAATGGTTTCAATACTACACAATTCAAACATTTTCCTTTTCTCTAGTTAAAGCTCCTTTTCGGTAGATTTATTCAAAGAGGTTGGGTCTAGAAATAGCCTATGAGGTAATGGGTTAATAAAAATGAAAATGTAATTATTTCTTACATGAATATTCATGAAGTGAAGGGTTAATGAATATCATCATCAGGTAAAGGGATAACCTACATTTCAAGAGATGATTATATTTATTATTAACCCTTTCCATGTTCAATATTCTTATAAGAAATAATGACTTCATGAATATTCATTAGTTGAATTTTTAAAATGTAAACTTTTCACGGAAATGTTTTGCTTTGACAGAAACCATAGAATCAGATCAATATCATGTTAAAAGCAAACAGAGCCGACCCTGATTGGATGGCTCCTATAGGAGCTGTCTGATCTGGGTCTACTCTGTTTGCAAATGCATGAAAAGGAGTTTATATGAAGGAACTCTTTGCATACTAGCAACAAATTTTTCTGTTACTGTTGCAAATAGCATGCAAAGAGTAAAAGAAAAAAGAAATTTTATTTAATCAATTCAAGTCAAATTACTTGGTAATTTAGATTTCATAATACTTTCTCAATATCAAATTCTCTGTGCATCATTAGCCTATAAAGTCATTTTCCAAATAAACAAATTATTGCAAAACATTCTGCTTTCATGCCCAGTCCTCTAAACCCCTTTGCCCTTAAATGACCTAGAAAGCATCAAGCAGCCCCAATATTGACTGAATGTGTGATATCGTTTACAAAAAAATTGGATCCTATATGTAACTCAGCATCTCATCTGGTTCCAAACTGTTTGACACCCAGGTTGTGATCTTGAAAACAAATGGAAGAAATACTTGTGTTTTAGAAATGAAGCAGTGGACCATTTTTTTGCAGATATTTTTGCTAAAACAGCTAAAGGTTAAATCGCCAATATTGGGCACCATGACACCCTCTGATAAAGCAGCATAGCGTCATCACTCACCACTATGGCCTGTCCTGATCCACACGTCATCCTAATTCTCTACACTGTAAGGATCCTGTATCCAAAAAACTAACTCTATGCAAGAAACTTCAAAAGGACCTTACAACTGTGCAGTTTCAGTCACTGGAGTGCTCGCACAGTTTTTTATTCGCCCATTATGTCAGATAAATTGTAGGAGAGGCCCGCTATACTAGATAATTATCAATTATTTTGTACAAGCCAAACAAAGATTGTATGGCATTAATATTCAAAGCCATATTAATGAATGTTCCTCGGAGATGAGTAGATATTGTAAAAAGTAATAATTTTCTCCATGTATGGCTGCAATGCAATAAAGTAGAGCATACAGCAGTGTTTGTAAGTTTTTCCTGCAGTATTGAGGATGCGCTGTTGAGCTTTGACACCATCTGTTGTCCAGTAGCAGCAGTCGGTATATTGGCTCAGTAGTAGATGCACCTCCCCAGCAACTCAGAGACAAACCACGACCAGCCTTGGCTTGCTTGTGTCCCTTTGTTGTAATGATGAAGTTGCACAGAACATGTCACATGCTGCAGATAAACCCTTTACTTGATGAATATTCATATAAGAAATAATTACATTATGAATATTAATAAGATAAAAATTTATAACTGCATAATGAACATAAGAATGTTTGGCCATGGCAGACACTTTACAATCAATCTATACAATACCATAAGCAAACAGAACAGACTGAGGAGCCATCTGATCTGGGTCAACTCTCTTTGCAAAAGTGATGAAAGGAATATCTATGGAGTAAAAGGTTAACAAAAAGCTGTCCTGATGACAACCATTCTGTGGTTGAAATAGCTAGATAAAATAGAAGGTTAAAACCCATGATGGTTAGAGCAATTCACACTGCATTATTAGATGTCTCATAAAAGTATCGAATAAATAAACATATTTCAGTATCATTATTATAAACATAACATCACGCCCTCTTTGCAGTTGTCCTCTGAAGGATACTCTTTGTTCCCGTATTTCCATCAAATTAACCTCATGAATATTCATATAAGAAATAATGACACCATGTATATTAAATTACATTAATTTTCATCATAGCATATGGATATAGAAATGTTTGGCCACATTGTCTACCTCTATCTTATAAAATGTATTTTCTACCTATATCTTATAAGATATATTGTCTACCTTTATCTGATAAAATATAGTATTTACCTTTATCTTATAAAATACAGTAATATCTCTATCTTATAAAATACATTATGTATCTACCACTATCTTAGAAAATACATTATCTACCTTTGTCTTATAATATACATTGTCTACCTCTTATACAATGTATTAGCTACCTCTATCTTATTAAATATCTTATCTACCTCTATCTTAAAAAAAACATGTCAACATCTATCTTGTAGAATACAATCATTGTCTACCACTATCTTAGAAAATACATTGTCCAACTTTATCTTACAAAATACCATGTCAACCTCTATCTTATGAAATACATTGTCTACCTCTATCTTGTAAAATACATTGTCTACTCCTATCTTATAAAATACACTGCATACCTCTTATGAAATCCATTGTCAACCTCTATCTTATAAAAAAAACAAAAACAATTGTCTACCTATATCTTATAAAATAACTTTTCTACCTCTGTCTTATAAAATACATTGTTTATCATTAAAATATTTTACTCGAACCTGAAAAAAGTACCAAAGTTGAAGCCAAATTACAAGACCTTGACCAATGGAAACTTAATTTCCTAAATTTTAAAAGCATAAAACTTCATGACTTCCTGTGTTCACATTGACAATCATTTTAAAGTGAAAACAATCTGCGGACTCTTCATAATTATCTTTGCTTGGAGGGGTTGATTTTAATGCATTCCCGCATATTGACACCTTTTGATGCCTCTGTAAAAGTCTCTTTGTGAAACCAATGTGATAAATAGAGCATTTGCTCCTATTGAGCAAATGCTCTATTTACCACAATGGTTTCAAAACTACACAATTCTAAAATTTTCTTTTTCTCTAGTAAATGCTCTTTTCGGAAGATTTATCCAAAGAGGTTGGGTCTAAAAATAGCCTTCAAGGGTTGGTTTTAAATGGTTGTCCAGATAATTTTGAAAATGAACGTAGTACTTATCGTACAACAAGTTAAGGAATATTTCCGTCTAAGGCCATAAAATCTTCATCAAAATGCGCCAGAATCTGAGACGGCATTACCACTTGAACAAGCCTCATATCTGATTTTTTTTTATTATAGTTATACTTCTAAAGCAATAAAACATAAACAAATCTGTAATTTCTTCCAGCAATAATTTTAATATAATTACACAATAAAACTGATACACGTAATTACATAAGTGACTCTAATTCTATATCGCTGGGGCTATTATAAACCATCGACTGTATATTGCCAAATTAATTCATCATATGTCTGTTGTTTTTTGTTGGCTATACTTTTCTCCCCAATCTAGAATATCTATATTCTTAACATGGTAAAATATATGGTTACAATTTGCAATTTTAGATAATTTTCTCTTAGTGCCATTTTACAGCAACTGTCAAAAGTCTAACGTAATTGCTGGGTTTTCTGATTTACGTATTTATTTTAATGATTATGTTCAAAGGAAGATAAAGAAAGTATATTTCTCATGTTATATGTTGTTTGTCATGCAAATTACTTTTTCTCGAAAACTAACCAAGTAAAATCAATGTTCAAAATGGCAGCTGCATATCCCGACTAGATAAGTAAGTAGCCATTACGCTGTCCTGTATCTATATTTTAACCTTAATTCAAAAAACATATTACACCAACAGAAAAAGTCATATTAATACACATTCAATAAAAAAAAATTAAGCAATTTTTTTTAGAAATTGACTGAACATTATTGCAATTTTAAAATTGAATTTGAAATTGATCAACAGCATTATGTGATCAGGGTCAGACAACGTTAGACGCCCCTCACAGGTGGCTGTCGACAGTATAAGGGTGATGTTGGAGATAAAACAGACAGAATATTCCATATTTATATATCACCATTTTATTTACTTTTATTTATGACTTTATATACATCTAGAGCAGTTTTAGAATTTGGAAGATAGAATATGCCGCTAGGAGCGCTGATGTACTAAAGAAAACAGCGCCCACTTCTCAGGAATCAATCCAATTTGTAATTTGAATTTTTGAATAATTTTGAATATGTACTTGCATGTTAGGAAAATTGCAGACAGATTCTTCAAACATGTGACAGCTCTGACAACTGCAGCTCTTACCCTAACCCTCAGAATTCTTTGTTTTCAAACTAAAAAGATCCATCATTGTTTACAGTCCAGTCCAATCAGTAAGAAAGAGTCAACTTTAACCCCTTCCCTGTTGAATATTCATGTAAGAAATAATGATATCATGAATATTTATTAGCTGAGTTTTTATAATGGCCTGTGTACATAGCAGATATGGTATGGGTAGAAACTATACTGTCAGATCTGTTATAATTTCTTAAGCAAACAGAGCAGACCCTGATTAGACGGCTCCTATAGGAGCCGTCCGATCTGGGTCTACTCTGTTTGCCAATGCAAAATTCAAATTTATATTCTACCATAAGCAAAGAGAGCAAAACCTGATCAGACGCCTCCTATAGGCGTTTATATGAAGGAAAGGGTTAACCCTTTACCTGATAGAAATACCTTCTGGCATCTTTGCAATCCAAGAAGAACCATTTCAGATGACCTTTAGGAGCCATCTGATCATGGTCTGCTCTGTTTGACTATGGGATTATATACATCTGATTCTTTCTCTCATATAAACATATTTTCACGCATTTGCAAACAGAGTCGACCCAGATCAGATGGCTCCTAGAGGAGATGTCTGATCAGGGTCTGCTCTGTTTGCTTATGGAATTTGATAGATCTGTTTCTTTACTTTCTAAAATGGCTACAATATTCCACCTTCCATATTTCATTATAACTATTTTGTCCATGAATATTCAGTAGATATTAAAATTTAGAATACACATAGAACAGGGAAAGGGTTAATCCTTCGCTTGCTATTCGCGTCAATATACCTACCTGTAAATAGTGAAGACCCAGATGAGACAGCTCCTGCAGGAGCTGTCTCATCAGGGTCTGCACTATTTACAAGTTGTTTGTGCAACCAGCGCACTCCACAGCAGTGATTGCACAGCGAAATACTTGTACACAGTGAAGATATATGTAATTATACAACAGGGCATGAGTAAAGAAGGAGAAATGTATTTTAAAATTCAGCAAGAGAAGGGTTAATACCATGGTTACCATATGTGTTCAATACCAATACAAAATTCACCTGATGAATATTCACAATGTTAGTATTTCTTATACGAATAGTTAGAGAAATCCTGACCAAAGGATCCTCCAGTTTACAACTGACAATTAACCCATTCCCTCATAGGATATTTTTAGATCCAACCTCTGAATACATCTACCAAAAGGAGCATTTACTAAAGAGTGCAGTTTTAAAACCATTGTGATAAATAGAGCATTTGCTCCAATGTAGCAAATGTTCTAATCATTATAATGGTTTCAAATGTGGCTTTTACAGAGGCATCAAAAGGCATGGGTTTCAATGAGGGAATGGGTTTGATTCCTTCTCTCTATAAATGCCTTTCACACATCTGCAAACAGAGTAGAGCCAAATAGATTAAACAGAGTAGAGCCAGATCAGATGGCTCCTGTAGGAGCCGTCTGATCAGGGTCTGTTCTGTTTGCTAATGGAATTTGATAGTTCTGTTTCTTTACTTTCTAATATGACTACAATGTTCCACCTTCCATATTTCATTATAACTATTTTGCCCAAGTATATTCAGTATGTATTGAAATTTGTAATAAACATAGAACAGGGAATTCTAAATATTGCGAGTGGAATGGCCCGTAAGTCTATCAATAGAGTCCATTCAGCACAAAAGGATTACTCTCTCTATAAATGCCTTTCACGCATATGCAAACAGAGTAGAGCCAGATCAGATGGCTCCTATAGGAGCCATCTGATCAGGGTCTGCTCTGTTTGCTAATGGAATTTCATCGATCCATTTCTTTAGTTTCTAAAATAGCTATAATGTTCCGCCTCCCATATTTCATTATAACTATTGTGTCCATGAATATTCAGTAGGTATTCAAATTTGTAATAAACATAGAACAGGGAAATGGTTAATCTCCAAGGTGAATCTAACTAGTAGCTTGCTAGCAAGACAGGGTTGGGCTAGCAGGACAGGGTTGGGCTAGCAGGACAGGGTTGGGCTAGCAGGTCAGGGTTGGGCTATAAGAGATTCCGATAGCATTGCCTCTTCAAGGTGAATCTAATGAGCAGGTTGGGCTAGCAGGACATGGTTGGGCTGAGAAATAAGAGATTCTGATAGCATTGCCTCTCCAAGGTGAATCTAATGAGTAGCTTGCTAGCAGGACAGGGTTGGGCTGAGAAATAAGAGAGTCTGATAGCTCCTTATACACCTGCAAGTAATCTACAGTCTTGCTAGCAAGAAAGGGTTTGGCTGAGAAATAAGAGATTCATTTGCAAGTAATCTACAGTCTTAACCCTTTCCCTTTTCAATATTCATGTAAGAAATTATGACATCATGAATATTTATTAGTTGAATTTTTTTATAATGTTAGCTTTTGAAGGAAACTTTTTGCTTTGAAAAAACTGTAGAATCAGATCTATATCATGTCAAAAGCAAACAGAGCAGACCCTGATCAGACGGCTCCTAAAGGAGCCGTCTGATCTGGGTCTACTCTGTTAGTAAATGCGTGAAGGGCGTATTTATACGTAGGAAAGAGTTAATAAAAAGTTGCTTTTGTGTATACATTATGTGTGAAGTGTACTCAATACAACTAATTTACATGGAGGCAGCCAATGCAAAAACCTTTAAAAATGATCGCTTCGTAAAATGAAAAATGAACTTTGATAATGTACCACTAATAGATATGCTTAACCCTAACACAGTTTAAACGGAAATAAGTACCGATAGTTAAGAACAAGACCTAATGTGCACTAAATCTGTGAAACCTTGATAGAGGGCATTTACCATTTCTTCGAAAATGCTAGACGCATAGACGATAACTAAAATTCAATTAAGAATATACAATCTTTGCTTAAGACGTCACTCTCAGCAGATCAAGACTTAATTATAAATACCGTTATCTAAATGTTTTCTGAAGGTGCAGGAAACTCTTCCAAAACACTGGGTATAAGATTTCTTATTAAAAAGTCATAATTCATTGTGATAAAGCTACCTAAAATTACTCATAAAGTGCTGCCAGAGATGCAAATCGACACATCAGGCTTGTTTTTCGTCTTCCTGCAATGAACACCTTGAGAGAAAATATTTAGCCATCCAAACCTATTAATGAGTGTTCCCCCCCTACAAACAAATAATGCAAATCACTCGGAGATTTTCACCATTTGATATTAAGGGAGATAAATGCGGATGACAGAAACCAGGTGTTTACAGCTCTTGGATGGCTGCTGGGCCGTGCAATGAATTACCTGGTGGGGCACCATTATAGCTTCACAGATTCATTATTGGGCCAGTGCTGCCTCAGTGATACAGGTGATTAACTGGGATATACTGCTGCTGAGATGATTGAGCTCCTCGAACTTACACCATCGCAAAATACAAGTACCCCAGCACTTACTGTTATCTCGTTATCTTATGTTATCTTCCGCACCACCCGGCATCACTTCATCAACAACCTTGCCTTCTCTCAAAGATTCTTCAAAACTCTTTGATTATTAACTCGACACCTACCGGTCAGTTTTAAACCCTTTCCCTAATGAACATTTATGCAAAAATTATATTCATTAACTTAATTTTAATGAGGTAAAACTTTCAAGGGAACTTTTGGCTCAGACAAAAAAACTGTTGGATCAGATCTATATAATTTCATTAGAAATCACAGCAGACCCTGATCAGATGGCTCCTACAGGAACCAACTTATCTGGGTCTTCTCTGTTTGCAAAGGGTTGAAGACGTTTATATGACCGAAAGGGTTAAGCACTTTCAACTGGTGATCACTGTAAAACACTGATATGACTTTGTATACTGAAATCATAACTATTTATTAACCCTTTCCCTGTTCTATGTTTATTCCAAATTTCACTACCTAATGAATATTCAAGGACAGTATAGTAATAATGAAATATGGAAGGTGGAACATTGTATACATTTTAGCAAGCAAAGAAACAGATCTATCAAATTCTATTAGCAAACAGAGCAGACCCTGATCAGACGGCTCCTCTAGGAGCCGTCTGATCTGGGTCTACTCTGTTTGCAAATGCGTGAAAACACGTTTATATGAGGGAAAGGGTTAACTGAAAGTTTATACTGGTATATGAACACAGAATGTTTTTAAAAATAGCCATAAGCAAACAGAGCTGACCCTGATCAGATACAGGAGCCGTCAGATCAGGGTCTGCTCTGTTTACTTATTGACATAATATAGAACTCATTCTACAGATTTGTCAAAGCAAAATATTTCCTTGAAAAGTTCACAAAAATTCAGCTTATGAATATTCATGATATCATTATTTCTTACATGAATATTGAACAAAGAAAGGGTTAACAGGGACATCAGCAAACTGTAGATGCAGGCCCCTGATTGTGTCTGCACTGTTCAATTCACAAGTTATTTGCCAAAGGTCATAACTGCAAAAAACAATTAAGAAACCTTCAAATAGAAATTAGATTTGTTGATAAATACATATTTGGTCAGAGCCTCTAATGCTCTCAGAAAATGAGACTTAATTGGTTAAAGGATGCACAGACGAAAGAAAGATTGTAATCTTAAGGATCATAGAACTCTTAAAGGATCTGAAGGACTTTCCGTAACCAAAATAGACTGAACTTTTATTTTGTGTCTATCGCCAACCAGTCTTCAACAGTCATAGAAAGTTTCTTTGATATATTAATTTCATTCACATATACATGTATTTTGTTTTTATTTCCATGGACATTATTCTATTTGGTGAAATGAGATGAACTGAATATTCGCAGTATACTTCAGCACATATATCTGTATTCTTGGACACCTACATCTGTCAGTGTCTCCATCTATGCTGTGCCTACATGGAATGCACTGTTGAAGTGGCAGAAGAGACCGGAGAATAACATTATAACCCATTCCCTCATATTGACGCCTCTGTTAGTCACATTTTGAAACTATTGTCAGGAAAAGAGCATTAATTTTGTTCTGTTCCTATGGAGCAAATGCTATATTTATCACAATGGTTTCAAAACTACACAATTCTAAAAATATCCCTTTTTCTAGTAAATGATCCTTTTCAGTGTATTTATTCAAAGAGATTGAGCCTAAAAATAGTATATGGGGAGAATTGGTCAATGTATTGTAACTTGAAGAATGGGTCAATGTATTGTAACTTGGTTTAGAATCAGATACAACAAATGCAAATGCAATTAAAACTAGAATTGTTTTTGACGCAAAAACTGATGTCTCCCCCAGTGCATGGATAAAATTTTCCAAAATCCCATAACTCTGCAGAAAATAATCAAACCCAAAAAGGAATGAACTATGCACAACTATGCATGGTGCTGATCAATCCTATGAAGTTTCATGAAAGTCCGATAAAAGATTTTTGGGGAAATGGACAAAAATTTCCATGTAAAACTTTCGAAGTCCCATAACTCTGCAGAATATAGGAGGCAATAACTCCAATATTACTGAAACCAGAGTTATGATACTTGTACATAACACTTCCTTCCATCATGCCGTTTCAATACATGAAATGTCATTCCAATAGCATCAGTGCAGCAGGAGTTATTGATTGGACAAAAATTGTAACAAAGGGCAATAACTCCAAAAGTATTGAAGCAAGAGTTATGGCCCTTGTATCACTTCCTCTCATCATGCTCTATCAATGTATGAAGTTTCAACCAAATGGCATTAGCCATGTAGGAGTTGTCATCCAGACAGAAAGTGTGAAAAATTGACCTTGAATTGTGACCATGACCTTGAATTGTAACCTTGACCTTTGACCCACATGCCTGAATCCTGCTGTCTGCATATCGGCTTGTTAAGGAGAACATTAAGTGTGCCTAAGCATTTTTGAATCCTTCAAAGGGTTATACAGATGTGGAACAGACATGAAAATTAAGGCTACATGGTTTGACCTTGAATTGTGACCTTGACCTTTGAAGAATGTGCCTGAATCCTGCTGTCTGCACGTCGCCTTAATATGGAGAACATTTGTCCCTAAACATTTTGAAATCCTTCCAAGGGTTTAAGAGACATGGAGCCGACACGAAGGGTGTGGCTTAAAACATTTGACCTTGAATTGTGACCTGGAACTTTGACCCACATGACTGAATTTAACACTCTGCACATCGTCTTGTAGTGTCAAACATTTGTGCCAAAGCATTTTGAAATCCTTCCATATTTGTGAGAGATATGGAGTGGACACGAGTGTGACAGACAGAGAGACAGATGGAAGGACAGATAGACGGACAACTCAACCAAAAACAATATGTCTCCCCATTATAAATGGGGAGACATAATAAAATAGAAGTTACTATGGTTCAGGATCAAAACTCAAAAATGCTTACACAGCCGCAATTTACAAGTCATTACAAACAGGTTTTGTCTCTTCACATCTTCACAGTATCACCATAGGTGCGTTTCCAAAACATAAACTTATATTTTTTATGCCATTGGTCATACACTAATTCCTTTCACACTTTACTCCGTGAACATTCATGTAAGAAATGATGACATCATGAATATTAATTAGACTAATTGTTATAACAGCACATGGAAACAGGAAATTTTGGCAATAGCGGAAACTGAAGAATGCAGACCCTGATCAGACAGCTCTTATAGGAGCCGTCTGATCTGGGTCTACTCTGTCTGCAAAGACGTAGAAAGGTGTATTCAAAGCTCTGATTCTTATCAGCGGTCCAGATAAGATACATAAACATTTTCAAGAGTAGCTCCTTTATTTCTCCGCAAACCCCAATACTGTGACAATGATTTTAGTATTTGGATATGCACCTTTATCTGTAGCTTTGTCTTTTTAGTGCTCCTGTTGAACACCCCCTCTGATCAGGATCTGCACAATTCTACTTCATAAAATCTGTTTTACAATAACAATATTTTGAAATTTCCATGCCAGTCTTATGTGTAAGCAATGATGCATCTCTACCGTGAACACAAACCCTCTAAATATGCGAAAAGCATGCACTGGCATTTGCAAACAGTGTAGAACCAGAACAGAGGGTTCCTAGAGGAGCCCTCTGATCAAGGTCTGTACTATTTCTCATTCAAAGCTCTCTGGAAAAGTTAAGCCCTCATACTGAATGGACTCTATAGTTAAACACTTCTGGGCCATTCCACTTTCAAAAATTGAGCATAGAAAGAGTTACAGGCAGTAATCGTTGCCAGCAAAGATGTACGAGCGTATGTAAAAGTTTGACAGTTTACTTACCAAGACACGAAACTTATTGCAAAATTACCATGCCAATTATCTCAAATACCAGCCGCTATTACTGCATTAAAACACAGTATACTGACTTGTTTTTCTGGAGAAAAACCCACTTTTTATGTCTGACCTTTATATCTATGAAGTTTCAAAACATTAAGTCAGTTTCAACTCTTTTGGTGATCAAAATGTTTAAGTAAAAGAATAAACAGTTTACTGGGGACAAACAAATCTAAATTTTAACTTTTGTTGTCATAAAATGTTGATTTAAATAATGAATACCCTATTTAACTCTTACCTTCATATAAATGCCGTTTCACGCATTTTCAAACAGTCAGCAGACCAAGATCAGACAGCTCCTAAAGGAGCCGTCTGATCAGGGTCTTCTACTCTGTTTGCTTATGACTCGATATAGATCAGATTCTTAAGTCTTTGTCAGAGCAAAACATTCCCTTGAAAATTTTACATGATGAAAATTTAGGTAATAAATATTCATGATGTCATAATTTCTTACATGAATATTGATCAGGTAAAGGGATAATACAAGTATAATATAAGTATTAGGACACCCCTACTCTCTGCCCATTTGGAAAGCTGAATTATTCAATTTGGCACAATTTTGGTAACTTAACTCTTTGCACGCTAGCGACAAAACCATGATTACCTAATCATATAGTTTCGATCCAGATGAGTCCAGTGCAACAGATAAAGGTGCATAGTCACATCTTTGCACCAAACCCTATGTTGTGACCACTCTTTAGAAGTGTCTCTTTGAGTCAGTCGGTGGAGAAATAAAGAATGTCAGAATTAGAAATAAAGAATGTCAGAATTAGAAATAAAGAATGTCAGAATTCATGCATCTTATCTGAACCTCTTTGAGATGAAGCACACTGCCGCGTCTCATCAGGATCCGAACATTTAGAATCTTTGCAAAGGAATGACAGAAATTCTATTTGAAGAATTGAAACAGTTGATAATTGTTGCAGACAAAAACTTACTTATCATGCAAAGAGTTAACCCTTTACTCCATATATGCCTTTGCAAACAGAGTAGACCCAGATCAGACGGGTCCTGTAGTGCAGGGTCTGCTCTGTTTGCCTATGATATAATATAGATATGATTCTACAGTTTCTGTCATGGCCAAAAAGTCACTTGTTCATGTGCTAATAATTATAACAATCTAATCTAATGAATATTAATTATGTGATTATTTCTTACATGAATATTCATGGAGTGAATGATTAATATTACATTGACACAGAAGCTGATAGTAAAGACCCTATTCAAACTAAACCTTCAGGATCAAGTTGGTCTGGATCTGCATTTTTAATCCTTTCCTCCATAAATACGCCTTTCTATGCCTCTGTAAAAGTCAACTGTTGAAACCATTGTGATAAATAGAGCATTTGCTCCAATAGGAGCAAATGCTCTATTTATCACAATGGTTTCAAACTACAAAATTCTAAAAGTTTACTTTTCTCTAGTAAATGCTCCTTTTGGGTAGATTCATTCAAAGAGGTTGGGTCTTAAAATAGCTTTTGGAGGAAAGGGTTAACATTATGTTTGTAGAGTAATTAATTTATTTCAGTATAAATTTTCATACATTTTTGAAATTAAAAAACAAGAGGGCCATGATGGTCTTCTATCGTTCACCTGGTAAATAGGCTAACTGATCAGTTATGTACATCTACCAAAATTGTATTTATATGAAAACACAGGGTGACTGTTTTGCAACAGAAGATTTTCAACTTGTTTAGCTCCTGTGACCTACATTTACACTTCATGTATCTATATACACTATTTAACACTTTCCCTCATAGGCTATTTTTAGATCCAACCTCTTTGAATAAATCTACCGAAAAGTAGCATTAACTAGAGAAAAGGAAAGTTTTAGAATTTTGTTATTTGAAACCATTGTGATAAATAGAGCATTTGTTCCTATAGGAGCAAATGCTCCATTTATCACAATGGTTTCAACTGGTGACTTTTACAGAGGCGTAGAAAGGCGTATTTATGGAGGAAAGGGTTAACACTATTTATATAACTTTGACAGAAGATCTGCCCAAGTATCATTGCAGTGAAGATTTTTATCAAATTCCAGTCAGTGGTTAAGGAGAAGCTGAATTCTAAAATCTATATTTAACTGCAATGATCTTTTGCAGTGCACTAAACCCATGTATATAACTTTGAGAAAAAGCCATCTAAAAATCATTCCTATGAAGTTTAATAAAATTCCATTCAGCAGTTTAAGAGATGTCGTTTAAAGAAATTGCTCACTGAAATTATTTTCAGCTCCTGTGACATACTAATAGCAGCTGATTGAAACCATTTATATAATAACCTAAGGGTCATTCCTGTAAAGTTTCATCAAATTCCATTCTTTGTATACAGAAATCATTTGTTAAATCTACAGTGACCTACTCATGCAGGGAACAGAGTACATTTATGTAACTTTGATAGAGAATCTCCTTAGGATTGTTTCTGTGAAGCTTTGTGAATTCCATCTGGCAGTTTAGGAGAATTTATTTTATTTAAACCTTTCCCTGTTCAATAATTTTTCCAATTTTCAATACCTACTGAATATTCATGGACAACCCATTCCCTCAAAGGCTATTTTTAGACCCAGACTCTTCGAATTAAATCTACCAAAAAGGACCATTTACTAGAGAAAATGAAAATTTTAGAATTTTGTAGTTTTTCTACAATGCTTCATCATCCACATTTCACTGTAACTATTTTGTCCATGAATATGAATATTCAGTAGATATAGAAATTTGGAATCAATATAGAAAAGGGTAAGGTGGTTGCTTAATACATTAGTCTCAACCTCCATTAACCTACATTACCTGCATTAAAGACCCATATTTAGACATCTTTTAAATGGTCACTTAAGACAGGTTCTACTGTAATTATGGTACAATGGTTTTGCATTAACCTTTACACTGCTGGGAAAAAAAATAATGTCTGCTCAAATTTGGATCTGGTACAATTTTGACTACTTCTCATCTGGATCCAAGCTGTTTGCAAGATGTGAATCAGATCAAGAATAGCTGGATAAAGACTAACACATCCAATCTCACAAGAATAATCAAAGGTAACTATATGGGCAGATATATAACAATGACAGAATTCCAGATAAGATGCAAACATTAAAACATTTTCAAGAATAACTCCTTTATTTCTCCACCAAACCCTATATTGTGACCATTCTTTAGAATTGTCTAAAGAATGGTCACAACATCAGGTTTGGTGGAGAAATGACGACTTTAGTATTTGGGTATTTGAGTACGCAACTTTATCTGTAACGCTCTGTAACAATGACATGAAAGCCCATCTAGCCATTACAAAACATCAACAGTTTAACATTTTCCAAAGTTTCGAGGGAAAATTAACCAATAAAATGATATGATGAATGCAATATTTGCGCTTTATGCTCCGTTCATCAATTACCACAAAACTTTGCCATTTAATGTTGCTTGTTCCACAGTGCTAATCAGTACAGTGCTTTTTGCTAGCCATCCAATAGTGATGGGTGAATTGATTGAAATATCGCAGAATTTGCATCTTCAGAATGTTTCAAACCTGTCACAGTTTATTATGAAATGATTTCACTTAATGTGAAGGCATACCAGCTTGTTTAACACTAATTGCATTTCTGATCTATCTTATCGTTCTGTGAATGTTTAATGGATTAAAAACTGCATACACTCTCATTCTGGCCTTGATAATTGTTGGTTGTAAGCATAACTATTATAACCCTATGAAAACTGAATTATCATAGTGGTATGGTCCATCATTGCCTAACAATAGAAATCTGTATTGAAAGGCTCAAGTTTGCTGCAGGATTTTGAATGACAAGCAGTGATCTGGGTCTACACTGTTTGCAAATGCCACTAAACTCATTTCCACATTCAAAGGGATAATAGGCTTGGCACTTTTTCTGCCTAAATTCAGCTGAAAGTGATTTCTTGAATATCTCTCAAAATGAAGCAAAAACATGATCAGAGAGTCAACCAGAGCTACAGATAAAGGTGCGTACTCAAATATTAAAATCGTCACTTCTCCACCAAGCCCTATGTTGTGACCACTATTTAGAATTGTCTCGAAGAGACTGTTCTAAAGAGTGGTCACAACATAGGGTTTGGTGGAGAAATAAAGAAGTTCTTGAAAGTGTTTTAATTCACACATCTTATCTGAATATCTGTGAAAATGAAGCAAAAACATGATCAGAGAGTCAACCAGAGCTACAGATAAAGATGCGTACTCAAATACTAAAATTGTCATTTCTCCACCAAACCCTATGCTGTGACCACTCTTTAGAATCATCTCGAAGAGACGATTCTAAAGAGTGGTCACAACATAGGGTATGATGGAGAAATTAAGAAGTTCTTGAAAATGTTTTAATTTACACATCTTTTCTGAATATCTGTCAAAAGGAAGCAAAAACATGATCAGAGAGTCAACCAGAGCTACAGATAAAGATGCGTACTCAAATATTAAAATTGGCACTTCTCCACCAAACCCTATGCTGTGACCACTCTTTAGAATCGTCTCCAAGAAGAGAATTCACAACTTAGGTTTGGTGGAGAAATAAAGAAGTTTTATTTTTGAAAATATTTTAATATTGCGTCTTATTGCACCTACATGAATATCCATGTAAAAAATAATGATATGATGAATATTAATTAGATTAATTGCCATAATAGCACATCGAGACAGGACTTTTGGCCATGGCAGAAACTGTAGAACCTTACCTATATTGTATCATAAGCAAACAGAGCAGATCTTGATCAGACAGCTCCTACAGGAGCTGTCTGATCTAGGTCTACTGTTTGCAAAGGAATAGAAAGGCGTATTTATGGAGTAAATGGGCCATCTGATCAGAGTCTGCTCTGTTTGCTTATGAATTTATAATACACCTGATTCTACAGTTTCTTCCAGTACCAAAACATCCTGTGTAAATATGTCATTATAAAACAAGATGTGTTTGTGAAACACTATGCCCCCTCATATATTTGACCTCTGACCTTGAAGATGACCTTGACATGTCACCCCTCAAAATGTGCGGCTTTATGAGATACATATGCATGCCAAATATCAAGTCTCTATCTGTACTGGCTCAAAAGTTAAGACCAATGTTCAGGTTGCGTTAAAGTTACAGCCAAAAAAACAGACAATTTGACCTTTGACCCTGAAGGATGACCTTGACCTTGACATATCACCCCTCAAAATGTGCAGCTTCATGAGATACACAAGCGTGCCAAATATCAAGTCTCTATCTCTACTGGTCCAAAAGTTATGGCCAATGTTAAAGTCGTTGATTTGACCCATATATTTGACCTCTGACCTTGAAGGATGACCTTGACCTTGACATATCACCCCTAAAAATTTGCGGCTTTATGAGATACATATGCATGCCAAATATCAAGTCTCTATCTGTACTGGCTCAAAAGTTATGACCAATGTTAAAGTTGCTGACAAACAAACAAACAGACAGGGCAAAAACAATATGCCTCCTGACTATCGTCAATGGGGGCATAAAAATTAGCTAATAAATATTCATGTTGTCATTTCTCCTTACATGAATATTCAATAGTGAAAGGGTCAAGAGCTATACAAGAGATCTGCTTCAAACAATGATAGGAATGAGCTGCATATCAGTTGTTCCTAGAGAAAGTGTTAGTTAACCCATTCCTTGTTGAATATTCATGTAAGAAATAATGACATCATGAATATGTATTGGTCTACTCTGTTGGCAATGGCATAAAAAGGCATCTATATTTGTATGAGGGAACAGGTAAACATGGTAACAGATTAACCCTGTCCTTCATATAATCACCTCTTCACGCCTTTGCAAACAGAGTAGACCCAGATCAGATGGCTCCTAAAGGAGCCATCTGATCAGGGTCTGCCCTGTTTGCTAATGGAATTTGAAAGATTTGTTTCTTTACTTTCTAAAATGGCTACAATGTTCCACCTTCCACATTTTTTTCATGAATATTCAGTAGGTATTGAAATTTTGAATAAGCATAACACAGGGAAAGGGTTAAGGAACTAAATAGAACTGAAAGAACTAATATAGCTTTAACTAAATAGAACTAAAGTTTCTGGTTACAATGTTGCCATTTCTGGTATGACCAAATGTTGCCATTTCTGGTATGACCAAATGTTGCCATTTCTGACCAAATATTGCCATTTCTGGTATGACCAAATGTTGCCATTTCTGGTATGACCAAATGTTGCCATTTCTGACCAAATGTTGCCATTTCTGGTATGACCAAATGTTGCCATTTCTGACCAAATGTTGCCATTTCTGGTATGACTAAATGTTGCCATTTCTGACCAAATGTTGCCGTTTCTGGTATGACCAAATGTTGCCATTTCTGGTATGACCAAATGTTTCCATTTCTGGTATGATCAAATGTTGCCATTTCTGACCAAATGTTGCCATTTCTGGTATGACCAAATGTTGCCATTTCTGACCAAATGTTGCCATTTCTGACCAAATGTTGCCATTTCTGGTATGACCAAATGTTGCCATTTCTGACCAAATGTTGCCATTTCTGGTATGACCAAATGTTGCCATTTCTGGTATGACCAAATGTTGCCATTTCTGACCAAATGTTGCCATTTCTGGTATAACCAAATGTTGCAGTTTCTGGTATGACCAAATGTTGCCATTTCTGGTATGACCAAATGTTTCCATTTTTGGTATGATCAAATGTTGCCATTTCTGGTATGACCAAATGTTGCCATTTCTGACTAAATGTTGCCATTTCTGGTATGACCAAAATGTTGCTGTTTCTGGTATGACCAAATGTTGCCTTGTTTAAGTATTATTATAAAATCACATTCAGTGAATATTCATGAGGTGATAGATTCTTGCATAATTATTAGCACAGTAAAACCTCTCTATAACAACCACTTATTTACATCAAGTATTTTGTGTTAAAGGCAGGTGGCTGCTTAAAGCAAGGTGAAAGTAAAACAGAACGCTCCTAAAAGAGCCTTTCACCAAGCTTTAAGCAGCCACCTGCCCTAACAATACCAACTAATTAACACAACTTAGTGGCCGTTATAGAGAGGTTTTACTGTATACATTAGGTAAAGGGTTAACCATATTTAGTCCAAATTTCAAAACCTGCTGTCAGTAATCATTGACAAAACAGTTATAATGAAATATGGAAGGTGGAATATTTCAGTCATTTCAGAACCTATCAAATTCCATTAGCAAACAGAGCAGACCCTGATCAGACGGCACGTATAGGAGCCATCTGATCTGGGTCAACTCTGTTTGCAAAGGCGTAGAAAGGCGTAATTAAGGAGCAAAGGGTTAAACAAATTGTTAAAATTTATAGGAGACCGTAACAAGTTGTTAAAAATTGATAGAAGACTATTGGATTCTAAAGATTATTTCTGAGACAGTTTGGTCAATTCAATTCAGTGATTTAGAAGATGTCATTTATTGCTTTATCTGATGAATATTAATGTAAAATATAATTTAGTTATTAGCTGAATTTCTATAATGGCATAATGAACAAGGGACTTTTTGACCATGGCAGAAACAGTAGAATGAGAGCTTTATTACTTAATAAGCAAACAAGAGCATATCCTGATTAGAAAGCCAACATGGTTTACAAATGTGTAAAGAATGTTTCTACTATATAAAGGGTTAAGGAAATTGTTAACCCTTTACTCTATGAATATTCACGCCAGAAATAATGACATCATGAATATTAATTAGATTAAATATTATAATAGCACATGGACACAGGAATATTTGGTCAATGGCAAAAACTGAAGAATCATATCTATACTAAATCATAAGCAAACAGAGCAGACCCTGATCAGACGGCTCCTATACCTCCTATAGGAGCCGTATGATCTGGGTTTACTCTGTTTGCAAAGGCATAGAAAGTCTTATTTATGGAGGAAAGGGTTTAAATTTACACACCCGAAGGCCAATATTTATACTGAATGTCCAGTTTAGAGGGGTTTTACTGTACTACTACAGGAGGAGCAGTGATCAGGATCTATACTACCTACAGAGCAACAGATAAAGGTGCATAATTATTCAAATACTAAAATTGTCATTTCTCCACCAAACTCTATGTTGCGACCACTCTTTAGAATTGTCTCGAAGAGACGATTCTAAAGAGTGGTCACAACATAGGGTTGGGTGGAGAAATAAAGACGTTATTCTTGAAAATGTTTTAATTTACACATCTTGTCTGTACCTCTGTAGTTACCTAACATTGTCTGTCTGAATGTACAGGACTATTAGCGAATGCAGTCTATACTCACACAACGCCAATGCTACAGTAATATATCAACTGGTATTTGCAAATCAGACAATCTTGACACAAAATGAGGTTAACACTAAAATGTTAAAACTTTATTTCATACTAAACAAAGTAAAACCATGTTAGGAGTGTGCACAGACAGTAAAATCTGTCTTAAGCTACTACTATATTATAACTATAATGTCCAATTCTAGTTCTTTGACCCTTTTCTCCATAGATACAATAATCTTTAAACACCTTTACAAATGGAGTAGGCCCAGAACCGGTAGGACTATCTGATTCGGGTCTGTTGCTTTGGCTTATGAAATAATAAAGATCGGATTCTACAGTTTTTACAGAATGAAAACTTTTCTTGTTCATATGCCAACATTATATCTTACATGAGCAATGGGTTAACCAGACCTACAGATAAAATGTGCATACAGTAAAATCTCGATTATTCGAACACTTAAATACGTATAATTATCGATACTTAAGACAGGTGGCAGCTAAATGCATGGTGAAAGTCATTCAGAAAGCTCCTCTAGGAGCTGTCTGCATGACTTTCACCATGCATTAAGCTGCCACCTGCCTAAAAGTGTCTAAATTCTTCTATACAAAAAATTCGAACAATCGAGATTTTACTGTATCACTATACTGATATCATCATTAAATTTTCTCCACCAAAACCTATACTGTGACCACTCTTTAGAATAATCTTGAAGAGACAATTCTAAAGAGGGGGTCACAGTATAGGGTTTGGTGGAGATATAAAGGAGATATTCTTGAAACTGATGAAATGTATGCATCTTATCTGGACCTGGTAATCCTTTACTCCATGAATATTTATGCAAGAAAGAATGATGTCATGAATATTCTTTTTATGGCACATGCACACACAGGAATCCTTAACCATGGCAGAAACTTTAGAATTTCATAAGCAAACAGAGCAGACCTTGATCAGATGGCTCCTATAGGATCTGTCTGATCTGGGTCTACTCTGTTAATGGCGGCCAAAAGCAACACAGAAATTTCCCAAAAGAGCCTTCTGCATTACTTTAAAGAACATTAAGTATCAATCTGGTTTTTAATCCTCTCTATGTTCAATACTCAAGTAAGAAAAAGTGATATCATGAATATTTATCAGCAGCTGGATATTTATAACATAATTATGTACATAGGAGTGTTTGGTATGAGTCAGGTCCATTATCATTTCATAAGCAAACAGAGCAGACCCTGATCAGACAGATCCTACAGGAGCCATCTGATCTGGGTCTATTTTATTTACAAAGACCTTTACAGTAAAACCTGTCTTTAAGCACCCATCAAAAAAGAGAGGCCTAATGATGGGTCTGTAAGACAGGCAATAGATTAATGCAGGTCAAAAGTAATGCAGAAAGCTCCTATAGGAGCTTTCTGCATTACTTTTGACCTGCATTAAGCAACCATCTGCTTTTTAAGCCGTCTATGTTCAATAAATGAATGACCACTTCAATCAGATATTCTACTGTATATGAAGGTAAGTGTTAAGACTTCCATGTTAATACAGTAAAGGGCTGCTTCAAACAGATTTTACGTACTGCGGTACTCAGCAAATATGATCTGCAGTAAAAGTATGCAATGTTGTGACTTCCAGACAAAACTGTCATTTATACAGCATTTACAGTATCTCCCTCGCGTGAAATCATCCGGCTTCTGATTGTTCATTATTAATGTGAACACTTAACAATAACCACAACGTTCGCACGTCCCTACAGTCAGTTTTTGCAGACTAGCACCATTCAAGTTGAAAGCGATAAAAACCACATCATTCCAATTTCTTCGAATGCACAGGATTGGGGTGATGCCTAGCAAAGCTGAAAATTTGATCGGCTCCATAATGCATTTGGTAAACAAAATTTCTTGCTTGTCTTCTTTCACGACCATCCTTACATTATACACTCACTTCTGCTAGGCAATTCAGTGCTCGTTACGTTCTTTATCATTCTAATTAGTTCAGATCAATCAGGACATTTTTTCTGCACGAGGGGGGAAGCCCCAAACCTAATTACGTGTTTTAACGTATATTTCCTGTGCCAAGTCTCAAAGGACTCTAGCTTTTAAACATACTAATAAACCAAATACAATTTCTGATTGAGGGAATCCCAGTTCTGATCTACAATTCTCTTTTGGAGATATGCTATCTACACTGATTACATCATTTTACGTATAACACATGCAAATTTTGCATTTATACCCATAATTCTCTGATTCCAGCGTTAACCTGATCGGGGAACTTTCTAAATTCCAGTGTCTGTATTCTGAATTAATTCTTGATTGATAATTCCATAGAGAGAGTTAATCATACAGCGACATCTAATTACACTCTCTTGTCTAAGACACTGTAATTGGATTGAAAGATATTCCAAAAATGTCTATTCAGAGGCTCTGGAATAAGTCTTTAAATTAAGTGCTTTTTAATTCAGCTGCAACGTAATTATACTGCCGTAGAAGTAGGTAAAAATGATTTATAATATCACCATAAGGCAAAAAAAACTGATATATTCAGGAAGGAGGTCGGCACTGTGAATATTTCCAGTTAGTTATGGCTGACTGAGATAAAGATGCAACTGAATATCAATAAGAAGATTGTGAAAGAACCTACTGACCTAACCATACTTATAATCCTCATTTGTTATAGATCTCTAATCTTAACTTGTTGCACGCTAGTCGTGAAATCGTTACCATTGCAACCAGTCTGGACCCTGTTGAGACCCCCCCCCCGTAACTCTGTATCTCATTAGCAACCAGTCAATAATGTCCTTTGCAAACAGTGTATACCCAGATGAGAGGGCTCATAGAGGAGCCCTCTCATCAGGGTCTGCACTGTTTGTCATGCTACACTTTTCTTTAGAAAAATCCATATATAGTCGCCATAAGCTTGGTCTGTTTGAATTTTGGAATAGTCCAATTGAGAATTCAGCATTGTAAGAGTTAGAATTCAAATGGTGCAACACTCTGATTATAGTTTTTGAAAAACAACTAGAACTACCACTAAAGGTGATTAATACCCCCACTAGCACATTTGACACAGAGATGGGTTATAGAAATAAATCTCCCAACCGCTAAATTTTGATTCGTTAAATTATGAAAAGGGAGATCATTCATTCATGCACAAAGCGACACATCAAAACCTTTAGTACAGAACTTCAGATGGTGTTCAACAATGAGGTATGACAGAGAAAAGGTCCAAAAAACATTTCATTTATTAAAAAAAGCGAGATTTTGACAAAAATAACAAAGGGCAATAACTCCAAAAATACTGAAGACAGAGTTATAGACCTTGTGCACTGCACTTGTGGTCAATGTAATCTATCTGTATATGAAGTTTTAAGTCAATAGCTTTTACACGTTTGAAGTTATGATCCGGACAAACCAGATTTTGACAAATATAACAAAGGGCAATAACTCCAAAAATACTGAAAACAGTTATGGACCCTGTGCACTGCACATGTGGTCAATGTGTTCTATCTGTATATGAAGTTTGACGTCAATAGCTTTTATACTTTGAAAGTTATGATCTGGACAAGCCAGATTTTGAATGAAATAACAAAGGGCAATAACTCCAAAAATACTGAAGACAGAGTTACGAACTTGTGCACTGCACTTGCGGTCAACGTGATCTATATGTATATGAAGTTTGAAGTCAATAGCTTTTATACTTTGGAAGTTATGATCCGGACAAGCCGGATGGACTGACGAACAGACGGACGAACGGACGGACATGGTGACTCCAGTATACTATACCCCCCCCGCCGGATGGACTGACGAACAGACGGACGAACGGACGGACATGGTGACTCCAGTATACTATACCCCCCCCCCCCCCCAAAAAAAAAACTCCGTTTGTGGGGGTATAATGAAGAAAATCAACTTTAACAAGATGTGTTTGTGAAACACTATGCCCCCTCATATATTTGACCTCTGACCTTGACCTTGACCTGTCACCCCTCAAAATGTGCAGCCTCATGAGATACACAAGCATGCCAAATATCAAGTCTCTATCTCTACTGGTCCAAAAGTTATGGCCAATGTTAAAGTCGGCGATTTGACCCATATATTTGACCTCTGACCTTGAAGGATGACCTTGACCTTGACACGTCACCCCTCAAAATGTGCGGCTTCATGAGATACATATGTATGCCAAATATCAAGTCTCTATCTATACTGGCTCAAAAGTTATGACCAATGTTAAAGTTGCTGACAAACAAACAGACAAACAGACAAACAGACAGGGCAAAAACAATATGCCCCCGACTATCGTCTATGGGGGCATAAAAAGACTATGTTGCATAGGACAAACTTTGCAGACGCCAAAATTACTAAGTGTGAAAAGAGTTAACAATTTATCTCATAGAGACACTTTTAGACACATTTGCAAACAGATATATAGAGGAGCCATCTGATCTTGGTCTGCTCTGTTTGTTACTGACCTAACCATACTTATAATCCTCATTTGTTATAGATCTCTAATCTTAACTTATTGCACGCTAGTCGTGAAATCGTTACCTTGGCTACCTGTCTGGACCCTGATGAGACACCCCGTAACTCTGTATCTCATTAGAATTCAAAATGTTTAACACCCTGTCTATGGTTTTTGAAAATGAATGAAGACAAATTTTGCAGATAGCAATTATTTACAGCAGAACCTGTCTTAATCGGCCATTCATTTATTGAACATAGGAGTCTTAAGAAGCAGTTGGTTGATTAATGCAGGGCAAAAGTAATGCAGAAAGCTCCTATAGGAGCTTTCTGCATTACTTTTGACCTGCATTAAGCTATCGGAGTCATCTGATTTGGGTCTACTCTGTTTGCAAAGGCGTAGAAAGGCATATTTATGGAGGAAAGGGTTAATAAAAAGTAATTTTTGAGCATAGAAGCATGTGAAAATAGACAACAATTGCTCTGAGTGCAGGAGGTTGTCTATTTCCCTCATATAAACACTTTTTTAGACAACTTGCAAACAGAAACAGAACCAGATCAGATGGCTCCTGTAGGAGCTATCTGATCAGGGTCTGCTCTGTTTGCTTATCAAAACATAATAGATATGAGTCTGCAGTTTCTACCAGTACCAAAACCTTTCTCTATACACAGTCCATTATAAAAATTAAACTAATAAATATTCATGATTCCCTTATTTCTAAAATTCATGGAGTAAAGGATTGATGGAAACTGATAGACCACGGGTGTTGTCAAATAATGTGGATACTAGCTACTGCACCAGACATGCAGCATGTACAGGTACTCAAAGGCTACAATCATTCACACTAACAAGTACAGTAAAACCTCTCTATAACGACCACTAAATTGTGTTAATTAGTTGGTGTTTTGGACAGGTGGTTGCTTAAAGTAAGGCGAAAGTAAAACAGAATGCTCCTTTAGGAACGTTCTGTTTTACTTTCACCTTGCTTTAAGCATCCACCTGCCTTTAACACAAAATACTTGATGCAATTTAGTGGTCGTTATAGGAGAGGTTTCACTGTACAGTTAAACACCGTAAAACTAGACATTCAATATCAATATCAGTCTTTAACTCATTCCCTCATATTGACCACTTTTGGCGCTTCTTTCAAAGTCACTTTTTGAAACCATTGTGATAAAAAGAGCAATTGCTCCAATGGAGCAAAATTTAATGCTCTATTTATCACAATGGTTTCAAAACTACACAATTCTTAAAGTTTTCTTTTCTCTAGTACATGCTCCTTTTCGGTAGATTTATTCAAAGAGGTTGGATCTAAAAATAGCCTATGAGGTAATGGGTTATGACAGGTGACAGCTTAATGCAGGGTGAAAGCCAAGCAGAAAGCTCATTTCACCCCGTATTTAGCGGCCACTTGCCTTAAAGTATCTGACTTCTCTTCTATAATTCTGGTCTCAAGGGTTTTACTGTATCTGCAGTATAACCAAAATGACAAACAGTGTAGATCCTGTTTAACCCAGTAGTAGGTCTCCGTCTACACCACTGGCAAAATGTCAAGACCTATGAAGGAATATTTTCTTGTGGGATGGCTATTACCTCTGTTAAATGACACATCTTCTGGGACCATGAGACTATCCTATAGGACTGCTGCACTTTACTTAGCCTAATACTTGATTTAAAAAACAAGTGTAACTGAATAACTGTACAATTTTCCGTGTCTGGCCAAAATTCTTCCATCTCTATTCATATATCACCCAAGGGTAAAAGCTGTTTGTTACTATGGCAACCATCTCTCTCAGATATACACAATTAACACAATCAGAGCCATTCAAAACAAATTCAAATCAATCAGCCTCATCCAAGTCGAATATGTCCTATGAATGTATTCGTCTTTGCCCTACAAATATTGTTTATCAGAATAATGTATATTAATCAATTCTTTCCTCCACTCTTCGAGGGGACCTGATGAGAAATCTTTAATTAAATTAAGCCAACCTCGTTGAGCTGTCAAGATGCTTTAATTCTTAATCCAGTTTGATGCATATTTCCAACGACTCTTTATCAATCTCAGGATGGATATTAATAGGTTTTGATGAAGACTCTTTCACAAAATTTAGCTAATCAGGGTCAGGAACCGGCAAACAGGAAATCACAAGGAACTTCTGAATAATGGAAACTAGGCAAAAATTGGGGAGAAGAAGTAGGTAATAACTAGTATGTCTAGTTTCCAGGTCTCCTAGGTTTGAATTCATTAACAGATTCTCCGATGTGAGACTCAATAATGTAATAAAACATGTTTGTTTGTTTCCAAAAACCAAACAAGAGAATCGATAGAACCGATGGATATTCCCCAAATAAATACTAGTTCCAAAAGGGCTTTTATATAAATATAAAATAAAATAACAAAGGGAAACAACTCCTAAATTATGCAAAAAAGAGTGATGATTCTTGGGCACTGCACTTCTTCTCATTGAGGTCTCTCTACCTATGAAGATTCATGTTGATACCTATTATAGTTTTTGTGTTATGCTGCCGACAAAATTTAAGTATGAAAAATAACAAAGGGCAATAACTCCAGAATTATGCAAAAGAGAGTGATGGTTCTTGTGCACTGCACTTCTCCTCATCAAATCAATCTACCTATGAAGTTTCATATTGATATCTATTACATTTTTTTTGGGTCTGCTCCAGACAAAAAAGAGTGAAGGTTCTTGTGCACTGCATTTCTCCTTATCGAGATCTATCTACCTATGAAGTTTCATGTTGATACTTATTATAGTTTTTGAGTTATGCTCCAGTTTTTGTGTTATGCTTAAAATAACAAAGGGCAGTAACTCCAGAATTATGCAAGAGAGAGTGATGGTTCTTGTGCACTGCACTTCTCATCATCGAGATCAATCTATGAAATTCATGTTGATATCTATTACAGTTTTTGTAGTATGCTCCGGACAAAGTTATGACGGGCGGACAAACGGACTATGACTATTGCAAGACCTTCGAAATACTCTCCACCTTATTGTGCAGGCGCAAAAGCCATTCAGAAAATGCATTTTGGAAGCAGTTTTAAGGTATACTGTTTATACACTGGTATAAAGTGCTCCCAATTGCGCTGCACATATTAAAACAACATTTGTAAAAAAGAAAATGAAATAATTAAAACAAACATTTGAAAACAAACATTTGAAATAATAAAAACAAACATTCGAAAAATAATTAAAACAAACATTTGAAAACAAACACTTTAACCAGGTTAAACATACATCTGAAAACAAACATTTGAAACAATTAAAAATATACATTTGAAAACAAACATTTGAAACAATTAAAAACAAACATTTGAAAAAAATTAAACATTTGAAAACAAACATCAGTCTGTGAAACCTTCACCAAATATAGATGCCTTTCGATGACTTTGCAAACAGAGAAGATCCAGATCATGTAGGAACTGTTTGATAATTATTTGAAACGCCAGTTTCTGCCACGGCCAAAAATTGACTTGTTCATAATTATGGCATTAAAAAGCCAGTCGATTCATACAGGAATTAATTTTTATCCATCAAATAAAAGACCTTTTTAATAGTATGAATGTTGCTTGTGGTTTCCTTACTAGAAGTCATAGATCCCAATGTTGTTGATACCTTGTCAATTACTTGATAACCTCTACCTTATAAGGTGAGCCTTCCATATAGCCACTTCCTATCTTCTCAGAAGCTCTCCCTCAGTCAACCCTGTCAATACCTGAAAAATGTTAACCCTTACTCCATAAATACGCCATTCTACACTTTTGAAAACAAAGTAGACCCTAATCAAACGGCTCCTATAGGAGCTGTCTGATTAGGGTCTACTCTGTTTGCTTATGATATAATATAGATATGATTCAACAGTTACTGCAAGGGCCAAAAAGCATTGTGTTCATGAGCTGCTATAAAAGTAAATCTAATTAATATTCATGATGTCATTATTTCTTACATGAATATGCAACAGGGAAAGAGTTAAAACATCAAGTCGATTCATACAGTAATTATTTTGTATCTACATATTCATCAGGTAGGCCATTTAATAGTATGAATGTTGCTTGTGGTTTCCTTACCAGAAGTCATAGATCCAATGTTGTTGATACCTTGTCAATTACTTGATAACCTCTCTCCTAAGGTGAGCCTTCCATATAGCCACTTCCTATCTTCTCAGAAGCTCTCCCTCAGTCAACCCTGTCAATACCTGAAACATATTAAGTGGCATTAGCAAACAGTGCAGAATTTTATTAGAAAGCCCCTGCAGAAGCCATTTGACCAGGATCTGCATTGTTTCCATTTTCAAAATTCTGTCAGCAGTAATAACCAGTTTGTACTGAGTGGACTCAGCTGTTAAACTATGATGGACCATATCACTTTGGGAAGTCAGCATATTAAGAGTTAAACAGGAATAATTAACACAGTGGGCCATGTCTGAAATGTGGCGTTTTCTCCACTGGGAAAATATAATTTGATAAGTAATGCTGGTAGAATAGGATTGGCAATATGAATTTTATAATCCTTGTTATAAATATTATACAGTAAAACCTGTCTTAAGCAATCATTAATAAGATGTTTAATTCTGAGTCTTTACGGCAGGTGGTAGTTTAATACTGGACAAAAGTAATGCAATTTTGCTGTGCATTCAACAAACACCTGCTCCTTATGAACCCTATGATCAACCCTGTCCCATATATAAACGTGTTTTCACGTATCTGCAAACAGAGTAGACCCAGATCAGTCGGCTCTTTTGCTTATGTAATCGTATAGAATGATGTGGTGTTACAGATTCTGCCAACATAAAAACAACTTTTGTTCATGTATCATTATACAAATTCAGTTAATAAATATTCATGAAAATATAGCAGTCCTCTTTATCAACTTCTACTCCGTTCTACAGTTATTATCAACAGTTGATATATTGGTCAACAGAGGTCCAGATAAGATGCGTAAATTTAAACATTTTCACCAATAACTCCTTTATTTCTCCGACAAACTCAAAGAGATGATTCTAAAGAGCGTTCACTGTAAAGGGTTTGGTGGAGAAATGACAATTTTAGTATTTTAGAATGCACTTTTATCTGTAGCTTTGGGTCAAAAAATCATTTGTTCATAAGCCATTACAAAATTTAAGCAAATTAATATGTATTAATTTTTACAATACAATTCATGGAATAACAAGTTATGAACTGTGTTTTAGAAGTAAGTTCTTGGGTAAACTTTCAAGACCACTGAATGTTCCTTGTCTAGCTGTCACCTTTCATTCTGTACATGGAGCCATCTGACCAGGGTCTGCTCTGTTTGTTTATGGAATACTATAGATTCTGTCACAACAAGATGTGTTTGTGAAACACTATGCCCCCTCGATATGATATTTGACACTAAAGGATGACCTTGATCTTGACATGTCACCCCTCAAACTGTGCAGCTTCATGGGGTGCACATGCATATCACATATCAAGTCTGTATCTCTACTGGTTCAAAAGTTATGACCAATGTTAAAGTTGGTGACCTTTGACCATGAAGGATGACCTTGACCTTGACATGTTCCCCTCAAACTGTGCAGCCAAATGAGAAACACACATATACCAACTATCAAGTCTGTATCTCTACTGGTTCAAAAGTTATGGCAAATGTTATAGTCGGTGACCTTTGACCCTGAAAGATGACCTTGACCTTTAAATGTCACCCCCAAAATGTGCAGCTTCATGAGATACACATGCATACCAAATATCAAGACTTTATCTCTAATGGTTCAAAAGTTATGGCCAATTTGAAGTTGGTGACCTTTGACCCTGAAGAATGACCTTGACATTTCACCCCTCACACTGTGCAGCTTTATGAGATACACAAGCATGCCACATATCAAGTCTCTATCTGTACTGGTTCAAAAGTTATGGCCAATGTTAAAGTCAGTGATTTGACCCATGTTTGACCTCTGCCCTTTGAGGATGACCTTGACCTTGACATGTCACCCCTCAAAATGTGCGGCTTTATGAGATACATTTGCTTGCCAAATATCAAGTCTCTATCTGTACTTGCTTAAAAGTTATGACCAACGTTAAAGTCAGTGATTTGACCCATGTGTTTGACCTCTGACCTTTAAAGATGACCTTGACCTTGACATGTCACCACTCAAAATGTGCGGCTTTATGAGATACATATGCACGCCAAATATCAAGTCACTAGCTATACTGGCTCAAAAGTTATGACCAATGTTAAAGTTACAGACAAAGAAACAGACAATTTGACCTTTGACCCTGAAAGATGACCTTGACCTTGACATTTCACCCCTCAAAATGTGCAGCTTCATGAGATACACATGCATGCCAAATATCAAGTCTCTATCTCTACTGGTCCAAAAGTTATGGCCAATGTTAAAGTCGGTGATTTGACCCATATATTTGACCTCTGACCTTGAAGGATGACCTTGACCTTGACATGTCACCCCTCAAAATGTGCGGCTTTATGAGATACATATGCATACCAAATATCAAGTCTCTATCTGTACTGGCTCAAATGTTATGACCAATGTTAAGGTTGCGTTAAAGTTACAGACAATAAACAGACAATTTGACCTTTGACCCTGAAGGATGACCTTGACCTTGACATGTCACCCCTCAAAATGTGCGGCTTCATGAGATACACAAGCATGCCAAATATCAAATCTCTATCTCTACTGGTCTAAAAGTTATGGCCAATGTTAAAGTCGGTGATTTGACCCATATATTTTACCTCTGACCTTGAAGGATGACCTTGACCTTGACATGTCACCCCTCATAATGTGCGGCTTAATGAGATACATATGCATACCAAATATCAAGTCTCTATCTGTACTGGCTCAAAAGTTATGACCAATGTTAAAGTTGCTGACAAACAAACAGACAAACAGACAGACAAACAAACAAACAGACAGGGCAAAAACAATATGCCCCCCAGATTTGATCTGGGGGGCATAATAAAAACACCCTTATTCAGTGTCATTATAACAAATCTAATTCGTATTCATAACATCATTATTTCTTAACCAATTCACTCATATAAACACCTTTTCACACATTTTCAAACAGAGTAGATCCAGATCAGACCACTCCTAGGGTCTGCTTTTTTTCCTTTTGACATGATATAAATCTGATTCTATAGTTTTTGTCAAAGCAAAAAAATTCCTTGAAAGTTTACATTATAAAAATTCAGCTAATTAATATTCATGATGTCATTATTTCTCACATGAATATTGACCGGGAAAGGGTTAACGCAAAGGATCAGAAAGGTTAGTTTTAACCCTTTACTCCATAGATAGACTTTATAACCCTTTACTCCATAGACTTTATAACCCTTTCCCTGTTCTGTCTTTCTATACCTACTGAATATTCATGGACAAAATAGTTATAATGAAATATGGAATGTGGAACATTGTAGCCATTTTAGAAAGTAAAGAAACAGAGCTTTCAAATTCCATTAGCAAACAGAGCTGTCTTATCTGGGTCTACTCTGTTTGCAAATGCATGTAAATATATTTACATGAAGGAAAGGATTAAAGTTATCAAAATGGTGCCTAATTGAACTAGAACTATCACTAAGGTGATGGAATACCCCCGCTCAGCTGCCTTGATCGCAAATCAAACAAAACCTTACCAGAATTTTCTGCTTTTTAAAAAGGCCATAATTCTGCCAAAATGCTTGACAGAGCTATGTACTCCTGCCTACAGATAAAGCTTGTGATGGTGAACACGTGTTCCAAGTTTCAAAGCTTTTTCTCACAGGGTTATGTAGATAAGTGACTTTAACAAAGACCTTAACTAAAAATTCTTAGTTAAAAAGGGCCATAATTCTGTCAAAATTCTTGACAGAGTTATGTACTTTTGCCTACAGATGGAGCTTGTGATGGTGAACAAGTGTGTAAGGTTTCAAAGCTTTATCCCAAAGGGTTATGTAGATAAGTGGACTTTAACAAAGACATAAACCAAAAATTCTAAGTTAAAAAGGGTCATAATTCTGTCAAAATGCTTAACAGAGTTATGTACTTTTGCCTACAGATTAAGCTTGTGATGGTGAACAAGTGTGTAAGGTTTCAAAGCTTTATCCTAAAGGGTTACGTAGATAAGTGGACTTAACCAGGTTGTGCCATGGACAGACAGACAGACAGACCAACCGACCGACCGACCAACACACCGACTCCTATATTAACCCCCCTCTCAAACTTCGTTCACGGGGGGGGGGTATAATTATTCACCTTTACAAACTGGTGGAGTGGGGCGATTAGGTGTCCGAATTAGGGCAGTTGCAAAAGAGAAGCAGAGATCATTCACACTTTGACTTCTTCACAATTACAGAGAAATATCTAGTGCTGGGAGTCTCACTTATCATCTGATCTAGACTTATTGTTCGGAAACTAATTGTTTCATGCAGATTTTACATTACGCTGATTGATGGACTATTATATTTCATCACATCTTACCATTTCTTACTCTCTCGCCAATCCTTTCAGACCCCAAGAAACAACACTCAACTAAAATCACAGGCAGTCACAATACAGAATTTAGATACCAAAATTATGGAAATAACGTATTGATGAGGATAATGCAAATTGAGGTAATCAAAAAAGTCTTAATCACACGAGCAGGTTTCACCTCACGCTGAACAGACATCCATATAAAATGAGAAATTAATCCTGCCAAATTGCCTCTTACGTTGACATCAGAATGTGATCTATAACAATGTGGAGCTAATTACAAAAACAATTAGCAGGGAATTGATCGAGGCTATGACAAAACTTTTTCCCTAAAAACAACAATTATTAGATGGTTGTCCTAGGTAACAGCTGGATTTACTGTGTACACAGAGTTTTTATACTAATTGGGAAATATTGATGATATTCATTGACGACTTTAGTTCTAACACCTCGTGTGGTACAAGTGGAGACCGCTAGTAATGAGGCAACCTAGGGCCAATTGATTTACGAGCTTATAGTGTGATGTCATTTTTCACTCTAGTTGGCTGTTGACACTGTAAGAAAGTGATGATGCTTTTTTCTGCTCCTACGACCATCAAAGAGTGTTCTTTTTATTTTTTGTTATAAAACGTCCCAATATAAAGTATTTTACATACTAAGAAGCAACAATCCGACAGAAGTACATTCCTCCCATTATTCTTGATATTTCTTGCGGCCCATAATGGCTAAATATCGGAAGACAAAATAAACTGTTGCTCTTCCATGTATTTATAGAGGTAGGACAGATTTGGTCCTTTTTTCCCTAAATATTTACATCGTATGTAGGAAATAATAATGACATCATGAACACAGGAATGTTCGAGCATTGCATCAGCTATATAATCTGTATCTAATAGCAAATAGAGAAGACTGATCAGAGGGCTCCTATAGGAGCAGTCTTGATCTTGGCCTAATCTTTTTGTAAAGGCCTGAAAAAGCACTATTGACACTTGTTCAATAGTTCCAGCAGGCACATAACCTCGGTTTATATGTTGAATGAACGTAGAAATGAAGTTGTGTGTCAGCTGGGTTCCTCAAAAGATTTAACCCTTTACTCTATAAGTATTCTTTTCTACACATTTGCAAACAGAGAAAACCAAGATCAGACGGCTTCTATAGGAGCCATCTGATCTGGGTCTGTTCTTTTTGCTAATGGAATAAATAGATCCGTTTCTTTACTTTCTAAAATGTCCCACCTTCCATATTTCATTATAACTATTATGTAAATGAATATTCAGTAGGTACTGAAATTTGGAATAAACATAGAACAGGGAAAGGGTTAATATTGTTAGGAAAGTAAGATGTATATTTCAATTAAATTCTGTGATTCATGAAATTTTACTAGAAATACACAACACTATTGACTTAAACTGTGCTATTTCCAAACAATCAAAGTATTTTCCACCTGACCTACTTTCAGTTTGATCAGCGTTCACACTGTAACTCATGTTATAATACGTTGTAAGTTCCAGGATCTGTAAAGTCAATTTTTGCAAATAGTTTTTAATCATTAGCCCCATTACAAATCAAAGCATTCACACCATGAATATTCATGTAGGAAAGAATGACCCGAGGAATACTGAAGAGCTGATAGTTTATAATTACACAATTATGAACACAGGAAATGTTTGCCATGGCATTATTTGGCCATCTTTCCCACATGAAAACAGAAAAGACCCTGATCAGATGACTGCTACAGGCACTGAAAGGTGTATCTATGGAGAAAAGGGTCAAGAAAATGGAAACAACCATTCATCATTCAAAGGGAGATAACTTAATGATTTATCCAAATGTACATTTAACCCATTCCCTCATACTGACGCTATTTGACACCTCTGCAAAAGTCACTTTTGAAACCATTGTGATAAATACAGCTGCAAAGGAACAAATGCTCTATTTATCACTATTTTTCAATACATGTACTACACAATTCTAAAATATTCCTTTTCTCTAGTAAATGCTCTTTTTTGGTAGATTCGTTCAAAGAGGTTGGGTCTAAACATAGCCTATGAAGGAATGGTTTAACCCTGTCTATCTAATATATGAAAGACCTAGATCTACACTGCTGTCTACACTGCTCATTAACCCTTTCCTTCGTATAAACGCGTTTTCACGCATTTGCAAACAGAGTAGACCCAGATCAGACGGCTCCTACAGGGTTAATTCCCATCAGCTTCTTTCTGTCAGTGAAGAGACCACTGACCCTGTCCCTCATATAAACCCCTTTTCATGCACTTACAAACTGAGTAGACCCAGATCAGATGGCTCCTGTAGGAGCAATCTGATCAGAGTCTGCTCTGTTTGCTGATGACAGGATATAAATCAGATTCTAAAGTCTTTATCAAAAACAAATAATCTTGTGTAATCAAACACATAACTCTTATTACAATTTGTCCTTATGTAGCCTATGTGTCTCTAAACTTTATTGACTTAATCCTATGAGTGGAACAGTCCATCAGTGTTTAACTATAGGGTCCATTAAGCATAAAAGTTTTAAATTTGCTAAAGAATTTTGAATGACAAAAAGTAAAGATCCTGAATAGAGGGTTCCTCTAGGGACCTTCTGATCTGGGTCTACAATGTTTGTGAATGGTAATACACTCGCACAAAGACCTATAATAACATAGGTCTTTGACTCGTCTTCTGCATTCAGAGGGCCAAACAAGAAATGTCGAAACAACATCAAACCGGGTTTTTCTTCACTATTAACTAGTGATTTCTAAGTTCAAAGGGGCATAAATCCCAGAAAAATTGCAGAAGGAAAAATCCCTGACAATATGCACAACTACATGTATCCTTGCTACATACAAGGTTTTATGAAATTCTGTTGAACAGTTATAGAAAAGTTGGGCTTACAAGGGTAGGGTCAGAAGACCTAGGGACATAACTCCCAGAAATATTGCAGGAGGAAAACTTCACGACAATATAGGTATCTACATATTGTGTCCTTGCTGCATACAAGGTTTCATGAAATTCTGTTGAAAAGTTTGAGAGGAGTTCTGCTTACAAGGGTAGGGTCAAGAGACCTAGTGATTTCTAACTCCCAGAAAAATAGGAGAAGGAGAAATCCCAAACAATATGCACATTTACATATTGTGTCAAGTTGCTACATGCAAGGTTTTATGAAAATCCGAGTTTCAGAGGAGTTGCGCTTACAAGACTGGCAGCCGTCCGCCCAACCGCCCGCCGTACATCACCGTTTCAATAACCGGATTTTCCGTGGAAAACCCGGTTAAAAATCTTAATGTGTTAAAATAGTTTTCTGCTTCAAGTCTGCTTCAGAACTATTAGTTTACTTCCAATTTCTTTACAGTGTAGCGGATATCCCTGTTTCTCCCTATGATATTTAATGCATTGCAAACAGAGTAGACCCAGATCAGACAGCTCCTACTGAGCAGTCTGATCAGGGTCTGCTCTATTTGCTTATGGAAAAGAAATAGATCTGATTCTACAGTTTCTGTCATTACCAAAAATTACTGTGTTTATATGCAATTATAAATAATCATGTAATTAATATCCATGATGTCATTATTTCTTACATGAATATTCATGGAGCAGCCAGCTACCCAGATTCTTATCTGGATCCAAACTTTACAAAGTTTGTAATTTCTCTCACAGCATCCAAAGCCTTGACCAATTCAGGTAGAAAACAACAACTGGCTAATAGTAAAGATTAAGTAAAGTGTAACCTATAAATCTTTTAAATGCAACAGCTACATTTCTGTTCCTACTTGTTGCTAGTTTCATCATTTTCGCTTTGTGGAATCCAAGAGTTCAAAACAGTGTAGACTCAGACCTCATTCTATATGAGCTGCATTAGAATGACTAGGTACATTAGCAAGTATACTTAAACAGTAATTAAAAAGATGTCTAATTTTGGGTCTTCAAGGCAGGTGGCTGCTTTCTGCTTTACCTTTCCCTTGCATCAACCCGTTTCTCCATATATACACCTTTCTATGCCTCTGTAACAGTCACTTTTTGAAACCATTGAGATAAAAAGAGTATTCGCTCCATAGGAGCAAATGCTCTATTTATCACAATGGTTTCTATACTAAACAACTATAACATTTTCCTTTTCTTTTTCGTAGATTCATTCAAAGAGGTTGGGTCTAAAAATAGCCTAAGGAGGAAACCTGCTTTTAACTCTTCTCTTGCTGTTCACGTTAATATACCTACCTGTAAATAGTGAAGACTCTGATGAGACAGCTCCTGATGGAGCTGTCTCATTAGGGTCTGCACTAGTTACAAGTTGATTGTGCACCAGTGCACTCCACAGCAGTGACTTCACAGAGAAATATTTGTAGACAGTAAAGATAAATGTAATTAACTAATTATACAACAGGACATGGGTAAAGAAGGAAAAAAGTTTTTTTAAAATTCAGCAAGAGAAGGGTTAAGTTTCCTTTGTTTAAACACTGACTGACTGCTGAGCTGCCAACTTGGACGGCATTGTGTGATCAGTTGCAGTAATAGTGTACAAATTGGACAGCTCATTGGTTGAGAGCCATTCAGATCCTAACAAGACACTGACATCTGGGTCTGTACTGTTTACAGATTTCATAGTTTCCCTTGTAACTATGAAATTACTCACTGGCTTTTCCTTAACAGGTTCCTGCATAAGCTATTATTAGATCAAACCTCTTTGATTAAATCTACTAAAAAGGAGCATTCACTAGAAAAAAAGGAAACTTTTAGAATTGTGTAGCTTTGAAATCATTGTGATAAATAGAGCATTTGCTCCAATGGAGCAATTTAATGCTCTTTTTATCACAATGGATTAAAAAAAATGACTTTTACAGAGATGTAGAAAGGCGTTTTTATGGAGGAAAGGGTTAAATATTTTCTCATCATATTCAATGATCAATGGTCAGAGACAACATTTCTACAACAAGGTTCTACAACAAATTAAAAATTAACCCTCTACCATGTACACTTCTTGTGGCACCTTTGCAAAGTAGATCCAGATCAGATCAGGGTCTGCCATGTTTGCTAAAGAAACAATATAGATCTGATTCTACAGTTTCTGCCACAGAAAAACATTCCCTTGTCCATAGTTCAGCTAATTAAAGATTATTTTTTACATGAATATTCATGGAGTAAAGGCAATCAACTTTGCAAAAAACAGTACCCTGCCAACAAGTGCCAACATCAGTAACCAATCTAAACCATTTGCTTTTTTGTTATAATTAGCCAATTAGCAGAAATAAAGAAATGAATAAACAAACAGTATGGTTCCCAGGGCCCTCAGGTGTCTGTCAGCCTGGCACAGGAAGTTTTTACTATTAATTAACTGCCTAATTATCAACAGGTTCAAAGCTGCTGGGCTGGACAGGGGGTACAAGCAATAAGCACAGTGCTTCTTGTGTCTGGCATTCTTCAGGTTTCACAGTTCTTCACAGAGCTATTAACATTTCACACAGATAGAAAAACAAGTGTACTTTTTGCAATAAACATATGCAGACAAAACATTTACATATATGCACAGAGCTACAGATAAAGGTGCATACCCAAATACTAAAATTGTCATTTCTCCACCAAACTCTATACTGTAACCACTCTTTAGAATCGTCTCGAAGAGACGATTCTAAAGAGTGGTCACAATATAGAGCTTGGTGGAGAAACAAAGGAGTTATTCAAGAAAATGTTTCATATGGACCTCTGCATGCAGTATAGCTCCTATTTGGACAAGTGCATTTAATCCTTTCAATGAAGAAAACAAGGAATATCATCATTATAGATACAGTATGTCTATTCACACCACTGCATACATAGTCGACTCAGAGCAGGCAGATCCTTCAGGAGCTGTCTGATCAGGGTCGACTTTGTTTGAATATCGAATTATGAACATCTGTTTCTACAGTTTCCTCCATGGTAAATTTGACTTCCCATTTTGAATTATGCCATCATAGAAATTAAGTGAATGAATATTAATGAAATCATATTTTTATAAATAAATATTCAAGAAGTAAAGGGTAGATAAATGAACTGATAAAATATAGAGTATGGGGTCACTGACTCTACGCAGGACCAGTTGTCAATTCGACTGCATTTTCTGGATAAGGTGATTAAGAATGTTGAATATTCATTAACCCATTCCCTCATAGGCTATTTTTAGATCCAACCACTTTTAATAAATCTACCGAAAAGGAGCATTAACTAGAGAAAAGGAAAATTTAAGAAATTTATAGTGTGAAACCATTGTGATAAATAGAGCATTTGCTCCTATAGGAGCAAATGCTGTATTTATCACAATGGTTTCAATAGGTGATTTTTACAGAGGCATAGAAAGGCATACTTATGGAGGAAAGGGTTAACCCTTAGTATACCTGTTTCACATTCATGTAATACATAATGACACCATGAATATTTATTAGCTGAATTTCTACAATGTAAACTTTTTAAGGGAATGCTTTACTTCGGCAAAAACTGTAGAATTAGATCTATATAATGTCAAAAGCAAGCAGAGCAGACCCTGATCAGATGGCTCCTATAGGAGCTGTCTGATCTGGGTCTACTCTGTTTGCAACAGCCCGAAAAGGTGTTTATATGAAGGGTTAACCTTATACTGGACAGAGATGCCCTTTCACACCTTTGCAAACAAAGTAGACCCAAATCACACGGCTCCCATAGGAGCCATTTCAAATCAGGGTCTGCTCTATTATTTATGGAATTATACAGATCTAGATTCTACAGGTTCTAGATCTGCCACTGCCTAAATATCATGTGTTCATAAACCATTATAAATATTCAGCTAATTAATATTCATGATGTCCTTATTTCTTGCATGAATATTCATGAGGAAACAAGAATCTAACAAGAGCCATGTACGGCGCCAACGCTCATCTGATTTGGTGCTTGTTAAGCTAAAATAAAGTTTTTTGAAAACAATAAAGGGCCATAACTCCAAAATTTTGAAATCAAGAGTTATGGTTCTTATGTAGGGGCCTTCCCCACAATGAGATCTACTAACCTATGAAGTTTCATGTAGATACCTCTTATACTTTTCGAGTAATGAGCTACATATTAAAGTTTTCGCATGCCGCCAACGACTATGACAACGCCAAGCCCAACAAGCAAGTGATCACAATAGCTCGACTTTTCTTCGAAACAGACGAGCTAAAAATAAGTCAGTACTGAGTAATTGGCATTTACAGTAAAACCTCTCTATAACGGTCACTAAATTGTGTTAACTAGTTGGTATTTAGGGTAGGTGGCTGCTTAAAAGCAAGATGAAAGTAAAACAGAACGCTCTTATAGGAGCGTTCTGTTTTACTTTCACCTTGCTTCAAGCAGGAGTGTTCTGTTTTACTTTCATCCTGCTTTAAGCAGCCACCTGCCTTTAACACAAAATACTTTATGTAATTTAGTGATTAAAGATTCAGCTACTGTCAAAAATTCCTTTCTTAATAATGCTTTAAAAGAATTTGTCTAAATCTGTCTAATTGATATTCATGATGTAATTATTTCCTACATGAATATTCATCAAGTTAAAGGTTAATCCTGTCCCTGTTGCATGTAAAAATACTGACATAATGGATAGTAATTAGATTATATATCTTTGTCATAGTGGCATTTAAACAGGGGACATTTTGGCTGAGGCAGAAACTGTAGAATCAGATCAATATTATACCACTAGCAAACTGAGTAGACCCTGATCAGACGGCTCCTGTGGGTCTTCTCTGTTTACATAGAGGTAAAAAGGTGTTTCTATTAGGGAAAGGGTAAACTCTTCACTGGTCTCTGGATCACTGGACCTTTGTTCTTCCCCATCCATCTCTGTAGCACCATCTGACTGACCACACCATACAAAATGACCTCTAAATAACCTCCGTCCAGTCAAATCTAAAGTGGTGCAGTCCGTTTGCCATAATTAATATTTTTACAAATGCTGGGAAAACCTCATTAATGTGCAGTGTGATTATCATCATCTTGTATTTTTGTTTCCTGTCTGTTTCCCTGCCCACTGATCACTGATTGCTAATTCCTATTGTAGGAATGGGACAAGGAGGGGTACCAAAGTTTTTTTTCTCCTCCATCGGTATGCTAAGGTTATTAACAGTTCAGAGGTTTAATAACCTGTCTGTATTTTATCAGTCACTTCCTCAATTCAGAATGAAATTCTTTCATTTATCTACTTAACCCTTAGCATGTAATCGATAAATCAGGGATAATATTTTAATCCTTTTCATGATAGTAACGTACATATCTGCATTTGCAAATAGTGTAGACCCCATATGAGACAGCTCCTAGAGGAGCCGTCTCATATGGGTCTGCACTATTTGCCATGATAATTCAGTGGCTACATTAATTTGATCTATATGTAGAAATGATTGACGTAATTAATATTTATAATGGATGGATTCACATTTGAATATTCAGCATGAGGAGGGTTTAAACAGTTTGAATCCAGATGAGATGATGGTAATCCAACCTGAATTACACTCTCGTCATTTATTTGAACAGAAACAGATGGAAAATCAGTTTGACAGTTGATGTAAACCAAAATAATTATGTGCCTGACACTTTCTCAACGCATATTAAAAGTTGAGATGCAATCTTGCTAGACCATGGTGAGGTGTCTGTTTTACCGATCAAAGATAATCATCAGATGGACACAGGTTGTCTAACAGTCAGTACCAACAGAGCCAGAGAGGCAGACCACCTATGAACAGCCTGATTGATCTCTAGACACTTTCAATATTAATTGTGAAGAGTGGCAAACAGGGTAGAATCTTTTATACAAGAGGGCCATGGTGGCCCTCATATCGCTCACCAGACAATCAGAGGAGAAGATTTTCAAAGTTTCCACTATATGTTTCTATAGAAATCTGGCCGGGCCTGGGGAGGGGGCAATTTTGACCCCAGGGGCATAATTTATATAACTTTTGTAGAGGACCTCAAGTGAAGAAAATTAAAGAAAAAATGATGTAAATGAAAAAATATAACAATGCAAATCTAAAGAAGGGCATACACAAAAGTATGTATACAGTCTCCCTGGGCAAAATGGTTGAATTTCAGAAAGAATTAATTAATCTATATATACTTATGTTCAAAGTTTCAGATATTTTCATTACACCATCATGAGTTCATATTATTATTCATATCTTAATTTATTCTCAACAGTCAACCCTTCCCCTGTTCTATGTTTATTCAAAATTCAATAACTACTGAATATTCATGGACAAAATAGTTCTAATGAAATATGGAAGGTGGGACAGTGTAGCTATTTTAGAAAGTAAAGAAACACTTTTCAAATTCCATTGACAAACAGAGCAGACCCTAATCAGCCAGCTGCTATAGGAGCCATCTGATCTGGGTCTATTCTGTTTGCAAATGCATGAAAAGGCGTTTATATGAGGGAAAGGGTTAAGTAAACATCTAAGTATATTTTAAACAAAATGAAAACAATTTAATGCCATTTGCACTATATCATAAGCTAACAGAGCAGATTGATCAGATGTCTACTACATGAGCTGTCTGATCTGGGTCTACTCTATTTGCAAAGGTGTAGAAAGGCATATTTATGGAGTAAAGGGTTAATTGTCCTATTTACTGTGCAACAGGCTAGATCTAACTATAACAGTTTTCTTTGGGTCTGCCATATTAGTTCAGCTTTAGTACCCAGAAGGGAGGCAATGCAGTTGTTGGCAAAGGGAGATAACCTACCTTTTTATGCACTGGTATGCTAAAAATTGCCACCAATACATGTATGTTAAAAATAGCCACTGGTCAGTCTGCTATAAAAAATTGGCTACCCCTGGGTTGGGGCCAATTTTGACCCCAGGGGCATGATTTATATAACTTTTGTAGAAGACCTGAATATGACGCTATGTGCCAAATATGAAAGCTGAGGACCTTCCAGTTTCAGGAGAATATTTTCAAAGTTTTCACTAAATGTTTCTATTGAAAACTGGCCATCCCTGGGGCGGGGCCATGTTCGACCCCAGGGGCATAATTTATGTAACTTATGAAGAGGACCTAAACATAATGCTACGTGCCAAATATGAAAGCTGAGAACATTCCATTTTCAGTGGAGATTTTCAGTTTTCACTATATGTTTCGACAGAAAACAAGGCACCCCTGGGGTGGGGCTAATTTTGACCCCAGGGCCATAATTTTTGTAGAAGGCCTACAGATGATGCTATATGCCAACCAGAAATGGTGTCAAAGCCACCTGATGCTCGCCTGTTTAAAAGTTAAGTCTAAAACGTGTCATATTGAATACAAAAAAAAAATCAATTTTCAATTTAAACTTAACTGCATCAATATCACAACCAAAGGCAACCAAATACCAATTTTCATAAATTTAACAAGATTATTAAACAAAAAAGATACATACCAAATATGGAAGCCCTATGTCTATTCAGATTCCAATGTAATAGGCAGCTAAAGATTTTTGCAAAAGTAGGTCGAAGGTGAAGGTCAGAAGGGTAAAATTGTTGGCATGGTCATACCAAGTATAGAAGTCCTATGCCCATCACATCCAATGGCATAGGCATTTAAAGATTTTTGCAAAAGAAGGTCAAAGGTCAAAGTCAAGGTCACATGGTAAAAAATATTGGTATGGTTGGAAAGTCTTAAGACAGGAAATATACATCCAAAGTATGGAAGCCCTAGGTCTATTGGCTCCAATGTTATATGCATTTAAAGACTTTTGCAAAAGTAGGTCAAATGTTAAGGTCAATGTCAGAAGGGCAAATATGTTTGCATGGTCATACCAAGTATGGAAGTCCTAGGTATATTGGTTCCAAGTTATAGGCACTATTTTGAAAAAATAGGTGAAATGTCAAGGTCATATGGTAAAAAACATTGGTATGTTTCAAAAGTCTTCAGATAGAAAAGATACAAATCAAGTATGGAAGTATATGCATTTAAAAACTTTTGCAAAAGTAGGTCAAAGGTCAAGGTCAGAAAGGCAAACATGTTGGCATGGTCATACCAGGTATGGAAGCCCTAGGCCTATTTGTTGCAATGCTATAGGCATTTAAAGACTTTTGCAAAAGTAAGTCAAAGGTCAAGGTCACATGGTAAAAACAATGGTATGGTTGGAAAAGTCTTAAGACAAAAAAGTTGCATACCAAGTATTGAAGCCCTTGGCCTACCAGTTCAAATTTTATAGGCATTTAAAGAAGTTTGCAAAAGTAGGTCAAATGTCAAAGTAACATGGCAAAAACAATATTGTTGGAAAGTTGCATACCAAGTATGGAAGCCTTTGGCCCATTGGTTCAAATGTTATAGGCATTTAAAGATTTTTTCAAAAGTAGGTCAAACGTCAAGGTCAGGAGGGCAAAAAAGTTGGCATGATCATACCAAATATGGAAGTACTAGGCCTATTAGTTCCAATAATATAGGCATTTAAAGATTTTTTCAAAAGTAGGTCGAAGGTCACGGTCAAGGTCAGAAGGGCAAACAATAATATTGTTGGAAAAGTCTTAACACAAGAAAGTTGCATACCAAGTATGGAAGCCCTAGGTCTATTGGTTCAAATACTATAGGCATTTAAAGATTTTTGAACAAGAGATGTTTGTAAAACATGTATACCCCCAGACCCCCTGACCTTTGATCTAGTGACCTCAACTATAGAGGTCATCTGGTGGTCATGACTAATTACCACAGCAACTTTGAAGATCCTAAGCCAAACCACTGATGATTTATTGATCTGAAAACATTTCACAAGTTAAGGTCATGGTGACCTTGACCTTTGACCTAATGACCTCAACAACTATAGGAGTCATCTAGTGGTCACGACCAACTACCACAGCCAGTTTTAAGATCCCGAACCAAACCATTGAGCAGTTATTGATCGTTAACCATTTCACCAGTTAAGGTCATGGTGACCTTGACCTTTGACCTCAAAACAACAGGGCTCATCTAGTTGTCATGACCAACCACCGAAGCAAATTTGAAGATCCTAAGCCGAACCCTTGAGCAGTTATTGATCAGAAACGATTTTACCAGTTAAGGTCATGGTGACCTTGACCTTTGGCCTAGTGACCTAAAAAAAACCCAGGGCTCATCTAGTTGTCATGACCAACCACCTAAGCAAATTTGAAGATCCTAAGCCAAACCCTTGAGCAGTTATTGATCAGAAACCATTTTATCAGTTAAGGTCATGGTGACCTTGACCTTTGACCTAGTGACCTCAAAAACAATAGGGGTCATCTGGTAGTCATGGCCAACTACCAAAGCAAGTTTGAAGATTCTAAGCCAAACCCTTGAGCAGTTATTGATCGGAAACCATTTAAGGTCATGGTGACCTTGACCTTTGACCTAGTGACCTCAAAAACAACAAGGGTCATCTAGTGGTCATGACCAACCACCACAGCAAGTTTGAAGATCCCAAGCCAAACCCTTGAGCAGTTATTGATCGGAAACTATTTCACTATTTTAGGTCATTGTGACCTTGACCTTTGACCTAGTGACCTAAAAACCAATAGGGGTCATCTATTTGTCATGACCAACCACCACAGCAAGTTTGAAGATTCTATGCCAAGTCGTTTATTAGTTATGGTTTGGAAACCATCGATCTACCGACCGACCGACATATGCAAAGCAATATACCCCCATTTTTTTCAAACGGGGGGTATAAAAAGTAGGTCAAAGGTCAAGGTCAAGGTCAGATGGGCAAAAATATTGGCATGGTCATACCAAGTATGGAAGCCCTAGGCCAAATGGCTCCAATGATATAGGTATTTAAAGATTTTTGCAAAAGTAGGTCAAAGGTCAAGGTCAGAAGGGCAAAAATGATGGCATGGTCGGAAGGGACAATATGAACCTTCTCACCAAATTTCAGCATCATAGCACAAATATTAAGCTTTATACCAACCCATCCAAAAAACTTTAACCTGGTGATTTTTGGCCCCACAATAAACTAAGTCCAAAACATGTCAAAAATTGATAAAATCAACAAATATTTTTAATGTTTAACTTCATAGCAGCAATATTTGACCTCAAATGAACTTCCATACAAAATTTCAGCATCCTAGTACAAATATTAAGCTTTATACCAACCCGTCCAAAAAACTTTAACCTGGTGATTTGTGGTCAAAAGGACTAAGTCCAAAACATGTGAAAAATTGATAAAATTGAAAAATATTTTTAATGTTTAACTTCATAACAGCAATATTTGCCCTCAAATGAACTTCCATATAAAATTTCAGCATCCTAGTACAAATATTAAGCTTTAAAACAACCCGTCCAAAAAACTTTAACCTGGTGATTTGTGGCCAAAAAGACTAAGTCCAAAACATGTCAAAAATTGATAAAATTGAAAAATATTTTTAATGTTTAACTTCATAACAGCAATATTTAACCTCAAATGAACTTCCATACATAATTTCAGCATCCTAGTACAAATATTAAGCTTTAAAACAACCCGTCCAAAAACTTTAACCTTGGCCACGCTCACGCCCACGCCCACGCTCACGCTCACGCTCACGCTCACGCCGGGGGTATAGCATAAGCTCTACTGTTCTACGAACAGGCGAGCTAAAAATGAAAGCTGAGAACCCTGTAGATTCAGAGAAGATTTTTAAAGGTTCAAATTGTTGACGCAGGACAACGGATGACGCAGGCCAACAAACAATGAACATCAGGTTATCACAAGAGCTCACCCTGAGCACTTTGTGCTCTGGTGAGCTAAAAAGCGTATGTTGAGCCATTTTGGCAATTAACTGACGAGACGTTAATGAACACAACCAGCTCATTTAGCAGATATTAATTAGCATGCAAAGAAATAAGTTTTTGTCACCACTGTTTTCTAGTTTTCATGGCAATCAAGGGGAAAATTCACATTAGCCCATTACTTCATATAAATGCCTTTTTAAAACTTTGTAAACTGATTAGTCCCAGATCAAAAGGAGCCGTCTGATCAGGGTCTACTCTGATTGTGAAATAATATAGTTATGATTCTACGGTTTATGCAATGGTAAAACATTCTTTCGATCATAATGCCAATATAAACCAATCAGTCAATTAATATTCATGAGGTCAATATTTCTTACTAAACATTCGAGAGGTTAACCCTAACCCTGTTCTATATTTAGGCCAAATTTCAATACCTACTCAATATTCATTAACAAAATAGTTATAAAGAAATACGGAAGGTGGGCTATTGTAGACATTTTAGAAAGCAAAGAAACAAATTTATCAAATTCTATTAGCAAACAGAACAGACCCTGATCAGACGGCTCCTCTAGGAGCCATCTGATCTGGGTCTACTCTGTTTGCATATGCGTGAAAACACGTTTATATGAGGGAAAGGGTTAAGGGTTAGCTTATTCCCTCTTATTGACGCCTCTGTAAAGGCCACTTTTTAAAACCATTTTGATAAATAGAGCATTTGCTCTATTTATCACAACAGGAATGGTTTCAAAATTACACAAGTCTAATGTTTTCTCTTTTCTAATAAAATGCTCCTTTTATATATATTTATTCAGGATGGTCTAAAAATAAGCCTATGAGGGAATAAGTTAAAACAATTGGTTATCTTGGAATGTATCACATTCCATCTGTTAACTAAAGAGCAATTAAAACATTCTGTAATGTGATGTTACAGGAGGGAAAAAACAGTTATGTATACAATCTGTGGGCGTTAAGCATGTGAAATATTTAAATGTTTACTTTAAATTGAAACTGGAATTTTAATGAACTGTAATTGCTGCCAAGATTGTTTTTGTTATATACTGCAACCTGTGGAATTAATTTTGTCAAAAAGTAATTAGAATTAGAAAGTCCGCTCTTAAGACTGTAACCATTTCTTAATGCAGTCTGTTCGGCTTCATTACACTGATTAAGGCTCAGATATTATCTATCTTTAGAACTCTAGTGGCGAACTTGTGATTACCATTCGGCATCTCATCAGGATCCAGACTGTTTTACCCTTTCCATATTCATGTAAGAAATAATGGCATCATGAATATTAATCAGATTATTGCTTATCCCTTTCCCTCATACAAACGTGTTTTCACGCATTTGCAAACAGAGTAGACCCAGATCAGACGGCCCCTAGAGGAGCCGTCTGATCAGGGTCTGCTCTGTTTGCTAATAGATGTTGATAGATCTGGTTCTTTAGTTTCTAAAATGGCTACAATATCCAACCTTTCATATTCATTATAACTATTTTGTCCATTTTGTCAGTAGGTATTGAAACTAACATAGAACAGGGAAAGGGTTATAATGGCATATGAACATAGGACAGTTTGACTCAGGTAGAAACTGTGAAATCGGATCTATATAAATCCATAAGCAAACAGAGCAGGCCCTGATCAGACAGCTCCTATAGGAGCCATCTGATCTGGGTCTACTCTGTTTGCAAATGTGTGGAAAGGTGTTTAGTTGAAGGAAAGGGTTAACCCTTCAGATACATTATAATATTATACAGGCATGCCTTGTAATGCCTTTTCAAATAGTTTCATATACCCTTGCTAAATGTAATCAAATCAATATTCATGATATTTCATTATTTCTTACATAAATGCATAAAGTAAGGAGTCAATACTTCCATTGTATCATAGAATATAAAGTTAAGTTTTGAACTGATGATCAATGACTCTGCTGATTAGCCTATTTCCCAATATTGATGCCTTTTGACACCTCTATAAAAGTCAATTTTTTGAAACCATTGTGATAAATAGGGAATTTCCTCCTATTCACAATTCTAAACTTTTCCTTTTTTCTTCTTAATGCTCCTTCAAAGTAGATTTGTTCAAACAGGTTGAATCTTAAAATGGGTTTTGAGGGAATAGGTAAGTAATGAGCGAGTGCTTTCATGACATTGAATATAAAACTAAGTTTGAGTTGATGACAACTGACTCTGCAGACTAACCCTTTCCTTCATATATTACCACGCATTTGCAAACAGAGTAACCCAGATCAGGCGGCTCCTATAGGAGCTGTCGGATCAAGGTCTACTAAATTTGCTGATGGTAATATATGGATTTGATTCTACAGTTTCTGCCTGAGCAAAAATGTCCAAATGTCCAATAAATAGTTGTGATATCCTTATTTCTTACATACATATTCAACAGGTTACAAATAAATCTAATTCTGCATCGTTTAGGTGGGTGGTAGCTTAATGCAGGTCAAAGTAATGCAGAAAGTGCTTTCTGCAGGACTTCCATAGACACCATTCAATGCCTTCGCTTAACCCTTTCCCTCATATAAACGTGTTTTCACGCATCTGCAAACAGAGTAGACCCAGATCAGACGGCTCCTATAGGAGCCGTCTGATCAGGGTCTGTTCTGTCTGCTTGTGGAATTTGATAGATATGTTTCTTTAGTTTCTAGAATGGCTACAATGCTCCACCTTCCATATTTCATTAAAACCTTTTTGTCCATGAGTATTCAGTAGGTATTGAAATTTGTAATAAACACAGAACAGGGAAAGGGTTAAAGAGTATACCCAGATCAGACTGCTCCTCTAGGAGCCGTTTGATCAGGGTCTGCTCTATTTGCTTATGAAATAACAAAATGTCATAGGCAAACAGAGCAGACCCTGATCAGACGGCTCCTATAGGAATCGTCTTATCTGGGTCTACTCTGTTTGCAAATGTGTGAAAACACTTTCATATAAAGGAAAGGGTTAACATGCCTTTTAGACCCAACCTCTTAGAATAAATCTACCGAAAAGGAGCATTTACTAGAAAAAAGGAAACTGTTAAAATTGTGTAGTTTTGAAACCATTGTGATTGTGACTTTTACAGAGGCCTAGAAAAGCGTATTTATGGAGGAAAGGGTTAAACATTTTTTACTGATTGGACTGATAAACATTAATGTGCAAAATTCAGCATTGAAAGAGTTTACCCCTATCCTTCATATAAACATGTTTTCGGCCATCTGCAACCAGAGTAGACCCAAATAAGACGGCTCCTATAGGAGCCATCTGATCATGGTCTGCTCTGTTTGTCTGTGGAATTTGATATATCTGTTTCTTTACTTTCTAAAATGGCTACAATGTTCAACCTTCCATTACAACTCTAATGTCCTTGAATATTCAGTAGGTATTGAAATTTGAAATAAACATAGCGCAGGGAAAGGGTTAAAATCTGCTTTGCCTACATATAAAATACTTTGTTGATGAACAGATTTTAAAAAAATTCACGCTGACTTAACCTTTGACCTGCTAACTAATTAAAACTAGCTCCTCCCTTTATGAATATTATTTAAACAAAACATTGTATCAATATTTATCATTGAAGAAAGAGAGTTTTATGAGAAACTCTGCAGACCCTGATCAGAAGGAGCTCTCTGATATGGGTCTACACTGTTTGCAAGGTTCTTATATCCTTGGTTCCCACACTTTAAGGATAATTCTTTTCACACTAGCGTTTACTTTATGATGACTTAATTGTGAACAGTCTGGATCTAAACACATAGACTAACTGTGCATGTCATTGAAACATATTCTACTGACACTATTGCCACGGCTACTGAAAAGAAATGATGAACAAAACAGATATAGAACAAAAACAGATAATTATCTTTTTACAAGTAACAATTACTTAGCGTGCAAAGAATTAATATAGATATAAGAATTGGAACAAGTCTCATGTGAAATGTGTTTAAAATGCTGAAAATAGATCATTAAGATTTATAATGAAAAGCAGGAGCCTGTGGGAGTCTTTAAAACAGTGCAGTGAAATAATTGCTCTTAACCCTTTACCTCATAAGAAATAATGACATGCATATCTTTTAGCTGATTTTTCCTAATGGTGTCTATTGACCATGGCAGAAACTGTAGAATCAGATCTGTATAATGCCATGAGCAAACAAAGCAGACCCAGATCAGATTGCTCATTGATGGTCTACTGTTTGCAAAGGCATTAAGGTCTCTCTTTTTGTAAAAGGGTTGACAAAAACCTAAATAAAATCACAATATACTGTACTCATATTAGTTTTAACACCAACCCAGTGAAAAAAAATATATACAGTAAAAAAAAAACTAAATCAAAAAATTTAGTAAAGAAGTTAGATCAATTGAGGCAGGTGGCTGCTTAATGCAGGATGAAAGTCATACAGAAAGCTCCTAGAGGAGCCTTCTGCATGAATTTCTACCTGCATTAAGCAACCATCTGTGTTTCAGACCTTTATTGATGCTAATGAGAAAGTCTAGTTTAAAGGGGTGTTATTGTATAACTTAATGTTCATTACTATGACATTTTCAATACAACAACTGTAACAAGAGCTGACTGTACTTACTTCTGATCTGTTCAGGCTTTTGAGAAACCACATAGGGTAAGGAGTTACATAGCATCTGATCTGGATCAAAACTGTATGTGAATATCAGTCAGGCTGCCTATAAGCAGGTTAATGGTTAAACCAGAACTTAATGAATATTCATGCAAGAAATAATAACATTTAAGATTATTTATAAGCTAATCTTTTATAATTGCATATGAAAAAAGGAATATTTCACCATGGCAGAAAGTGTAGAATCAGATCTAACTGATGTATTATTCCATTAGCAAACAGAGTAGACCTTGATCAGACAGCTCCTACAGGAGCTGTACCGAATGTATCATTCTATTAGCAAACAGAGTAGACAATGACCAGATGGTTCCTGCAGGAGCCGTACCCAAAATCTTGTAGGAACTGTCTATTACAACGTCTGCTCTGTTTGCAAATCAAATAATATTGTGTCTATATCTGATTAAACTGTTTTTACCAATATAATTTATAAGTGTTATTGTATTTTCAAAAGTAAGATTACATACTTAATGGCAAGATTGCATAATCTTAATAATCTTGTCATATTGCATAATCTTAATAATCTTCCATGACAGATTTGTACTACAATTATAAAGGAGAGATTTAACCTGTTGTTAATAAACTTTCATACTAAAAGGAGTCTGCAGATATACTCTGATGGCCCCTTCCACTGAATATTCAGCATGAACACTTTCCCTGTTCAGTATTCATGTAAGAAATAATGACATCATGAATATTTATTAGTTGAATTTTTATAATGGGATATGTAGACAGGATTGTTTTGGTATTGGTAGAAACTGTAGTCAGCCCTATTATAATTTCATACGCAAGCAGAGCAGACCCTGATCAGACGGCTCCTATAGGAGCTGTCTGATCTGGGTCAACTCTGTTTGCAAATGCCTGATAATATGTTTATATGAGGGAAAAGGTTAAAGACCCACACCAACATGAAGCAGACGTTACTTTGAACAGACAACTTTTTGCTCAGCACATTAAGGATAATTGCAGGTAGAAACATAACTGGCTTTTATTGTATTGGCCCATAACAGTACAACCAAATAAAATTTATGAGACTAATAAGTTCTACTCTACCAAGGAAGACCAAGAGTTGAAACTTTTCAAGGTAAGATAATTCTATTCTCTTCTTTAGACACTGTTAACCCTTGTTAACCTCCAGTAGGAGCCATCTGATCAGGATCTGTGAAATAACATAGATATGATTCTGTAGTTTCTGCCATGTCCAAAAATTCCTGTGTCCATGTGCTATTATAAACATCATTCTAATTAACATTTAAGATGTCATTATTTCTTACATGAATATTCATGGAGTACCGGTAATGGGTTATTGCATTAATTTCCAAAATGACAATGACCATCTTTATCTAAGAAATGAATGACGTGCTTCCGGTGTTCATGAGGTTATGCAACGCATAGCTTTACGAGCAAAGTTAGTGAAGCCCGAAGGGCTTCATGTGAATCTTTGCTCATAAAGCTATGCGTTGCATAACCCATGAACACCGGGAGCACATCATTTATTTCTTATATTTATATTCCATTGTATTTCTTATATTTAAGAAATGAATGACGTGCTTCCGGTGTTCATGAGGTTATGCAACTTTCTTTTTAGAATAAGGTTATGTAAGGACGTTGCAGGGCGAATGTAAATATTAGGTGTTTCATGCAGAACCAAGGTGATGATTACTTTCATTCTGCATTAACCCATTACCTCATAGTCATAAGCTATTTTTAGATCCAACCTCTTTGAATAAATCTACCGAAAAGGAGCATTAACTAGAGAAAAGGAAACTTTTAGAATTTTGAAGTTTGAAACCATTGTGATATAGGAGCAAATGCTCTATTTATCACAATGGTTTCAACAGGTGACTTTTGCAGAGGCGTCAAAAGGCGTCATTATGAAGGAATGGGTTAACACTTCCCTGTTCAATATCCATGTAAGAAATCATGACATCATGAATATTTTATCAGCTGAGCTTTTATAATGTAACATTTCCATGGAAATCTTTTATTTGCTTTGATAAAAGGTGTAGAATTAGATCTATATCATTTCAAAAGCAAACAGAGCAGACCCTGATCAGACAGTTACTATAGGAGCCGTCTGATCTAGGTCTACTCTGTTTGCAAATACATGAAAAGGCAATTATATGAAGGAAAGGGTTAACCCTGTACTTCATGAATACTCAATTATGACATAATGTATAAAGCTAGATGAATATTCAATTAGGACATAATGTAGAATAATTAGATGAATATTCAATTATGACATAATGACATCATGTATAATAACTGGATGAATATTCAATTATGACATAATGTATAATAATTAGATGAATATCCAATTATGACATAATATACAATAATTAGATGAATATTCAATTAGACATAATGTATAATAATTAGATGAATATTCAATTATGACATAAATAACTGGATGAATATTCAATTATGACATAATGTATAATAATTAGAAGAATATTCAATTATGACATCATGTATACTAATTAGAACAATATTCAATTATGACATCATGTATAATAATTAGATGAATGTTTAGAATGGCATATGACCACAGGATTTGTTTTGCCATGGCAGAGACTGTAAAATCAGATCTATACCATTTCATTAGCAAACAGAACAGACACTGATCAGAGGGCTTCTATAGGAGCTGTCTGATCAGGGTCTACTCTGTTTGCAAATGCAAATGCATTCAATGGGTAGAAACATGGACAACGCTATAATGTTTTCAAGGAAAATGTTCCTGTTACAAAAGATGAAGAATAATGTTTTGTATGTATTGCTTCTTCTGCATACTGAGGACCAGTAAAAACAGAAACCAGGTATTATGTATCATTACAATGCAGAATACAAGTCAGTAATGTCCTTTGCAAACAGTGTAGACCCAGATGAGAGGGCTCCTAGAGGAGCCCTCTCATCAGGGTCTACACAGTTTGTCTTGTTATACTTTTCTTTAGAAACATCCCTAAATATTCACTGTAAGCTTGACCTGTTTGAATATTGGAATAGTCCATTTGAAAATTCAGCATTGTAAGGGTTACTGCCAGAGGTGTGTTCACAATTTCCTATAACACTATAGGATCAAGCAAGGAACATCAGAGTTGTGTAAAAAGTAAATTCAATCTGCTAATCAGTTTACTATTTCACTAACAAGACAAAAGATGAAAGATTTCAAAGTCAAAGGCTGCATAACATTAACATATTGACGCCTTTTGACACCTTTGTAAAAGTCACTTGTGATAAAGCACTTGCTTCATAGGATCTATGGAGCAAATGCTCTATTGACCACAATTATTTCAATACTATATACTTCTAAATTTTACTTTTCTCTAGTAAATGCTCCTTTTCAGTAAACTGTTGTACGTACATTTGTTGTCTGCTTTGATTTCCATTGATTAACCCCTAATTTCATTAATGTTCATGTAAGAAATCATGAAATCATAAATATTGATAACATGCATTTTTATAACAACATGTGATCAGACAAAATTGTTGCAATAGCAGAAAATGTAGAATCAGATCTATATTATTTCTTGAACTAACAGAGCAGACCCTGATCAAGGCTGTTCCTAGAGCCACTTGATCTGGGTCTAATCTGTTTGCAAGGGCAAATAAAAAGGCATCTCTGTGAGGTTAAAAGGTAAGCTTGTGTCTTCTAGTTGATTGTGAGTGATTCATTTAGGTGTTAATTTTCAGAACAAATGAATCAGACTCTCTCATAGCAAACAATAAAGGTGTGTACTGAAATACTAAAACTCCATCATTTCTCCACCAAACCCTATGTTGCATGGTTCACCACATTTTAAAATCATCTCGAAGAGAAGATTCTAAAGAGAGTGGTTAAAACTTACTGATCTTTGAAATTGTTTTAGTTCTTATCTGGACCTCTGCTTGCTAACTATTTATTTTCTTACCCCAACTGCTCTATGTGTACACACACACACACACAATCTTCCTTCACCACCAGTTTGTATTGCTGAAAAAGTCAATTTGGCATCATTTTATAACTTCAAATTAGACTGACATAGTAGCAAATAGTATTGACTCTGATCAAGTTTGGTCCGGGTCTGCACCATTATCCTAAGTTTGTCAGTGTCCGTGTACATAGAGTAATTAATAACTACATGACTTGCAGCAGAATGCAGCCAATCATTGTTTGTTGCTCAAAATTTTTAAACATGTTTTATCCATATTTTATGATATGCGTGCTCGCCCAGTGAAATTGAGTAGACACGAACCATTTGGCCTGGTGAAATTACTCACAGACAGAAGGCTGCATTTTTCAGCCATGGGTGACTCTTAATCAAGTTAATGATGAAATTGGAGGAGGGTGGATTTTATATTTCTAAACACTTCTTATCTAGCTGATGAATAGGTTAAGTGTGTATATGTTCGCCACTGCCTCCATGAGATAACAGGGGCATGAACCTTTGCTCTGCCGCATTCTAAATTTATTAGAATTAAGTTCACAATTAACACTTTACTTCATAGATATGCTTTTAACCCTTTCCCTGTTCAGTATTTGTATAAGAAAATATGATATCATGGACATTTATTAGATTGATTTTTATAATGTAAACTTTTCAAAGTAACCCTTTGCTTAACCCTTTACTCCATGAATATTTATGTAAGAAATAATGCCATCATGAATATTAATTAGATTAGCACAGAGACACATGAAGTTTTAGCAATGGCAGAAACTGTAGAATCAAATCTATAGGAGCCATCTGATCTGGGTCTACTCCATTTGCAAAGGTGTAGAAAGGCGTATTTATGGAGGAAAGGGTTAACAAAAACTCCAGGATCAGATCTACATCATGTCAAAAGCAAACAGAGCAGACCCTGATCAGACGGCTCCTGTTTGCAAATGCGTGAAAAGGAAATGATGAAGGAAATTGTTAATGCCTTTACTCCATGAACATTCATGTAAGAAACAATGACATGAATATTAATTATAGTAACCGTTATACAGTAAACCCTCTCTATAACGACAAGTTAATTGTGTTAATTAGTTGGTATTAAGGGCAGGTGGCTGCTTAAAGCAAGGTGAAAGTAAAATAGAACGCTCCTATAGCGTTCTGTTTTACTTTCACCTTGCTTTAAGCAGCCACCTGCCTTTAACACAAAATACTTGATGTAATTTAGTGGCCGTAATAGAGAGGTCTTACTGTATTAACACATGGACACAGAAATATTTAGCCATGACAGAAACAGCAGAATCATATCTATATTATGTCATAAGCAAACAGAGCAGACCCTGATTAGATGGCTCCTATAGGAGTCGTATGATCTGGATTTACTCTGTTTGCAAAGGCATAGAAAGACATATTTATGGAACAAAGGGTTAATGCCTTTGCAAACAGAGTAAACCCACATCAGACAGCTCCAGGACTATGTTCTATTTGCTCATGGAATAATAAAATTATAATATAGATCTGATTCTGCAGTTTTTGCCATGGTCAAAATTTCCTGTGTTCATGTGCATAATATAATAATCAATGTATTGATATTCATGATGTCATTATTTCCTACATGAATATTCATGAAATAAAGGGTTAAATGGGCAAGGGGATGATTGGTTTAGAAGCAGATTGGATCCAACTGAGACACAAAGTTATTGTACATCTCATGAAGATGCAATTCATTTCACACTCAAGGCTTTTATAAAAGATATGGCCCATATGGTATGTGTCTGCTTCAATGGTATCATCTACAAGGTCTGATATCTATCACGTATCTATCTATCACACAGAAATGGTGTCATCTACAAAGGTGTCATCTCTACTACATGTATTTTTTGTGTACTTCCAATGGTTTTATCTATCTATCACATATGTATTGCTTACTTCAATGGTGTCATCCAGAAAGGTGTCATTTCTATCACATGTATTGCCTGGTGATTCAATAGCATCATCTACAAAGATATACAGTAAAACCTCTCTCTATAACTGCCACTAAATTACAGTAAGTATTTTGTGTTAAATGCAGGTGGCTGCTTAAAGCAAGGTGAAAGTAAAACAGAATGCTCCTATAGGAGCGTTCTGTTTTACTTTCACCTTGCTTTAAGCAGCCACTTGCCCTAAATACCAACTAATTAACACAATTTAGTGGCCGTGATCTCATGTATTGCCTGGTGTATTCAATAGTATCATCTATAAAGGTATAATATCTATCACATGTATTGTTTACTTCAATGGTATCATCCACAAAGTGTCATCTCCATCACATGTTTTGCCTGTTTCAGTGATATCACCCATAAAGGTGTCATATCTATCACATGTATTGCCTGCTTCATAGGTGTCGTCTGTAAAGATACAATTTCAATTAAGGTACTGCCTGCTTTTTTCTAAAATCTCCATCTCCAATGAAAGTATCACTTGCTTTTCAGGTGCAAGGTCTCCTTCCAATGTTTCACCTGCTTCAAATGGCATTATCTCATACACATGTGTCATCTCCTTTAAAGTAACACTAGTAAAACTGGTGTCCTCTCCTACGAAGGCATCACTAGTAATACTGGTGTCATTTTCTATAAAGGTTCCACCTTTTTTATTAGCCTTTTCTTCTACAAAGGTCTCATATAAAGTACCATCTGCTATATTGGTGTCATCTTATACACATGTATCACTTGTTACACTGATATCATTTCATATAAAATACCATCTGCTAAATTGGTGTTATCTCATACAATGGTATCAACTGCTATATCGGTCATCTCATACAAAGGTACAACCATTATTATTGGTTTCATCTACTATGAAAGTATCACCTGTTACACTGGTGACATCTGCTACATGGTACTACCTGTTACACTGGTGTCATCTGATACATGGTACTATCTGTTACACTGATGTCATATGATACATGGTAGTACCGGTTACACTGGTGTCATCCGATATATGGTACTACTTGTTACACTGGTGTCATCTGATACATGGTACTACCTGTTACACTGGTGTCATCTGATACATGGTACTATCTGTTACATTGGTGTTATCTAATGAAAAATAACCACCTGTTACATTGGTGTCATCTCATACAAAGGCATCACTTGTTAATTGGTGTTATCTTATACTAACATATCACTTGTTACATAGGTGTAATCTCATACAAACATATCGTGTCATCTCATACTAACATATCACTTGTTACATGGGTGCCATCTCATACAAAGGTATCACTTGTTACATTGGTGTCATCTCATACTAACATATCACTTGTTACATAGGTGTCATCTCATACTAACATATCACTTGTTACATAGGTGTCATCTCATACAAACATAAACGTGTATCACTTGTTACATAGGTGTCATCTCATACTAACCTATCACTTGTTACATTGGTGTCATCTCATGCAAATGTATCCCTTGCTATATTAGTGTAATCTTGAATAAAGGGTGTCATCATATACGAAGATGTGATCTTGCACAAAGGTATCATTTGTTAAAGTTGTCTCATACAAAGTTATCATCTCATAAAAAGGTACTACTGTTACATTGAAGTAATCACATACAAAGATGTCATCCTATGAAAATCTACCCCTCGCTACATTTGTGTTGTCTCGTACAAAGATGTCATCTCACATGAGCAAACATAGGAGACCCTGATCATTGCTACATTGGTGTTTACTTTACAAAGGTGTAATCTCATATAAAGATATCATCTCACACAAAATTACCTCTGGCTACATTGGTGCCATCTCATACATAGGTGTCATCTAATACAATGTTACCTCTTGCTCCTCTGGTGCCATCTCATATAAAGGTGTCATCTCATACAATGTTACCTCTTGCTCCTCTGGTGCCATCTCATACAAAGGTGTCATCTCATACAATGTTACCTCTTGCTCCTCTGGTGCCATCTCATACAAAGGTGTCATCTCATACAATGTTACCTCTTGCTCCTCTGGTGCCATCTCATACAAAGGTGTCATCTCATACAATGTTACCTCTTGCTCCTCTGGTGCCATCTCATACAAAGGTGTCATCTCATACAATGTTACCTCTTGCTCCTCTGGTGCCATCTCATACAAAGGTGTCATCTCATACAATGTTACCTCTTGCTCCTCTGGTGCCATCTCATACAAAGGTGTCATTTCATACAAAGTTACCTCTTGCTATATAATAGTGTTGTCTCATGCAAATGTGCCATGTCACATAAAGGTACCATAAGCAAAGAGAAAAGACCCTGATCATTGGTACATTTGTGTTGTCTCATATAAAGGCGTCATCTCATATAAAAATAACATCTCACACACAAAGTTACCTCTTGCTTGTCATATCACACAAAATCATCTTGCACCACATTAGTGTTCTCTCATATAAAGGTAAATCTTGCTACACTGGTGTTGTTTTTTATACAAAGGGGTAATGTCACACAAAGTTACCTCTTGCTACACTGGTGCCATACAAAGATGCCATACAAAGGTGTCATCTCATACAAACATACCTCTTGTTACATTAGTGTTGTCTCATACAAAGGTACCTCTTGCTACATTGGTGTTGTCTCATATAAAGTTGTCACCTCACACAAAGGTACCAAAAGCAAACAGAGAGGATCCTGACTAGATGGCTCCTACAGGAGTCATCTGATCTGGGTTTACTCTGTTTGCAAAGGCATCAAAAAGCATCTCTATTGGTTTAAAAGGGTTAAGTAATAAAAAAAACTTTAAATATTAGAATTATAAACAGTTTTTCACCTCGAAAGTAAAATCTTAGAGGACTGAACAACTCAATACAATTGGTTGTGTTTTTGCTGAATGACTTGCATTCAACTTTTAGTCTGCTATTGGGCAAATTAGTGTTAACTAGTCTGCTATTGGGCAAATTAGTGTTAACTATTACAAATAAGTTAGATCCAAATAAGATGTTGAGTAATCAAGAATTTCATCAAGATCATAAATGTCTGACACTATGATTTTGTCTTTGAAAAGATATTGCAAAAAAAACACTCCATGTCTATTCTGAGAAATAAAGTAAACAATAATTTTTGCAGAAGTACTCTAGGGTAGCTCCATTTGTGCTGTGAATGTTTCTGCTCCAACTCTTGCCAGCTGTACTTCACTCTTTGCCTACATCACCATTTACTGCATGAATATTGATATAGAAAAATAATGACATCACAAATACAGTAAAACCCCGCTAATGCGACCACCAAAAAGGGGCATAATTCTGGGTGGCAGAGGCAGGTGGTAGCTTAATGCAGGACGAAAGTTATGCAGAACGCTCCTCTAGGAGCTTTCTGCATAACTTTCGTCCTGCATTAAGCAACCACCTGCTTTAGACGACATCAGTGGCTGTTTATTAAGTGGTCGCATTAGCGGGGTTTCACTGTATTAATAGCATTAATTGTTATAATAGGATTAATAGCACATGGAGACAGGAATGAAACTGCTGAATGAATCATATCTTTGTCATATCATAAGTAAACAGAGCAGTGACATATCTATGGAGGAAAGGGTTTGGCAATTATCAGCAGAGTGTTAACCAGACTGGATTCTGATCAGTAATATAAAACTTATGATCAAGATCAAAACTACTTGCAAATGACAGTAATGTCATGACTCAATATCAGCATATTATTGATAAAAGAGTGTGATATTTCATATTATGAAGCATTCTTCAAAGGATAATAGTTTACAAAACTGTCTTTTAACTCTTTCACTGCAAAATTGTGTCATCTGCAAACTTTGTCGTCTGCAACAATTTTCCAGTTTTATTTTTCTTAAATTTTTCTCAAGAAACAGCCACAGTAACAAACAATTTGTATCCTGATGAGGCGCCAAGTTACTCGGTGTCTCATCTGGATCCAAACTGTTTGCATAAGTAATCAGATGCGACATTGGCAGAGAAAGAGTTAATTACCGATTCTGTATCACCTACACATAATTTAACCCTTCAGTGCAAGAAAAGAGTCACTAATGTCCTTTGAAAACAGTGCAGACCAAAATGTGAGGGCTGCTAGGGTTTGCACTGTTTGTCATGTTATATTGTTCTTTAAAAAAATGCCTAAATATTCAACATAAGCTTGACCTGTTTGAATTTAGGAATAGTCCATTTGAAAATTCAGCATTGAAAAGGTTAAAGAATTGTATTATCATTTCCCAAATTACTTTTTATTCGAACAAGTTCACCATGGGCAAAGCTAAAACCCACAACAGCCGAGCCTGGAGGTGAGGTTATCATTTAAACGGATAAATACAAAATATGTGATTTATGGAGGAAATTTATTTAAGAAATCAGATACCATAAAAACAGCAGAAATGGGAAACTGTTAATTACTTTAACAGCATCAGTGTATCTGGGGCTCTGCTGGGGAAACTGTGAGCTGATTACAATCGCGTAGCCGCCTAATGACTCCAGCTTAATCACATTTCAACCCATTTTATCGTACTTTTACATACCTGGTATTCTCAGAGGGTAAAATTACATTTTGAAAGAGTAAAATCTAATTATTCAACATTTATGTTTCTTTAAGCAAAGTATATATTTAAGGTCAGCAATACTTCTTCCATCTACAGGAAGGGCTTTGAATATTTATACGTATCCAAGTTTAAACACTAGCATTATTCTGCAGAAAACTGAATGCTATAAGACAGGGGAAATAACTCCTTTCATGATTGCTGACAAACAACAAATCAAGGGTATATAACTCTCAAAAAAGCAATCAAACTTTCATACCAGGAGTTTTTTCTCATATAAAAAAAGGAAAACAAATTTTTTAATACAATAATTACATCATTGAAATATGCATGTGTTTCAATATCAATGAATAAAGATTTAACCTTTCCCCTGTTCTGTTTATTCCATATTCCAACACCTACTAAATATTCATGGACAAAATGGTCTTAATGAAATATGGAAGGTGGAACATTGTAGCCATTTTAGAAAGTAAAGAAACAGATCTTGCAAGTTCCTTTAGCAAACAGAGCAGACCCTGATCAGACGGCTCCTATAGGAGCCGTCTAATCTGGGTCTACTCTGTTTGCAAATGCATGAAAAGGTTGCAAATGGGTGAAAAGGCATTAATATGAAGGAAAGGGTTAATCATTTTGTAACGATCCTTGTTCATTCAGATCTGTTGATAAGATGTGTACTGGTCTATTTTGCTGTAGCTCAATCTCTTATTTCTCAGCCAGTCTATCTTGCTATAGCTCATTAGAATCACCTCAACCCTTCACTCCATGAATATTCAATTAAGAAATAATGACATCATGAATATCAATCAGACTAATTGTTATTACAGCACATGGACATAAGAAGTTTTGGCCATGGCAGAAACTGTAGAATTGTATCTATATTATATCATATGCAAACAGAGCAGGCCCTGATCGTCTGATTTGGGTCTACTCTGTTTGAAAAGGCATTAAAAGGCATGAGTTAAAGAGGAGATTCTAATTGGTTGCATCACAATAGGATTTGGGGTAGAAATATAAAAATTATTTCGACTCAGTTTTCTAAATACACTACTTGTCAACAGCCCTATTACTGAGTCAGTGACTTTTTTGTTTTGAAAAGAAGAAAGTTCTGACCCAGGTCAACATAGCAATTTGATTTCGCCATTATGATCATAGAGCAACCGTTAATGAATACAATTGATTGGTTTAATTTGGTCGAAAGACTGTCCACACAAATAAGCTAATTTTAAGTTAGCAATAGGTAAATGTTTTTGCTAGCATTAATTGCAGCTGTAGTGTACGTCCAAAGACAGTCCCAAGGAGCAGTCAGTGTGGGAAGGAACGTTACAAAGTTAATAGGAGAGTATAGCGGAGTGACCCCTGTAATAATTGATTACAGTAATTGGCAATCAGAGGAACTGTCAGAAACCCATCAACATAGACAATGCCAAAATTGGACGGGGGTTAAGTCTCAGATCAATCCTTGTCTTTACCATATATGGTAGACAGAAACACAACTCTTGGGAAAAATGGTAAAAAATATGATTTCGGTTAGGAAATAAAAGTAATCCATGGATTTGATGAATGTGTTTTCTTGATAGTGATGGTATTTGTATGCAATTACAGATGTGTGTGATGAGAGACAAACCCCTAACCATACTGCAAAAGCTGGTGTCTCTAACAACTATGCTGTCATTTTTCTAAATTTTCTCCTTGATAATGGAATTAACCCATTCCCTCATAGACGCCTTTTGACGCCTTTGTAAAAGTCACTCTCTGAAACCATTGTGATAAATAGAGCATTTGCTCCATAGGAGCAAGTGCTATATTTATCACAATGGTTTTTAAACTACACAATTTTTAACATTTTCCTTTTCTCTAGTAAATGCTCCTTTTCGGTATATTTATTCAAAGAGGTTGGGTCTAAAATAGCATATGAGGTAATGGGTTAAGTGGTTAGTATCGAGAGATAATAGTATAGGTCAATGTAGTAACATTAATTACTACACTCTGTGGAAGAATTTAACCCTTCTCTTGCTGAATTTTAAAATACATTTCTCCTTCTTTACCCATGTCCTGTTGTATAATTACATATATCTTCACCGTCTACAAATATGTCTCTGTGCCGTCCCTGCTGTGGAGTGCACTGCACTGGTTGTACAATCAACTTGTAAATAGTGCAGACTCTGATGAGACAGCTCCTGCAGGAGCTGTCTAATCTGGGTCTTCACTATTTACAGGTAGGTATATTGATGTGAACAGCAGGAGAAAGGTTAAGATGATCACTGCAAACAATAGTGACCCAGAATGAGTAACTTGGTATTTCGGGAGGCTTAGGATCAAAATGACTTTCTGATCATATTGTTTTAAAGATTAGAACAGAAAAGAAATAACAAATTTTAAACTGCATGTAAACTTATTTTTTAAAGTGCTACAAGCTTTAAAAATTTACTTGCCTTTTTAAACTGGCAAACAATTCAGCTCAAAGTTGCTAAAAGCTTGTGTCTGGTCCCGCCTTCAACTCCTTGTACTCTAGTAACAGTTATCTGCAAAAAATGTCAATTCTAAATGTATGATTTTCAATTAAGAATGTCTGGAGACAATTAAAAGAGTTACCCAGTTCAGATCCTGATGCAGTGCAGTTACTTGCCTGCCTCGTATCTATTCAATCTAATGGTATAGGGCATCAATACTTCGCCAATACCAAGTTAAGAGTTTAAAGTACAAGACATTAAGACTTTTCTTTTTATTGCTCTAGAAATCAAAGCTGTAAATCAACTAAAACATCTTACAAACTTTCTAATACAATGCATGCTAGTGGTTTAAATCCTGATGATCTATTCAACATTTTGGATCCAAATAAACTGCACACTACCATTGATGGCTTCTTGTTGAAATCTAAACTAAATGTACACTAAGACCAGTCCTGTCTTAACCCTTTCCTTCAAATAATCGTCTTTTCACACATTTGCAAACAGAAGACCCACACCAAACAGCTCCTGTAGGAGCCTTCTGATCAGGGTCTAATCTGTTTGCTAATGGACGTTGATTGATCTGTTTCTTTAGATTCTAAAATGGCTACAATGTTTCTCCTTCCATATTTCATTATCACTGTTTTTACCATGAATATTCAGTAGGTATTGAAATTTGGACTAAATATAGAACTGGGAAAGGGTTAAGTGACTATTAAAACACAATATAATTCTAGATGTCAATGACACATTGCAGCTAAATTCGGGACACAAGTAATGCAGAAAGCTCCCAAAGGAGATTTCTGCATTACTTTTGTCCTGCATTAAGCAGCTACCTGTTTCTTAACCCATTCCCTCAAATTGACGACTTTTGACGACTCTGTTTAAGTTACTTTGTGAAACCATTGTGATAAATAGAGCATTTGCTCCTATAGGCGCAAATGCTCTATTTATCACAATGGTTTCAATTTACTACCAAATTCTAAAATTTTCCTTTTCTCTAGTTAATGCTCCTTTTCGGTAGATTTATTCAAAGTGGTTCTATCTAAAAATAGCCTATGAGGTAATGGGTTAACCCTTTCCCTAATGAAGGTTTATTGGTCACTTCATGAATATTCATTAACTTATCTATTATAATGTTAATCTTTCAAAGGTACTTTTGGCCTAGACAAACACTATATGACATATCTATATAATGTCATAAGCAAACACAGCACACTCCTACAGAAGTTGTCTGATCTGGGTCTACTCTTTTTGCAGGTAAATGGTTAACCCTTCGTTTGCTGAATTTTAAAATACATTTCTCCTTCATTACCCATGACCTGTTGTATAATTACATATATCTTCACTGTGTACAAGTATTTCGCTGTGCAATCACTGCTGTGGAGTGCACTGGTTGCACGATCAACTTGTAAATAGTGCAGACCCTGATCTGGGTCTTCACTATTTACAGGTAGGTATATTGACGGGAACAGCAAGTGAAGGGTTAATTGTCACCTAAGACTTGTTTTACTATACAAAACCTTTTACTGCCCCTCTACTCCAAGGATATAATGACATCATCAATATTTATTCGATTAATTGTTATAATAGCACATGGACACAGGAATTGTTGGCCATGGTAGACACTGTAGAAGCATATCTTTATTATATCACAGGCAAACAGAGCAGGCACTGATGAAACGACTCCTACAAGAACTGTCTGATCTGAATCTACCCTGTTTGCAAGGATGTAGAAAGGGATATTGGAGTAAGGGTTAAATAGCTTTTGTCAGTATCTGTTCTTTGAGTGCAACAAATCCAGAAAATGTGTCCCATGGAGCTAATTAAGATAAACTAATTAATTGCATGTGCATAAAGGATTTATTCAATCTAATAAATTTCTAGTTTAATCTGTGGGGCCATGAAATGAAGTTGCACAGAAACAACTTAATTAGACATAACTCAAGACAAAACTTGCCATCACAGTCATTTAAAAGATGCAAATTCAAAAAATAAGATTTTTCTTCTGAAAAAAATTGTAAAAGATAAATCGGAAAAAAAATCATTCAACAAAGCTAAATATAAGCTAATTATATCGCCAACAAAAAATAGGCAAAAAATTAACCATTTCCCTGTTCTATTTTTTTCTCTCCAAATTACAACACCTACTGAATATTCATGGACAAACTAGAACTACCACTAAAGGTGATGAATACCCCCACTAGCACATTTGACACAGAGATGGGGGTTATAGAAATAAATCACTACAATATCTGCTACAGTTTAGAAAAAAACTCCGGAAAACCTGAAATTTCCTAAAAATATCTAAGTCAAAATGCTGTAATTCCGTTAAAAATCAATGTAGTGTAACAAAATTCAAACTTGATCTGTAACTCATTATAATAAAGCCACATACCAAATATCACTTCAATATCTGCAAGGGTTTAGAAAAAAACTCCGGAAAACCTGAATTTCCAGAAAATTTCTAAGTAAAATCACTGTATTTCCGTGAAAAATCAATGAAGCGTAAAGAAATTCAAACTTGATCTGTAACTCATTATAATAAAGCCACATACCACATATCACTTCAATATCATTCTGTAAAGGTTTAGAAAAAAACTCCAGAAAACTGAAAAATAACAAAGGGCAATAACTCCAAAAATACTGAAGACAGAGTTACAAACCTTGAGCACTGCACTTGCGGTCAATGTGATCTATCTATATATGAAGTTTGAAGTCAATAGCTTTTATACTTTGGAAGTTATGATGCGGCAAAGCAGGACGGACAACCGGACGGACATTTGACTCCAGTATACCCCCCCAAAACTTTGTTTGTGGGGGTATAAAAAGTTATAACGAAATATGAAAACGCTTTTATATGGCGTTAACCCTTTCCTCCTTAAATACGCCTTTCTAAACCTCTGTAATAGCCACTTCTTGAAACCATTGTGATAAATAGAGCATTTGCTCCTATAGGAGTAAATGCTCTATTTATCAAAAGGTTTCAAGCTACAAAATTCTAAAATTTTACTTTTCTCTAGTAAATGCTCTTTTTGGGTAGATGTATCCAAAGAGGTTGGATCTAAAAATAGCCTATGGATGAAAGGGTTAAACAAAATGATAAGAACTGGTTATCTCATGGTCAGATTCCCATGCACTAAGTGATTTTCTGGATCATCAACAGACAAGACATCAATATATATTGTGAATTATAGTTAATATTACTGTATCTGGTGAACAAACGTTGAAAAGTACACAATTATTTCAGTCATCAACCCTTTTCCCCACTAATCGTAACCAGACTTGCATTCGCAAACAGCTTGCATCGAGATCAAATGCCGAGTAACTCCGCGTCTCATCGGAATCCAAGATAATTGACATTGGTCAATGGTTTCTCAAAAGCTTGTTCAAAAATCGTACTTAGTCAAAATTTCGCCAAATCCAAAATTGAGCAGACAATTCTTTTTTCAGAGCTGGTAAGGTTTAACTAAGCTGAGCTGTTCTTGTTGAAGCTCTAACCCTTTTAGTCCTTGACAATTTCCTCCATAGGCTATTTTTAGACCCAACCTCTTTGAATGAATCTGCCCAAAAGGAGCATTAACTAGAGAAAAGGAAAATTTTAGAATTTTGTAGTTTGAAACCATTGTGATAAATAGAGCATTTGCTCCTATAGGAGCAAATGCTCTATTTATCACAATGGTTTCATAAAGTGAATTTTACAGAGGCGTAGGAAGGCGTATTTATGGAGGAAAGGGTTAATTATCAGAATGGGCTAGCCCATCAGTGTTTAACTATGGAGTCAACTCAGTATGAACTTGTATAGGGTTTTGAATGACAAACAGTGCAGACCCTGATCAGAGGGAGGGCTCCTCTAGGAGCCCTCTGATCTGGGTCTACGCTGTTTGCAAATGCAAGTGCATGCATGTCCGGGGTTAAAAGATTATTGAAATAATTTGTTGGCCTATAACAGATAACAACCTGACCTGAAAATACTGTAAAAGAGATACATAGACAAAATTTGGCCTTATCTGTATGGTCTGGTTTGAATTCCCCAACTTGTATACAGTTAAAATGAATTTACAGCTTGTCCTGAATGCCTGTCTCCCTCTAAATGATGCCATGGTCTGACTACAGGACATAAATACCCATCCGGCCTTAGTGCAATATTACGTCATCTACACTCTCATTGTGAATGGCCTTTGCGAATAGTTTGGATCCCGATCAACATAGTGACTCATTGGCATCCCAATTGCTTGAGATTATGGTTGTAAATTGGTAAACAATATGAGGAAACAATTTTTTTTTTATGAACCAGACAATAATTGTGCAGTTGTTTACATAAGTTAACTCTTTATGCCATGAATATTCATGTAAGAAATAATGGCATCATGCATATTAACCCTTAAATTAATCCATAAATATGCCTTTTTGCACATTTTCAAACAGAGTATATCCAGATCAGAGGGCTCCTATAGGATCAGATGCTTCCTCTGTATCAAAATTTGTACAGCCTTGCTGGGCAAGCTCTGGCTTTTATGGTGATGCAGTAGAGTGTTTGACTAGTAATCTCAAGGTCTCCAGTTCAATCCCTACATCCGATGGGTATTTTTTCTCTCAGATATAACCCTGGTTATATATATTGGAGTTTTCCCCATTACTTTTGCCAAGCATTAAGCAACCACCTTTTCTTAAGACTCCTATGATCAATAAATGAACGGTTGCTTAACCTTTTCCTCCATAAATACGCCTTTCTACGCCTCTGTAATATCCACTTCTTTAAACCATTGTGATAAATAGAGCATTTGCTCCTATGGGAGCAAATGCTCTATTTATCACAATGGTTTCAAACTCTAAAATTTTACTCTTCTTTAGTAAATGCTCCTTTTGGGAAGATTCATTCAAAAAGGTTGGGTCTTAAAATAGCCTATGGAGGCAAGGGTTAACTCATTCCCTCATATTGACGCCTCTGTCCACAGGAGCAAATGCTCTATTTATCACAATGGTTTCAAAACTACACAATTCTAAAAGTTTCCTTTTCTCTAGTAAAATGTTTCTTTTCTGTAAAATAATTCAAAGAGGTTGGATATAAAAATAGCCTATGAGGTAATGGGTTAAGACAGGTTCTATTGCATAGCAAGTAAAGTCACAATTTCCTGACTAAGCATAAACATTTCAAAAAGTATGTTCGAAGGAAAACCTGAGCTCCTCTAGGAACTTTTTGCATGACCTTCACCCTGCATTAAGCAGCCACCTGTCAATAAGTCTGTCCAAAAATATTTCTACTAGAATTCCGGTTTAGAGAGGTTTTACTGTATTCAGACAGTCTCCTCTCTCCATGGGTTTGTAAAGCTGAATAACAATTTTGAAAAATTTAGCAGATGACAATTGTGCAAGCAAAAATACCGAGCCTGAAAAGAGGTAACCTTTTATCTATTCGAAGTGCAAACAGAGGAGACCCAAATTAGCTCTAACAGAAACCATCAGATTAGCATCTGCTTCGTTTGCTAAGAAATAATACACAGTTTCTGCAACGGCCAAAATTTATATGCCATTATAAACAAGGGTGTGTTTTTGAAACACTATGCCCCGACCTTTGACCCTGAGGGATGACCTTGACCTTTGACCCATGGACCAAGGAGTTGAACGCAAAACATCGTCTTTGTGTGGTGAACATTTGTGCCAGGTTATTTTGAAATCCATTCACAGATAAAAAAGTTATAGAAGGGACACGAAATTTGGGACGGACGGATGGAAGGACAGATGGATGGATGGACAGAAGGAAGGACGGACAATGCGATTACTATATGCCCGCCATTTGGGGGCATAAAAATCAGCTAATTAACCCTTTCCATCATAGAAACACTTTGTTACACTTTTGCAAACAGAGTAAACCCAGAATAGACAGCTCCTACAGGAGCCATCTGATTAGTATCTGCTCTGCTAGGTATGAAATAATACATACATGTATGTAGATCGTATTCTACAATTTCTACCAAGACCAAACTTTATATGCCATAGTAAAATTTTAGCTAATTAATATTCACAATGTCATTATTTCTTACATGAATATTCAACAAGTAAAGTTGAACCAAACCAGATCAAACAACACTAGAGTTCAAAACCCTGACTTGTAATTTCTTTTTTTAGAGACATGGACGTTTCAACATATAACTATTTCATTCATAATTATAAACCCCTTTTCTTGCCCTGGCATACAAAGTAGACCCTATGGGAGCCGTCTACTCTGTTTGCTTATGAAATTATAAAAGATTTGACTACAGTTTTAACCTTTACCAAAAACACATTCTGTGTATAAATACAAAATACAGCTAATAAGTACATGTATCCATAATTTCATTTTTTCATACATGAATATTCTACAGGACAGGGATTAATTGTTATCTAATAGTTGCAGAACTGGGTCCATGCTTATAAAGCTTTTAGTTGAGTCTGAGTTTCGTTCTCAGGCTTTTGATTGGTCAGATTTGAGTTCTCAAGCTTTTGATTGGTCAGATTTGAGCCAGAGGCTCAAATCTGACCAATCAAAAGCTTGAGAACGATCTCAGTCTCAACTAAGAGCTTTATAAGCATGGACCCTGGTTTGCTTCATGCAACAAAACCCAGTCTCATTTTCGTTCACATATAAATGTCTGACTTAATAAACAAATCTCAACTTTTTTGAAACATATTTACTTACTTGTGCATAGCAAAAAGAACACAGCTTATTTTTCTGGGGAAACTGGTGAAAGCATAATTAATATATGTCAGAATTTTCGCTGCTATCATATTGGTAGAGCCTTAGGCAAGATTACACCATTATTTAATTACATCGAAGACTTATGTCAGACATTATGAAAATGCGTTTGTAAATTAACTTTTCTTATCTTATAAATAGTAGATTTCAAAATGAGTAAATATTCATTTAAACAGTAGGGTATCCCGAAGATATGATTATGGCTGGGCATCTGCTATGTCTCAAATGACAGAATGTGGTATAAATAATAAAACATATCAGAATTACGACTTTGCATCACTCACTTATCAAAATTAACCTAATTATGACTAAAAGGTTTCCGCAATTCAAGACATCTTTAGATTGTTGATTAAAATGTAAACTCCCTTTATAATCGAGTTTTATTTTTTGTCAGCTGATAAACACATTCCAGCAGGCGTTAATTCCGTTCACATCTACTGCTTACCAGTGGAAATTAAAATCGCATACGTCAAGCAGGTTTTGGGAAACATATATTTACCGTGGCGCTAAAAGAATTAAAACTAAAAGACAAATGGTTACATAAGCAAACTGCTCACAAGGGAATATTTTTCTGTCACCATATCTCAAATTTTCCATTTTCTTAAAGCAATGGTGCTACTTTCACGCTGTCTGGTATACAACTTACTTTCCAAGTTTACACCTTAATCGTATGATATATCCTTATAATTTTCAAAGCATAATGCATTCTCAATTCTTGAATAGTAATATACAGCTATGATACATCATGCTAATTCTTTTAAAAGCATATACTCAATTACACTGTGGCTAGGTTATCTCCCATATGTGGTAAAAAAATTAAGCCATGTCTTGGAAAAATTTCTCCTAAAGTATGGCCATCAACAGCTTTAACCCTCTACTCCGTAGAGATGTATTTTGATGCCTATGTAAATAGAGTAGAAACCAGGTGTGAAAAGAAGCTTGCATTTATAAAGTAAAGGGTTAACTTCAAATCACTACATCTTATTGTACCAAAAGCACAAAACTATTACTTAACCCTTTCCCTCATATAAACTTATTTTCAAGCATTTGCAAACAGAGAAGACCCAGATCAGATGGCTCCTATAGGAACCGTCTGATCAGGGTCAGCTCTGTTTGATTATGAAATTATAACAGATTGGACACTACCAGTTTCTACCAATACCAAAAAACCTGCGTACATATGCCATAACGAAATTTCACCTAATAAATTTTCAAGATGTCATTAATTTCTGACATGAATATTCAACAGGGAAAGGGTTATGAGATAACAAATGTTTGTTCACTATGCTGTTAACATTCAGACACATCATAGTGATTTCATGTAACCGTGATGACAGGAGACACTTTAGTCAGGAGTGTTTAACTCTTTGGACACCAAGCTGTCTGCAAATTTTGTCATTTGCTTCTTTTCCTTCTTCCATTATTCTTAAACCCTTTACTCTACAAATACGCCTTACACCTTTGCAAACAGAGTAGACCCAGATCAGACAGCTCCTGTAGGAGTCGTCTGATCAGGGTCTGCTCTATTTGCTTACAGCACTATAAAGATCTGATGCTTCTGCAAAGACTAGAAGTTCCTGTGTTCATGTGCAATTATAAAAATTATCCAATTAATATTAATGATGTCATTATTTTTTTTACACAATATTCATGCAGTAAAGGGTTAAAACAATATCAAAATTACTTAGTGTCTCATCTGGATCCAAACTGGTTTCATAGATAATAATGAATTCACTCGATGGGTGCAGAGTTGCAGCATCTGGTAACCTGAGTATTAACCCTTAGTCTGCTGTGAAAAAACAAGGGCATGTTGTATTGCTATGCAAGACATGAGTCCCCCACCGGACTGAAAAAAAACCCTCCGCTCTCCCCACCCCACCCACCCATGGTGTGGTTGACCATGGTATATACATGACCACCTGAATGGTATTAGTACCTACTTTCATACATTAAATCAGTAAATAAAAAGTTATTGTCCCGACAAGAAAATATGAAAAAGGGGAGTAACTCCAAAAATATTGATGCTAGAGTTATTGCCCTTGTGCATGACACTACACTTCATCATGCTTGTTCCATATGAGAAGTTTCAAATCAATTGAACCAGTACATAAAGAGTTATTAACTGGACAAGAAAATATGAAAATGATAATAACTCCAAAAATATAGATGCTAGAATTATGGCCCTTGAGCATGACATTACCCCTCATCATGCTTGTTCCATATGTGAAGTTTCAAATCAATTGAACCAGTAGATAAAGAGTTATTGTCCAGACAAAAAAATATGAAAAAGGGGAATAACTCCAAAAATATTGATGCTAGAGTTATGGCCCTTGTGCATGACACTACTCCTGATCATGCTTCTTCAATGTGTGAAATTATAATGAATTTGGCCTAACTTTGTAGGAGATATTGCCCGGACACGAAGCGTGACAGACAGACTAACAAGAAAATATGAAAAAGGGGAATAACTCCAAAAATATTGATGCTAGAGTTATGACCCTTGTGTATGACACTACCCCTCATCATGATTGTTCCATATGTGAAGTTTCAAATCAATTGAAAAAGTAGATAAAGAGTTATTGTCCGGACAAAAGATTATGTAAAAGGGGAATAACTCCAAAAATATTGATGCTAGAGTTATGGCCCTTGTGCATGACACTAGCCCTCATCATGCTCCTTCAATGTTTGAAGTTATAATGAATTTGGCCTAACTTTGTAGGAGATATGGCCCGGACACGAAGCGTGACAGACAGACTCACAAGAAAATATGAAAAAGGGGAATAACTCCAAAAATATTGATGCTAGAGTTATGGCCCTTGTGTATGACACTACCCCTCATCATGATTGTTCCATATGTGAAGTTTCAAGTCAATTGAACCAGTAGATAAAGAGTTATTGTCCGGACAAAAAAATATGTAAAAGGGGAATAACTCCAAAAATATTGATGCTAGAGTTATGGCCCTTGTGCATGACACTAGCCCTCATCATGCTTCTTCAATGTGTGAAGTTATAATGAATTTGGCATAACTTTGTAGGAGATATGGCCCGGACACAAAGCGTGACAGACGGACGGACGGACAGACGGACGGACGGACGGACGGACGGACGGAATCGAGCAAACCTATAGTCCCCCAACCGGTAACCGGTGGGGGACTAATAATGTCTCCTTAAATTTGGATCTGGTGCAAGTTTGACTACTTCTGGTTCGATCAAGCTTTTGAGAAATTATTCACCAAGTATCAAACAGTTTTGATCCTGATGAGACTTGAATTACTCAGCGACCTCAGAGGTACAGCAAAGATGCATACCCAAATACTAAAATCAGTGACCTCAGACCTATAGATAAAGATGCATACCCAAATACTAAAATAGTCATTTCTCCACCAAACCCTATAATGTGACCACTCTTTAGAATCGTCTTGAAGAGATGATTCTAAAGAATGGTCACAATATAGGGTTTCATGGAGAAATAAATGTTTTAATTTACGCATCTTACATGTATCTGGACCTCATCTGGATCAAATCTGTTTACAAATGCAAGTAAGGTCACGAACATCAGGATAAGGGTTAAATCAGCAAAAGAAAAGAAGCTGACTAAACAAGAGTGGAGAATATTTTTGGTCAATAGTCTGTTAACCAAAGAGTAAATTAATCACAGATAAAAATTAAGTTACTATGGTAATTAACACAGATTGTCTGGATGATATCTAGGCTTGAAGACTCCAGGAAACAATGGTTCTGACATAAAATATATCCGCTCATTAGCATTTTAATAGGTTTTGCATCTGCGACGCTCTGTAGACTATTTTGCCCATTACATTTTATCTTATACTGATGAAAAAATAAATTCTTTTTCAACCCTTCGAATGCCGAAAACGAATATACTGATATAACTACAGGAGACTTCTGATCAGGGTCTGAACAGTTTGTCATTCAAAACAGTCTACCAAGTTTAACCCTTTTCCTGTTTAATATTAATGTTGAGAAATAACAACATTATGAATATTTATGGGCTCTATTGTAGGAAATTATTTGCTTCGACAAAAACTGTAGAATCAAATCTATATCATGTCAAAAGCAAACAGAGCAGACCCTGATCAGAGGCTCCTACATGAGCCGTCTGATCTGGGTCTACTCTGTTTGCTAATGCATGAAAATTTGTTTATATGAAGAAAAGGGTTAACCCTTTCATACTGAGTGGACTCTATATTTAAACACCGATGGGCTATTCCATTCTGAAAATTAAGTGTTGAAAAAATATAACCCCCATCCTGCTGCCAAAATAAGTCTGCTCAAAATGATTGGCTGTAAGTTTTACATCCAATTAGTTCAAGCTTTTGAGAAACCACTGACTGAGTGTCGAACAGTTTGGATACTGATGAGATGCCAAATTACTTAAGCTGTTTGCAAATGCAAGTTAGGTATCTCTTGGCTGGATAAGGCGTAACACTTTACCTGTTGAATATTCATGTAAGAAATAATGATTGTATGAATATTGATAAGCAACATTTTTTAACAGCATTATTAAATGTTTTACCATGGCAGAAACCATAATATTCCATTAGTAAAACCGAGCAGACCCTGATCAGATGGCTGCTATACTATGTTTTTGAAAAAACGTTTATCCCTTTATTCCATAAATATGCCTTTCTACTCTTTTGCAAAGACCCTGATCAGATGGCGCTTGTATTATAATTTCAGAAGCAAACAGAGCAGACCCTGGTCAGACAGCTCCTATAGGAGTTTTCTCTGTTTGCAAAGGAGTTCAAAAGCATTTGTATGAAGGGAGGATTTAAGCAGTCATTTGCCTAAAAGGTCCAAAATTAGACCTGTTTTTGTTTTTTGTGGTCATTGTAACGAGATTCTACTGTGTCTCTGATGAAAGATGTCGTCTACGTTCTTTTGGATCTCCCATTGATGAGGAGTCCTGATATGACAATGCATATTACATTTTGATAAGAAAATGCCATGTAATGAACAACTCATATTAGCTGTAGTTTAATCAGATCTGATGTTATTTTCATGGCAAAATTAGAGAAAATGAATGCATTTAACCTTTTGCATGCCAAGTAGTTGTCATCTGTATTTATTGTCGTATTGCTACAATTGCCAAAGGTACTTTTCTTGCAATTTTCTTCAAAATTAACCCATTCCCTCATATTGATGACCCGCATATTGATGATCACTTTTTGAAACCACTGTGATAAATATGGAGCAAATGCTCTATTTATCACATTGGTTGCAAAACTACAAAATTCTAAAAGTTTCCTTTTCTCTAATAAATGCTCCTTTTCAGTAGATTAATTCAAAGAGGTTTGATCTAAAACTAGCCTATGAGAGAATGGGTTAAAAAACAAACATTTTGGATCTCAAGTTACTCCTCTGGCTCCCAACTATGTACAAAGGATATCACAAATTTTCCTCTAGCATTAAAAACATTTTACTCCATAAATACACCTTTCTTAAGCCTTTGCAAACAGAGCAGAGCCAGATCTGATAAAAGTCTGCTGTTTGCTTATGATATACATTATACAGTAAAACCTCTCCATAATGGCCACTAAATTACCAAGTATTTTGTGTTAAAGGCAGGTGGCTGCTTAAAAAAGCAAGGTGAAAGTAAAACAGAAAGCTCCTATAGGAAAATTTCCAGTGGGTGTCCATGTGCTATTATAACAATCAATCTAATTAATATTCATTGTGCCATTATTTCTTACATGAACATTCATGGAGTAAAGGGTTAAGACAGTTTTCATTGAGGATAATACCTACATAATTTTATGCATCTTGAAATCCACTGTCCGTCCTTTTGCCGTATCTGTCTACCAGGTAACTGTCATTTCACACCACCTGCAATAACAGCCATGCTTCTTGTAAAAAGGTCAAACCATAAAGACCACAAATCAAATGCATCTTTGTAAATGGCCTACACATTTCTAATGCAACTGAAGGAGTAGCTTGATCTGAGTGTGCATCATTTACTTAACCCATTCCCTCATAGGCTATTTTTAAATCTAACCTTTTTGGTAAAATCTACCGAAAAGAAGCATTTACTAGATAAAAGGGAAAACAATAAAATTGGGTAGTTTTGAAACCATTGTGATAAATAGAGCATTTGCTCCACAGGAGCAAATGCTCTATTTATCACAATGGTTTCAAAACGTGACTTTTACAGAGGTGTCAGAAGGCATCAATATGAGGGAATGTGTTAAGTTTGTCTGGCTGAATATTTAGGGCTATTGCACCACATATCAAGGTCGAAGTTAACCCTTTATTCCATGAATATTCATGAATATCAATTAGATTAAATGCTGTAGTAGCACATGGACACGAGACTTTTTGGCCATATCAGAAACTGTAGATAAACAGAGCCGGCTCCTAGAGGAGCCATCTGATCTCGGTCTACTCTGTTTGCAATGGCATAGAAAGATGTATTTATGGAGGAAAGGGTTAAACTGACTTAAATACAGATTTGCAAATCAATCTGATTCATTGCAAAACAACTATGAAATTGATTCATTGAGATTTTGAATTCCATTTATTCTAATCACTCTTAAGTATTTAGACACACAGATCAGGGACTACACTATTTGCTACTATATCATTCTAATTTAACCCTTTCCTTCATATACATCCACTTTTCACGCATTTGCAAACAGAGGAGACCCAGATCAGACGTCTCCTATAGGAGCCATCTGATCAGGGTCTGCTCTGTTTGCTAATAGAGTTTGATAGATATGTTTGTTTAGTTTCTAAAATGGCTACAATGTTCCACATTCCATAATTCATTATACATGTAACTATTTTGGCCATGAATATTCAGTTAATTTCAGTAGATATTGAAATTTGGACTAAATATCTATAGAACAGGGACAGGGTTAAACTTATCATAATGGTGCCAGATTGACTTATTGAACTTTAAAAACTGATGGAAAGGGGGGGGGTTGGTTTAGGAATACTAGGAGCAATAAGGGCAGAGCAATACATAAGATAAGATGTATACCAAGATATCAGAATCTTTATTTCTTCACTAAACCCTATGTTGTGACCACTCTTTAGAATCATCTCGATTCTAAAGAGTGGTCATAAAATAGGGTTTGATGGAGAAATAAAGAATTTATTCTTGGAAATGTTTTAATTTACACATCTTATATGAACATCTGAAGTTTTGAAGTTCCAGGGTTTATAATGCAAGACTACAGGTAACAGTGTTTGAAAAGGACAAAAAATTATATATCTAGGAAACCACTAATTGTTATGATCATCTAAGCTACCAGCAGTTAGGTTTTCATAATTATTGGAGAAGATTAGTAATTAGCAGTTTTTTGTTGTCATTAGAGTTCTGCTGATAAAGATAATGACTATTTAATGTTGTCATGGCAACAGTGTACAAAGTTCACATAGACACAGCGATATATCACTTTTTGTCAACAGGTGCCCTACGCTACAAAGACAATTAGCATTTCCATTAGCACGTTCTTGCACACAATGATATTACAGTAAAACCCCTCTAACCTGGAATTCCAGTAAAGAAGAATTTACTTTTAGGCAGATGGCTGCTTAATGCAGGATGAAAGTCATGCAGAAAGCTCCTAGAGGAGCTTCCTGCATTACTTTCACCCTGCATTAAGCTGCCACCTGTCTCCGATATTGATACTAAATTGTGCGTCTGGATTAGAGAGGTTTTACTGAATATGCTGATTGTTATCATCCGGATACATCTGGATATATCTTGATATGGTAGCTCTTTAGCATTTTCATAATAACCTTTCAAGTAAGTCTGGATCTAGATAAGATGCAGAGCAGCTTGTAACTCTTTCACACTTTGACCCTTTCTCTCTTGTAGACGACTTTTGGTATCTTTGCAAACAGAGTAGACCCATATCAGACAGCTGCTGTAGGAGTTGTCTGATCAGGGTCTGCTCTGTTTGCTTATGGAATAATAAAGATCTGAATCTGAAGTTTCTGTCAAAAATGAAAATAAACCTTGTTAAAAAATGTGTAATTTTAAAAAATTCACTCCATGAATATTCATGCAGTAAAAAGAATCTTTAATTGATATTCATGGGGGAAAGGATTAAGAGAAATGGAAAAACAATCCACTTCATAAAATTATGCAGATGATAATTACTTATCAGGCAACAAGGAAGACAATAAAACCTTGTAATTCCCAGTCAACTACTTCAGTCCTATTTGCGCTTTCCCTTTTAAAGAACATATTTTTCCGTGCCATCGCAAGATCAGATAGCTCCTGTAGGAGTGATCTGATCATCATCTGCTCTGTTTGATTATGAAATTTTATAGATCCGATACCACAGTTTCTGTCATGGCTAAAACATCCTGTGTTCATATGCCACTATAAAAATCAAGCTAATTCAGAGCTCCAGATAAGAAGCTTCAATAAAAATATTTTCAAGTATAATTTTTCTATATTTCCACCAAACCCTAGTATGTTGAGACCATTCTTTAGAATTGTCTCTTTGAGACGATTCTAAAGAGTGGTCGCAACATAGGGTTTGGTGGAGAAATGGGGATTTTAGTATTTGAGTACACACCGTTATCCGTAGCTCTGTAATTAACCCTTCTCTTGCTGAATTTTAAAATACATATCTCCTTCTTTATCCATGCCCTGTTGTATAATTACATATATCTTCACTGTGTACAAGTATTTCACTGTGCAATCACTGTTGTGGAGTGCACTGGTTGTACAGTCAACTTGCAAATAGTGTAGACCCTGATGATACAGCTCCTGCAGGAGCTGTCTCATCTGGGTCTTCACTATTTACAGATAGGTATATTGACGTGAACAGCAAGCAAAGGGTTAATGTCAGTATTTCTCACAATGTCATGAGTATTCATAAGTAATGGATTGTACAAATTTCAAGTTATCAGTTTCATGAAGTACTATGTAACATATGCAATCATTTTAATCATTTTTAACCCTTTAACCCTTTCCTCCATGAATATTCATAAAAACATAAATTATATCCATGTTATAGTAGCATATGGACACATGATTTTTGTCCATGGCAGAGGCTGTAGAATCTTATCTAAATTATATCATAAGCAAACAGAACAGACCCTGATCAGATGACAACTATAAGAGCCATCTGATCTGGGTCTAGTCTGTTTGCAAAGGCATAGAAAGGTGTATATATGGAGTAAATGGTTAAAATTGCTGAAGGATTTTGAATGACAAACAGTGCAGACCCTGATCAGAGTGCTCCTCTATGATCTCTCTGATCTCAGTTTACACAGTTTGCAAATGACAGTGGATGCGTGTAACACATTGAAAGGGTTTAAAGATTAAATTCACATAAATTATTAATTACTAATTTTACCCATTTGTGTCAGAGGTACTTTAATATGGACACTGGCAAACATTCTAGGCCCAGGCAAAAGGCCTCCTTCAGGAGGTTATGATCTTGGTCTGCACTATTGGCCTTACACATTATTTCCAATGGTCATATCTGCAAAATAAATTCAGTAAAACATCCCTCAAAAGAAAATTGAACATTAGATTCTTTCAAAATACATATTCATATAAGTTCACAAATACAGGTCGATCATAGACATTCGATCTTTTACCTGGTGAATATTCATGTACGAAATACAGTTGAACTTCGACATCTTAACCCTTTCCTTGTTCTATGTTTATTCCTAGTCCAAATTTCAATACCTACTGAATATTCATTAACAAAATAGTTATAAAGAAATATGGAAGGTGGAACATTGTAGACATTTTAGAAAGCAAAGAAACAGATCTATCAAATTCCATTAGCAAACAGAGCAGACCCTGATCAGACGGCTCCTCTAGGGTCTACTCTGTTTGCAAATGCGTGAAAACATGTTTATATGAGGGAAAGAGTTAAACTTCAAGGGACTATACAAATTTGTTCGAGATAACAGAAGTTCAAGTTATCCGCTTTCTAATCTGAACAATTTCTCGAGTTAACAGTTTAATACAGGTCTAAAGTAATGCTGAAAGCTCCTGTAAGAGATTTCAGCATTACTTTAGACCTGTATTAAGCTGTCACACATGTTTCTAAATATCTGTAGCGATACATTTTAGAGCAATTCGGTATTGTAAGTTTTGGAAGGACCAAACTTTTAGCTTGAGTTATCCAGAAGTTTGAATTTATCCGAGTTTGAGATATCTAAGTTCAACTGTAATTAATGTATGAATATTAATTAGTTGAAGTTTTATAATGGCAATATGAACAAGTGAATATCTGACCATGGCCATGGCAGAATTGTAGAAATCAGATCAACATTATCAGAGCTACAGATAATGGCACATACTCAAATACTAAAATCATCATTTCTCCACCAAACCCTATGTTGTGACCACTCTTTAGAATTGTCTCTTTCAAACAATTCTAAAGAGTGGTCACAGCATAGGGTTTGGTGGAGAAATAAAGAAGTTGTTCTTGAAAATTATTTAACTTATGTATCTTATCTGGAGCTCTGAACATTATTTCACAAGCAAATCCCTTGATCTGGGCCTACTTTGTTTGTAAAAGCGTCTTAATGAAGTAATGGATAAAATTGGTTACGGTAAAAACTCAATACTACGAGCACTCAAATACTTAGCATTATTGATCTTTAACACAGATGGTAGCTTAATGCAGGGTGAAAATCATGCTGAACTTTCTGCATGACTTTCACCCTGCATTAAGCACCCACCTGCCTACAAAGACATACATTCTTCATTACTAAAATTTCATAGTACCAAGTTTTCACTGTAAATGCAAGTTTCCTTTTATTATACATATTTTAAGTTTTCACAGTAAATGTTAACAAGAAAGCCTAATATCAAACAATACACATTGGTGATTATCTATGCAAACAAATTGAATCTGGATGAGAAGCAAGACACCTCAGCATCTCATCAGTTGAAGAGAAATGGTTGAAAACCCAACTTTCAGAATTGCAGTTACTCAACCCTTTCCTTCACATAAATGTCTTTTTACACATTTGCAAACAGAGTAGATGCAGATAGGAGCCGTCTGATCAGGGTCTGCTCTGTTTGCTAATTGAATTTGATTGTTCTGTTTCTGTACTTTCTAAAGTGGCTACAATGTTCCACCTTATGTATTTCATTATAACCATTTAGTCTATGAATATTCAGTAGGTATTGAAATTTGGAATAAACATTAGAACAGGGAAAAGGTTAATGAGCATAGAAGCAGTCAAAGTGACCTATATCCTGCACAATTTAATCACCTTTGTGCCTTTGTGCTGTCAAAACTACTTAACAAATAATCATTTTTCAAAAGTTCAAAGTTAAATCAAACAAAAGAGTTATTAATGATAAAAACAATACCACTCTTAGCTGAGTTACTCTAATAATTCAGACATCCAATCTAGGACTTTTTATAAAGCTGATCAATTCAATTTTGGCACAATTTTGATAACATTAAATTAGACTGACATAGTAGCAAATAGTGTAGACCGTGATCCAACAGCTCCTGAAGGAACAGTTGATCTGGCTCTGCACTATTTGCCTAAGCCCGTCTGTCCGAATTCTTTAAGTAATTAAGGTCGTCCAGTTGATGACATTTGCATGTATGCTTTTGATTGATGTTCTATCTGCAGCAATAATAATTAGTTCTGCTTTTCACAATTGAACCTGTGATAGACAAGCAATAATTAATGAAGATTGTTAGAATCCACAGTGTAATACTGAGACAATGCTCACTGCTCTGGGTTCTGTACTGAATCCTTCAACCCTTTCAATGCTGATGTTTAAAATGAACTATTCCAAAATTAAAAACAATCATATTATTAATATTCATTACGAAAATATTTAATATGACAAACAGTGCAGACTGATATCATGAGAGGGCTCCTCTAGAAGCCCTCTCATCTGGGTCTTCACTGTTTGCAAAGGAGATTTATGATGTGTGTAATGCACTGAAAGATTTGATCCCAATTTTATATATACAGTTGACTCTCGTTATGTCGAGTTCGTAGGGACCTGTTAAAAACTTCGACTCATCGAGAGTTCGACTTAAAAAACACATGCCATTTTCTAAAAACCAGTTTCTTTCATTACGTTCAGCTAATCAAGCTGCCATATTACAGTCATACTTGTGCTTGTATACTTTAGTCTGCACATTGTGTAAAGGAATCGCACTCTGTGTATATAAAAATTGTACATGTAGATCCATTACTGCGACGCAGAGAGTACAAACTTCTGTCTGTCCTTCCCTATTAATAACACCATGTCCAAATTTACAAAGCCCTTTCCAATTTTCAGACCCGTTTTGCCTCTATCATTGAATTAATCGACGTTGGTTTGGCGAATTTTTCAAATGCACTGTTTGTTTACACCATATCTATGGGGAAAGCCCTTAATCAAAGGGCACCGGAAATACGTAATCACATGTGAACTAGCTGTGATTCTGGCTGGTTGTCGATTCGCGCTCTTCCGGCACATGTAAGAGAACAGCCATATTCAGGGAACCAGACGTATCAACCTGTTTACCCCATTTTATACGATTCGCCGTGAGCTGTTTCGGTATCTAATTGTAGCACGTATATAAGTCATGCAAAAAAATTGAATTCAATATGAAACTGCATGAATTGGTAATAAAATGAGGAAGTGGCCTCAATTTTTATTCCAATTTTTCCGAAATCGTCCGGAAGCGAGGACGCTTGATTGTTCTCTTTCGTACTACAGTAGTCATGACTGACACTTAGGACGAATGGAAGGTAATGGGTCATTTTATTAAATAACGTTCACTCATTTTGGTATTGTTCCACAGTTTGAATAATTATCAGACATCAGTGATTGTTTACCAACATAACACTGTAATTACCTGTGTTGCGTTCACCAGGCGTACATTGTCTGCGTCAGATCAAAAGGTCCAATTCACACCTCGAACTCAATCAGACTGAGAGGTGTGACTTCGATACAAACACCGATAATTACATGCAAACAGACACATTGGGGATGGAAAATGACTTTGACTTATCGAAAACGTGGTCAGTTCGAATTCGTCTTAAAAACTTCAATTTATATAGAATATAATAGGAAGAAAAGTTGTGACTTTACAAAAACTTTGTGACAAAAACTTCGTATCAAGCGAGTTCGCCATAACGAGAGTGGACTGTAATTATGGTAAAGTTGTCAATATGTTAATTAACTTGTACCTATCCATTTGTCATATTAACCCTTTCCCTCATATAAACCTGTTTTCACACATTTGCAAACAGAGCAGACCCATATCAGACGGCTCCTAGAGGAGCCGTCATCAGGGTCTGCTCTGTTTGCTAATAGAATTTGATAGATCTGGTTCTTTGCTTTCTAAAATGGCTACAATGTTCCACCTTCCATATTTGATTTTAACTATTTTAACCATGAATATTCAGTTGGTATTGAAAATTTGAATAAGCATAGAAGAGGGAACCAGGGTTAAATAAAGGGCTAAGGAATGAGCCAATTATGATGCATGCAAGATCATCAGAACTGATGGCTCACCTTTGCAGTCTTTTTATGGCAATTTTGGGGGAAATGCATTTTTATAATTGGGAATTTCATTGCACATAAAGCTCAATTATTTGGAAAGCATTTTTGGTACCATTTTAACTTATTTTGCATTTTTTTAGCATTTTAATCCTTTCCCTGTTCAATATTCATGAAAGAAATGACATCATTAATATTTATTAGCTGAATTTTATAAACAGCATATATATGCATAGGAGTTTTATTGTCAGTAGAAACTGTGAACATTTCCCTTGTTTATATGTCATTATACAAATTAACCTAATTTATATTCATTACATCATTATTTCTTACATGAATAATCATGGAGTAAAGAGTTAATAATAGACATAGTGTCACCAAACTTCATACAAATGTTTATAGAGAAGAGACGTTGTGCACCTGGGTTTTAGATTTCATATCAGGCCTGTAACACCAGTCATGGTCCTTGACTTGGTCAAAATTAAGGCATTCTATATGGCAAGTTTGCGACAAATGTGAAAGTTGGAGCATCTATGGACACAATTCTAGTTTTAACCCTTTCCCTCATGAATATTCAAGTAAGAAATAATGACATCATGAATATTAATTAGCTAAATCTATATAGTGGCATTCTAATAAACAAAGAAACTTTTGACAATGGCTAAAACTGTAGAACCAAATCTATATTATTTTAAAAGCAAAACAGACCTGATCCTGTAGAAGCCATCTGGTTTGGGTCTACACTGTATACAAAGGTGTCTCTTTGAGAAATGGAAGAAACAGCATCACTGAAAAACAATTACAGCAACTAGAAGCTGAATTCATACCTTGCCAAGGAATCATTTGTATCAGTATTGTTTATAAGTACATTATAATTAGGCCATACAAATTAAATTCTACTACAGCAGAACCTGTCTCATTAAGTGGTCATTCATTTATTGAACAATGGAGTGTTATAAAGCAGGTGGTTGCTTAATGCAGGGCAAAAGTAATGCAGAAAGCTCCTATAGGAGCTTTCTGCATTTCTTTTGACCTGCATTAAGCTACCACCAGCCTTAGAGACCCATAATTAAACCTCTTTATGAAGGCCACTTAAGGCAGTTTCTACTGTGTGTGTATCATAGTCTAAATGCTCAGACAATGCAATTTGTTGTCAAAGGAGACTTTGCCCTTATCCCACTAACGGCAACCTGACACAGATTTGCAAACAGATTGGATCCAGGTAAGATGTCAAGTAACTTGGCACCTTGTCAGGATCTAATCTGTTTGACACTAGGTCAATAGTTTCTCAAAATCGCGTCCTAATAGAAAGTAGTCAAAATTGCATTTGATCCAACTTTTAGCAGAAAATTATATTTCCATAGCGATGAGAGAGTTTATACTAGTTTGGCATTAAAAAGGCTTGGGTTCCTTAGCACAACAAACAATGGCCACAAGTCTCTACAAGACAGTTTTATCTACCACCAGCATTGGAATGTCACATGGAATTTAATTTCACTGACACAATAAGCCAGCCGTAGTTTTGTTTGATCTACTTTACATATGGAGTGGTAGATTTAGTGAAACTTTTATCCAATAAAAACATCGTCAATCTTGGGCTGCATGACAAATGGTCAACCAATCATTCAACTTGAGCTTCCATGGGACTTTAGATGATCTTATTTACAAAGACAACAACAAATTGGTCAGTTTCAAAGAACTCTTTGCATGCTAGCAACAAATCTATGATTACCTGTGCAAATATGGATCCAGATGAGATGTTGCGAGAACTCTCTTCAGGAACGTACCGTAACTAGTTGACACTCAGACTGTATTTTTGAAAAGAAAAATTGAAACTAATGATACAATATAGCAAGACACAATTTTTTTGCATACTCAAATACTAAAATCGTCATTTCTCTGCCAAACTCTATGTTGTGACCAGTCTTTAGAATCGTCTCGAAGAGACGATTCTAAAGAGTGGTCGCAACATTGCGTTTGGTGAAGAAATAAAGGAGCTGTTCTTGAGAATGTTTTGATTTATGTATCTTATCTGGACAAGTGGTTTTTAGCATGCAAAGAGTTGATACTTGCACAATATCAATCATTTATCTTTGAAAACAGAGTAGGAGCCAGATCAGGGTCGCAACCACCTGCTTTTACAATCTCCTATGTAAATAAATCATGTGGTCACTTTAGTGAGACTCTACAGAATCATTATTTTCATCATCATCATCATCATCTTCATTATCAGAATTGAGATAATGCCAGATTTATAAAATGCATAAGCAAACAGAGTAGACCCTGATCAGATGGCTCCTGTAGGAGCCATCTGATCTGGGTCTACTCTGTTTGCAAATGTATGAAAAGTCATTTATATGAAGTTAAGGGTTACGGACCTACTATCAAGCAATGCTTGTGATGCTCTATTGAGGGTAGGAGAGTAAATTCTATAATGTAAGGGAGGCAACACATTAATACCCCTTCTATTCATGTTACAGGTATAACAACGTTAACCCTTTCCTCCATAAATACGCCTTTCTATGCCAATGTAAAAATCACCTATTGAAACCATTGTGATAAATAGAGCATTTGCTCCTATAGGAGCAAATGCTCTATTTATCACAATGGTTTCAAACTACAAGATTCTAAAATGTTCCTTTTCTCTAGGTAATGCTCCTTTTCGGTATATTTATTGAAAGTGGTTGGATCTAAAAATAGCCTATGAGGGAATGGGTTAAACTACCTATTGGTAAACTTAACCCTTTCCCTCATATAAACGCTTTTTCATACCTTTGCAAACATAGTAAACCAAGGTCAGACATCTCCTATAGGAGAAGCCTAGTCAGGGTCTGCTTCGTTTGCTTATGATATAGTAAATTAAAGAAAACTGTAGATTGAAGTTGCGGACAATATCTTCTGATCAAACAAAACAAATGTAAACTCTTAGTATGTTAAGTAATATTTTTTCTGCAACAATTGTCATTTGCTTCAATTCTTATATTAAAATTTCTCTCATTTCTTTGCAAAAGTATGACCAAAGTGTCAAACTGTTTGGATCCTGATGAAATGCTTCATTATGTGGTGTCTCAGCTAGGTCTAAACTGTTTGCATTATGTAATCAGAGTTTGGCCTCGTGCAAAGAGTTTAGTTCTTTACATAGGAATATCTTCATTACCCTTAGTATTCAGACAGACAAATACAGGCAAGTAGTGCAGACCCAGATCAAACAGCTCCTAAAAGAGCCTTAGGATAAAGGTCTACACTATTTGCTAGAGTATGGCAGTCTAATATTAAAGTTACCAGCTTGGTGTCAAACTGGTGGGGATCGGAGATTGTGTATTTGAATACTTACGATAAATATGGTAGGGCATTCTTCATACAGTCAAAATGCAGCAGAACTGCTCGTTATTCAACCCAAGTCATAAGGGTGATGTATGTCATCTTATCAAGTGCCAATGACTAGCAGAGATCAATCTGTGTAAAACACAAAAATCTGTCGAACATCCACCGACCTTCGTATGCAAATGAGGTCAAGAGCGCTAACTCCCTAATGGTAATGAAAGCCACTGTGCTTGTTAAAACCAAGTTAGAAACGTCAATGCGAAAATTTTCTAATCAAGCAGACTGCCTATTCCTGTATTAATTGATTGAGAAAATCTCAGCAGTAGAGCATTGTCGGCGAAAGTAACAAGTAAATTAGTTTTGGGTCATCACACAAAGTGTGGAATTCAGAACAGAAGTATTAGTAAATTGACTTAGCGCAGAGCCTTAATTGGTAATTTGCATTAATTTAGAGGCTTCTGAAATACAGACTAGGCCTGGATAACAGTTAGAGAGAGCAAATGTCAGTCATCATAGGAGAAGGGTTAGGGGATAGTTGGCTATAAAGAAACCATTGAAACACTGGTCAGTTGATTGTCCTTGCAAATCAAGATTATTCGATAGATGTTAGTTACATAGAGAAGGGTAAGGGGATGAAAGTTGGCTATAACCCTTTCTTCCATAAACACGCTTTTCTACGCCTCTTTAAAAGTCACTTTTGAAATCATTGTGATAAATACAGCATTTGCTCCATAGGAGCAAATGCTCTATTTATCACAATGGTTTCAAAACTACGTAATTCTTACATTTTTCTTTTCACTAGTAAATGCTCCTTTTCGGTAGAATTATTCAAAGAGGTACGGTCTAAAAATAGCCTATTGACTGTTGTTTGAAACGCTGGTCAGTGATTGTCATTGCAGACCTGTCAAATCGAGATAATTCGATAGAGATGTTAGTTACAGTGCAAACTGAACACTTGCTTCTTGAAATGTATTATTTATGTTCCGGGACACTTATTAACCCTTTCCCTGTTGTATATTCATGTAAAAAATTAATGATATCATACATTTTTTTGTTTTTGTTTTGTTTGGGGGGGGGGGGGGTTTGGGAGGGGGGGGGGGGGGAGGGTGTGTGTGTGTGTGTGTGTGTGTGTGTGTTATGTTTATTGGTTGAAGTTTTATAATGACATATGTACATAGAATATTTTGGTGTGGGTAGAAACTGTAGAGTCAAACAATGTATCTATTATAATTTAATAAGCAAAACAGAGTCGACTCTAATCTGACATCTCTAACAGGAGCCGTCCGATCTGGGTCTACCCTGTTTGCAAGGGCGTAAATAAGTGTTTATATGAAGGAATGGGTTAAAAAAAAAAATCCACTTTGCACTTTACCTGAGAAAGGTTTTGTTTTTTTAATGCCTTTGGGTCTTCTCTGTTTATAAAAAGGCCTTTATATGAAGGAAAGAGTTAATATATTAATTACAACCATGCAATAGTCAGAATTTCAGGGTTTTCCCTTGACCCCTTCAAAAAGTCCAATATGAGGGTCCTCATAGCTAATGACAATTTTTAAAACAATAAAGAAATATAGTTAATGACAATTTTAACACAATGAAGAAACATAGCTAATGCCAATTTTTAACAAACAAACAATAGGTTGTGTCATACATAAAAATGTCCTATGGGACATTTTCCCATTGCCTCATATACTATTTTTAGACCTACCCTCTTTGAATAAGTCTACTGAAAAGGAGTATTTACTAGAAAGATGGGAACTTTCATGGTCCAGTAATGCTCACCTGAGACAATAGGTCACATGCTCTATAGTGTACCTAAGAATATTGGTCCAATTGTTGAAAATACAGCAACAAGCGTATCACCTGACAGCAATGCTCTTTCAGAAATTATACTAGTTTAAGCACTCTTGGCAAAAGGGTTACTAAGCAATGCTGTTTATTGATAATTATAAATGGCTTGAAGAATTTTGGTAAAGAGACACCTAAGCAACAAAGAGATGTTGTTCATCCCATTCCCTCATAGGTTATTTTTATGTCCAACCTCTTTGAATAACTCTACCAAAAAGGAGAATGAACTAGAGAAAAGAAATTTTTTAGTTTTAAAACCATTGTGATAAATAGAGTATTTGCTCCTCAGGAGCAAATGCTCTATTTATCACAATGGTTTCATAAAGTGACTGTTACACAGGCATCAAAATGAGGGAATGGGTTAACCTTTAATTCCATAAAAACGCATTTGCAAACATAGTAGACCCAGATCAGATGACTCCTATCGAAGCCATCTGATCAGGGTCTGCTCTGTTTGCTTATGATATAATATAGATACAATTCTACAGTTTCTGCCATGACCTAAAATTCTTGTGTCCATAATATGCTTTAATGAAAATTAAACAAATTAATATTGATGTCATTATTTCTTACATGAATGAACATGGAGTATAGGGTGAAGTAAATTGTTGATGAAGCTCCACAATGACTGACATAGCACTGTCACAATCATTCACCTTAAGCACTTTGTGCTCAGGTAAGCTAAAAACAATGTCTCTTTATTACCTTAAAGGGGATGTCCCTACATTTGACGCGTTTCATAAACACTTAAAATATACAAAACTCATTTATATGCTGAAAAGTAGTATATCGCAAAAAGCCCCATCCAATTACCGTTTATAATGACAAAACATCCATGTGTTTGATATCGCCGATCCCGGTTTTACTACCCGAAGTTTGAGTTTTATTCGGGTTGGGTTTTAGTTTCGTAACTGTTCGCCCTATTCTCGATTCTCCGACCACTTCCGAGAAAGCTAATACGTAAACAATGGAGGGATCGGGTGATCATCGGCAAAACGCGGAAGAATTTAACGGAAAAGGCCGATAATATTGTGTTGTAGAACAAAAATTATCAGTATTGATGAAATCGGTTTATTTGTATCACAGGGGCATTTTTCGATATAAGTTCAAATTGGGAACCTTCATAATAATGATAGAGCATAACAAATACCAAGTTTTATGATATTATTGAAAATATGCGATCATTGTGGGGACTTCCTCGTTAAGCATTCAGATAGTACCTTAAGCTTTCAGACAAACTTAGGCAATTAGTGCAGATCCAAATCAAACGGCTCCTGAAGGAAATGCTGATCTGGGTCTAGACTATTTGTTATAATGTCAGTCTAATTTAAAGGTCCCAATTTTAATTATTCAGCTTTATAGGCAGGTAGAAAGGGGAGAATATATGTCTGAAAACTGGACAGTGTACAAAGGTGGAGAGGGAGATATTGGGTGTCTGAATACATATGGTTACAAACAGGTGGAGAGGGGAGATTGTATGTCTGAATACATATGATATGGTTACAAACAGGTGGAGAGGGGAGATTGGGTGTCTGAATACATACAGGTACAAACAGGTGGAGAGGGGAGATTGGGTGTCTGAATACATACAGGTACAAACAGGTGGAGAGGGGAGATTGGGTGTCTGAATACATACAGGTACAAACAGGTGGAGAGGGGAGATTGGGTGTCTGAATACATACAGGTACAAACAGGTGGAGAGGGGAGATTGGGTGTCTGAATACATACAGGTACAAACAGGTGGAGAGGGGGAGATTGGGTGTCTGAATACATACAGGTACAAACAGGGAGAGGGGAGATTGGATGCCTGAATACATATGGTTACAAACAGGGTGAGAGGGGAGATTGGGTGTCTGAATGCAAACAGGCACAAACAGGTGGAGAAGGAAGATTGAAACAGGCGGAGGGAGAGATTGGGTGTCTGAATACATACTGGCACAAACAGGTGGTGAGGGGAGTCTGAATTCTTTAGGATACAAACAGGTGGATAGATAAGATGTCTAAATACATACAGGTACAAACAGGTCGGGATGGAAGATTGAAACAGGCAGAGGGAGAGATTGGGTGTCTGAACACATACAGGTACAAACAGGTGGTGAGGGAAGATTGGGTGTCTGAATACATACAGGTACAAACAGGTGGAGAAGGAAGATTGAAACAGGCATAGGGAGAGATTGGGTGTCTGAATACATACAGGTACAAACAGGTGGAGAAGGTAGATTGGGTGTCTGAATTCTTTAGGATCTAGACTATTTGTCTAGGGTTTAGACTATTTGTTATAATGTCAGTCTAATCTAAAGGTCCCAAATTGAATCATTCAGCATTACAAACAGGTAGAGAGGGGAGAATATATGTCTGAATACTCAGTGTACAAAGAAGGTGGAGAGGGGAGATGGTATGTCTTAATACATATGGTTACAAACAGGGTGAGAGGGGAGATTGGGTGTCTGAATACATACAGGTACAAACAGGTGGAGAGGGGAGATTGGGTGTCTGAATACATACAGGTACAAACAGGTGGAGAGGGAGATAGGATGTCTGAATACAAATGGTTACAAACTGGGTGAGAAGGGAGATTGGGTGATTGAATACAGGTACAAACAGGTGGAGAGAGGAGATTGGGTGTCAGAATACATACAGGTAGAGAGGGGAGATATGATGTCTGAATACATACAAGTACAAACTGGTGGAGATTGGGTGTATGAATACATAGGGGTACAAACTGGTGGAGATGGAAGATTGGGTGTCTGAATACTTAGGATACAAAAAGAGTGAGAGGAGAGATTGGGTGTCCGACTACTTTGGATACAATCAGGTGGAGAGAGAAGGTAGGGTGTCCGAATACTTAAGGTAATAAGGATACACTCAGTAGAAACTAAATATGCATGTTTTACTACTGCAAATTTGCAAAAAAAATCCTTTACTAGACCATTGCACCTGTATTCTCCTATTGCTGGTCTAAGGGACACAACCTGTATGCTTCCAGTCAGGTAAAACTGCAGGTGAGTATAAAGTCTTGGACAAAGCCAACTGTTAGAAATTCCAATAGCCTGATACAGTAGAAGCATCTTAAGTGTCCATCGACTCATTGAACATATAGGAAGTTTACAAAAGCAGGTGGTTGCTTAATGCAGAACAAAGGTAACACTTCCGTAGGAGTCAGAGCTTTTCACGTTACTTTTTCAAATAACCCTTTCCCTGTTCTATGTTTATTACAAATTTCAGTACCTACTGAATATTCAATGACAAAATAGTTATAAAGGTGGAAAACTGTAGCCATTTTAGAAAGTATAGAAACAGATCTATCATTTTCCATTAGCAAAGAGAGCAGACCCTGATCAGACAGTTCCAATAGGAGCTGTCTGATCTGGGTCTACTCTGTTTGCAAATGTGTGAAAAGGCGTTTATATGAAGGAAAGGGTTAATCCACCACCTGTTAAAATCCTAATTGTGTAATACAAATGTATCAATCGAGTGCAAAGAGTGTAGACCCAGATCAAATCGCTCCTCTAATCAGGGTTTGAACTGTTTGTCACTATAACAATACTCTGCAATAAAATCATTGGTTGGTTGGCCTCATAAATGTTAACTCTTTGCACGCTAAGTAATTTCTCGTCTGCAACAATTGTCGTCTGCTTCAATTCTTAAAATAAACTTTCTCTCACTTTTTTGCAAAAATATGGTCAAGATGACAAACAGTTTGGATCCTGATGAGACGCCGCATTATGCGGCGTCTCATCTGGATCCAAACTGTTTGCATAGGTAATCACAGTTTCGCCGCTAGCGTGCAAAGAGTTAATAGACAGAGGAGTTCAATGTTACAGCTCATTATACAAATGAATAAGGACCCAGAACAAAGACGTTTAACCCATTTATTCCCACATAATTTGAAGAAAACTCGTCCAAATGTCATTGTGGAAGACTCCATTTTTCATGTTGAGGGGACACAGCTAACAAACTATTTGTTGGAACAAGCCATTGACAGCAAACAGTGCTGAAGGAGCCCTCTTATCTGGGTCTACACTGTTTGCCTACATCCCTTTTAACCCTTTCCTCCATAAATACGCCTTTCTACGCCTCTGTGAAAGTCACTTTATGAAACCATTGTGATAAATAGAGCGTTTGCTCTAAAAAAAATCCTTTTCTCTAGTTAATGCTCCTTTTCGGTAGATTTATTCAAAATTGTTGGATCTAAAAATAGCCTATGAGGTAATGGGTTAAGGAACACTGGGTAAAAATGGGTTAAGACCAACATTTATTAAATGTTCATCAGGCTCTTCTAGAAGCAAACAAGCTCTACAAAACAGTGCACAGACACTTTTTCATACCATAACTAAAATCTTTGGTACTTTTAAACTGAATAGAAAGTACAGGCCTTTTTCTGGCCACTACATGGGTTCGTTAAAAGAACCCGTTCTCAATACAAAATTGGTAATATTTTCCACAAATATGGGGAAAACCCCAACAGAGACCAAATTTGTATTGAAATGCTAAATAAATGCAAAATAAATTAATATGGGACAAAAACTGTTTTCCAAATATCATCGATTTTTACTGTATGTGTGTAAAAATTCCCGATTATTAAAATGCATTTTTTCTAAAATTGTCAGAAAAACATAAATGTAACAATTCAAAGCAATACAAGTTTGTACTCAACAATTCAAAGTAATACATTTTTGTACTTAACAATTCAAAGTGATACAAAGCGATACAATTTTGGACTTAACAATTCAAAGTGATACAATCTTGTACTTAACAATTCAAAGCGGTACAATTTTGTACTTAACAATTCAAAGTGATACAATTTTGTACTTCAAAGTGATACAATTTTGTACTTAACAATTCAACACAATACAATTTTGTGCCTATCAATTCAAAGTGATACAATATTGTACATAACAATTTAAAGTGATACAAAACGCAGGGGTGCGGAAATCCCATGTCCGACTCGTCCGTCTCGTACATTTGGGGCCCCGGACAAACTGGTTTTTGCAGTTCAATTGTCCGCGGACAAGTAAAGATTCGGGATATTATTATCTTGGAAACTTCGATATGCCTTCAAATCTGACCAAAAAGCGCTTAAAAATCCAAAGAAATTGAGATAATCCGCAAATTCTAACATTTATTTACCATTTACTCTACTGGTTATCAGCAACAACAAACTTTCGTCATTTCATTCGCTGTAATAATCGGGTACCAGCGTCCCGGTACCAGTGGATAAAATAAATGGGTTCAATAAATAAGCTGCCGAATAACGGATTCAGGAATAACAGTTGCGGCACTACAAAACTACGGGTATTTCAAAATTTATTTCTAAACTTGTAGTGTAGTGGTCTCTGGCCGCAGGTCTGTGTGATGTGTCTAGTGCTGTTGCTGTTGTGTAGTTGTAGTTGCTTGTGCTTTCTCAATTACCGCTTTCAGCTCCAGCCGCCAGATAGTTCTAGTTTCTAGGACAAAAAGGAAGCCGAGTGAGTAAGTCTTCCCTGCTGGTACATAACCTCTCCACAGACAAGACTCTAGTCGAACCTCCTCGTGGTACACTATGTAAACTGGGCACCTTGCGGCCCCAGGCTAATTGGCTAGGGATCTCGGAGCAGATTGGAGCCCTAGAGGTGCAGTGTGCAGGGCCCACTGGCATGTGGACATGTCCCGGCACTCACCAATCCAATCCCCAGCCACTGGGTCTTTTAAGTGGCAACTGCCACAACCTGGGTGGTAGAGCTGAATGGCAGACATCGATAGACTGATGCTTTCTGGTGTTTATAGCTGCTGTGGCTTGGCGGACGATCCTTCATCGTTAAGGACAACGGCGAGGCACACTGCCCGAGTGCGGGAACGGCGGTACACTCAGGCGCCGAAATAGTCTGAGTTGGAATGACAGCCAGGACAGGCGATTCCGTCAAAACTATGTTTCATACTATTATGGCAAACTCATCAACAGAAACAGTGATAGGCGGTGCCGTCAGACACGACAGTAATGGCGGTAACGTCTCCGGCTTGACCCCCTCTCAGGTGCGGGGGGTAGGGTCGGGCCATTGCGGCAAATCCGGCAAGCGCCTGAGGAAACTCAGGGTGGGTTCCCTCAATGTGAATACCCTGAGACGGAGAGTGTGCGAGGTGGTGGAAACTCTGTCTCGCAGGAAAGTGGACATCTGTTGCGTCCAAGAGACCAGATACCGGGGAGGCCACTGCCGTACAATCAAGGGCAAGGACTCCAAGTACAAGCTCTTCTGGTCAGGAAACGACAATGGTACAGCAGGTGTAGGGGTGTTTGTAGCAGAGGAATGGATAGAGAAGGTATTTGAGGTGCAGCGAGTCTCAGACAGGATCATCATGTTAAAGATAGTGGTTGGCCAGCGAGTGCTCTCCTTCCTGTCCCTATATGCACCTCAAGGTGGTCTGAGCGATGAGATTAAGGACCAGTTCTATGACCAGCTTCACGCTGTGACGGCCAGGATCCCAGCATCTGAATACCTGATTCCCTGCGGGGACTGGAATGGCCATGTAGGCAGTACTGGCACTGGTTTTAGAGAGGTACATGGCGGATTAGGTTATGGCAGGCCAGAGCCTGATGCAGAGGGTGAGAGGATCCTAGAATATGCCCTAGCATACGACCTGCTTCTTGGCAACACATGTTTTAAGAAACGTGACACTCACCTGATCACTTATAGATCCGGAGGTGCAGCCACACAAATTGACTTCATTCTGTTTCCAAAGATCATGCGTAGACACATAACTGATGTGAAGGTGATACCTGGTGAAGAAGTTGCTCTACAGCATCAACTCCTGGTGTGCGACATGAAGATTGACATGCCACCCCGGGCCAAGCGCAAGTTCACCCCACGTCAGAAAGTCTGGAAGCTCAGGGATCCCCAAATAAGCAGTCGATTCCGGGAAGTCTTCAAAGCTCATGTGACTTCCGCCACGGATGAAAATAGGGCAACTTCTGAGGAAACCTGGTCCAAGCTAAAGACAGGCTTGCTCAAGACGACTGAAGAGGTGTGTGGCACAACTAAGCCTCACCGATGGAGAAAGGAAACCTGGTGGTGGAATGACCTAGTGGAAAAGGCCATTACTGCTAAGCGGCAAGCTTTCAAGTCATGGAAGGCTGGAAGCGGCACAAGGGCAGCGTATGATGCAGCCAAGCGCACAGCCAGACGTGAAGTACATCAAGCTCGCCATGAAGCAGACTCGAGGGTCTTTGGGAACATCGACACAAAGTCGATGGAGGTTTACCGCCTTGCAAACCAGATGCGCCAGGAAAATGTGGATGTAGTGGGCGACAAGCCAGTAAAGAACGACACAGGGGAGTTGTCATTGACCGAAGATTCAAAGCAGGCAGCATGGCTGGAGCATTATGAAAGGCTCCTCAATGTGGAATTTGACTGGGACCCTGAACATCTCTCCATGGAGCCACCACTGGAAGGTCCACCAATACCAGTCACTACTGATATGGTGGAGAAGGCAATCTCCAAGATGAAGTCCGGCAAAGCAGCTGGCCCGTCAGGCATAGTGGTGGAGATGATCAGAGCAGCAGGTGACACAGGCACAACCATGGTTCGCGACCTTGCAAATGCAATCATCCATGATGGCAAGGTCCCCACTGATTGGGAGCAGAGCTTCATTGTCTGCCTCTACAAGGGCAAGGGTGATGCTCTGGACAGAGGAAACTACCGTGGTCTCAAGCTGACCGAGCAGGTCATGAAAGTCCTGGAGAGGATTGTGGACGGCCTCATCAGACAGTTGGTGTCAATTGATGACTCACAGTTCGGCTTTGTTCCAGGTAGAGGCACTACTGATGCAATCTTCGTTGTTCGACAGATGCAGGAGAAATACCTAGCAGTGAACAAAAGGCTTTACATCGCTTTCGTAGACCTCGAGAAGGCGTTTGACAGAGTCCCAAGGAAGGTCATCTGGTGGGCATTGAGGAAACTTGGCGTAGAGGAGTGGATTGTGCGACTGGTCCAAGGAATGTATAGCAATGCAAGGAGTCGTATCAGGGTTGGAGAAGGATACAGCAAAGAGTTTGAGGTGAAGGTTGGTGTACACCAGGGATCTGTACTCAGTCCGCTGCTCTTCATTATTGTGCTTGAAGCCCTGTCAAGAGAGTTCCGAGCAGGCGTACCCTGGGAGGACCTTTATGCTGATGACCTCGCTATCATCGCTGATTCCCTGGATGAATGTGTCAGGAGGCTTTTAGTCTGGAAAGAAGGAATGGGAAAGAAGGGGCTACGTATAAATGCAGGAAAGACCAAGGTAATGATCTGTGGCTCAGGTCTAGATCTTCTGCACAGCTCAGGCAAATTCCCATGCGCTGTCTGTCGCACCGGGGTAGGCAGCAACAGCATCTTTTGCAATGGCTGTAAGCACTGGGTGCATAAGAAATGCAGTGGGCTCAAACGCCTAGTGGAGGACCCCAACTTCACATGTGCCAGATGCCTGGGAAATGCGCGCCCCCTTGATGGCAGGCCACAGAAAGACGTCCAAGTTGGGGATGACAAGTTGGAAGTAGTATCTTCTTTCTGTTACCTGGGCGACATGATCTCAGCAGCTGGAGGCTGCGAGCTTGCAACTTCTACAAGAGTGAAAACCGCCTGGAAGAAGTTCAAGGAGCTGCTACCAGTCCTGTCATCACGCCACCTCTCCTACAAGACACGGGGACGTGTGTACAGCACTTGTGTCCGGAGCGCAATGCTCCATGCCTGCGAAACCTGGCCCTTAACCAAGCCAAACCTTCAACGCCTACAGCGCAACGACAGAGCCATGGTCAGACAAATTTGTAGGATCAAGCCAGAGAATGTGGCCATGGTACGTTCAAATGAGCTGCTTCGGCAGCTGGGTCTGGAGGATCTTGACCCCATACTAAGGGAGAGGAGGCTCCGCTGGTACGGCCACGTGGAACGTTCCAGCAGTGCTGTAAAGTGTGCCTGGGACTTTCAAGTGACTGGAAGAGGTAGGCCCGGACGGCCCAAGATGTCATGGAGGGAGGTGGTAGAGAGAGATTGTAGAGAGTGGAGGCTCTCTGCCATCGACCCACATGATAGAAACACTTGGAGAACAGGAGTGAGATCTGCCATGCGTGCAGCTAGCCAGCTGTCTGGAGGGGGGCCCACTAGTGTGGTATAATGCCCCTGCACCTGCACGTTAATCTAAAGTAACCGATGATGATGATGATGATGATGATGAAAGCGTGCCAAATTACTCGTAACAATTAAACTCACTCTGAAATAATAAATAAGAGCTTATTTAAATTATCCGAAATTTAAACACGCAAGCGAAGTCTTTAGTAACAAGGTCCGTATTATGTTGAGACCATTCAGACTAAGACTCCGTTTTTGTCCGTTTTTTAGCCCAATCCTAAAAGAATGTCATGTCCGTTTCCACTGTAAACATATTACAAAATTGACAGTTTAAGCAGACGATGGACAAGTTTCTTGTTAGAAAAGACGGTTCAAAGCCCAGAGAAGCCGATGACAAGGGCAAAAAGCGAAGCACAAAGAATGAAAGGGACAATACCTATGATAAAAACAAATGTAAACGAACTTTGCAGCAACATTGGTTTGCAGATTTCAAATGGTTACGAAAAGAAGACGAAAGTCAAACCGTATTTTGTCATGTCTGCCGTTTATATCCCCTAGTCGCCGATACTACATCAGTAATGTATAAAGGCAAATGTGTTGAAAGGCGTGATACACTTATTACTTAGATTTTCAATTTCACTGTGCCTGACTTGGAAGACATTAAATTTTGTTCTCAACCAAATTTACCAACACCTTTGACCAGTGTGGTTACTCTTTAGAACCTTGAGAAATAGTTTCGCTTTGAATTTTCAATAAATACTGAAAGTTTCAATTTAAGTTTGTATATTTGTATGTAGTAATAGAGTACAGGACCTCTTATCTGTAGGTCATAGGTTGTAAACTATACATAGTAGTATATTTTTGGCCTCAGAAAGAATCAGATATGTGCCTCTCAGACAGTAGGGCCTTCACTCTACCACTACATCATGGAAATTCCTCAAGTTACTGAAAAAGATGCATACATTGGGACAAGTTGAATAATGCTGTGGACAACCAAGTTTTTTTATTTCACTAGTCCGAGGACAAGTAGAAAAAAATGAAATTTCCACCCCCCTGCAAAACGGCAAAACTAAGGACACATACATTTTAGATATCTAATCTGCCTGTTTAAACATCCTGTGTTGAGTGATGGCAAGTTATAGAGTGATGCAGATGATCTGGTGTTTATTTTCCAGCTAACTAATATTCATGACATCAATATATCTTGCATGACTATTACTGGCATAAAGACTTAAAGACAGATATCATAGTCTAATTTTGCTTACTAACCCTTCCTCCATAAATATGCCTTTCTACGCCTCTTAAAGTAGTCACTTCTTGAAACCATTGTGATAAATAGAGCATTAATTTGCTCCTATAGGAGCACATGCTCTATTTATCACAATGGATTCAAACTATAAAATTCTATTTTTTTCTTTTTTTTCTAGTTAATGCTCCTGGTTGGTAGATTCATTCAAAGAGGTTGGGTCTAAAAATAGCCTATGAGGTAATGGGTTAACTCTTTCCCTGTTCGATACTCAAGTAAGATATCATCACATCAAGAATATTTATTAGCTGTATTTTTATAGTGTAAAATGTTAAAGTAAAGTTATTTGCTTTGACAAACACTGTAAAATCGGATCCGTATCATGTCAAAAGCAAATAGAGCAGACCCTGATCAGACGGCTCCTACAGGAGCCGTCTGATCTGGGTCTACTCTGTTTGCAAATGCTTGAAAATCTGTTTAGGTGAAGGAAAAGGTTAACATGACAGTCAGTGTTTGACTTCTGAACTTTTTAGTCTTACATGTAGATCCAAGTATGGGAAAACCTTGGTGGAATCTTGCATCTGACTATATATATGACATGTATTAGATTTTTCCACCCTTGAATTTATGGCTTAAACAAAGATTAACCCTTTACTCCTTAAATACGCCTTTCTACACCTTTGCAAACAGAGTAGACCCGTCTGATCTGGGTCTGCTCTGTTTACATGTTATATGATATAGATCTAATTCTACAGTTTCTTCTAAGGCCAAAATATCCTGTGTTCTACGGAAACCAACGGAACAGCCTTCCCCATTGTACATGTGGTAACAACCTAATTAATATTGAAAGCGTTGTTCCAAAATAGAACCGGAGTCATTCAGAACTTGGCCGAAGATGTCCGCTGATTTCCGTACAAAATCCCTGTTTCTAAAAAGGAGGCTCCTTTTTAAGAAATTAGCAGTATTCCGATAGCGATAATATTTAGCTGAACAAATATATACTGTCGGAAAATGGGTTGTAAGCATTATTTTCATTGTATGTATACCTGTACAACTTCTGGTGTTGATTGATTAATACGAAAAATGCGCAACTATAATACATGTTTAAAGAGTCAAATACATCTATCCAATTCAATTAGCAAACAGAACAGATCCTCTACTTATCACAATAGTTTCAACAAGCAAATTCATACAATTGATATCCCCTGCCAAAAGTATAACCTAGTAAAACAGCAAACACTTTTCCCCCCCCCCCCCCCGGGGGGGGGGGGGGGGTTGAGATGGGGGAGGGAATCTTTAGACGATCAATTTAGTTTTACTTGCCTTTGATGCATACCAAAACTGTAAATAGATATTTTGAAAAACTTTATGAATATTGAGCCAAATACTCATGTCTAGTTCATTGAAATCTGTCAATCCGTTACAGAGATAAATTATGGCATCTGATGAAAAAATAAAAGAAAATGTGTCCATGGGACACAGATGCCCCCGCTGGCAAACAGGAAGTAAATGAAAGACAGACCTGAAAAGGGATTACACGGTAAAACTCACTACGATTAGGCTTCAGACCAAATATCAAATCATTGCAGCTTACACAAGCGAAAGTATCTTTGACGAAAATTTTTGTCCTTAAACAATCACCAAAATTCAATCAAAGTGTCGGCAAACAGGCAGTAGACGGACGACAAACTTGAAAAGGGGAGACACGTTACAACTCACTATGATAATGTTTCAGACCAAATATCAAATCATTCTATCTTACACAAGCCACGAAATCCTCGAAGAAAATTTTGGATGTACGTAATATGTACGTACGGACGGACGAGAGTAAAACTTAATGCACCTGTCGCTTAAAGGCGGGGCATAAAAATATGTGATTTTTGCTTATAAAAGGGCAATAAATACTAAATGCCGCAAGTGATCTGGAAAAGTAATACATGGGAACAATGCCCCAGTGATAACAGATATTCATGTCGAATTCACTGACTTCTGTCAATCCGTTCAGAGATATGGCATCAGACGGAAAAAATATATATGATTTTTGCATATAAAAGGGCAGTAACTCCTAAATGCTGCAAGTGATCTGAAAAAGTGATATATGGGAAGGATGCCCCAGTGTTAACAAATATTCAGTCTAGTTTCATTGAATTCTGTCAATCCGTTACAGAGACATGGCATAGGACCAAAACCGGACAGATGGAAGGATGGATGGACAAACCCAAAACAATACTCCTCTGCCTTTGGCAGGGGATAATAAAAAGTAACTTTTACAGAGGCATCAAAAGGTGTCAATATGAGGAAATGGGTTAAAGTAATTGTTCAAGACAGACAATGCAAAACAGATACAAGATGACGAAAACGGCTCATCTTGGCATTTGTGCCATGCAAGCTAAAATGGTATTACAGAACACTCTCAAAGAAAACAGGTTTGCAATGTCTGAATAAAACTTTGAAAAAATAACAGGCAAAAAAAAGCAGACAACATTTTTTGCAGATGGAAATTACTTAGTGAGCAGAGAGCTAATTGAAATGAACCCCAACTGACAGCTTGTGTCTGCGATAAGCTACTCTTACTTTCCCAGTACTGCCGATAGCACATCACAATAAACTTCTCCAACTCAGCATTGGGTTTCCCTGGATTCTGTCATTAAACTATCATATGGACAGGCATAAAGTTTACATCAAAAGTTAAAGCACTTGATTAATATTTATTCCTCTAGGTTTCACAGAACTTGTTTTAATTTTGGCAATTAATCTGCCTCCTTTATGCATAAACAGATCAGCTTACAGGATTCTGCATCAAGCTTGGAATAAATACCGATATCGTTTACAAATTGAAATATAAAGGTCTACATAAAATTTAAATTAATACTCCATCAATAAAAATACAATTTTCTCACCATGTCAGAACACAAAGCACTGTCAATTCTCTTAATATCATGAATAATTCTGTGTCAGCCTCATATATTTTGGCTTTGGAAAACATCAAACATCTTCATGATAGCACATGCTAACCCTTTACCTGATCGAGACGAATTTAAAAGCCTTCGCAAGCGGAAGAACCAGATCAGATTGCTTCTGTAGGAGCTGTCTTATCAGGCTCTGCTTTGTTTGCCTATGAAATATTTCAGTTCGGATTCTACAGTTTCTGCCATGGCCAAACCTTCATGTGTTAACCCATTCCCCCATAGGCTATTTTTAGATACCTCTTTGAAAAAATCTACCAAAAAGGAGTATGAACTAGAGAAAAGGAATTTTTATTTAGAATTTTGTAGTTTGAAAACATTGTGATAAATAGAGCATTCTCCTATAGGAGCAAATGCTCTATTTATCACAGCGGTTTCATAAAGTGACTTTTACAGAGGCGTAGACTGGGTTAATGTAGGATGAAAGTCATGGCCAAAACTTCATGTGTTAAATACCATTGAAAAAAATAATCTAATTGACATTTATGGGTCATTATTTCATAATTATATGAACATTTATCAGTTAAAAAGTTCTGGTTGGCAGAAAATGCAGACTACATTAATTTAAAACTGATTCGTTTTCTCAATTTTTGGCCCCCAAAACAATAACTACAGTGTTAAAATATTTTATCCTAACGAAACAACCAGTTACTCTGTGCCTCAACTGCATCTAAAGTACAGTAAAACCTCTCTAAACCAGAATTCTAGTTGAGAAGAATTTAGATACTTTTAGGCATGTGGCTGCTTAATGCAGGGTGAAAGTCATGCAGAAAGCTCCTAGAGGAGCTTTCTGCATGACTTCCACCCTGCATTAAGCTGCCATCTGTCTCCAAGACCGATATTTATACTGAATTTAATGTCCAGTTTGCAGGGGTTTCACTGCATTTGAATAAGGTAGCCATAATTTCAGCTATCTGTACTAAAAGCTAAAATTCTATGCACATAAGATTTGAGAAACCTTGAAAAGTCTACAGTGAACAAATTGTGCCATGCAATTAACTATTTGCATCTTTTTTTTTATATTAGCTCTGGATAGTTACAGAGAAAAATAACTGTTGTTTTTTTTTAAAAAAGGAAAACCAATTAAGCTTACCATTACTCATAATTAAATCTAAATGGTCTCATGTAGTATATAGAGATCAAGGCAGCTTTCAATTGGCTTATCGTCTTATTTTCACTTATCTGAGTTAATCAGGCATGTGCTTAATTATCTCCCTTTACAAGCCAGTGGCAACACCAATTACGTTCAAATATTTCAAACATTATTTTGCCAGTCTCAATTATAGATAAGAGTATTATCACACATGTGCTTTTTCGTGACAAGATTAAGAGTTAATATGAAAACCATGCGGTCTTGGAGTGAAAATTAGTGCTGAATTCAACATCCAATCAAGGGAGACACATTAACATTTTACTCCATATGTACACCTTTGCAAACAGAGTAGACCCCTACCACAGGGTTCCTTAAGGATCTGTCTAATCTGGGTCTGCTCTCTTTGCTTACGAAATAATAAATATCTGGTTCCACAGTTTCTGTCTTGTCAAAATTTTCTTGTGTTCGTTTACTATTATAAAAATAATCTAATAGCCACGATGCCATTCTTTTTTATATCATTATTCATGGAGTAACAGGTTAGCCCATTCCAGCATATTGACGCCTCTGTAAAAGTCACTTTTTGAAACCATTCTGATAAATAGAGCATTTGCTACATAGGAGCAAATGCTCTATTTATCACAATGGTTTCAATTCTAGACAATTCTAAATATTTTCTTTTCTCTGGTACATAAATTTTGTAAATGCTCCTATCTAAAGGAGCCGTCTGATCTGGGTTTACTCTGTTTGCAAATGCATGAAAACATGTTTACATGAGAGAAATGTTTAATCTGTTTGACAATTACAGAGTTTTAGGTAATGCACTGAAAATGAACTGTTCAGTTTCAATGTTTTACTTCTTTTGGAACATTACAGAATGAAATTTCAAAGTCCCATAACACTGCAGAAAATCATCAAACCGGAACAGGAATTAGATATGCACAACTAGGTATGATACTAATCAATTCTACAACATTTAATAAATATCCATTTAAAGGTTTTGAAGAAACCCTGCGGACAAAATTTCCATGTAAAAATTTCAAAGTCCCATAACTCTGCAGAAAATGGGAGGCAATAACTCCAATATTATTGAAGCCAGAGTTATGATACTTGTGCAGAACACTTCCTTTCATCATGCTGTTTCCATACATGAAATGTCATTCCAAAAGCATCAGTAGAGCAGGAGTTATTGATCGGACAAAAAAATGTAACAAAGGGCAGTAACTCCAAAAGTATTGAAGCCATAGTTATGGCCATTGTACATAACACTTCCTCTCATCATGTTCTGTCAATGTATGTGAATTGTGACCATGACCTTGAATTGTGACCTTGACCTTTGACCTACATGCCACAGCATTTTGGAATCCTACCAAGGGTTATACAGATGTGGAGCAGACATGAAAAATAAGTCTACAACATTTTATCTTGAATTGTGATCTTGACCTTTGAAGAATATGCCTAAATCCTGCTGTCTGCACATCGCCTTGTTATGGAGTACATTTTGTGACACAGCATTTTCAAATCCTTTCAAGGGTTTTAGAGATATGGAGCAGACATGAAGGGTGTGGCTCAAAGCATTTGACCTTGAATTGTGACCTTGACCTTTGACCCACATGCCTGAATCAAACACTCTGCACGTCTTCTTGTTGATTCTAACATTTGTGCCAAAGCATTTTGAAATCCTTCCATATTTGTGAGAGATATGGAGCGGACACAAGTGTGACAGACAGATGGACAGACAGACGGACAACTCAACCAAAAACAATATGTCTCCCCATTATAAATTGGGGAGACATAATTTTGTCCATGAATATTCAGTAGGTATTTAAATTTGAAATAAACATAGAACAGAGAAAGGGTTAAATAACTATTTACAATAGATGATTTTTGACACACATCAGCCACTTAATCCATTCCCTAATAGCGATGCCTTTTGATGCCTGTGTAACAGTCACTTTTTGAAACCATTGTGATAAATAGAGCATTTGCCCCATAGGAGCAAATTTTGCTCTATTTATCACAATTCTAAAATTTTCCTTTTCTCTAGTAAATGCTCATTTTCATTAGAATTATTCAAAAAGAGGCTGGGTCTAATAATAGCCTATGAGGGAATGGGGGAATTAAACCCTTTACTCCATGAATATTCATGTAATAAATAATGGTATCATAAATGTTAGTTAACTCATTACCTCCTAGGCTATTTTTAGACACAACCTCTTTGAATGTATCTACCGAAAAGGAGCATTAACTAGAGGAAAGGAAAAACTAAAAATTTTGTAGTTTGAAACCATTGTGATAAATAGAGCATTTGCTCCTATAGGAGCAAATGCTCTATTTATCACAATGGTTTCAAAAAGTGACTTTTATAGATGCGCAAAAATGCGTCACTAGGGGATAATGTGTTAATAGAAATTTTATAATGGTACATATATATGTGTAAACACAGGAATTTTTGGTCATGGCAGAATCTGTAGAATCCTATCTATACCATGTCGTAAGCAAACAGAGCAGATCTTGATCAGACGGCTCCAACAGGAATCGTCTGATCTAGGTCTACTCTTTTTGCAATGACGTAGAAAGGCGTATTTATGGAGTAAAGGGTTAACCATCTTTACTTTTAACCCTTTCCCCCATTTATACACCTTTCTACGCCTCTGTAAAAGTCACTTAATGAAACCATTGTGATAAATAGAGCATTTGCTCCATAGGAGCAAATGCTCTATTTATCACAATGGTTTAAAAACTACACAATTCAAAAATGTTCCTTTTCTCTAGTAAATGTTCCTTTTCGGTAGATGTATTCAATGAGGTTGGGTCTAAAAATAGCCTATGGAGAAATGGGTTAAGCAATTGTCTGCTGCTGCATATATCAAAATATATTCTTTTTCAACTTCTTTCTAAACTCTAGTATCAGAATATCAAACAGTTTTGATTCTGAAGCTACAATGATTTATGCTACGTCTTGTGTGGGTCTAATCTGTCTGCAATGTTTATTAAATAGTCGCCAGTAGACTAAGCACTGCTTTTTTCATGTTTATGACCCCTAATGTATGACTAAATTACTGTTCACAATAAATGATTTCAAACACCAATAAACAATTCAAGAGCCGCGTACTTCACCAACGCTCGTCTGATTTGGTGCTTGCCCAGCTAAATGAAAAATAAATGAAAATGTGTCCACGAGCAAACAGGAAGTAGATGAACGACAGACCTGAAAAGGGAAGACATGTTACAACTCACTATGATTATGCTTCAGACCAAATATCATATCATGGCAGCTTACACGGGCATAGAAATCTTTGACGAAATTTTTTGTCATTAAACATTTGACGAATTTTTTTGTCATTAAACAATCACCAAAATTCAATCAAAGTGTCGGCAAACAGGAAGTAGATGAACGACAGACCTGAAAAGGGGAGACACGTTACAACTCACTATGATTATGCTTCAGACCAAATATCAAATCATTGCAGCTTACATCAGTGAAGAAATATTTGAGGAAATTATTTGTCATTAAACAATCACCAAAATTCAATCAAAGTGTCGGCAAACAGGAAGTAGATGGACGACAGACCTGAAAAGGGGAGACACTATGATAATGCTTCAGACTAAATATCACATCATTCCACTTTACACAAGCCAAGAAATCCTTGTACGTAATCCCGTACGAATGGACTGGACGGACAAGGGTAAAACTTAATGCCCCTGTCGCCTAAAGGCGGGGGCATAAAAAAATTGAATGTGTCCATAGGACACTGATGCCCCCACTTCAGATTTTTTGTCACAGAAAGTAAGGGCCATAATCATGTATGCAACGACTGAAGCAATTTAAATGGCTATCAAAATTGACCAAGACATAATGGCCACAAACATGTGTGTAAAGTTTGTTTAGGATTGGACAAATGCTTTCCAAGAAAGAGCCTGGACAAATTTTAGATGTTCGTACAGACGGACAGACAGACAGACAACTCTGGCAAAAACAATATGACTCCCCATAAATGGGGGAGACATAATTTGCTGGAGAAATAAGGGAGTTATTCTTGAAAATATTGAAATTTAAGCATCTTATCTGGACCTCTGTGAACTATTCAACTTTACAAACTGATGGAGATGGGGAGATTGGGTGTTGGAATACTTAGGGTAATTAGGGTACCTGAAGTATTAACCCTTTGCTTGCTATTCACATCGATATACCTACCTGTAAATAGTGAAGACCCAGATGAGACAGCTCCTGCAGGAGCTGTCTCATCAGGGTCTGCACTATTTACAAGTTGATTGTGCAACCATTGCACTCCACAGCAGTGATTGCACAGAGAAATACTTGTACACAGTGAAGATATAATTATGTAATTATACAACAGGGCATGGGTAAAGAAGGAGAAATGTATTTTAAAATTCAGCAAGAGAAGGGTTAAGACACCAAATCTACCCTTTCCACTGGTATTAAAACTGCCTAAACTGTTTTATAATATACCCGGTATATCTAAATACAGTAAAACCCCTCTAAACCAGAATTCTAGTAGAGAAGAATTTAGATACTTTAAGGCAGGTGGCTGCTTAATGCAGGGAAAACTTTGAGAATTATAGCTGACAACAATCATGTGGCAAGGGTCATTTGATCTGGATGTACTGTGTTTGCAAAGGAATCAAAAGGTGTCATTAGTAAGTACAGTCTAAAACGCCTCTAAACCGAAATTCTAGTAAAGATTTTAACTGACTGCTTAATGCTGGGAGAAAGTTATGCAGAAAGCTCCTCTAGGAGCATTCTGCGTGACTTTCACCCTGCATTAAGCTGCCACCCGTCTCCAAGACTGATATTTATACTAAACTGAACCTCTGGTTTAGAGGGGTTTTGCTGCATAGTATAGATCTGCATTAGGTGCAGTAAGAGGCAAAAGGTTTGACTCTTTGTATATAAGCACTGTCCAAAAACAAAACCTCTCTTAGGTGCAGTAAGAGGCAAAAGGTTTGACTCTTTGTATATAAGCACTGTCCAAAAACAAAACCTCTCTTAACATATTTTTTTCTGAACAAATTGTCTTGATCTGTCTTATATAAAAAAGGAAGACAATTTTATGGAAGAAAAAATCAGAACATTTTACAGAGCTTCCCAGAGCGTGCCACATTGTTCCGCCATTTCTTTCCAATTATAATCATTACAAGTCAGCTCTTGTCCCCAAATATAATTCCGTCCTGTTATTCTCTGAAATCTACGAACGAATTGCCCAAGAGGTTTAATGAAAAGCCGCTGACACTATGCAATTATGTGCGTACTAATTAAATCTTGTCGCATGCAAGTATTTACCGAGGCGGGCTGATTGTTCACCAAGCTTAGGAGAAGTCCACAATTTGCATATCATTAGTAACTGACAAGAACAAAATAACAAACGATCGCCAGGGTTGCTTAGATGCATGAGTAATGGTCACATTAGTTAATACTGAATTTATATTCTTGACAAAACAACGAAAACAGTTCCCATATATGTAAGACTGGTTAAGAATTTCAATTACATTTAAATGAGTACTGGGAGGAACAACAATTTTCAAGTGAGAAGACCTGTAGATTTCACTAAATATACAGTAAATTGAGCTTCAGAAGCACATTCCATCACATTACAACGTCCTGTGTCTCTGACAACCATCTGGGGTACACAATGCCTAACTGAAACAAATCAAAAAGGTCAAAGTTTTGAATAAATTATAATTAACCCTTCTCTTGCTGAATTATAAAATACATTTCTCCTTCTTTACCCATGCTCTGTTGTATAATTACATATATTCTTCACTGTGTACAAGTATTTCTCTGTGCAATCACTGCTGTGGAGTGCACTGGTTGCACAATCAACTTGTAAATAGTGCAGACCCTGATGAGACAGATTTGGAGAAAGTCGATTCAGTATGAAAAGCTTAAATTTACAATAGGATTTTGAATGACAGAGAGTGCAGACCCTGATAAAAAGTCTTCTACAGGAACCCTCTGATCAGGGTCTACACTGTTTGCTAATGCTAGTATACTTATTGCCCAACCTCTCTAAAACCTCTCTAAACCGGACAATCAACCAAATGTTAAATTTAGTGAACTAATCACTCTTGGAACTTAACCCTTTGCTTGCTGTTCACGTCAATATACCTACCTGTAAATAGTGAAGAACCAGATGAGACAGCTCCTGCAGGAGCTGTCTCATCAGGGTCTGCACTATTTACAAGTTGATTGTGCAACCAGTGCACTCCACAGCAGTGATTGCACAGCAAAATACTTCTACACAGTGAAGATATATGTAATTATACAACAGGGCATGGAAATGTATTTTAAAATTCAGCAAGAGAAGGGTTAATACAGGGTGAAAGTCATGCAGCATTAACCCATTCCCTCATAGGCTATTTTAGATCCAACTTCTTTGAATCTTTGTAGAGTATAACTCTGCCATCTATGAACATCTAGCTGTTTATTGATGATAAGCAAACCTTGGTAGAACCACCAACCATCCTACAGCCGGCTTGTCAGGAGGATGACCCATACTCATGAAATTGGGAATTTTGTCCGATTTGGGATTTTTTTACCTGTAAGATTTCAACAAATTCCCTCCAACAAATGTCCATTGCAAACACATTAGACCAAGTCAAGCCAAAACCTCTGAAACTCATAACAAACAGCTGCAGGCCCAGATCAGACAGCTCCGTATGAGAGATCAGACAGCTCTGTATGAGCTTCATGATCTCTGTCTGCTGTTTGTTTATGAATTTTAGAAATTTTGGTCTGGCTGAATTTCTGGCTTAACACTTTTACCTCTGAATTGGGATTTTTTTCAATTAAAGTTGGGGAAAAAACACACTGTTTGCCATTGGAAACGTAGCCCAATCAAGGCTATAAAATCACTTGAAAGGCATAGAAAGGCGTATTTATGGAGCAGGAGATTAAAATAGCCCAAGCCCATCAGTGGTGCTAATGGAATTTGATAGATTTGTTCCTTTAGTTTCCAAAATGGCTACAATGTTCCACCTACCATAATTCATTATAACTATTTTGTCCTTGAATATTCAGTAAGTATTGAAATTTGGATTAAATATAGAACAGGGAAAGGGTTAAAGCTTGCTAGAGGATTTATAATGACAAACAGTGCAGACCCTAATCCAGAGGGCTGCTAGGAGTCCCCTGATTGGTCTACACTGTTTGCAAATTACAATGCATTCAAAGTGTTAATTTCTGGGTGTCAAACAGTTTGAATCCTGTTGAGACACTAAGTAACGAGAGCTACAGATAAAGGTGCATTTAAGGACTCAAGTACTGATATCATAATTTCTCAACCAAACTCTACGTTGTGACCACTCTTTCAAACCTTCTTAAAGAGACGATTCTAAAGAGTGGTCACAACATAAGGTTTGGTGGAGAAATAAAGAAGTTATTCTTTAAAATGCTTTAACATATTACCCCCTAGTGACGTATTTTTCCGCCTCTATAAAATTCACAGTGTGAAACCATTGTGATAAATAGAGCATTTGCTCCATAGGAGCAAATGCTCTATTTATCACAATGGTTTCAACACTACACAGTTTTAACACTCTACTTTCCTATAGTTAATGCTCCTTTTTGGTAGATTAATTAATAAAGGTTGGTCTAAAAATAGCCTAGGAGAGAATGAGTTAATCGACACATCTTATCTAGACCTCTGGTAGCTGGCTCAAACAGTTTGAATCCTGATGAGACACTAAGTAACTCTGATTCAAACAGTTTGCAAAGACAATCCCAATCTCATCCATTGCTTGCTAAAGGTTGAAGTTCAATGAACAACACCACAGTAGTTACACCAAATACCATTAGCTACTCCATTACTTTCATTTAACCCTTTACTTAATGAATAAAGGACCATTAGTCCTTCGCATGAGACTTAATAAACCAGAACTCCAGATAAGCTGCGTAAATTTAAACATTTTCAACAATAGCTCTTTTATTTCTCCAATAAACCCTATCATGGTGACCACTCTGTCTCTTTAGAATCGTTTCTTCATGACAATTATAAAGAGTGGTCGTCACAGTACAGGGTTTGGTAGAGAAATGACGATTTTAGTATTTGGGTACGCACCCTTATCTGTAGCTTTGTAAACTGAGGTCAGATGTATCAATGCTTTACACTGGGCATTTAAAAGAACCAGAGAAACTTTATACCAGTACTAAACATTCATGTGTACATAAGCCATTAGAAACAAAGAGTGTTCTGAGGAACACAATTGTGTCACCTGCAAAAAAAGAAAGTGTGACGGACAGACAGACAGACGGACAGACAGACGACGGAAAAGTGATCCCTAAGTGACACACTGCCTCTCGGCAGGTGACACAAAAATTGTCTTACAGACCTCCAAATAAGATGCGTAAATTGAAATAGTTTCAAGTATTACTTCTTTATTTCTCCACCAAACCCCATGTTGTGACCACTCTTTAAAATAATCTTTTCGAGAAGATTCTAAAGAGTGATCACAACATAGGGTTTGGTGGAGAAATGACGATTTTAGTATTTGAGTATGCACCTTTATCTGTAGGATTGGTCTTATAAATATTCATGATGTTATTATTCCTTATATGAATATTTAACAGGGAAAACGTTAATGAAGTACAAAGATTCTGAAAATTCAAAACCTGATCTTTGTATGGCCCCTTTATTATTAAATGATTTCAAAGATCTCTCCAGCCACTGATCGATAGGAAAAATTAGCCAAACATCTTCCACTCCACTGGTAATCTCATTCTTGTTGCCTCAAATCTATCGAAAACACTTCCCTAAAATTAAGACAAGACTTACGTACCAACTTACTAGCCATTAGTTTTTTTCTGGAAGCCAAGATCAGCCATAATAGTTCTAAATTGAGCCATTTAGCTATAATTTCACTTTAATGATACCGCAAGAGTGCCGACTTAATTCCACCTCTAGGCCTCCACATTAATGTTGTAGAGGGACAAAGCACTGTGGACAAAAAACCCAAACCTGAATAATGCTACACAGTCAAGTTCAAAAGTTGCATCTGTTTCAAATCAACATTCTGTTCTTCCATTTCTACTCAAATACACAATAAAATGGTTCCTACTAGTTTGAATTTTGTCGAAAATCAGGTGACTTGGTGGCTCAACTGGACTTGAACTGTTAGCAAAAGTAATCAGGGATTCAGAAATTTCATTCTAATGGTGCCACTTAAATTTCCAATTGACTTCCAAATTCCAATAGGCTTGTATCTGGTCAATTATATTTATAGTCTATTGTTTAACAGCTACATTACAGAGGATCAAGCTTGAAGAAATTTTATCACCCAATTTAAACCATCAAAGTTGTATCCTTAAATGTGCTTATTTCACTGGTGGCCAAAACAATTATCAAGTGTTCTTCAAACTTGTAATGTTTCATGATACCTCACAAGTTATTTTCACTTGACCATGTCAGAATTCAGTATCATCGGAATTTGACTATTGTGATTATGAATGACATGAAGAATACGGTTTTACTCTATGATTATTCATGTAAGACATAATGTCTCAGAGATTCAGATAAGGTGCGTAATTCTAAACATTTTCAAGAATAGTTCCTTTATATCGCCATCAAACCCTATACTGTGACCACTCTTTAGAATCGTCTCAAAGAGACGATTCTAAAGAGTGGTTACAGTATAGGGTTTAGTGGAGAAAGGACAATTTTAGTATTTGGGTATGCACATTTATTTGTAGCTCTCTACATCATGCATAATTATCAATTCGGTGTTTTTTTAAAATGGCATATGAACACTAAAGTTTGGTCATGGCTGAAAACTGTAAGATCATTTCTAAATTATTTCATCAGCAGACCCTAATCTATATTCTCCGTTTGCCTTGAATGGCATGGTTAGGTATAATCTTGAATTTCTTGACGCTTTCCCTCATATAAATGCCTTTTCACGCATTTGCAAACAGAGTAGACCAAGGTCATACGCCTCCTGTAGGAGCTGCCTGATCAGGGTCTGCTCTGCTCTGTTTGCTTATGCCTTATGGTATAATAGAGATACAATGTAACAGTTTCTGCCTTTAGAAGCCAAAAGGTCCCGTGTTTATATGGCATTATAAAAATTAATTAATACTCATGATGTCATTATTTATTACATGAATATTGAACAGGTGAAGGGTTAAATCTTTATACAATTTCTGTGATACAGTGAAACTCCACTAATGCAACCACCAAAATGTGACCTTTTAATTTGGTTTGTTTTCTTAACCCATTACCTAATAGGCTATTTTTAGATACAACCTCTTTGAATAAATATATTCTGAAAATGGGTGATCCTTCGAAAGCAAAAGTAGAAAATTTTAATGCAAAAAGAGAAAATTGCAGACTCGGTTTTATTGAGTCTGTTCATGAGTAGTTCGTTAAAAGTGCAACACTACTCACGCCCCCTAGCACCGGCTTAAGCAGTATTCAATTTTCAAAACTAATAACATGAAAACTAATGAACCAGAAGGACCAGAAAATATAACAACACTGAGAATGAAGTATGAGGCATCTACCAAAAAGGAGCATTAACTAGAGAAAAGGATTTTTTTTTGAATTTTGTAGTTTGAAACCATTGTAGTTTGAACCATTGCTCCTATAGATGCAAATGCTCTATTTATCACAATGGTTTGAATTGGTTTCACATAATGACTTTTACAGAGTCGTCAAAAGTCGTCAATATGAGGGAATGGGTTAAAGGCAGATGGTAGCTAGATAAAAAGGAGCTTTCTGCATTACTTTCACCCTGCATTAAGCAGCCACCTGCTTTTAGAGACATATATGTAATGTAGATTCATAATAGTGGTCTCTTTAGAAAGGGGTTTACTGTATCTTGTTAACCCTCTCCCTGTTCTATATTTATTCTAAATTTCAATACCTACTGTATATTTATGGACAAAATAGTTATAATGAAATATGGAAGGTGGAATATTGTTGTCATGTTAGAAACTAAAGACAGATCTATCAAATTTAATTAGCAGACTCTGATCAGACGGCTCCTATAGGAGCCATCTGATCTGGGTCTACTCTGTCTGCAAATGCATAAAAATGTGTTTATATAAATATGAAGGAAAGGCTTAATGCACGAAGAGATATGATATCAAAACTTCTCCATCAAGGTCCCTCTTAGATCTCGGTCACTGATAGTGGTAAAATAACATATTTTATAGTCCAGGTGACAGCTTAGCTAGTACCCTAAACACCAAATAGTGATCCAGATAAGATGCATCAATTAATTTTTTTTCAAGAATAACTTCTTTATTTCTCCACCAAACCCTAAGTTGTGACCACTCTTTAGAATCATCTCGAAGGGACAACCATCTAATGAGTTTCACAGTATAGGGTTTAGTGGGAAAATAAAGGAGCCAGTCTTCAAAATGTTTAAATTTATTAATCTCACATGGACCTCTCTGTTTCTTTAACAATTAGGAGAAACAGCATTTATGTAATTTGAAACTTAAGCATTTTTTCTTTATTTGCAATTTCATAAGTCTTTAAACTGTCCATCTCCTTTAGTATTTCTTTTTCTCCATAACAACACTGTGATCTTGTTTAGAAGCATTAGTGGGATATAACAATATTAATGCACAATAGGCTATATTTATGCAAATTGGAGACGAAAAAATATTCGCTTATAGCACTTGTCTTCTGGGGAATCAATAATAATTTACGCCTAATTCTTCACCATTGATTACGCACAGACCTGATGAGAATAAACATGGTAACATTCACAATGTGACAAACCAACATGCATTATTTTACGTTTTACCTTAAGATCATCTTTCCAAGGACAGTTTCTATTCAAGGCCAAAGTTTAACGCCTACCTCTCATAAATACTCATGTAAGAATAAATTACATGTATTGTATAAATTAACTGATCTGGATCTACTCTGTTTGCAAATGTGTGAAAACGCGTTTATATGAAGGAAAGGATTAAAGTTATAAAAATGGTTCAAAATTGACTCATTCAAAAGGAAAATTCATGCTAATAAATAAAATGGGCTGCAATTCTTGATCTACCTACTGTCAAAAGCCTTAGTTGTAGCAATCATAGATAAGTCTTATATACATACATGTACCATTCTTCTTTACCCTGTTTTCTTGTATGAATGCCATTGATGTGTAATAAGCAAAAATCCCAAAAAGATGCAAAAATCCAAACATTTTCAAGAATAACTTCTTTATTTCTCCATCAAACCCTATGTTGTGATAACTCTTAACTCGCCTCAAAGAGACGATTCTAAAGAGTGGTCACAACATAGGAACTGGTGGAGAATGGACGATTTTAGTATTTGAGTATGTGCCGTTATCTGTTGGTCGGGACAAGTCTAAGCAACTGTCCATCGGAAATGCAAAAATATGTTCACCTCCAAATAAAATACCCCTGGCAGCTTCATCCAAAATGTGACATTTGCCCTTTACTCCATGAATATTCATGTACAGTATGAATATTAATTAGCTTTATTTTAATAACAACATAAATTATGAATTCTGGAGAATGTTTGGCCATGGTAGAAACTACAGAATAAGATCTATATTAATTAAAGTCCCTGGACGTCCTGAGATTGAAAAAATGACACTTTGGTGTTTTTGATAGAGTGCCCATCCATTTGAAAAAAACTGGTCTTAAATTTTTTTTCAAACATAAGGTTTTGTGTTAAATTACATGTTTGTTTTTTTAAATCAATGAAAACCAAAGTAGGTTTAAATATAGAGAGAAAACAAAAGTAGGTTTAAATATAAAGACTGTGAGTATGTTTATTTCTACATTTTCTTTCCTCTTCAGCGACAATGTTTTAAGAGACAGTGCTCATCCAACTTCGGCTTCCAAGAAACACCTAAATGCATTGTTTGATATCGAGAGGCACGTGCGCAAAGTGTTTGCTATATTTATAGCGAATATTTATAATGTACTCTGTCATACTTTTTTGACCACTGGAACAAAAATACAGCGCGATATATTTTAGAGTTTTATTGTTGTTTCTCAACAGAAAACGATCAAATAAAAAGCAAGACTGTTTAAATGGTATACTGAAGGGTACATTCAGCATATATCTATTTTTTTAATGCAAAGGCGGTCAAGGACTTTAAGAAGCAAACAGAGCTGTCTGAACTAGGTCAATTCTGTTGGCAAAGGCTTTAAAAAGGTGTATCTATTAGAGGTGTAGCTATAGGTTGAACTATCGATATATTGCAATAGTTGAGCTTCCAATAGTAATAGTTTGATAGTAATTCTGACTATCAAGAACTATCGCCAGCAGTTAATTCCACAATCAATAGTTCTGATAGTTTTCTTAAGTATGCTGGGAACACTTCAGACCTTATAGATCATATGAAAAGAAAATATCCGTCCCTAATTTGAGTCTACCCTGTTTGCAAATATATGAAAACATGTTTGTTTATATCATTCAAAGGGTTAAATGATATGCATATGTATTTATATTGCTTTGTATGCCGTCTTCATAATTATAGAGACTAGAAGGCTGATCTCAAGTGTTGATCTAGTCATTTTGAGTCACTACCCTTCTCTTAAAAGTTTGAGAAAGAAACCTATCTTGATAGTATTGCAACAGTTTCTGAACTATAGGAACCATCTGATCTGGGTCTACTCTGTTTGCAAATGCGTGAAAAAATGTCTATATGAAGGAAAGGGTTAATTTGGCACCATTTTGATAACTTTAAAGTAAGACTTAGAAAGATAGTGATTTAGATAATGGCAAAGACCTTCATGGAGCAGTTTGATCCGGATCTACTCTATTTGGCTTAGCTTGTCTGTCCAAATACTTGGGATAATAATTATTAGGGTAAACTAGTACTGCATGTAAATGCAGGAGATAAAGACTGCACTTATAGGCATGTGTCAAAACAATCACATGATACTCCTAGATAATGAATTATTAAAGTAATATTTTCTCTCCACTGCTCATCATCCAACATTACTAAGCTGTGAAGCGATAATCACTAATGAAATGACACTTAATCAAGTTAATTGGTAAAGTAATCTTTATGAATAATGGCATATCCCTAATTATCTTAGGTATTTGGACACCCAATCTCCCCCTCTTCACTAGTTTGTACAGCTGAATAAGTCCAATTTTCAACCATTTTTTATAACTTTAACCCGGTACTCTATCATAAATACGCTTTTCTACACCTTTGCAAACAGAGTAGACCCAGATCAGGTGGCTCCTGCAGGAGCCTTCTAATCAGGGTCTCCTCTGCTTGTTTATGATATAATTTCGATATGATTCTACAGTTTCTGCAATGACCAAAATTTCCTGTGTCCATAATGCTATTATAACAATGAATGATGTCATTATTTCTTACAAGAATATTCATGGAGTAAAGGAGTAAATTAGACTGACATGGTAGCAAATAGTGATTGAAAAACTCCTAAAAACCGGCTCCTTCAGGAGCCATATGATCCGGGTCTGCATAATTTGCTTATGTTTGACCGACTACTCAGGATAATTAGGGTGCATTTTCTTCTAATTTCCTTATAGAAAGTTACATCCTCATACAATTTCACTATTATATGAAAATAAAATATTTTAGAGCAGTTATATTGACAGACTTTGCTAATGACTGCATAATAATAGCAAAAAATAAACATTGGCTGCACAACACTAGAAAATGCATCTTTGGAGCTTTACAAACAATATAGATCTAGACAGCTTCTAATCATAGACGTGATGGTACAATAAACTGTCACTAATCCAAAGAGACAAATAAGTACAGTAAAACCTCTCTATAACGGCCACTAAATTACATCAAGTATTTTGTGCTCTAAATACCAGCTAATTACCTCAATTGAGTGGTCGTTATAGAGAGGTTTTACTGTACCACTATCTGCCTTTAGACAAATGACAGCTATAACCCTTTCCCTGTTCTATGTTTATTCCAAATTTCGATACCTACTAACTATTCATGGACAAAATAGTTAATAATGAAATATGGAAAGTGAAAAATTGTAGCCATTTTAGAAAGTAAAGAAACAGATCTTTCAAATTCCATTAGCAAACAGAGCTCCTATAGGAGCTGTCTGATCTGGGTCTACTCTGTTTGCAAATGCGTGAAAATGCACTTATATGAAGGAAAGGGTTAATGCATGACTTTCAGCTTATATTACGCAGCCACCTGCCTAAAATATTTTTCATAAATCTTCTTCAAGAAAAGTTTGGATGCGCAAGGTTTTACTGTATGTCAAACAGAAATGTTGATATTAACCCATTCCCTCATATTGACGACTTTTGACGATTCTGTAAAAGTCACTTTATGAAATCATTGTGATAAATAGAGCATTTGCTCCTTTAGGAGCAAAATGCTCTATTTCTCACAACGGTTTCAATCTATAAAATTCTAAAAAAAATCCTTTTCTCTAGTTAATGCTCCTTTTGGGTAGATTTATTCAAAGAGGTTATATCTAAAAATAGCATATGAGGTAATGGGTTAAGCGGAGCTATGGCCTATCTAAATCTCTTGTTTCTCTGCCATTAAGCTGTCAATACTTAGTTACTGTTTAACCCTTTCCTCCATAAATACGCCTTTCTATGCCTTTACAAACCGAGTAGACCCAGATCAGACAGCTCTTATGGAAGCTGTCTGATCTGGGTCTGCTCTGTTTGTTTATGAAATAATAGATATGATTCTATATTATCTGTCATGGCCAAATATTCTTGTGTTCATGTGAGATTCATATAATAACAAGAGTGCCAGTGGGGCACAATAAATGTCCGTCAAGGCTTTGTTCAGCATAAACTGAGATTAAAACATTTGCTAAATCAGTAAACGCAAATGCTAAATGCAAACTCTAACAGATGGACAAACTTGGACAGATGGACAGACAGCACCATTCCATAATACGTCCCGTTTTGTTTTTTCAAACAGATGAAGCTTGTGATGGGAGACAAGTGTTCCAAGTTTCAAGGCTTTTTCTCAAAGGATTATGTAAATACATGTAAGTGGACTTTAACAAAAACCTTAACCAAAAATTCTGAATTAAAAAGGGCCATAATTCTGTCAAATTCTTTACAAAGTTATAATTTATGCTTGCATACAGATGAAGCATGTGATGGTGAACAAGTGTTCAAAGTTTCAAAGCTTTATCTGAAAGGGCTATGTAAATAAGTGGTCTTTAACAAAAACCTTAACCAAAAATTCTAAGTTAAAACAAAGACCTATGATAATACATAGGTATTTGGTTAAAAAGGGTCAAAATTCTGTCAAAATGCTTGACAGAGTTATGTTCTCTTGCATACAGGTGAAGCTTGTGATGGTGAACAAATGTTCCAAGTTTCAAAGCTTTATCTCAAAGGTTTTGTAAATAATTGGACTTACAACATAAATTGAGGTCAACATGTTTGCTCAACGAAATGCTAAACACAAATTCTAAGTCCAATTGTGCGCCCTTGACCTTGGATATATGTACCAGGACACACCCATGCTACTGTAGCATGTCCAGATAAACATTGTGGTGAAATTTGAGAAGGATCCACCAAGCAGAACTTGAGTTAGAGATGTTACAGACCTACAGACATTTAACATGTATTTGCTAAATGCAAATGTTAAAACGCACATTCTAAGTCCAATTGTGCGAACTTGACCTTGGATATACGTACTGGGACTGGACATGGTACTTTAGCATGTCCAGATAAACATTGTGGTTAAATTTGAGAAGGATCCACCAAGCAGAACTTGAATTAGAGATGTTACAGACAGACGGACAGACAGACAGACAGCGCCATTCCATAATACGTCCCTTTTTTTTCAAACAGGCGTACAAAAACTATAACTATCACTAAAGGTGATGGAATACCCCCACTCAGGTTGTGCAACGGACAGAAGGCAGACCGATCGACCGACACAATGAGTCGGACTCCTATAATTATACACCCTCTCAAACTTCGTTGGCGGTATATAATGACTCTACCGTACAATTTGTTTTGAGATTTTTTTTAAAAACTTGTATATATCAGACATGCATAACTTTCATCCTGAAGTGCTTTTTTCGGGCCATTTTGGGGCCGAAATTGGGCCCCATTCCCCTCCTGAAAAAGTATATATTTTCACCCTAATTAAAAATATTTTTAGTGACACTGATGTCAACAGAATTATTAAAATATTTGGGCATTGACCCAGTAAGATGTCTATGGTCAGGGGTTGACTGCATTACTGTAAAAAGAGAAATATTTCTGATGTACATGGTTTTATTTAATTTCCCCTATCTTGCTCTCACAAGAAGTTTTTCCCCTATCAAAGCCCCCCCCCCCTCCCCCCCCCCCCTCTCCCCCAGACACCATTCCCTCAAAAGTGAAAAAACACTGCCCTGCTTAAAAAAAAATTTCTTCTTCACTCAAACACGGTTTAGATGGGTTTCAACAAGACTGAATATTGTTTATCATGCGTTTTTATGATGTGGATGGAAGAAACAGAAACAATAGCGACTGAAATCCTGGATCCTGCACTGCATAATATTAATGTCGCAGAATAACCAATTAATCGATGGCCCTTGTTAACTTCTCTAGCATTTTAAAGTCATTAAGACTTTTTTTTTCAAATTTATTCACAAGAAAGAGAAGCAAAAATGAAGTATACGACAAGCGTCCATTGATACAGGAAGTAAAATCAAGCAGATGACATGTGTACACGATCGACTGTTCGCACTATGCTCGACTGTTAAAGGAGCTTTTCTTTACGAACAAAATCAACTAAACCGAACAGATAATAGATGTATTAAAAACATGTCTTACATGACGTCGCATACGCACTATTGTCGGTTCTCTTTCGCAGCAACTTTTTGACATTTGGCGGGAAATTGCATTCTGGGAATTGCAAATGGCGTATTGATGCTGACCACACCGGTGAGAATTCTACGTAACCCATGTTTTTCTAATAATAAGAACAACTACAGTATGACAGCTTAGCAGTATGAACTCAATAAATATATAATTCAGTAAAATGACGTTTTCGCTAGGTAGAATCGATTAATCTTCTTAAAAATACGATAAATACCTACCGGAAGTTGCATTTTCGGAAATGTAATCAGCTAATTCAATGAATCATGATGTAATCAAGTGGTTGTTATAGCAAACTCTTGCTGTGGGATAGTTTCAGCCATCGAACCAGTCACATTTCAAGCCAGTTGCAATATGCTAGTACCATGCCTTTGTAGAAATTATTGATATGATGATGATAATTCTACTGTAGACTTCGTGTTGTGGTGTTGAGTGTTTTAGCGTCCTCGTGGTATTTCGACCCCATGACGAATGACAATTGGGAAACATATTTTGATAACTAAGAGTTCGAAGTGATACTTGTCAGCTGTCACCAATAGGTTTTCCGAATGCAGTTACTTGTTCATACCAAATTCATGTAATTATCCCTATTTTTACTGTTTATTAATGAACAGAATAGTGATTGTGCAAAAAAGGTGTGGCTCATTTTGGAACTAAATTTTTCCCTGCCAGTCTTTGCCAATGAGCTTATATATGCTTCAGTTTTCTGTCAAGCAAAGAAATCTTGATCGTGATTGTCTTGCAAAATATTTTTAGGTACTTGACATATGCATATTACATAGAATAATAATAATAAAAAAGCTTACTCTGCTGTTTTGTAGTGGACAAGCACATGCACTTTATGGCTCTGTTTGACTTGTTTAATATTCATATGAGAAATAATGATATGAATAATTACTGGATTAATTATTTTTTTTGATGGTATATGAACACAGGGCATTTTGCAGAAAGTATTAAATCAGTTCTATATCATACTATTAAGCAAACAGAGCAGACCCTGATCAGATGGCTTCTAGATAATGGGGCTGCCTGATCTGGGTCTACTCTGTTTACAAAGGCATGAAAAAGTGTTAGTATGAAAGAAAAGGTTATGTGTAACCAGTGTTACCTTTTAAGAAAAGTACTTTTGAAATTGAACAGAAAACTGCAAGTATCTTAGTCTGCCACTGTGGCATAGAAACTAGCAAGGTTGTACATGTATGTATTAGAACTTTAATAGAAATTTTCTACATCAGTACATGTAGAACATTCTATTTAAGTTTTAACCTACTTAGATGTTGACCCTTCTTGGAGGTAAATGTCAATCAATAGAAGTCACTCGCTAGACAAATTGTGACACACCCTTTTCACTGGTTGTCATTTTGTTCAATGCCCTTCAATGGCTTCATCGCAAATCTGTATATATTACAGCAAAGACCTATGATAACACATAGGTCTTTGGTTACCTGTTGCACACAGGTATATAAATGGATAAATTAACCAAATTCAATTATGCTTATTAAAACCATTCTGTCAACCCATTTTCAGTCACTGGGCGAATCCTTAACATTCCTAATTTTAGATAAAGAAACTGAGACCTGGATAATATACTTCTCATTAGGATCCAAACGCTGAAATTATCAGGTATGAAAATCTATAGAACTACTGAAGGAATCAAATGAAAGCCTTTGCAAACAGAGTAGACCCTGATCAGACACATCCTGTAGGAGCCATATGATCAGGGACTGCTATGTTTGCTTATGAAATGATATACATATGATTCTGCAATTTGTTCTATTTACAAAAATTCTTGTGTCCATATGTCATTATAACAATTAATTTAATATTCATGATGTCATTATTTCTTACATAAATAGTACATTAATAGGGAAGAGGATTTGCATATTGACTATATTGTGCTTTTCCAAACTAAGTCACTCAGATATGTGAAGTCACCCAAATATAAGTTTTAACCTTTGACTCCATAAATACGCCTTTCTATGCCTTTGCAAACCGAGTAGACCCAGATCAGACAGCTCCTGTAGGAGCTGTCTGATCAGGGTCAAGATACAAGAAATTTTATTTTACGTCGGATATAAATAACAGATAACATTAGCTCATGAGCTATTTTCCGACAAACATGTAAAAAACTAAATTATATACAATGTACAGTGTCATGCAAACATAAAAAGAAACAAGGAAAAAGCACAAGGGGGAAAAAGCAAGCAAACAACATCTAAATAAAACGTGTTTACTTATTGAATGATATACAGTGATGTCTCGTTAATCCGGAAACGTTTGTTCCCGGCGAAATTTACGGATTAACGAATTTTCCGGATTAACGAATCACCGTCGTATGCTGCAAAATATCAACTCAGTCATAAACATTGTATATGTACACATTTACTTTCGCATCAAGAAGTCTTTTCTTGTAACGTTCATGTGTGCATATGCCCGTAATAATCATAAGTCATATCAAATTAATTGCCTTGTTTGTCGTTCTAAATGCTTTTTATACCCTATCCATAAATGTCAGTTCTCTCGTTTGAGTAATACAATGTGGATTATCGAATTTGCCTGCGGGCAAATTTTGTAAAATCGACGTAGGTCTCCATGTTTGACATGACTGGTTTCCCGAATATTCCATCCGCGTACATGTACTTGTAAGGCGGAAGTCGGGAACCAGCCAGCTTACGCATGAGTTAGAATCTTAGGGAAAACCTAGCGGGAATCCCCAATTAATATAGCCTTGTAATTTCTGAATTAGCAAATCATTTAAGGTGATTTAACAGTTTAACGATGTGGCGCGGTTTTAACGTAACAAGCTAATTGGGCGAGTGTTCATCTCATTAAGGAACATTAAAGAACATTAAAGAATATCAAACCAATTAAATAGTTTGCAGACAGTCGGGGGTTGTTTTACCCATGCCCGTGATTGTAAACACAAGAATTCGCACCTCCTCGGTACACTGTTGTTAAGTGTCATGGGTGGGCAATTAAGCCCCGGGGCTACGGACCCGGCTGGATTAACAAGTCCCAAATACAGGTAAATACATAGATTGGTTACCTGAAATCTATGTCTGGTTCCGGAACGCGAATTTCCAGATGTAACAAGTTAATTTACTGCACAAAAAATCCGTTCCCCTTGACTTTCGTCCGGATAGCGAGTTTTCCGGATTAACGAGACATCACTGTACATCTGATTCTACAGTTTCTGTTATGGCAAAAACTCCTGTATCATATGCCATTATAAAGAATAATCTTAATGATATGCATGATATCATTATTTTTTCATGAATATTCATTGAGTAAAGGGTTAAACATTTTTTAAAGAAAAAGTGCATATATATGCTGGTGATTTCAAGGCTTAAAAACCAATGACTGGTTTAGGTGCAGTTCAGAATGCACCTGTAGTATGTAGGTCCATACTGTTTTTAGCTCGACTATTCGAAGAATAGTGGAGCTATCCTACTCGCCCCGGCGTCGGCGTCGGCGTCCACGTCACACTTTGGTTAAGGTTTTTGTTAAAGTCCACTTTTTTGCCTCTAACCTTTGGAATAAAGCTTTGAAACTTGGAACACTTGTTCACCACCACAAACTTCATCTGTAGGTAAGAGTACATAACTCTGTCAAGCATTTTGACAGAATTATGGCCCTTTGTAACTTAGAATTTTTGGTTAAGGTTTTTGTTAAAGTCCACTTTTTTTGCCTCTTACCTATGGAATAAACCTTTGAAACTTAGAACACTTGTTCACCACCACAATTATCCTACTCGCCCCGGCGTCTGCGTCAGCGTCCGCGTCACACTTTGGTTAAGGTTTTTGTTAAGGTCCACTTTTTGCCTCTAACCTTTGGAATAAAGCTTTGAAACTTGGAACACTTGTTCACCACCACAAACTTCATCTGTAGGTAAGAGTACATAACTCTGTCAAGCATTTCGACAGAATTATGGCCCTTTTTGACTTAGAACTTTTGGTTAAGGTTTTTGTTCAAGTCCACTTATTTACATAACCCTTTGAGATAAAGCTTTGAAACTTGGAACACTTGTTCACCACCACAAATCTGTAGGTAAGAGTACATAACTCTGTCAAGCATTTCAACAGAATTATGGCCCTTTTTGACTTAGAACATTTGGTTAAGGTTTTTGTTAAAGTCCACTTATTTACATAACCCTTTGAGGTAAAGCTTTAAAACTTGGAACACTTGTTCACCATCACAAACTTCATCTGTAGGCAAGAGTACATAACTCTGTCAAGGATTTTGACAGAATTATGGCCCTTTTTAACTTAGAACATTTGGTTAAGGTTTTTGTTAAAGTCCACTTATTTATATAACCCTTTGAGATAAAGCTTTAAAACTTGGAACACTTGTTCACCATCACAATCCTCATCTGTAGGCAAGAGTACATAACTCTGTCAAGGATTTTGACAGAAGTATGGCCCTTTTAACTTAGAACTTTTGGTTAAGGTTTTTGTTAAAGTCTACTTATTTACACAAACCTTTGAGATAAAGCTTTGAAACTTGGAACACTTGTTCACCACCTCAAGCTTCATATGTAGGCAAGAGTACATAACTCTGTCAAGCATTTATACAGAATTATGGTTAACTTAGAACTTTTGGTTAAGGTTTTTGTTAAAGCCCACTTATTTACATAAACCTTTGAGGTAAAGCTTTGAAACTTGGAACACTTGTTCACCACCACAATCTATATCTGTAGGCAAGAGTACATAACTCTGTCAAGCAATTTGACAGAATTATGGCCCTTTTTAACTTAGAACTTTTGGTTAAAGTTTTTGTTAAAGTCCACTTATTTACATAATCCTTTGAGATAAAGCTTTGAAACTTGGAACACTTGTTCACCATCACAATCTATATCTGTAGGCAAGTGTACATAACTATGTCAAGGATTTTGACAGAATTATGGCCCTTTTAACTTAGAACTTTTGGTTAAGGTTTTTGTTAAAAGTCCACTTATTTACACACACCTTTGAGATAAAGCTTTGAAACTTGGAATGCTTGTTCACCACCTCAAGCTTCATATGTAGGCAAGAGTACATTACTCTGTCAAGCATTTTAACAGAAATTATTGCCCTTTTTTACTTAAGTTTTTCTCTTTCATTAAAGAGTTCAAAGAGATCTTACATCCTGAATACTATTAAGGATATTTTACTGAGACTTATTACTTGCTTCTAGCATCATTGGACACTATATTAGTCCACTATCAAGCATTTTTATACTAACAATTCTGAAAATACTCAATAGTCGAGCGCTCTGTCCTGTGACAGCTCTTGTTATTAACCCATTCCCTCACAGGCTATTTTTAGACCCAACCTCTTTGAATGAATCTACCAAAACGGAGCATTAACTACAGAAAAGGAAATTTCAGAATTTTGTAGTTCTGAAACCTTGCTCTATTTATCACAATGGTTTCAAAAATGACTTTTACAGAGGCGTAGAAAGGTGTATTTATGGAAGAAAGGACTTATATTGTTAACAGCAGAATGATGAGCTTTGTTGGAAAAAATTAACATGCAAAAGGTTAACCCTTTTCAGGGCTTTTTTTCCTTCTATAGTAGGGGCCGTTTAAAGGCCCCTTCCCCTCAGAAAATTTCTTTAAAATCATGCACTTTTCCCCAAACAATGACTTAACATAGGAAATTTGTTTCCCCTATATCAAAATATTGTACTATTTTTTCCCCAAAAGTAGAGGCCAGGCCCCTTCCCCACCTGATGAAAAAAAGCCCTGCACATTTTTACGTGTTTGCAAACAGAGTACACCCAGATCTCTGATCAGGGTCTGCTCTGTTTGCTAATAGAATTTGAAAGATCCGTTTCTTTAGTTTCTAGAATGGCTGCAATGTTCCATATTTCATTATAACTCTTTTGTCCATGAATATTCAGTACTCAGTAGGTATTGATATTTGAACTAAATAACAGGGAAAGGGTTAAAGTATTTGAGCATGTTGACATAAGGAATATTGCGTACCCTTATGTTTCATCTCTAGAATGTGCTAAACAGTTAGGATTCAGAGTAGCTTCAGTGTAAGGATGAAAGTGTTTTAAATATTTATGTTTGTTGGTATGACTTAAATTTATTTATTTATAGATAAAAAAAAGTCCCAGTTCTGTTCTTTTTCACATACCAGTACAACCATTCTCTAAGGCAAAGACTTGAGATATTTGTTTTGTTGGGTGAAGAGTGCAATATAAAATACTTGTATTAAGGTTTATTTTAGATTTAGGTTTTTGTTTGGTATTCTTTGATATTGTTAAAACCGCTCAGTGTGTGACACGAGTCACTAATATCCTTTGCAAACAGTGTAAACCATTTGCACTGGTTATCATGCTACACTTCTCTAAAAGATATCCCTGAATATTCATGGTAAGCTTGAACTTCTTGAATAGTCCATAAATTCTTCTAAAATAAGCATTGAAAGGATTACAGATTATGTGGGACATACATTTACTGTCATTTACTGTCACTAATGACTATTTATTAGTTGAATTTTTTATAATAGCGCAGAGCTCCAGATAAGACGCGTAAATTGAAATATGTTCAGCTATAACTTCTTTATTTCTCCACCAAACCCTATGTTGTGACCACTCTTTAGAATCTTCTCAAAGAAACGATTCTAAAGAGTGGTCGCAAAATAGGGTTTGGTGGAGAAATGACGATTTTAGTATGCACCGTTATCTGTAGCTCAGATAGCATAATTATGTATACATGAAGTTTTGGTATTGGGAGAAACTGTAGAGTCAGATCTATTGAATATTCATAAGCAAACAGAGCATTCCCAGATCAGATGGACCATACAGAAACCACCTGATCCGGGTCTACTCTGTTTGAAAAAGCATTTATATAAATATGTATAAAGGCTTAATATTGTTTTATTTGGAATAACACTTTCACCATGGGGTAATTAGTCCCCCACCGGTTACCGGTTGGGGGACTATAGGTTTGCTCGATTCCGTCTGTCTGTCCGTCTGTCCGTCCGTCTGTCCGTCTGTCCGTCCGTCTGTCCGTCCGTCTGTCCGTCCGTCTGTCCGTCTGTCCGTCTGTCACGCTTTTTGTCCGGGCCATATCTCCTACAATGTTATGCCAAATTCATTATAACTTCACACATTGAAGAAGCATGATGAGGGCTAGTGTCATTCACAAGGGTCATAACTCTAGCACCAATATTTTTGGAGTTATTCCCCTTTTACATATTTTTTTGTCCGGACAATAACTCTTTATCTACTGGTTCAATTGATTTGAAACTTCACATATGGAACAATCATGATGAGGGGTAGTGTCATACACAAGGGCCATAACTCTAGCATCAATATTTTTGGAGTTATTCCCCTTTTTAATATTTTCTTGTCAGTCCGTCTGTCACACTTCGTGTCCGGGCAATTTCTCCTACAAAGTTAGGCCAAATTCATTATAAATTCACACATTGAGGAAGCATGATCAGGAGTAGTGTCATGCACAAGGGCCATAATTCTAGCACCAATATTTTTGGAGTTATTCCCCTTTTACATATTTTTTTGTCCGGACAATAACTCTTTATCTACTGGTTCAATTGATTTGAAACTTCACATATGGAACAATCATGATGAGGGGTAGTGTCATGCACAAGGGCCATAACTCTAGCATCTATATTGTTGGAGTTATTCCCCTTTTCATATTTTCTTGTCCAGTTAATAACTCTTTATGTACTGGTTCAATTGATTTGAAACTTCTCATATGGAACAAGCGTGATGAGAAGTAGTGTCATGCACAAGGGCAATAACTCTAGCATCAATATTTTTGGAGTTACTCCCCTTTTTCATATTTTCTTGTCGGGACAATAACTTTTTATTTACTGATTCAATGTATGAAAGTAGGTATTAATACCATTCAGGTGGTCATGTATATACCATGGTCAACCACACCATGGGTGGGTGGGGTTGGGAGAGTGGAGGTTTTTTTCAGTCCGGTGGGGGACTCATGTCTTGCATAGCAATACAACATGCCCTTGTTTTCTATATTTTCATTGGAAACCTGGCAAATTTAAATAAAATGAGTAAACATGATTTCTAAACAGAATAGTTTTGATTCTCAGCTAACTTGTTTTGTAATACATGTACTGCAAAAATAATGGCATGTTAACTCTTTCCTTCATATAAATGCCTTTTGATACATTTGCAGAGCAGACCGTCCGATCATGATCTGCTCTGTTTGCTCATGGTATACCTGATTCTACAGTTGTCTGCCTGAGCCAAAACATCCTGTGGACATACTAGTATGCCATCATTATAAATCAGCTTATAAGTATTCATGATGTTATTATTCCTTACATGAATATTAAACAGGGAAAGGGTTAAGTCTTTATTCTCCCAAAGCGGTAGTTTAATCATTAAAAACAACAAGGTCACTTTCTGGCTCCAACAATATATCCGCTGCATAGAAACATTTTTATCCCCTTGAATGCGGATCATGTGTGTACATGTACTGTCATTTGCAAACAGTGTAGATGAACCTAGAGCTAGGAGCCCTCTTATCAGGGTACATGCTTATAAAGCTTTTTAGTTGAGTCTAAGTTCGTTCTCAAGCTTTTGATTGGCCAGATTTGAGCCAAAGGCTCAAATCTGGTCAATCAAAAGCTTGAGAACGAACTCAGACCCAACTAAAAAGTCAAAAATAATCATGGAACCAGGCTCGTCACAGTTTGTTATTTGCACTCCTCTTATAAAGTATACTCATTCTTGTTGAATGAACTTTATCTTTTTAAACAATAATGGACCATTCCATTCAGTGGTCATAGGGTTAATCCTTTCCCTGTTCAATATTTAGTCCAAACTTCAATACCTACAGAATATTCATTGACAAAATAGTTGTAACGAAATATGGAAGCTGGAACATTGTAGCCATCTTAGAAGTAAAGAAACAGATCTTTCAAATTCGACCAGCAAACAGAGCATACCCAGATCAGATGGGAGCCGTCTGATCTGGGTCTACTCTGTTTACAAATGCATGAAAATACATTTATATGAGGGAAAGGGTTAAACCCCATGGGTTGCCCCAAGATGAGACATGTCATTTAATCAGCTAACAGATGTTATCAGTGTGTTCAGCAGAGGAAAGACTGAGTTTAGTAAGTTTGAAACTATTTATGAAATTATTAGTTAAGATTTTGCATGATGCTTATGAGCAGTTACCATTTTTAGTGCACCTGACAATTTCAACACTTTGCTTGTTGCTGTTTATGTAGGCAGTTTTCCCAACAAAATATTAAAAGCATTCGATTTTTGCCATCATCAAAAATTAGCCCCTTGACTCTTCAAACTATCTGTCAGCCATTGTTGGTGGCCACTGGGGTTATACAAAGAATATGATAAAATAATGTGAAATGCACCATAAGATAAGAGGGTTTTCTGTAGATTTCATATTGTTTCAGTGATTTCAGTTTACATCATGCATTTTCTCATTCTCATGAAATATATTCAATTCAGGATATATTGCAAATGATGAATACAATTTGGACTAAATTGAATATGTTAATGCATCTTTACAGTCCTAATACAGTAAAACCCCTCTAATGCGGCCACTTAATGAATAGACATAAATGTCTTTATAAGCAGGTGGTTGCTTAATGCAGGACAAAAGCAATGCAGGAAGCTCCTCTAGGAGCTTTCTGCATTACTTTTGTCCTGCATTAAGCTACCACCTGCATCTAGCACCCAAAATTATACCTCTTTTAGGTGGTTGCATTAGTGGGTTTTTACTGTATTAACCTGGTGACTGAGGTGAGCAATACAGGGTCATCATGGCAGGCTTCTTTATAGAAAAGAGTACAATCCAGCACTATGATCTTGTGTATGAATGAATAAGTTGTGATACTTAAACAGACAATATCCAATAGCATGCTATGGGCAAGTCAATTATTTCATCTACGCAAACAAAGTTTGATGGAGTAACAATTATCTCCCCTTGAACTTTGAGTATTTTTGTCATTTTGGCATGAAACATGGGTAGCTGGTGTCTGGAACTCCTCATCTGAAAGTTAATGAATTTATGTTTTGCATAGATAATAACCATGAATAGTAGATGTGCAAGAAGCAGTTTTCATGTGTTTAGCAGCAGGCATTGCAGAATTATCAACCCTTGAACTTTGAATATTTTTTCAATCAAGGCTGCCATGAAGGGGTTATTTATCAATTATAGTTATAATTCTAGTTAATCCCCTGCCACACAGTGGGGGATGGGGGTTATAGAAATGGCCTTAGTCTGTCTGTCAGTCCATCTGTCTGTCCGTAACAGTTTCGTGTTTCATATCTCTTATATCGTATACCCCAGGAAGGATTTTCATTAAACTTGCTTCAAATATATGCAGAACACAATCATGTGGCAGTTGTGTCAGCTCAAGGTCATGGTCACATTTGAAGGTCAAGACTTCGTGTTTTAACCTTCGATTTCCAGTACATGTAAGTGTCCGCTCCATATCTTCTAAACCCTTGAAGGATTGAATCAAATGTTAACTAAATTGTTCTGATGTACAGAACACATGTGGCAGTTGTGTCAGCTCAAGGTCAAGGTCACATTTGAAGGTCAAGACTTAGTGTTTTAACCTTCAATTTCCATTACATTTTAGTGTCCGCTCCATATCTTCTAAACCCTTGAAGGATTGAATCAAATGTTAATTAAATTTAGACGATGTGCAGAACGCATGTGGCAGTCATGTCGGCTCAAGTTCAAGATCACATTTGAAGGTCAAGTGTTTTAACCTTCAATTCTAACCGTGACAGCCCTAGTAAAAACTCCGATTTTTGGGTATGAAATAAAAGCGCCCTTTCAGCGTTTTGCATGGCACCCCGGCGCTTTAATTAGAGGAAATACGGTATGCTTGAAGTTTGCATTTTATTTATAGATTACAGTAAAATCCCTCTAAACCAGAATTCTAGGAGAGAAGAATTTAGATATTTTTAGGCAGGTAGCTGCTTACTGCAAGGTGAAAGTCATGCTGAAAGATCCGAGAGGAGCTTTCTGCATGACTTTCACCATGCATTAAGCTTTCTCAAAGACCTATATTTATACTAAATTTAACCCATTCCCGCATATAGATGCCTTTTGAGCCTCTGTAAAAGTCACTTTGTGAAACCATTGTGATAAATAGAGCATTTGCTCCATAGGAGCAAATGCTCTATTTATCACAATGGTTTCAACACTACACAATTCAAAAATTTTCCTTTTTAGTAGTAAATGCTCCTTTTCGGTAGATTTGTTCGAAGAGGTTGGGTCTAAAAATAGCCTATACAGGAAAGGGTTAACGTCCTGTTTAGAGGGTTTCTACTGTATTATAGACGGGCAGGTAATGTAAGATTCGCAGTAGTCTTCACCCAGACCAATACAGAGTTACAGGCCTTGATTTAGTTGAAATTGAGTGTCATAGTGAAATTGATTGTAGAATAGGATGTTACTATCAGTCCTATTACATCAAATCTTGTTGGAAACAAATTAACTGTCATTTCCAAACAATGTTGATCCAGATCAGAGGGATCCAAGCTCTGATCTGTTTTTTGCATTGTTTGTCATTCAAATTCCATTGACCCTTTCCTTCATAATAAATGCCTTTTCATGCATTTGCAAATAGAGTAGACCCAGATCAGACAGCTCCTACAGGAGCCGTCTGATCAGGGTCTGCTCTGTTTGCTAATGGAATTTGAAATATCTGTTTGGCTTGAATGTTCCACCTTCCATATTTCATTATAATTATTTTGTCCATGAATATTCAGTCTGTATTAAAGTTTGGAATAAACAAAGAGCAGGGAAAGGGTTAACATTTTGAATGAAGAAGACAAATGCACTGGCATTAGCGAACAATGTAAACCATAGTTCGAGACATATCATCAAGATTTGAATTGTTGGCCAGCACATTTAAATGTGTCATGCTGAATGGACACTATTTAATAATCGTTAACCCTTTCCCTCATATAAACGTGTTTTCACACATTTGCAAACAGAGTAGACCCAGATCAGACGGCTCCTAGAGGAGCCGTCTGATCAGGGTCTGCTCTGTTTGCTAACAGAATTTGATAGATCTGTTTCTTTGCTTCCTGAAATGTCTACAATGTTCCACCTTTCATATATCTTTATAATTATTTTGTTAATGAATATTCAGTAGGTATTGAAATTTGAAATAAACACAAAACAGGGAAAGGGTTAAACACGGGCGGGCCATTCCACTTTGATTATTCAATATTCAAAGGGTTAACCCTTTCCCTGAAGAGATGCCTTTGCAGAAAATACCCAGATTAGACAAGTCCTAATTGGAGCTCTGATCATGGTCTGCTTTGTTTGCCTATGATCCAAATCTATATTTTGTGCCATGGCCAAACCCCCCTGTGTTCATATGTCCAGAGGTCCAGATAAGATGCGTAAATTATAACATTTTCAAGAATAACTTCTTTATTTCTCCACCAAACCCTGTGTTGTGACCACTCTTTAGAATCGTCTCTTTGAGACGCTTCTAAAGAATGGTCACAACATAGATTTAGTGGAGAAATGACAATAGATCTACTTGTACTTAACCCATTCCCTCATATTGACGACTTTTGACGACTCTGTAAAAGTCACTTTGTGAAACCATTGTGATAAATAGAGCATTTGCTCCTATAGGAGCAAATGCTCTATTTATCAAAATGGTTTCAAACTACAAATTTCTAAAAAAAAATCCTTTTCTCTAGTTAATGTTCCTTTTCGGTAGATTTATTCTAAAAAGGTTTATCTAAAAATAGCCTATGAGGTAATGGGTTAAGTATGCATGTTTATCTTTTGCCCTGTATGCTATTATAAACATTTAGTTAATGATGTTGTTATTTCTTACACGAGTATTCCTGAGATGGAGGGTTAGACTTTGCATGCTAATGGGCAGGGCAGTTCCTTCATGACTTTTACTTTTACATTGTACTCTGGGGCCAGATGAGAAGCCAACTACAGTGAACCCTTGTTACAATGGAGGTGTTTGTTTCCAGACATTTTGCTGGTATAACGAGTTTGCCGTTATAACGAGTTTAGATATGAAAGGAACAATGTGGCTAGTTTTAAACTAGTGCCAACAGGTGATCGCTTAATGCAGTTCTAACACAAGAAGTGCAAAAAGCTCCCTTTGGGAGCTTTTTGCACTTCTTGTGTTCTGCATTAAGCTATCACCTGTCTTATTGACATAAATATTCAGCAGTTGTTTAAAAGACTTAACGGTAAATTTGTTTCAATGCATACTGTTGGTATAATGAGGGTGCCATTGTAACGAATGCCGGTATAATGAGGGTTCACTGTAACTTGGTATCTCGTGAATCAAAACTAATTGACACTCCTCATAAACATGTAAATGTAACATAGAAATAAAATATATAAAATAAAAAAGTCTATTTGAAACAAACAATAAAGGGCTATTTAGAGTGTCAATTTTCCAGTAAATTGTTCTTAAGATTTATGTAAAAAAGTTTTACTTGTAGATCGTTTGAGGCAATTATTCCCCTGTTGATGCTGTGGCTGCCCTGAGCTGGGGACCGGCTTCATTTAACGTCTTATTTAAACTAAGTACTCTGTCTGCATTAAGCCATGCCATCAAAATGCCAAGACAAAAAATAATTTGCATAAATTTGAAAGCACTGTGGAATTAACACGCCACATTTTGCCGCAGATATTGATTGTATGTGATGTCACCCATCATTATGTACGACTTGATCTAATTATTTATGCAAGTGGACCTCAAAAACAATTACACTGATCAATGGATCCATCAAAAGGTCCCAATTTGCAAAGTACTTCCATTATCGGAATACATAATATGCATTTTTGATGAAAAATATATCAAAATCTAATTTCTTGGAAGTCATTAGGGAGCTGCAGTGCTACACAAAACTTCAGCCTGGGTTAATTGATTTGATATAAGTCGGCAGAAACAAATACCATTTCTGTGAATAATCTTTGTTAATTCAGTTTGCGATTCTGTGTTTCACAAATTATTGCTGATACAGAAAGTACATACAGGGAATGAGTTTGGCCTTTTATTGGACACCATCATGCGAGTCTGGTGTAAGGTTTGGGTAGGCACGTGAAAGGTTAACCTTTTACCCCATAAATACGTATATGCCTTTTATGCCCTTGCAAACAGAGTAGACCCAGATAGACGGCTCCTGTAGGAGCCAACTGATCAGGGTCTGCTCTGGTTGCCCATGGCATGAAACAGACATATAGATGTTATTCTGCTGTTTTTGTGACAGCAAAAAATTCCCTTGATAAATTTACATTATAAAATTTTGAATATTGAACAAGGAAAGGGTTAATCTGTCTGCAGGACAATACTGGTTACATTAGCCCTTATAGAGCAGGACACAAGTCACAAATGTCCTTTGGAAACAGTGTAGACCCAGATGAGAGGGCTCCTGGAGGACTCCCTCTCATCAGGGTCTGCACTGTTTGTCATGTTACACTTTTCTTTAGGAAATCTGTATACCAGTATATTCAATTATTCACCCATAAGCTTGACCTGTTTGAATTTTGGAATAGTTCATTTGAAAATTCAACGTTGTAAGAGTTAAGCACATGGGAACACTGCATTGTCGTCATTACTTACCTAGGGCTGCAACAATTGAAAAAAGTAAAAAATATTTAACCCTTTCAACGCTAAGCAATGCTTTTTTGCAAAACTGTTTTTAAAAAAAATGTTTTTGTCTTTGCTGTAGTAGATTTTTGTTCTATTTCTTTGAAATATATTGTCAGTGTTTAAAAAAGTGCTGTTAAGCAACCTGTCATATCCCTTTACTCCATGAATATTCATGTAATAAATTATGAACTCATGAATATTAATTAAATTATATTTTATAATGGCATATGATAAAGCACATTTCTACTTCGATAGAAACTGTAGAATTAAATCTATGTTATACCTTAAGCAAACAGAGCTAACCCAGATCAGACGGCTCCTATAGGAGCCATCTGATCTGGGTCTGCTTTGTTTGCAAAGGCGTATTTATGGAATAAAGGGTTAATATAATGTGTTAAATGTGAATTGGTTTGGATGTTTCAAATAGAGAGCTATAGATAAGAGGATGGTTAATCCACTAGCAGGGCTAGACATTAACCTATGTCCGACAGACATTCACTGGTTGATTGTCGGTCCGGTCTTGAATTCCAAGCCAGTAGCCCAACTTGTATAAATCGAGGTCCGGTTGCGATACTGATCGAAAGAGAAAGTAGAAGATAACAAATCTGGCCCTTACAAAACCACATGGTGACCGACGTATGGGTACCAGTCTTGGAATTTCGTATTTATTTTTACTATCGAACAGGGAATACCGTTGTTTGGACAGGAAGTTGTCACAAAAAAAGGCGTTGGTACAATGTATTAACTTGCATGTAGTATTCAATTGCAACATTTTGAAAACAATAAATGTGTTGATACGCGAAATACTGGTATTGAACTAATCTCCCGAATAAGTAAAACATGTGCCTAAAAATTACGACAATTAGACTCATTTACGTTTCATTACAATAACAATGTATGGTAGCTTTATTGTAAGTAAAATTCGTCTGTGGAAAGAAATGTCACTTTTAAACTTCGGTTTTATATCAAAATGCGGCGGTGGTAGCGATGACAATATAATAATTCGAAGGGACTGAGCAGAAACAAAGGATACGTGTGAAAGTATATATATAAGAGAAGCGAAACCGTCAATTTCTTCCAAAATAGCATGAGAATTTAAATGGCTTCTGGTCCAGTATTGTGTTGATTATAGCATTGTAGTGCCATATTTTCATGAACATTCATTGACATGCCATCCAAATAATAATCAGTTTCCTGCATATAGATATTTACATTGATCTATTTTAACCCATTCCCACTTAGGCTATTTTTAGACCTAACCTCTTTGATTAAATCTACCAAAAAGGAGCATTAACTAGAGAAAACGAAATTTTCCGAATTGTGTAGTTTTGAAACCATTGTGATAAATAGAGCATTTGCTCCACAGGAGCAAATGCTCTATTTATCACAATGGTTTCATAAAATGACTTTTACAGAGGCGTCAAAAGGCGTCAATATGCGGGAATGGGTTAAATACTAAGTCTTGACCTCATATTGATACTTTTTAACTTGATAAGATTACAAAAGGATCAGAGTCTATCCAGATTAGACATCCAGCAAGAGGAATCAGATCAGGAGTCAGTTCTGTTACTATAATTATGCCACCACTACGCACATCTAGAATTTGGCCGCGCTCTTTCTTGGAAAGTATTTGTCCAATCCACACCATACTTTGCACACATGTTTGTGGCCATTATATCTTGGTAATGTTCGATAACCATGTAAATCGCTTCATTCGTTTAGGAGTTGCAGCCCTTTTATTGGCAAAAATTACTTTAAATATCTTGTCCGCACTCTTTCTTGGAAAGTATTTATCCAATTCTCACCAAACTTTACACATATGTTTGTGGCTATTATATCTTGGTAAAGTTTTAATGACCATGTAAATCGCTTCAGTCGTTGTAAGAGTTGCGGCCCTTTATTTGCAAAAATGACTTTAATAATATCTTGTCCGGCCTCTTTCTTGGAAAGTATTTGTCTAATCCTCATCAAACATTATACACATGTTTGTGGCCATTATATCTTGGTCAAGTTTGATAGTCATGTAAATGGCTTCATTCGTTGCATACAGGATTATGGCCCTTACTTTCTGTGACAAAAACTCTGAAATGGGGGCATCAGTGTCCTATGGACACATTTCTAGTTAAACTTTGTTTTTGTTTCAAGAGCAAATATAATAATCATTTACTACCCATAAACAAATTGTAGTAATCCTGATCCTCTCTAAATCTTCATGAGAAAATGTATTTAAAGAGGAGGTCCCTACAATTATCGCATATTTTCAATAATATCATAAAACTTGGTATTTGTTATGCTCTATCATTATTATGAAGGTTCCCAATTTGAACTTATATCGAAAAATGCCCATGTGATACAAATAAACCGATTTCATCAATAACTGATAATTTTTGTTCTACAACACAATATTATCGGCCTTTTTCGTAAATTCTTCCGCGTTTTGCCGATGATCACCCGATCCCTCCATTGTTTACGTAATAGGCTTTCTCGGAAGTGGTCGGAGAATCGCGAATAGGGCGAACAGTTACGAAACTAAAACTCAACCCGAATAAAACTGAAACATCGGTGAGTAAAACCGGGATCGGCGATATCAAACACATGGATGTTTTGTCATTATAAACGGTAATTGGATGGGGCTTTTTGTGATATACTACTTTTCAGCATAATAAACAAATGAGTTTTGTATATTTTAAGTGTTTATGAAACGCGTCAAATGTAGGGACATCCCCTTTAAAGCAGGAGTTTACACTTTATACAGGTTCAATATCATAACATCTCGCAAGTTTTTAAAGACCAAAATAGTTGATCAACAAATCAAGGCACAAGAAACTTTGGTCAGGGTTAGTAATTTTCAAAACCACTAGCCCGACCGGGCTAATAAACATAAAAGTTAATGTTGAGCCCTGCCTAGGCTCAAATAGTGTACAGTAGAATTTGTCTGTAGTGACCACTTAAGAAACTTTGGTATCGTTTAACCCTTTACTTCATGAATATTTATATAAAAAATAATGATATTATGAATAGGGGTGTAACAATGGATCGACTTATCCCGATAGCAGCTGTCTCAATGTCAATGCATCGATCCAAAACCCAATACTATTGCCGATAGTAATACAAATATTGCGATAGTCACGCTACAACAATGACAATGTTAAAGATAAAAAGCTCCTAAATTGCTCCTAAACGATGCATTAATATTTCCTGGATTGATCCCTTTGTGTACGAAACTAACAATATGGCGGAAGGAAGTGTTTGATTTGGATCGAAATGGTTAAGGTCCAAATTTTTGGGTTCCGGTTTCATTTTCTTTTGGTTGGTTGGAATTATATATAGTAATTAGTGAATTTCACTCGTAACTGCCGTTTATTACTGTTTAGCTCTGTTTTGTATGAGTTGACATGTTATTATGTCTCTCCCATTTATAATGAGGAGACATATTGTTTTTGGTCAAGTTTTTATGCACAAGTTTCATAACTCTGGTTTCAATAATATTGGAGTTATTGCCCCTGATTTTCTGCAGAGTTATGGGACTTGAAGAAATTTTTACATGGATATTTTGTTCGCAGGGTTTCTCCAAAACGTTTAATTGGATATTCATTATATTTCATAGGATCGATTAGCATCATTCCTAGTTGTGTATATCTTATTCCTCTTCCAGTTTGGTGATTGTCTGCAGAGTTAATGGACTTTTTACATGGAAAATTTTGTCCACTGGGTTTCCCCAAAATCTTTGGTTAGATTTTCATGAAACATTTTGTATCAAAAACAATTCTAGTTTTTGAGGGATTTAACATGGATTTAGTTCGGGAAGTTTTCGTAGGAAGTTCTAAGCAAACTGGAATTTGAGTTAGTGATGCTAGGGTGATAACGGTTATATAACAGTTATTATAACTGCTTCACAAGAAAATACATGTTATTGTGTTGATTGAATCCTCATATTTACTGGTGGTCATGGTGTAGGAAAGCAGGGCAGCCCAAGTTGAACTGTACATTTTCCATACCAAATTTTGTGCCAGCACTAAAATCTTAAAAGCTAAATTCTTACACTGTAGTTTATAATTATAAATGGAAATAAATGAGCTAAAAATAAACAGAAATGAGCTTGAAAGTCAAACCCCTATAATTTGACTATCGCAATACTATTGGAATAGTTTGTCAGTATTACAATACAATCGCAATATTAATTCTGAATATCGCAATACTATTGCAATGGTAAAATTGTTCTCGATAGTTAGAATAATTAGAATAGTTAAAATAATAGCACATGGACACACAGGGCTTTTTCTCTCTTAATTTAGAAGGGGCCTTAGCCTGCTGATTTTGGGAAGAATTATCGCTAAAATTGCTGATTTTGGAAACAAAAAAGCTGGTGTAAGTTTGGATTTTTGGGAAAACTACATGATTTTAAAGAAATTTTCAATTGGGAAGGGGCCTTTTATAGGCCTCTGTTATAGAAGGTGAAAAACCTCTGACACATGCATTTTTTGGCTATGGCAAAAACTGTAAAATCTTATCTATATTATATCATGAGCAAACAGAGCAAACCCTGATCAGACAGCCCCTACAGAAGCTGTTTGATCTGGGTCCACTCTGTTTGCAAAGGTGTAGAAAGGCATATTGATGGAGTACAGGGTTAACCCTTTACCTGATGAATATTCATGCAAGAAATGATGACGTCATGAATATTACTGAATTTATTTTATAATGGTGTACGAACACAGGACTTGTTTTTGTTGACTGTGGCAGAGATTACAAAATCAGATCTATATATACAGTAAAACCTCTCTATAGCGACCACTAAACTACATAAAATATTTTGTGTTAAAGGCAGGTGGCTGCTTAAAGCAAGGTGAAAGTAAAACAGAACTCTCCTGTAGGAGCTTTTACTTTCACCTTGCTTTAAGCAGCAACGTGCCCTAAATATCAACTAATTAACACAATTTAGTGGTCGTTATAGAAAGGTTTTACTGTAATTCCATATGATGATAACCAAACATAACAGATGAACCTGATCAGACAGCTCCAAGAGAAGCCCCTATAAGAACTGTCTGATCAAGGTCAGCACTTTGAAAATGGGTGAAAAAAGTATCTGTATATCAGGTAAAGGATTAGTGCAAGATGAATAACAGCAGAACCTTTCTTAAGCGGTCATCAAAAAGAAGTCTAATAATGGGTCTGTAAGGCGGGTGGTAGCTTAAGGAGGTCAAAAGTAATGCAGAAGATATTACATTTGTCCTGCATTAACCCATTACCTTATAGGCTATTTTAAGATACAGCCTCTTTGAATAAATCTACCGAAAAGGAGCATTAACTAGAGAAAAGGAAAATTTTAAAATTGTGTAGTTTGAAACCATTGTGATAAAGAGAGCATTTGCTCCTATAGGAGCAAAATTTAATGCTCTATTTATCACAGTGGTTTCACAAAGTGACTTTTACAGAGTCGTCAAAAGTCGTCAATATGAGGGAATGGGTTAAGCAACCAACTGCTTTTTAAGATTCCTATATTTATTCAATAAATGAATGGCAGCTTAAGACAGGTTCTGGTGTATTACAGAAAGCTTACTTTCTGTATAACAGTCCTGAACTTAGCTTCCAATCATCAGACCTGATCACTTTTAGCTCGTCTATTTCGAAGAAGCGTCAAGCTATTAATTGTAACCCCTGGGTCTTAGGCGTGCAAAAACTTTATGTAGCTCATTACTCAAAAGTATAAGAGCTACCAACATGAAACTTCATAGGTGGGTTACTAAGATCTCACTGAGGAGAAGACCCCTACATAAGAACCATAACTCTTGATTTCAAACTTTTGGAGGTATGGCCCTTTATTTTTTATGCCCCCCAGATCAGATCTGGGGGGGCATATTGTTTTTGCCCTGTCTGTCTGTTTGTCTGTTTGTCCGTTTGTCTGTTTGTTTGTCAGCAACTTTAACATTGGTCATAACTTTTGAGCCAGTACAGATAGAGACTTGATATTTGGTATGCATGTGTATCTCATAAAGCCGCACATTTTGAGGGTGACATGTCAAGGTCAAGGTCATCCTTCAAGGTCAGAGGTCAAATATATGGGTCAAATCACCGACTTTAACATTGGTCATAACTTTTGAGCCAGTACAGATAGAGACTTGATATTTGGTATGCATGTGTATCTCATAAAGCCGCACATTTTGAGGGTGACATGTCAAGGTCAAGGTCATCCTTCAGGGTCAAAGGTCAAATTGTCTGTTTTTTTGTCTGTGTCTTTAACACAACTTTAACATTGGTCATAACTTTTGAGCCAGTACAGATAGAGACTTGATATTTGGCATGCATATGTATCTCATAAAGCCGCACATTTTGAGGGGTGACATGTCAAGGTCAAGGTCATCCTTCAAGGTCACAGGTCAAATATATGGATCAAATCACCGACTTTAACATTGGCCATAACTTTTGGACCAGTAGAGATAGACACTTGATATTTGGCATGCGTGTGTATCTCATGAAGCTGCACATTTTGAGGGGTGAAATGTCAAGGTCAAGGTCATCATTCAGGGTCAAAGGTCAACTTGTCTGTTTCTTTGTCTGTAACTTTAACATTGGTCATAACTTTTGACCCAGTACAGCTAGTGACTTGATATTTGGCATGCATATGTATCTCATAAAGCCGCACATTTTGAGGGGTGACATGTCAAGGTTAAGGTCATCTTTAAAGGTCAGAGGTCAAACACATGGGTCAAATCACTGACTTTAACATTGGTCATAACTTATGAGCAAGTACAGATAGAGACTTGATATTTGGCATGCATTTGTATCTCATAAAGCCCCACATTTTGAGGGGAGACATGTCAAGGTCAAGGTCATTCTAAAAGGTCAAACATATGGGTCAAATCACTGACTTTAACATTGGCCATAACTTTTGAACCAGTACAGATAGAGACTTGATATGTGGCATGCTTGTGTATCTCTTGAAGCTGCACAGTTTGAGGGGTGAAATGTCAAGGTCATCCTTCAGGGTCAAAGGTCACCAACTTCAAATTGGCCATAACTTTTGAACCAATAGAGATAGAGTCTTGATATTTGGTATACATGTGTATCTCATGAAGCCGCACATTTTGAGGGGCAACATGTCAAGGTAAAGGTCATCTTTTAGGGTCAAAGGTCACCGACTTTAACATTGGCCATAACTTTTGAACCTGTAAATGCAGACTTGACATTTGGTATGCATGTGTATCTCATGAAGCTGCACAGTTTGGGGGTGACATTTCAAGGTCAAGGTCATCTTTCAGGGTCAAAGGTCACCGACTTTAACATTGGCCATAACTTTTGAACCAGTAGAGATACAGACTTGATAGTTGGTATACATGTGTTTCTCATTTGGATGCACAGTTTGAGCGGTGGGTGACATGTCAAGGTCAAGGTCATCCTTCATGGTCAAAGGTCACCAACTTTAACATTGGCCATAACTTTTGAACCAGTAGAGATGTAGACTTGATATGTGGTATGCATGTGTACCCCATGAATCTGCACAGTTTGAGGGGTGACATGTCGGGATCAAGGTCATCCTTTAGGGTCAAATATCATATCGAGGGGGCATAGTGTTTCACAAACACATCTTGTTTTCAAAAGTTTTAATTTAGCTGGGCAAGCACCAAATCAGACAAGCATTTGCGCCACACAAGCTCTTGTTAGTGAATGTTTTAGAGAATTGCAACTGTAGATCCAGAAAATCTCATCTCTGATGATGCTGATCTTGATTTAACCCTTTCCTCCATAAATACGCCTTTCTACATCTCTGTAATAACCACTTCTTGAAACCATTGTGATAAATAGAGCATTTGCTCATATAGGAGCAAATGCTCTATTTATCACAATGGTTTCAAACTACAAAATTCTAACATTTTCCTTTTTTCTAGTAAATGATCCTTTTGGGTAGATTCATTCAAAGATGTTGGGTCTATAAATAGCCTATGGAGGAAAGGGATAATTACAAAGTCCTAAACATCCTTTCTCTAACAAATGCTCTATTTAATAAATCACAATGATTTAAAATAGTGACTATTACCGAGTCATCAAAAGGCGTCAATGAGAGAAATGAGTTAAGCCCCACATCCATTATATATTATTATAACTCATAGGCAAATGTTCAGCTTATATGAAAATTAGAATATACTGAGGATTTCAAAACATACAAACTTAGTTTTACGTGGTAAGTAATTGTTTGCATAAATTGTTTTCTGCTTACGAGTTGTTGTACATCTCATTTTAAGCCAGAATGTCGGTATATACTATCACAAAAACCACTGGAATTATGAAGTTCAGACATGACTTTTAGACAAATGACAGTTTTAGTTTTCAGCAAACAAAAGGCTATGGAATGTTTTATGGATTGTCAGAAGTTTTCACAGGTTTTTGTGAAAGTTTGTCTGAGCAGTATGTAACAGTAGATTATATTGGCCTTCAGTTGGAGTGTTAGACTTCAACAGATCCCAAAATTATGATGAATACCTTGTACACAGGGGTCCAGATAAGATGTGTAAATTTATAAAAAAATCAAGAATAACTTCTTTTTTTCTCCACCAAACCTTAATTTGTAACCACTCTAGAATTGTCCGGAAGAGACGATTCTAAAGAATGGTCACAATATAGGGTTTGGTGGAGAAATGACAATTTTAGTTTAACCCTTTCCCTCATACAAACATGTTTTCACGCATCTGCAAACAGAGTAGACCCAGATCAGACGGCTCCTAGAGGAGCCGTCTGATCAGGGTCTGCTCTGTTTGCTAATGGAATTTGATAGATCTGTTTCTGTGCTTTCTAAAATGTCTACAATGTTCCACCTTCCATATTTCTTTATAACCATTTTGTTAATGAATATTCAGTGGGTATTGAAATTTGGCCTATACATACAGAACAGGGAAAGGGTTAAATGCATTTTATCTGTAGCTCAGTTGTATACGTTGAGATCTTGGCACAATTCATACTAGTTATCTTCTGTTACAATTTTAAAGCAAGATGTTGATGTCCAGTGATTCAATTTTTCAATTTATATAGTTTGGCGAAAACCGGGTAAATGGGCGGGCGGCTGGCCATCATTAGCAAAACTTTAACATTGCTTATAATTTCTGAATTACTTAAGCTAGACTATTCATATTTAGTATGCAGCTAGCTTGGATGAAGGCCTTTTTTTGATACAAGGGTATACATGAAATTGGGTCACGGTCAAGGTTACTATTTTGAATACTTTGCCGTTTTTAACAAACTTTAAAAATTGCTAGTATAACTTCTAAACTACAAATGCTAGGCAATTCATCTTTGGTATACAGATGGCTTTGGTAAAGGCCTTTCAGTTGATATAAATATATTTGAAATTAGGTCAAGGTCAAGGTCACTATTTTGACAAGTTGACCATCATTGAAAAACTTTAACATTTTCTCTTAACTTCTGAACCACATAATTATGCTAGACAATTCATATATGGTATGGAGATAGCTATGGTGATGGCCTTTCTGTTGATACAAGGAGGATACGTGAAATTGGGTCAAGGTCACTATTTTGAAAACTTGGCTGTTTTTAACAAACTTTTACATTTTGCTATAACTTCTGATCCACAAACGCTAGGCAATTCACCTTTGGTATTCAGATGGCTTTGGTAAGGACCTTACAGATGACAAAGATACCTGAAATCAGGTCAAGGTCACTATTATGAAAACTTGGCTGTCATTAAAATTTTGTTACAACTTCTGAACTACAAATGCTAGATAATTTATAGTTGGTATGCTTGGGTGAAGGCCTTTCAGTTGATACAAGGATACATGAAATCAGGTCAAGGTCACTGTTTTGAAAACTTTGCTGTTTTTAATCAACTTTAAAATTTTGTTATAACTTATGATCTACATAAGCTAGGCAATTCATTTTGGGCATGCAGATAGATTGGGTGAAGGCCTTTCAGTTGATACAAGAATACATGAAATCAGGTCAAGGACAAGGTTACTTATTTGAAAACTTGGTCGCCTTTAATGGACTTTAACATTGCTTATAAGTTAAGAACTGTAAATGCAGGGCAATTCCTTTTTTGGTATGTAGATGGCTTTGATGAAGGTCTGTCAGTTCATATGACACATGAAATCATGTCAAGGTCATTATCTTGAAAATGCAGTAAACTGGTTCTTTTCATCGTGAATTTCACATATGTGTAATAAAACTGTAAACATTCTAAATGCAGTTATCATCTCATGCAAAATAAGCATATTTCCCTAGTCATTAGATAAACAAACAAAAATCCGGCTTTAATGCGGTTTCCGCCATTTTTGCTTGTTATACCTTTGCAAACAAACTGTATGGGGAGAGGGCATATATACATATGTTGAAAGAAGACTAAATGATTTTATATGGCTATAAAACGGTTTAATTACTACGTTAACAATGAGCCATTCAATAACAATAACGTTCACCATATCATCAGGCGCAGTTGAAAGTATTATGACGTCATGACTTTTGGGGCGGTGTCCTTTCGTATGTGGCTCTCCCTGTTTGACTGTTTTTACCATATTTGTTGTCATGACGTCACCGTCAGTATTTCCTGTAAGGGTTGTAACTCTTATTTACTTTAAAGGGAGGTAAATGTTTGAATCTGAAATTAATGGCATTCAGGATTGGTTTGAATTTTTGTATAAAATACCAATCAGTTTGAAGAATAACATCTTTATTTCCCCACCAAACCCTATGTTGTGACCACTCTTTAGAATTATCTCGAAGAGATGATTCTAAAGAAAGGTCACAACATAGGGTTTGATTCTAAAGAGTAGTCACAATATAGGGTTTGGTGGAGAAATTATGGCTTTAGTACTTGAGTATGCACATTTATCTGTTGCTCTGAAATATATGGTATCCCGTTCCTCAAATGTTTCAGTACTCAATCAATAAGCAGCCTCATTTCTCATAGTTTTGAACATTTTTTTTTAAAAAATTAGCTGAATAACATGTATAAATAATGTTCCAAGGTTAATGATGGAGAAGCTGTTAGTTTTTAAGCTATCATTAAAATTTATTTGATGCCTTATACAGATAGAGTGCAGGACGAAAGTCTTCATATTTAATGTAGGAGCGATATTGTCTATGCATTAATATGGTAATTTGTAGCTTTCTTTAAGTGTGATCTTTTAGTTGTTTCAAACCTCCTTCATTTCGCTTACACCTTAAATTTAAATTATGTCAGTACCACTTACACGCTGGGTTTTCAGTGACGCCAATAAATGACATTTAGTACTAAAACCTTTGACACCTTACTAACTGTCGTAGTTTCTTGATCTTTTTCAGGGGATTTGAAGCCTTGCCTTATTTGATTGTGTTTATTTCTACCATCAAATATTGACAACCTTTGGAACAAACACCAGTTCTGGAGCTTGCAACTGGGTGAGTATGTCTTCACAAGTTTGCCATAACCCATTCAACTTATACTAATTTTGTACCGTATTCTCTCTATTAAACGCCCCCACTCTAATTAAAGTCCCCTTACTTCTTTTAAACTTGCTAGATAATTTTGAATAACAAACGGTGCAGACCTGATCAGGTACTGTAGAATTACAGAGCAACAGATAAATGTGCGTACTCAAATACTAAAATCGCTATTTCTCCACCAAACCCTATGTTGTGACCACTCTTGAGAATCGTCTCTTCGACATAGGGTTTAGTAGAGAAATAAAGGCGTTAAAACCTTTAAATTTTAGTTAATACCTTTGACACCTTACTAACTGTCGTAGTTTCTTGATCTTTTTCAGGGGATTTGAAGCCTTGTCTTAATTCATTGTGTTTATTTCTACCGTCAAATATTGACAGCCTCTGGAACAAACACCATTTCTGGAGCTTGCGACTGAGTGAGTATGTCCTCGCAAGTTTACCATAACCCATTCAACTTATATTAATTTTGTACCGTATTCTCTCTAATAAATGTCCCCACTCTAATAAATACTTCTTTCCATGAACATTCATGAATATTAATTAAATTATTTTTTACAACATGATATGGACATAGGAATTTTTGGCCATAGCAGAAACTAGAATCAGATCTATATTACATCATAAGCAAACAGAGCAGACCCTGATCAGATGGCTCCAATAGGCATAGAAATGCATAATGATGGAGTAAAGGTTTAAAGACCCCTTACTTCTGGAGGAGGGGGAACAATCAATAAAAAACACTGTAAAATAGAGAAATATACGCTATAGACTCTTTCCTTCATATTAACGCCTTTTAACAAATTTGCAAACAGCAAACCCAGATCAGACAGCTCCTGTAGGAGCTGTCTGATCTGGGTCTGCTCTGTTTGCTTATGGTATAACATAGATATGATACTGCAGTTTTCTGCCTCAGCAAAAATACCATGTGTTCATATGGCATGATAATAGATAATCTAATTAATATTCATGATGTCATTACATTGTCAATGAATATTGAACAGGGAAAGGGTTAAAAGGTTAAACCCTTGAATGAACATTCATGCATTGTTATTTGCAAACGGTGTAGACCCAGATCAGGGTCTGCATGATCCTCTAGTAATATTAAAGCCTTTAATACCTAATGGGCTCTATAGTTAACCATTTCCCTCATATAAATGCCTTTTCATGCCTTTGCAAACAGAGTAGACCCAGATCAGTTTAACCCTTTACTCTATGAATATTCATGCAAGAAATAATGACATCATGAATATTGAATAGATTAACTGTTATAATAGCACATGGACATGGGAATTTTTGTCCTGGACAGAAACTGTAGAATCAAATATATGTTATATCATTTATAAGCAAACAGAGCAGACCCTGATCAGACGGCTCCTATATGAGCTGTCTGATCTGGATATACTCTGTTTGCAAAGGTGTAGAAAGGCGTATTTATGGACTCTCTAGTTAACCACTTCCCTCATATAAATGCCTTTTCACGCCTTTACAAATAGAGTAGACCCAGATAAGACTGCTCTTGTAGGAGCTGCCTGATCAGGGTCAGCTCTGTTTGCTTATGAAATTATAATAGATCTGACTCTATAGTTTCTATCAATACCAAAACAGTCAGTTTCTATGTACATTTTATTCCATTATACAAATTTAGTTAATTAATATTCATGATGTCATTATTTCAGAGATGAATTTTCAACAGGGAAGGGGTTTGGGTTATCTCCGAAAATTCAGCATTAAAACAGTTAACCCTTTCTTTCATATATTAAAGCCTTTTCACGCATTTGCAAACAGGGGAGACCAAGATCAGGGTCTGCTCTGTTTGCTAACGGAATTTGATCGATCTGTTTCTGTAGTTTTTAAATTGGCTACAATGTTCTACCTTTCATAATATTTCATGATAACTGTTTTGTCCATACATATTCAGTATGTATTTAAATTTGGAATAGATATAGAACAGGCAAAAGATTAGGGGCACAAGGCTCAAATAGGTTAATTTATGCAGTACATGTCTTTGTAAATGTGTCACACTGTTTTTAGATGCTATAAAAAGAGATGCTATAAAAATCTGTGCCTAATCTTGGTCACAATTTACCATTAGTATGGAATGTTCGAGAATTGTTTTGTATAGGCAGAAAGTGATGCCTTTTCGTAAATTTCTCATCATTTATGATTTACCCAAATTACATTAGGATTTTGGATGTCCGACATCCTCTGTACCAGTTTGTAAAGATGAATAAGTAGCCATTTGGATAACTTAAAATTAAACTGACCCAGTAACAAATAGTGCAGATCATGATTAAGCTGCTCCCAAGGAGGCATTCAGTCTGAGTCTGCACTATTTGCTGAAGTTTGTCAGTCTAAATTCTTAGAGAAATTAGGGTATTTTCCAAAAGACAGTCTCAGAACAGTTTGAATCTTTTACTCTGCATGCTAGCGACTAATTCATGTTTACCAATGCAGTGGTCCAGAGAAGATGTGTAAATTTAAACGTTTTCAAGAATAGCTCTTTTATTTCTCCACTAAACCCTTTTCTGTGACAACTGCTTAGAATTGTCTATTCGAGACGATTCCAAAGAGTGGTCACAGTATAGGGTTTGGTGGAGAAATGGCAATTTTAGTAATTGGGTGCGCACCTTTATCTGTAGCCATGCCAATGACCCAAGATTTGATTTAGAGGAGACAACCAGTAACGAAGAATCTCAGGATCAGAACTGCTTGACTCATTGATGAAGAGAAATAAAAGTACAAAAATAAATAAGAATACAATAGAACGCCTAGACCGGATTTTTATTAACCCATTCCCTCATAGGCTATTTTTAGATCCAACCTCTTTGAATAAATCTACCAAAAAGGAGTATTTACTAGAGAAATTTTAGAATTTTCTAGTTTGAAACCATTGTGATAAAAAGAGCATTTGCTCCTATAGGAGTAAATGCTCTATTAATCACAATGGTTTCATAAAGTGAGGCGTAGAAAGGCGTATTTATGGAGGAAAGGGTTAAAAGACAAATTTCGTATTTTTTAGCCAGGTGGCTGCTTAATCCTGTTGGAGCTTTCTGCATGACTTTCAACCTGGATAAAGCTGCCACCTGTCTGAAAGACCAGTTTTGTTACTTATATACAGGAGCTGTCTGATCTGGGTCTAATGGGTTTTTTTATGAATTTTAGAGGTTTTAGCCTGACTGGGTCTATTGTCTTTACAATGGACATTTGCAGTAGGGAATTTGTTGAAATCTTACAGCTAAAATATTCCCCAAACAGACAAAATTCCCAATTTTAGGGGTATGGGTCATCTTTCCAAAATGGTGAAAAAAGCCGTACAGCAATTGCTCAGAGTCCAAAGAGTTGAGAGAAGCTTTTTTACGCATTGTTTTCTTGGATCCAAGCTGCTTTGAAATGGTTTACTCAGCAGTAACTCAGTAACTGTTTCCCCACAGGATCTAAGCTGTTTAACACTCGGGTCAATCATTCTTTGAAAACTTAATGATTTGAAAGTACAGTAGAACCTGACCTAAGTGACCTTATATTGACCTTATATTGATTGGCCACAGGAATCTTAAAAAGCAAGTGATTATATAACCCTTTCCCTGTTCCGTGTTTATTTCAAATTTCAATACCTCCTGAATATTCATTAACAAAATAGTTATAAAGATATATGGAAAGTGCAACATTGTAGACATTTTAGGTAGCAAAGAAACTGATCCATCAAATTCTATTAGCAAACAGAGAGACCCTGATCAGACGGCTTCTCTAGGAGCCGTCTGATCTGGGTCTACTCTGTTTGCAAATGCGTGAAAACACGTTTATATCAGGGAAAGGGATAATGCAGTGCAAAGATAATGCAGAAAGCTCTCTGCATTACTTTTGACCTGCATTAAGCTACCACCTGCCATACAGGCCCATAATTAAACCCCTTTTTAATGGCCACATTAGACAGGTTCTACTGTAAGTAGAAAAAAACCAAACCAGGTCATGGTTTTAGCAGACTTACTATTTTGAGCATGAGGAAGGTTAAACACTATCTAATGCATTTCCAAACCATAGGACAGAAAAAAGCATCAGTCACTGAAGCGAAAAATAAAAAACCCACACATTTTGAAACTTGACAAAACGACACTCTGAAGTATCGAGAGACTATGTTGTAAAATTAAGAGCACTTTCCTCATTGGGAGAAATTTTCCCCCTGCCAATCATGCAATACAATTAAGACATTGAGTCTCTGGCTGTATGAATTCCATTAAGAAATCACCATAAAAGCATATCATCAATTAAGTCTGGAGACTTGATGCCCCCCTGTTAATTTCATTTATCAATGTACGCTGTAGTAGATTCCTTTCTTTATGTGAAATGACAACAAAATCTCTTAGAGCACTGATGAAGAATTATGCAATGATCTTTCCTAGATTTGAGCTTTCCCCCTGGAAACACGTAGAACTTAAGGCATTAGTAGAAAATTTGGACATTTTAGAATATATCAGGACGGTAAGGTTTTAAGTTGCTATAGAAAAGGAACCAAGTGAATTCTAAATCATTGAATCATTTAAATAATGTCTGACAATTAATTGTTATATGGTTAAACATTTTCTACTAAATAAAAATATAAGCTTGACAAACCCAGTTCTGTTGAAAAGTAATCTGTTATACATATTTCTAATGAATGAAATAAAAAACATTTAACTTAATCCATGGAACGTGATTTGAGAAACATTAACTCTTTTTAGCTCACCAGAGCACAAAGTGCTTTGGGTGAGCTTTTGTGATCGCCTGATGTCCGTCCTCTACAAAAGTTATATGAATTATGCCCCTGTCTTCAAATGAGGCCCGCCACAGGGGTGGCCAGTTTTCTATAGAAACTTAGTGAAAACTTTGAAAATCTTCTCCTGATTGCGCAATATCAGGGTCATTAAGGCCCTCTTATTATGAGAAGTAGGACCTGTGTTCATTTGCAAACAGCTTGGATCCAGATGAGTCACCGATTAACTCATTCCCTCATATTGACGCCTTTTGATGCCTCTGTAAAAGTCACTTTTTGAAACCGTGATAAATAGAGCATTTGCTCCATAGGAGCAAATGTTCTATTTATCATAATGGTTTGAAAACTACACAATCCTAAAAAAATTCCTTTTTTTGCCTAATAAATGCTTTTTATTCCCCAAACGGTGGGCATATAGTAATCGCATTGTCCGTCCTTCCGTCCGTCTGTCCTTCCATCCGTCCGTCTGTCCTAAATTTCGTGTCCCTTCTAGTATAACTTTTATCTGTGAATGGATTTCAAAATAAACTGGCACAAATGTTCACCACACAAAGACAATGTGTCGCATTCAACTCCCTGGTCCATGGGTCAAAGGTCGAGGTCATCCTTCAGGGTCAAAGGTCTGGGGCATAGTGTTTCACAAACACATCTTGTTTTTAGGTAGATTGATTCAAAGAGGTTGGGTCTGAAAATAGCCTATGAGGTAATGAGTGATGTCTCGCCAGTCGGTCAGTAGCTCATCAAAAGCTTGTAATTTTGGCAGACCCATTACCTGATTGAAGCCATTGCAAACAGAGTAGACCCATATCAGACGGCTCTTGTAATAACTGTCTGATCAGGGTCTGCTGCTTGCTTATGGAATAATATAGATTCTTATTCTACAGTTTCAGCCATAGACAAAAATGCTTGTATTTGTATACAGTTAAAACTGCTGTAAGCATCCAGTTTAGGGAAGTGGCCAACTTTGCCGCTTATAGCAGGTGACCACTTAAACCTTTTCCTGTTAAATATTCATGTGAGAAATGACATCATGAATGTTTATTAGTTGAATTTTTATAATGTAAACTTTTTGAAAATTATTTGCATTGACAAAAATTATACAATCAGATCTAAATCATGTCAAAAGCAAACAGGGCAGACCCTGAGCAGATGGCTCCTGTAGGAGCTGTGTGATCTGGGTCAACTCTGTCTGCAAATGCATGAAAAAGTGTTTATGAAGGAAAAGATTAAACCAGGTGCAGGTTACACAGCATATTTTTGAGTTATAATCAAAGAGATATGTATTATATGATGTATACTGATAGATATTTGTAAAGACCGATCTGACCCAGTAATAATCACAAGCCATATCCAGTAAAGTGCCTTGCTTGTTGTACTTTAATCTGTTTGTCGCATATCCTTAGTCCCAGGCCCCTCGTTTGGGTAGTACACATGCCGCAAGTAGATAACGAAATTGCCAAACTTATAAATAACATGTTTAACCCTTTCCCTCATATAAACGTGTTTTCACGCATTTGCAAACAGAGTAGACCCAGATCAGACGGCTCCTAGAGGAGCTGTCTGATCAGGGTCTACTCTGTTTGCTAATAGAATTTCAAAGATCTGTGTCTTTACTTTCTAAAATGGCTACAATTTTCCACCTTCCATATATCTTTATAACTATTTTGTTAATGAATATTCAGTAGGTATTGAAATTTGGCCTAAATACAGAACAGGGAAAGGGTTAAATGACACAACTGGTTTCCCGAGTAGTCTGTTCGCTTACATGTACTAGTAGAGTGGAATTAGGAACTAGCTGGAATTGCATCGGTCACACATGATTTAAGATTTCCAGTGTCTCCGAGGAGGGTATTCTCAAGGTTAATATGATGTAAATAACTGACATGCTTTGCAAAAGAAAACGGCCATAATTCTATGATGGATCCAAACTGGATCATGACCATTAAAGAGACACAAAACTGTCACTATTAATGAAACCTTTTGTGGAAAATGGGAAAAAAGTAATAAAATGAATCCTTTTTACCCATTCCCTCATAGGCTATTTTTATGCCCCGGTGACGACAGTCAGGGGGCATTATGTTTTGCACCTGTTCATCCGTCTGTCTGTCTGTCCATCTATCCGTCCGTGCGTCATGCTTTGCTATAAAGTGTTATATGTCAGTAATTTCTACACTTATACACATGAAACTTCACATACACATCAATCACCATCTGTGCTATCATTTGGCACCCCACCCATGCTGCCCGCAAGCCCAAGGTCAAGGTCAAATGACTTGGAAATTTTACGTGCAGTTGGTTGTCACATTTACGTGCAGTTGGTTGTCAAAGTTTTTTCATTGACCTATATCTCCTTAATCACTGTAGCTCACAATTGCCATGGAATTGCATATACACATTAAACACCATCCATACTTTCATTGAGCACCCAGCCCAGGCTTCCCGCAAGCCCAAGGTCAAGGTCAAATGACTTGGAAATTTTACGTGCAGTTGGTTGTCACAGTTTTTTCATCGTCTTATATCTCCCTAACCACTGCAGCTATTTGCATGGAATTGCATATACACATTAAATACCATCTATACGTTCATTGCGGACCCAACCCATGTTGCCCGCAAGTCCAAGGTCAAATGACTTAGGAATTACTTGGAAATTTTACATGCAGTTGGTTGTCACATTTACGTGCAGTTGGTTGTCACAGGTTTTTCATCGTCTTATATCTCCCTAACCACTGTAGCTATTCGCATGGAATTGCATATACACATTAGATACCATCTATACTTTCATTGCACACCCAACCCATGCTGCCCGCAAGCCCAAGGTCAAGGTCAAATGATTAGAAATTTCATGTGCAGTTGGTTGTTGCAGTTTTTTCATCGTCTTATATCTCACTAATCGCTTTAGCTATTTTCATGGAATTGCATATACACATGAAACACCATCCATACTTTCATTACGCACCAAGCCCATGCTGCCCACAAGCCCAAGGTCAAGGTCAAAATGACTTAGGAATTTTACGTGCAGCCAGGCAAGCACCACCACGGGGGCATCGCTGTGTCTTACAGACACAATTTTCTAGTTAGATCTATCCTCAATGAATCTACTAAAAGGGAGCATTTACTACAGAAGAGGAAAATTTTAGAATTGTGTAGTTCTGAAACCATTGTGATAAATAGAGCATTTGCTCATTTTGCACATGTCCGTCAGTCTGTCCGTGTGTCACGCTTTTACATGCAGTTGGTTGTCGCTGTTTTTTCAAGTGTTATATGTCAGTAATTTCTACACTTATACACATGGAACTTCACATACACATTAACCCTTCGCTTGCTATTCATGTCAATATACCTACCTGTAAATAGTGAAGACCCAGATGAGACAGCTCCTGCAGGAGCTGTCTCATCAGGGTTTGCACTATTTACAAGTTGATTGTGCAACCAGTGCACTCCACAGCAGTGATTGCACAGCGAAATATGTGTACACAGTGAAGATATATGTAATTATACAACAGAGCATGGGTAAAGAAGGAGATGTGTATTTTAAAATTCATTTAAAATTCTGCAAGCGAAGGGTTAATCACCATCTGTGCTATCATTTGGCACCCCCTCCGTGCTTCCCGCAAGCCCAAGGTCGAGGTCAAATGACTTGGAAATTTTACGTGCAGTTGGTTGTCATATTTACATGCAGTTGGTTGTCACAGTTTTTTCATTGTCTTATATCTCAATAACGACTATAGCTATTGGCATGGAATTGCATATACACATTAAACACCATCCATACTTTCATTGCACACCCAGTGGTTGCTGCCCGAAAGCCCAAGGTCAAGGTCAAATGACTTTTACGTGCAGTTAGGCAGCACCACCACAGGGACATCGCTGTGTCTTACATACACAATTTTCTAGTTGTATAACACCTGGTTGCTTACGCCAGTATGTATATGCCATTTTGGATGAAACTGACAAGCAGCTGGCCACAGTAGGCAGTTGACCGTTTTTATCAGGTATAATATATGGAGTTTTTCATTGGGAAGTTCCTGGAGTGGCCGCTAACAGCAGTGTGTCCGCTGATACAAGGTGACCGTTGGATCTGGTTGGGCTGTATTATAATAAAAATTGGTCTAATATTCATGATGGCTTTATTTCTTACATGAATATTCATCAGCTAAATAAAACTCGGATAAACTCAGGGCATTGTGAAACAGCAGTCACTTTGAGTTTCTAGACTTCCATCACATTCACAGTCTCGGCCACTTTATGGTCTTTGTCATTTAACCCTTTATACCATGAATATTCATGTAAATAATTATTAACCCTTTTCCTGTTCTATGTTTATTCCAAATTTCAATACCTATTGAATATTCATGAATAAAATAGTTATAATGGAAGATGGAACATTGTAGCCATTTTAGAAACTAAGGAAAATAATCTATCAAATTCCATTAGCAAACAGAGCAGACCCTGATCAGACGGCTCCAATAGGAACCCTCTGATCTGAATCTACTTTGTTTGCAAATGTGTGAAAAGGCATTTATATGAAGGAATGGGTTAACTGAAGATTTTTAGTGGTACATTGAATAAAGGAATGTTTAATCATGACATGAACTGTATAATCAGATCTATATTATTTCATAAACACAATACAGTAAAACCTCTCTATAATGGCCAATAAATTACTTCAAATATTTTGTGTTAAAGGCAGGTGGCTGCTTAGAGCAAGGTGAAAGTAAAACAGAACGCTCCCATAGGAGTGTTCTGTTTTACTTTCACATTGCTTTAAGCAGCCACCTGCCCTAAATACCAACTGATTAACACAATTCAGTGGCCGTTATAGAGAGGTTTTACTGTACTCTGATCAGACGTATCCTATATGGGTCTACTCTGTTTGCAAAGGTGTTAAATGGCGTTTCTACCAGGAAAATGGTTAAAGTTTTACCAAGTATATTTAGACTTTGCAAGTAATATATTCTTATGGAATTAAAGTTTTACCAAGTATATTTAGACTTTGCAAGTAATATATTCTTATGGAATTCTTTCTTTATAATACAGTTGTGGAATTTATGTGTGGCTGCCATTTAAAACTGACAGAACAAAGAGAGTACAGTAAACCCCCTCTAATGCGACCACCTAAAAGAGGTATAATTCTCGGTCCTAGATGCAGGGGGTAGCTTAATACAGGACAAAAGTAATGCAGAAAGCTCCTAGACCTCTGCATTACTTTTGTCCTGCATTAAGCAACCACCTGCTTATATAGACACCCATGTTTATTCATTAAGTGGTCGCATTAGAGGGGGGTCTACTGTATCTGCATTAGTACGGTTGACATATATCAGGATGTCTACCAGCGGGATAATTACAACATATGGGTGGGCAGCAGAGGCGTTACTTACCAAAAACCCATCACACACACTTCCTTCATAAATGACAGCTAATAACATGGCTGTCTTCTGAGGAGGATAAAAAATCTCCATGTATATATTTTATTGAATAGGATTCATAGCATTTCAATTTCAAAACCGACTAATGGGCAGCATAAATTCATTACCTATCAATGCCCAATCTTTATGGCAGCATCCTTAAAAGGTTCTAATTGCTACTGCTGAGATCAGGGATCCATTCCTTGTCATTAAAATGCTATCCAAGTTCCCCCAGTGATATTAAGTGGATCGTATGACCAATTAAAACTCCAAAAACCACGCCATTGCCTCATGTGTGTTCGGTGAAATGAACTTTTATGTCCTTTCTTTAAGAACTTTACAGATAGTTTTGCAGAAGTAAAAGGATTTCAAATTTAATAAAGATGAGAGGTCCTCGTGTCTTTGTTTATCGGACCCAGGAGACTATGCATAAAGTGCATTAAGACCTTACTCAAGCTGTAAATAAAAAAGGGAGTGGAATTAGGCTCTTGATGTAGATATACTGAAAATACACTAATACCGTTATACTGCCAGATGAACTGAGGAAAATTCTAAGTGTTAAGTAAACTGCTCCTGTTTAATCTGGGTCTACACTATTTGCTGTTCATTGAATTTATTTAAGGTTATCAAAATGGTGCCAAACTGATATATTAAGCTGTACATACCAGTAGAGACAAAGATTTGGTGTCCTAGAATTTAGAGTAAATTGGTACACATCTTGTACTGTGCACATGAAAATTTGTTTGAAGCTAAATTTGTCAACCACAGCATTTAACTCTATTAGCGCTGAATTTTCAAATGGGCTATTCCAAATTTCAAACAGGTCAAGCTTACTATGAATATTCAAGGATGTTTTAAAGAAATGTATAACATTACAAACAGTCCAGACCCTTATGAGAGGGCTCCTCTAGGAGCTCTCTCATCTGGGTCTACACCGTTTGCAAAAGACATTAGTGACTCTTATGTGTCTCATAGGTAGAGGAGAGACACTAAGACAAAGCAAACTGCATTGAATCAGGTCAGTTACTACATTACAAGCAGCTTCTTTTCAGGGCCTGCATTATCTGGAATGGTCATAAAGAAATTATTGTAGTTGTCTCTAACAACATAAACAGATGTCCAGATAAATTAAAACATTTTCAAGAATAACTCCTGTATTTCTCCAACAAACTCTATGTTGTGACCACTCTTTAGAATCGTATCTTTGAGAGGATTCAAAAGAGTGGTCACAACACAGGGTTTGGTGGAGAAATGGCAGTCTTAGTATCGAAGTAAGCACATAAATTATCTGTTGCTCTGGATAAAACACTGTACATATATATATTTCCATTGCAATGTCTGATCTAGGATTATAATGTTAGCAATGCTTGAACATAGGTAAGAAGCATACTGCCTGATCAATCCTCCAAATTTCATATTTATTATACCCCTCACAAACGGGTATACTGGAGTCACGATGTCCGTCCGTCCGGCTTGTCTAGATCATAACTTCCAAAGTATAAAAGCTATTGACTTCAAACATCATATACAGATAGATCACATTGGCCGCAAGTGCAGTGCACAAGGTCCATAACTCTGTCTTCAGAATTTTTGGAGTTATTGCCCTTTGTTATTTTTCTCAAAATCTGGCTTGTCCAGATCATTACTTTCAAAGTATAAAAGCTATTGACTTCAAACTTCATATACAGATAAAACACATTGACCACAAGTGCAGTGTACAAGGTCCATAACTCTGTCTTCAGTATTTTTGGAATTATTGCCCTTTGTTATTATTGTCAAAATCTGGCTTGTTGTAATAAATGAAATTTTCTTCCGGAGCTTTTCTCTGTCATACCTCAACAAAACTTTTTTATACCCCCACAAACAAATATTGTTTTTGCCCAGTCTGTTGGTTGGTTTGTTGGTTTGTCCCCAACTTTAATATTGGTGATAATTTTGTAGCCATTGCACATACATACTTCAAACTTGGCATGCATGTGCAACTTATGGATACAAACATTTTTACGGGTGACTTATGAAGGTCAAGGTCATACATCAAGGTCAAAGGTCTGCATTCCTATGCTGTCACGTGGATTTCTATGCTATCATATGCATTCCTTTACTGTCATCTAGACTCCTATGCCGTCATATGTATTCCTATACATACACATTCCTTTGATGCTGCCTGGATTCTTATTATTGTAAACTGTAGAATCTGTCGTTTGGATTTATGTGCTGTCATTTGGATTATTACATCACCTGGCTGTATGATCCTGTAACACCTATTATAATGCTGTCACCAACATCTCTGTACTGTTGTCTTGATTCCTGGGCAGATACCTACATTTGTAGGCTTTAATGTTGTTTAACCCTTTCCTCCATAACTACGCCTTTCTACACCTCTGTAATAGTCATTTTCTGAAACCATTGTAATAAATAGAGCATTTGCTCCTATAGAGCAAATGCTCTATTTATCACAATGGTTTCTATATTACACAATTATAACATTTTCCTTTTCTCTATTAAATGCTCCTTTTCGGTAGATTCATTCAAAGAGGTTGGGTCTAAAAATAGCCTATGGAGGAAAGGGTTAATTTGCTGTCATTTTGATCCCTTGGCTCTTATATGGATTCTTACACCGTCATTTGAAATCCTTGGCTGTACCTTTATTACTATGCTGTCATCTTCATTCCTTGAATGGCTGTCATTTGTAGCCCTTGGCTGTCACTTAACCCTTTCCTCCATAAATACGTATTTCTACGCCTCTGTAATGAACACTTCTTGAAACCATTGATAAATAGAGCATTTGCTCCTATAGGAGAAAATGCTCTATTTATCACTGGTTTCAAACTACAAAATTCTAAAATTTTACTTTTCTCTAGTAAACACTCCTTTTGGGTAGATTCATTCAAAGAGGTTGGGTGTCTAAAAATAGCCTATGGAGGAAAGGGTTAAATAGCTAAGTAATATTATTATGTCTCCCCCCATATTTATATGGGGGAGACATATTGTTTTCGTGAGAGTTGTCTGTCCTACCGTCTGTCCGTCCGTCTGTCCGTCTGTCTGTCACACTTTTTGTCCGGACGATAACTTCAATATGCCTGATGCCAGTTGATTGAAACTTCATATATGGAAAGAGCATAATGAGAGGAAGTGTCATGCACAAGGTCCATAACTCTGGCTTCACTAATATTGGAGTTATTGCCCTTTGTAAAAAAAATCACACTTTTTTGTCCGGACGATAACTCCTATATGGCTCATGCCATTGGATTGAAACTTCATATATGGAAAGATCATGACGAGAGGAAGTGTCATGCACAAGGTCCATAACTCTGGCTTCACTAATATTGGAGTTATTGCCCTTTGTAAAAAATATCATAATTTTTTGTCCGGACAATAACTTCAATATGCCTGATGCCAGTTGATTGAAACTTCATATATGGAAAGAGCATAATGAGAGGAAGTGTCATGCACTAGGTACATAACTCTGGCTTCACTAATATAGGAGTTATTGCCCTTTGTAAAAAAAATCACACTTTTTATACCCCCACAAACAGAGTTTGAGGGGGGTATACTGGAATCAGCCTGTCGGTCGGTCGGGTGGTCGGTCGGTCGGTCCGGCGGTCGGTCTGTCTGCAAAATCTTGTACGGCGAACTCCTCCTTCAGTTTCAATCCGATTCACTTGACACTTGGCATGATTGTTAATCAGGAGTGGTAGATGTGCAAGACACAAATTTCAGGTCTCTGTGACCTTGACCTTGACCTTTGGCCTTGAAAATGGTCTTGAAATTGGCCGGCAAAAGCTTGTACTTTGAACTCCTCCTTCACATTCAACCTGATTCACTTGATACTTTGCATAAATGTTACTCAGGAGTAGTAGATGTACAAGACACAAATTTCAGGTCTCTGTGACCTTGACCTTGACGTTTGGCCTTGAAATTGGTCTTTAAATTGGCAGGCAAAATCTTGTACGGCGAACTCCTCCTTCACTTTAAACCTGATTCACTTGATACTTGGCATAAATGTTACTCAGGAGTAGTAGATGTGCAAGACACAAATTTCAGGTCTCTGTGACCTTGACCTTGACCTTTGGCCTTGAAATTGGTCTTGAAATTGGCAGACAAAATCTTGTACTTTGAACTCCTCCTTCAATTTCAACCTGATTCATTTGATACTTGACATAAATGTTACTCAGGAGTAGTAGATGTGCAAGACACAAAATTCAGGTCTCTGTGACCTTGACCTTGACCTTTGGTCTTGAAATTGGTCTTGAAATTGGCAGGCAAAATCTTGTACTTTGAACTCCTCCTTCAATTTCAACTTGATTCACTTGATACTTGGCATAAATGTTACTCAGGAGTAGTAGATGTGTAAGACACAAATTTCAGGTCTCTGTGACCTTGACCTTGACCTTTGGCCTTGAAATTGGTCTTGAAATTTGCAGACAAAATCTTGTACTTTGAACTCCTCCTTCACCTTCAACCTGATTCACTTGGTACTTGGCATAAATGTTACTCAGGAGTAGTAGATGTGCAAGACACAAATTTCAGGTCTCTGTGACCTTGACCGTTGGTCTTGAAGTTGGTCTTGAAATTGGCAGGCAAAATCTTGTACTGTGAACTCGTCCTTAACTTTCAACCTGATTCACTTGATACTTGGCATAAATGTTACTCAGGAATAGTAGATGTGCAAGACACAAATTAAAAATCTCTGTGGCCTTGACCTTTGGCCTTGAAATTGGTCTTAAAATTGGCAGGCAAAATCTTGTACTTTGAACTCCTCCTTCACTTTCAACCTGATTTACTTGATACTTGGCATAAATGTTACTCAGAAGTAGTAGATGTGTAAGACACAAATTTCAGGTCTCTGTGACCTTGACCTTGATCTTTGACCTTGAAATTGGCAGGCAAAATCTTGTACTTTGAACTCCTCCTTCAATTTCAACCTGATTCACTTGATACTTTGCATAAATTACAGAATTTTCTCTATTTGAACTTTGAGTATTTTTGTTCCTGTTACATGTTCAAAACTTGGATTTGCAATCAAAGCTGCCATGTGGGGGTATTCATCACCTTTAGTGATAGTTCTAGTTTGTCCAGACGATAACTTCTATATGGCTCATGCCATTGGATTGAAACTTCATATATGGAAAGATCATAACGAGAGGAAGTGTCATGCACAAGGTCCATAACTCTGGCTTCACTAATATTGGAGTTATTGCCCTTTGTAAAAAATATCACAATTTTTTGTCCGGATGATTACTCCTATGTGACACATGCCATTGGAGTGAAACTTCATACATGGAACGATCATGATAAGAGAAAGTGTCATGCATAAGATCCTTAACTCGAGCTTCAATAAATTTAGAGTTATTGCCCCTTGTACATTTGTTTAATTCTTTCTTGTCCGGACAATAACTCCTACATGGCTCTTGCCATCGTATTGAAACTTCATACATGGAAAGAGCATGATGAGAGAAAGTGTCATGAACAAGGGCCATAATTCTGGCTTCAATACTTTTGGAGTTATTGCCCTTTGTTACATTTTTTGGCCGATCAATAACTCCTGTTCGACTGATACTATTGGAATGACATTTTATTTTTGGAAAGAGGATGATGAAAGTAAGTGTCATGCACAAGGGCCATAAATCTGGTATCAGTATTTTTGGAGTTATTAGCTGTTATCATTTTCTTCTTGAAAAATGTAGTGTGGAAAACGCATAATGAGGGGAAGTATCATTCATCAAGACCATAACATTTTTAGTGATTTCCCTTTACATATTGTTTTTATTAGAGGGGAGACATCCGTTTTTTTGACAAAAACCTCTAGTTTAGATTCCTTTGCTGTTGTTTGGATTCCTGTGCTGTCAGTTGGATTCCTTGGCAGTCATTTGGGTTTCTGTCCTATATTGGAAGCCTTTGATTGCCATTTAGATGCTTTCCTTTGGATTATTATGCTTTCCTCTTGATTATTATGCTTTCCTTTGGATTACTGTGCTTTCCTATGGATTACTATGCTTTCCTCTTGATTATTATTACTATGCTTTCCACTGGATCACTCTTCTTGCTTTCATCTGTATTACTATGCTTTCCACCGGATTACTATGCTTTTCTCTGGATTGCTATGCTGTCATCAGGATACTTGTGCTGTCATCGGAATACCTATGCTGACATTGTGTCTTCTCTATTATGTCAGACCAACTGCAATAGTGTTTAGTGACACTCCTTTGTACTTGGCACTTGTGTTTCAAAAGCATTTCAAGTTGTGTCTGACAGCTGCACAAATTTCTCTTTCTGCATGCTGTCAGTATTGGAGAATTAACCCTTTCCCGCATATTGACGACTTTTGACGACTCTGTAGAAGTCACTTTATGAAACCATTGTGATAAATAGAGCATTTGCTCCTATAGGAGCAAATGCTCTATTTATCACAATGGTTTCAAACTACAAAATTCTAAAAAAAAATCCTTTTCTTTAGTTAATGATCCTTTTCGGTAGATTTATTCAAAGAGGTTGTATCTAAAAATAGCCTATACGGTAATGGGTTAACTGTCTCCCTGGTTAATATTCATTTAAGCAAATAATGATATCATGAATAATTACAACCTGAGGTTTAATGGTGGCATAATGTACACAGGGTGTTTTAACTCTGGCAGAAAATGTAGAATCAGATCTATAGTATAGCATAAGCAAACAGAGCAGACCCTGATCAGACAGCTCCTATAGAAGCTGTCTGATCTGGGTCTACTATGTTTGCAAATGTGTGAAAATGCGTTTAAATGAAATAAAGGGTTAAAGAGATTTTTACGCTTTTATCAGCCAAAGAAATAACACAGAAATTTACTATAGCAAAATTAGACTAATATAAGTCATGATCATATACCAGGTAATATTTTGTCTTCAATAGAAGTGAAAAGTAATATTTTTTAGCATATTTATAATGTTTTAATGAAATTTGGAAGACGAGTTTCTATCATTTGTTTATAACATTGTTTAACAAGCTATTAAGATTTCTCTTTTGGTGTTTTTTTGTTTTTCTTTTTTTAGGGAGTTGCTGAAATTAATAAGAAATTGTGCTAATTGCAGTTGAAAGTTGTGCCATTTGTATTGCCATTTTAATTCTTCATGTTTCACTTTGTAATTAACAAAAACGTCTAAATTGTCAATCGTTATGCCTGATTTAGTGCTGACACTGTGAACAAAAACAGACCCTTATAAATAATTAATGACAACGGCTCAGTGGCAAACTAAGCTAACTGCAGTCCTTAACCTTAAATATAAGCAGTTACAAAATGGATTCCTACAGTTTTCAACATAGATTATTTTCTATTTCTTTTTGAAAACAGAAAGTGAAACCGTTTGCATCCTGATATATGCTGTGTAACTTTGCATCTGGATCCACACTGTTTGGAATGAGCATCATGAATTGATCGTGTGGAATGTATTTACAATAGTTTGGCACATAGCTTTCTGTGTTTGTTTCATTACAAAAGCAGGAAGGTTGCATCTAACAGTTTCACAATTAAAATGTGTTTTATTGAGGTTTAACCAAGTCATAATTAATGTTTACAAAAACGAAAAACAATGAATTCTGAGAGAAAGCATTACGGATGTTTTTGTAACATGGCAGGCAAATTGAAACACAAAATTAGAATTAAAGGCTAAATGACTTAATGAGACTTTTGAAAATCTGAATCTTGACTCTGTTGTCAGTTTAGTAATTAGGAATCTCAGTGGGGTCTGGCTTGATCATTCAGTCTTCTTTATTTCCTTCTGATGGCTTGAAGAGGGAAAATGTTTCCATTGTTCGATTTAACTGCGTACACAGCACAATGTATGCAATAATAAACGTAACCTTAGATCCGCCAAGGCCTGGCTCCCCTAAATTCGTGTAAATGTCATAAAGCTTTGGATTATTTTTTGTGCCATGCAATTATGTCTTCGGGGGAACTATCAATATTAATTCCATTTGCCCGCTTCAAAGAATTATATGACGGAAACTCTTCATAAATTGGATTAAGTTGGAATAATTTTGTGTTTTCACTTTCTCCGATGGACTTGCTCCGAAAATGAATCATGGCAAAGACAGAGATATTCAGATTTTATCATCTTTTCATGTTAATTGAGAACTTTATAATGCCCCATCAGTCTCTCGTGACACATTTTGCAATTAAAATTGTGCAAAAGCAAAACAGGCCTTAATCCGATTGCATTCTTGACAAGGCGATCTTCCAAGCATAGGCTTGAGGTATGGGAAGATGAGTGGTCGGGGAGAGACACATTAATAACAGAAATACTGGTACTGATCTCTAAGCAGCCATTAGTACATACCCTGAGCTTCTGTAACAATAATAAACTCATCCATTTTCTAATGCAGGCTCAGTCCATTTAGTAATTTTGTAGCTTGGTATTGCATAATATTTTGAAGTCATATGGGACACTTTTAATAGAAAATGGTCTGAACAGCAGCCAACTTTTTGAGTTCAAGCTCTTGATACATACTTTTTCTTTTATGCTAATAGGTCTATGTACAAACATGTTATGTCAGAAACGATATGGATATATTGTTGAATTTTGGCTGTTTTGTCAAAATGGCAAGGAACATGAGAATCTAGTCAGTTATTCTATATTGGATCAGAATTGCATATAAGAGCATCTTTATTCTATGTAAATCAGTTATTTCTCAACTCAAATCTATCTTTTGGTTACTCATTAGAATTGCTATGGTTATATGATTCTAAAGAGTACCAGGCAACATATAGATTTTTGCATTGAAATAATAGAAATATGTCATCAGAGCTGTAGATAAAGGTGCGTACCCAAAAACTAAAATTGGCATTTCTCCAGATAAAGGTGCGTACTAAAAAACTAAAATCTTCATTTTTCCACCAAATCCTATAATGTGACCACTCTTCAGAATCGTCTCAAAGAGACGATTCTAAAGAGTGGTCACAGTATGGGGTTTGGTGGAGAAATAAATGAGCTATTCTTGAAAATGTATAATTTAAATTTACCCATCTTATCTGAACCTCTGTGTCATGGACATAAAACAAGTAGTAGCTTCACCCTTTCCCAGTTGAATATTCATGTGAAAAGTAATGAGATCATGAATATTTATTAGCTGAAGCTTAACCCTTTACTCCATGAATATTCATGTAAGAAATAGTGGCATCATGAATATTAATTGGATAAAAAAAATGAATGGCATATAAACACTTAGAAACTATAGAATCGGATCTATACTATTCCATAAGCAAACAGAGTAGACTCTGATCAGACGACTCCTATAGGAGCTGTCTGATCTGGGTCTACTCTGTTTGCAAAGGCGTAGAAAGGCATATTTATGGAGGAAAGGGTTAATATTTGCATATATGTATACAGAATGTTTTGGTATTGAAAGAAACTGTGGAGTAAGATCTATTATAATTCATAAGCAAACATTGCAGGGCCTGAACAGACAACTCCAACAGGAGCCGTCCGATCTGACAGGACAAAACTTATGTAGAAAGCTTCTGTAGGAACTTGCTTAATTACTTTTGCCTTGTATTAACACTACTCCATATATACGCCTTTTATGCATTTGCAAACAGAGTAGACCCAAATCAGACGGCTCCTACAGGGTCTGCTCTTGTTTGGATATGAAAATAATGTAGATTGGATTCAACAGTTTCTGCCATAGCAGAACATTTTGTGTTCATATGCCATTATAAAAATTCAGCCATTTAATATTCATGATGTTATCATTTCTTACATGAAATCTTCATGGAGTAAAGGGTTAAGCAACCACATGCTCTTAAAGACCCATACTGTGTTGGACACAAGTTACTAATGTCCTTTGCAAACAGTGTAGACCCAGATGAGATGGCTCCTAGTTAGTTTAAACATATTTTATTACTCATATTTTCACAGTTGTACATAATGCATTTTACAAATGACCACAATTAGATATACAAGTTAATTGGTTGGACCACATGTTCTTGTAACATTAGAAAAGGTCCTCCCCTAGAGGAACCCTCTCACCAGGGTCTGCACTGTTTGTCATGTTACACTTTTCTTTAGAAGAATCCCAAAATATTCACCATAAGCTTGACCTGTTTGAATTTTGGAATAGTCCAAGTCAGCGTTGTAGGGTCGCATTAGCAAGACCACTGTATAACACTTTTTGTCATTAATACTCCAATAAAAAAATAATTAGATATATTTGAACGCAGGAAATGTAGAATTGGATCTATATATAAAAAAAACTGAGTCGACCCTGATCAGACAGCTCCGATATGAGTCCAGTTGCTAGATGAGTTTGAATAACAAACAGTGCAGATCCTGATCAGAGGTTCTTCTAGAGGCCTTCTGATCTGGGTCTACACTGTTTGCAAGTGACAATGCATGCATGTCCTGCATTCAAAGGGTTATCTGGATTATTATAATCTCTCTTTTTCAGGTTTTACTGCCTTTTCAACACCCCCTCCCCACTAATTTCCTGACCATTCCAAAGTGTCCGTCTTACTTCTGTGCTGTGATAACAAAGTAAGTATAATTTGTCTTGGAGTTTAGACTTTGGGTAAGGAAGAACCCAGAGCAAAAGAACTAGCATTTTGCCTCTGGCACTTTTACCTCAGGCATTTTTCCTATATTGCTTACAGTAAAACCCCTCTAATGCGACCACTCAATGAATAAACATAGGTGTCTTTATAAGCAGGTGGTTGCTTAATGAAGGACAAAAGTAATGCAGAAAGCTCCTGTAGGAGTCCTGCATTAAGCTACCACCTGCCTTAACCATAATTATGTCTCCCCCGGGTTTATATGGGGGGTGGGGGGAGATATATTGGTTTCATGGTCTGTCTGTCCGTCACACTTTCTTGTCCGGACGATAACTTCAATATGCCTGATGCCACTTGATTAAAACTTCATATATGGAAAGAGCATAATGAGAGGAAGTGTCATGCACAAGGTCCATAACTCTGGCTTCACTTATATTGGGAGTTATTGCCCCTTGTAAAAAAAATCTTACTTTTTTGTCCAGATGATAACTTCTATATGGCTCATACCATTGGATTGAAACTTCATACATGGAAAGATCATGATGAGAGGAAGTGTCATGCCTAAGGTCCATAACTCTGGCTTCGCTAATATTGGAGTTATTGCCCATTGTAAATTTGTTCACACTTTTTTGTCCGGACAATATCTTTTATATGGCTCATTCCATTGTATTGAAACTTCATACATGGAAAGATCATGATGAGAGGAAGTGTCATGCCTAAGGTCCATAACTCTGGCTTCGCTAATATTGGAGTTATTGCCCATTGTAAATTTGTTCACACTTTTTTGTCCGGACAATATCTTTTATATGGCTCATACCATTGGATTGAAACTTCATACATGGAAAGATCATGATAAGAGGAAGTGTCATGCACAAGGTCCTTAACTCTGGCTTCACTAATATTGGAGTTATTGCCCCTTGTATATTTGTTTCACAGTTTTTTGTCTGGATGATAACTCCTACATGGCTCATGCCATGTTATTGAAACCTCATACATGGCAAGAGCATGATGAGAGAAAATGTCATGAACAAGGGCCATAACTCTGGCTTCAATACTTTTGGAGTTATTGCCCTTTCTTACATTTTTTTGTCCGATAAATAACTCCTGTTCTACTGATGCAATTAGAATGACATTTCATTTATGGAAAGAGCATGATGAAAGGAAGTGTCATGCACAAGGGAAATATCAGTACTTTTGGAGTTATAAGCTGTTCATTTTTTTCCTTGAAAAGTGTTGTGTGGAAAGCGTATAATTAGGGGAAGTATCATTCATCAAGTCCATTACTATGGTAGGAACATTTTTAGTTATTTCCCTTTACATATTGTTTCTATTAGAGTTATTTGTCTGTCTGTCTGTCACACATCTTGTCCGGTCGAGTTCTCATGTACAGAAATATGACAATAGATCGCAGTGTGTATGTGTGGGTGCGTGAGGTAGGGGGAAGACATCCGTTTTTGTGACAAAAGCCTCTAGTTATACCTCTTTTAGGTGGTCGCATTAGAGGGGATTTACTGTATTTTCCATTTTGCCTATCGCAATTTTATGTTCCATTTTTGAGATATCGAAAGTGATATTAACTTTCAGAAATGTAGTAGACAACAGTTTTTGAGTTTCCTGCAAAAATATTTAACACTTAGAACATGAGAAGCAAGTGCACTGTGATTTGTAAACAGTGAAGACCCAGATCAGAGGGCTCCCAGAGGAGCCCTCTGATCAGGGTCCACACTGTTTGTGATTCAAAATCCTCTCGCAAAGTTTACTTTTCATAAACAAGGATGGAACTATTCTACTCTGAAGATTTAGTGTTGAAAGGATTGAACCTTTCACATGTATGAGTAGCCTGACAAGGCTTACCCTCTACAGTAAAACCCCTATAAACTGGATGTTGAAATTAGTGAAATATCGGGATTGGAGACAAGTGGCAGCTTAAGCAGCCACCTGCTTAAAGGTATCTAAATTCTTCTACAAGAATTGAGGCTTATAGGTGTTCATTTTTAGCTCACCAGAGCACAAAGTGCTCAGGGTGAGCTTTTGTCATTGCCTGATGTCCGTCGTACGTCGGCGTCCGTCGTGCGGTGTGCGTCGTCCGTCGTCAACAATTTGAACCTTTAAAAATCTTCTCTGAATCTACAGGGTTCTCAGCTTTCATCTTTGGCACATAGCATCATCTGTAGGTCCTCTACAAAAGTTATATAAATTATACCCCTGGGGTCAAAATTGGCCCTGCCCCAGGGGTTTTCAGTTTTCAATAGAAACATAGAGTGAAAACTTTGAACATCATCTCCTCTAAAACTAAAAGGTCCTCAGCTTTCATATTTGGCACATAGCTTCAACTTCAGGGCTTCTACAAAAGTTATATAAATTATGCCCCTAGGGTCAAAATTGGTCCCACCCCAGGGATTTCCAGTTTTTTGTAGCTGACTGCCCATGGGATCACTAGTTATGCATAGGAAAAACTTTAAAAATATTCTTGTCAGAAACTACATGTCCCAGAGCTTAGATATTTGGTGTATAGATTTACTTAGCATAACTTTATGGTTTTTTATGGCTTTCGGAGCCATATAGCAGTCGGTCTCTTTACGGCAACGAGTTCACTTGTCTAGTGAACATGCGCAAGACAAAATAGTTTTCTTCAAGTCTGCACTAGTTTGGTTGTAAAATGTTCATGCATTTGTTTACTCTTCACGTATTTAATAATAATTCGCTGTGTAAGATAATTACTACTAATCTACACAAAGATAAACTTTTTAAAAGTCTTGAAAAAGCCTATATAGCATTCTACGACGTATAGATACAGATACAGAAGTTTAATAAACTCCAAAGAAGACGCGAACGAATATTTTTACCGTAGTTTTCGCAACACCTTGGCGTTCTAAAGCAGAAGGAATATAGTCGAGGTTTCCGATTGCATTTTTATACACATTCGTAACTGATTAGCATATAGACCTACATCTTCAGCCAATCAAACTGCCTTTTGCGTCGCATTCGGTCATTTCCGTTTGACCCGTACTCAAATTAGAAATAGGACGTTTCATAAAGGACAAGGTCAAAGAAATCTAAAATAATCAACCAATGAAATTCGGAATTCCCATATACACATGTATCACGCATCGAACAGCGTGTTTTGACTATGGCACCCAACCTCAACACAAGTCTTAAGTCTTACAAGCAGTAAAACCGTAAAAACACGGGGTTCTATCGGCTTATCAAAGTAAGTATTAACCATAGAATGTTTTCAACAGATATTCAATCAAATTATGTTCCAGCGTCAATAACAACTGTGAAAATAGAGCCTCTTCTATGTATCGTGTAACCGCCGAGTCGCCGACACTGTCGTTTGCTCAAGACGTTTGTGTCGTGTAAAAGCGAAAGTAGGTAGCAATTTGTTGAAATGTCTTTCCCAGATTACAACTCTACTTCAGACTGTAGTTCTGAATTTGAGTTTCATCAGGTTCCAAACAACTACCGTAACTGTATGTACATGTATGGATCTACTTAGTAATTAAAAATAAAAACAGTCTACCTTCAATTTGTAAGCAGACTACATTTATTCAAAATAAACGAGTGCTGACCATGGAAAAATAAATGTTATGTGTAAGAATTAGTTTAACAAGTATAACTTTGATGTTGTGCTTCAGTTTTTGCATCAGCTTTAGACATGAAATCATATTAATTGACCCTTTACTTCATGAATATTCATGTAAGAAATAATGACATCATGAATATAATTAAGATATTCTTTTGGCCATAGTAGAAACTAGAAGCATGTCTATATATAAACAGCAGATCATGAGATGGCTCCTTTTGTTTCAGTCTGTCATATTTTTATGCCCCCAATCAATTTGGGGGGGGGGGGGGGGGGGGGGGGGGGGGGGGGGGCTGATTTTGCGCTGTTTGTTGGCTTGGCTCAAACTTTAATGTTGGCAATAACTTTGTAGCCATTGCACATAGATCTACATACTTCAAACCTGGCATACCTGTGCAACTTACAGAGGCGAACATTTTTATTTATTTTTGGGGGTGGGGGGGGGGGGGGGGGTTGTTATTAAAATCAAGGTCATATACATTGTTACAGTTAAATGTCACATTACAGGTCAAATTTATATTATATTGGTCACAATCGGGGGCATAGTGTTTCACAAAAATGTGTTGTTATTAATACTTTTATCAATTCCAAGACGTTATTGTTATTAACTCCCCAATTTCTCCCCTTACACTTAAAGGCATTTCAAAAGGAATGTTGACCAATTAACCCCATGCTGTGTATTTTGAGAGCTGACTGTCAAGCATCTGATACACAAACTGATAAGGCGGGCTACCATCACAGAAGATCAATGTATAATTGCATAACTTTATCTCTTGTGGCTATGGACCTTGACTGGACACTGCAGGAGCACAACTGGATACTGTATATATAGGGGGGGGGGGGGTCATTTATATAAGGAGCTTTGAAATGCCTTTAACATCCATATCAAACCCGAAAGCCATTATGGCCATTCAGGCCTTTGATATAAGTATCATAGTTCTTGGGTTAAAATTGGCCCTGCCCTGTGTGTATAGACTTCTTCACATCAGAAACGACAGTCTAAAGGTTTCTCCTTAATATATCGGCCTGCAGAGCTGAGACCAGTCAGTGTGAGTTCTTATATAATCACCCTTAGCCTGATCAGTAGAGTAGAAATTGTGTTTAGACAAATAACACACACTCATTTAAGATTGAGAAAACTGTGGATAGTTCTCAATATGCAGAACACTCTTAAAGCTTTTTTTCATACCTATGCCCTGCATTAAGCTACCAGATATCAATATAGAGCATATCTGTTGTGAATTTCAGCTTAACTCTTTGCATGCTGGGTAATTTTGTCATCTGCTAAATTGTTGTCTGCAGCATATTCATAAGTTATCCTAACTACACACTTTCTTTCTAAGTTTTTCAGAAGTTCAGTCTCATTGACAAACAGTTTGGATATCAGATCAGGCCCCACATTATATTGGCCCTGATCTGGATCCAAACTGTTTGCATAGGTCATTAGTGGTGGGAGAATCCCACTACACACTTTCTTTCTAAGTTTTTCAGAAGTTCAGTCTCATTTACAAACAATTTGGATATCAGATCAGGCCCCACATTATAGGTCATTAGTGGTGGGAGAATCCGCCTCTATCATCCAAAGAATTAATACAAGTTCCAGTGGTCTATGCTCTATCCATTCTTTCACTACATTCTTTCAGCATCATGTTCAGGTCCTCTACAAAAGTGATATAAATTGTGTCCCTGGGGTCAAAATTGGCACCGCCCCTGGGGTGTTAAGTTTTCAATAGAAACATATGTGAAAACTTTGAAAATCTTCTCCTCTGATTGTCTGGTGAGCGATGTCAGGGCCATTCTGACCCTCTTGTTTTTCTTATTGATAGAGTTATGTCCCTTAAAAACGTTTTATCCCATTGTGGGGCTGTCATCTGTGTGTGGGGCTCTTCTTTCTCCAGCTATTGAACATCATACCAGAAAAATTCTGTTTGGACAAAGACAATTTTCTGTTTTCTCACAAAAACTTCATCCATTTATGTTACAAGTGATTAATTAGATTTTCCAGAAAAATATTGGTCTGGTATAATTGTTGCTATGGTAACCCTCTTTCTGATAATAATGACTATTCATTTCAATTGACTTTTTTTTAGGAAATATGTAGATAATAGGCAATGTAATAGGTCTTGTAGTAATTTGTGAGTTGTTTGGCTTATCTTATGATTTCCAGGATGCCTTTAGATTCTTTTGTAAATTGTACCAAACTAGCTACAATATGTAACATGGAAGTCTTTGAATGCTGAATTTTCAAAGTGGAATGGTCCATCATTGTTTAACCAGAGATGTATCATTTGGATGAAATATATCTGATACTGAATTTGCTTATAAGTGCCATTCAGGAGCTTGACTTAACCCTTTCCTCCATAAATATGCCTTTCTACGCCTTTGCATACAGAGTAGACCCAGATCAGACAGCTCCTATAGGAGCCATTTGATCAGGGTCTGCTCTGTTTGCTTAATATATAACTATTGATATGAGTTTCTGCCGTGATCAAAACATTGTGTGTCTTATGTGCTATTATAATAATTAATCTTCATTAATATTCATCACCTATATTCTAGTTCAACATGGACAGCCAGGGCATGATTTGTAACACTATAATGCACCTTGACAGAGTTATTTCCCTTTGAAAGCTGCAGGCAGAAAAGGCACTTGTATCTAATTGTGTAAGAAAGACACAGATCAGACACCTTTGTTCAAATACAGTAAAAACCATCTAAACCGGAATTCTAGTGGAGAAGAAATCTAGTGGCTGCTTAATGAAGGGTGAAAGTCATGCAGTAAGCTCCTCTAGGAGCTTTCTGCATGACTTTCACCCTGCATTAAGCTGGCACCTGTCTCCAAGGCCAATATTTTATACTAAATTTAATGTCTGGTTTAGAGGGGTTTTACTGTAGTGAGTGTGGTCTGGGTGTACTGTGTGATTAGTTTTCATACTGCTGGGTTTATTTGTTGTACTGACTGAAAGGACGCTCACTGTTTAACTCTCAACTTTATGAATATGCATTTAATGAGCTGGATCTTATAATGGTGTTTGAATACAATTTTTTATCATAGCATCAAAAAGAGGTGTCTCATTATTGGTCTGTAAGGCTGGTGGTAGCCTAATACAGGTCAAAAGTAATGCAGAAAGCTCCTGTAGGAGCTTTATGCATTACTTTTGCCCTGTATTAAGCAACCACCTGTTGTTTTAAGATTCTTATGTCCAATTAATATAAGGTCGCTCAAGACAGGTTCTACTGATAATTTGTCCCTTTATTCCATAAATCTGCCTTTCTACACCTTTGCAAACTGAGGTGACCCAATATGTCAGAGCCTTTTGATCAGGGTCTGCTCCGTTTGCTTATGATATAATACAGATATGATTGTACAGTTTCTGCCGTGCCCAAAGTTTCCTGTGCCCATGTGCTATTACAACAATTATTCATGATATTGTTCCTTACATGGGTGTTGATGGAGTAAATGGTTAACTCAATATCTATTACAGTAGAACCCCCCTTATGCGACCACTTAATAAATAAACATGGGAGTCTTTAGAAGCAGGTGGTTGCTTAATGCAGGACAAAAGTAATGCAGAAAACTCCTCTAGGAGCTTTCTGCATTACTTTTGTCCTGCATTAAGCTACCACCTGCATCTAGCACCCAGAAATATAGAATGCTATCAAATTGAGGCAAATTTTACATGCAGCATGACAAATGCAGGGCAAATAAGCTGGCAGGTATTTGCCCTTTGGATTTATGATGGACAAGAGGTTTAGTGTGATACCAGAGTTGGGATATTAGACAGTAACTCTGCAGAACAGTGTCTCTAGGGAGCAAAAACACGACTGTGACCATCATGCAGAACCCTGATATATATGTGCACAAAAGGCTTAACGTCTAGACAAGGAACGAGTGCTCGCACCTTCTGTCATTACGAGATTAATTTGTGACAAATCCAATCTTCTTTACAAACTAGCTGTGATCCTGCTCAACACATTGACTTAGTAAAATATCAGACTGAGCAGTACCCCTGTCTCCTTGATTATCAGAATGCCTTTTTTAATCCCTTTACTCCATTTTTAGCTCCACTTTTTCAAAAAGTGGAGCTATTGTCATGACCCTCTCGTCGGCGTCGGTGTCGGCGTCGGCGTTGGTTAACCTTTTTGTTAAGGTCCTTTTCTCAGAAACCATCAAAGATATTTGGTTCATATTTGGTATGTATGTTTACTATCACAAGTGGAACCCATTTCACAAGGATAGGTAACTCTAATATTAATTTTGCCATAGTTATGCCCCTTTTTCGACTTAGAATTTTCATTGTTGGTTAAGTTTTATGTTCAGGTCCATGTCTCAGAAACTGTCAAAGATATTTGGTTCATCTTTGGTATACATATTAACTATCACAAGGGGAACCCATTTCACAAGGGTAGGTAACCCTAAAATTAATTTTGCCATAGTTATGCCCCTTTTTCGACTTACAATTTTCATTGTTGGTTAAGTTTTATGTTCAGGTCCATGTCTCAGAAACTGTCCAAGATATTTGGTTCATCTTTGGTATACATATTAACTATTACAAGGGGGACCCATTTCACAAGGGTAGGTAACCCTAAAATTAATTTTGCTGTTGTTATCTCCCCTTTCTGACTTAGACTTCCACTACACTATCCAGCACTAAAGAAAGTGGAGCGCGCTGTCTGCGGATAGCTCTTGTTCTAATGTGTTTGCAAACAGAGTAGACCCAGATCTTATGGCTTCTGTAGGTTGGTTCCCAACTTTAACATTGGCGATAATTTTGTCGCCATTGCACATGCATACTTCAAAGTTGGCATGCGTGTGCAACTTATGGAGGTGAACATTTTTAGGGGTGACTGATTAAGGTCAAGGTCATAATCAAGGTCAAAGGTCATATTGGGGGCATAGCGTTTCACAAACACATCTTGTTAATTATAAACATTTAATGACTAATTATTTGATTTTTTTTATACAACAAGTGAATACATAGCTATGCCAAATAGTGTAGAATCGAATCTAAGAATCCTATGAGCAGACCCTGATCAGAAGGCTCTTACACGAGCTGTCTGATCTGGGTCTACTTTGTTTGCAAAGGTGTCAAAAGACTTGTCTATGGAGCAAAGGGTTAAATTATTTGCCTGCTGTAGTACTAATTATTCATTTATGGGACATTTTGGTAGCCTATTGGAAATTTAGTTGTGAACAACAGTTGAATAGATGTTAACTCCTTCCCTCATATAAACGTGTTTTCATGCATTTGCAAACAGAATAGACCCAGACCAGACAGCTCCTAGAGGAGCCGTCTGATCAGGGCCTCCTCTGTTTGCTAATAGAATTAGATAGATCTGTTTCTTTGCTTTCTAAAATATCTACAATGTTCCACCTTCCATATTTCTTTATAACTATTTTGTCAATGAATATTCAGTAGGTATTGAAATTTCGAATAACTATAGAACAGGGAAAGGGTTAACTGATGTTGAGTGAGTGAGTGAGCTTAACCTTTTACCAACTGATGTTGAGTGAGTGAGTGAGCTTAACCTTTTACCTGATATAGACACCTTTTTATACGCCCGAAGGGACGTATTATGGTATGGCGCATGTCGTCCGTCCGTCCGTCTGTCCGTCCGTCCGCACTCACCAAAGGGTAGTTGTGTGACTTTTTCTAACTAGTCGCACAAGTAAAATCATTAACCTGGCCATCTCTTGTGACATTAACCTGGCCATTTCTTGTGACATTAACCTGGCCAGTTGTGGGACATAGGTTTAGGGTTAGGGTTAGCTTCCAGATCATTCTTTTACAAAGTTAGAGCCAAAAATAGTTTTTCTTGTGGGACTAGTCCCACAAGAAAAGATCAAAGGAAAAAGTCACACAACTACCCATTTGTTAGCATGTCCGTCTGTCCGTCCGTCCGTTAGCAATTTCTTGTGCAACTAACTCCTCCTTTATTTTTCAACATAATTTCTTCAAACTTTCAGGAATGATAGATACTGATGTGTAGTTGTGCATATCAGTGAGATAACTCTCATATCATTTTTCATTCTGGAGTTATTGCCCTTTGATAGTTTCGGGTAGCAATTTCTTGTGCAACTAACTCCTCCTTTATTTTTCAACATAATTTTATAGAACAGCCTTCGGGCGTATATTGCCCCGTCTTGCGGTGCTCTTGTTTATATCTTTGCAAACAGAGTAGGTCCTGATACAATGGCTCCTGAACTCAGAGTAGGCCGAGATCAAATGGCTCCAGACCTCTGGCATCCAGGTTGTTGTGGTCGTTGTTGTCCGGAAATCTTATGAAACTTTAAACACTTGTTCATCATCACAGGGGCTACAATCTGACCAAGGGTCATAACTCTGTAAAAATATATTTCAAAATTATGCCCCTGTATGGACTTAGGAAAGACTTGGCTTTGTATTTTTACAACAGTCATAAGATGTAAAAGCTTAGCTTTGTAGCTTGGTGACACAGTCATGGGATGTAAAAGCCAGAGGTCCAGATAAGATGCGTAAATTCAAACATTTTCAAGAATAGCTCCTTTATTTCTCCACCAAACCCTATACTGTGACCACTCTTTAGATTCTAAAGAGTGATCACAGTATAGGGTTTGGTGGAGAAATAACAGATTTGAATAGTTGTGTACGCGCCTTTATCTGTAGTTCTGAAAAGCTTAGCATACAATCATGGTATTTAGAAGCTTAGTTTTGTATAGCTTAGATTTGTAATTTGACAACAGCCATATGGGTTGTACAAACTTAGTCATGTGTTTTGACATCAAAGCCATGAGATGTAAAAGCTTATGGTAACTGTGTATTTTGACAATACGGAGGATGTCCGATGATTAATAGCTGACTGTATAATTGTGCAAAAAGCAAATCACAAAAAACCACATTCTGTGCTTGTTATACTTACAGAAAATTGGGGGAGATCCTATGAAATTAAATCAAAGCCCCAATCAATGTGAATATCTATAATTGGGAAATGACTAATCACGATCGGTCGAGATAAATTAGATTTTAAACTACCAGAATAAGCAAGCAAATCTTGTCTGTAGTGTATTCTGTTTCTGAGATAACATAGGGGAGAAGGAACATCATGAAATTAGCAATGCTCATGAGAAAGAAAAAATGTGGAAGCATTCTTTGTCATGTTTTCTACAATTAAAGACTGACATAGACGTGACGAGGCGCGATCTTCCGCTCAGAGAGACTACAATTTGATTAATGCCATTTTAGCAGAAAATGCTTTTGTTAATTAACAAATAGCATTGTCTTCAGACTTCTTGAGTTGTATGCGTGGAAAATTTCAATTCTGCACAGTTTTTTGTTTTGTTTTGTGGAATTTTAAATTTCATTACAGTTCACAGCTTCTTCGAAATGACAGTTTAAGTGATTTAAGTTGTAAATGTGAATATGAAGGCCTTGATAAATGGTGCTGTTTGATGCTTGTAAAGCCATGAGTCTGAACTTTGATCACTGGTTATGGTTTAACTCTATCCCTTATCTTAGTGGTTTTTCATGCCTTCGCAAACAGAGTAGACCCAGATCAGACTGCTCCTGGTCAGGGTCTGCTCTGATTGCTTATGACATGATAATAGATCTGATTCTTCAAGTTTTGACAAAGCAAAAACTTCTTGAAAAGTTAACATAATAAGAATTCAACTAATGAATATTATTCATGATGTTATTATATCTTACATGAATATTGAACAGGCAAAGAGTTACATTAGTAATTCATTCATAATCCCTGTTTTACTAATAATGGAAGCTGATACTGTTGGTTTAATTGTATTGTTATTGCAAAGAATGACCATTACTTGACCCTTTCCTTGTTGCATATTCATGTTAGAAATAATGACATCAAGGATGGCATTTATACACAGGATGTTTTGGTATTGATAAAAACTGTAGAATCAGATCTTTGTTATTCTGCAAGCAAACACAGCAGACCCTAATCAGATGGCTCCTAAAAGGTCCGAGTGATCTGATATGGTCTGCAGTTTATCATTCAAAATCCTGTCACAAATTATACCTTTTCATAATTTATAGACTCTATCGTTAACTAATGATTGACCATTCCACTATGAGAGTTTAGTATTTAACTCTTTTCCTTATTATACCCCCGCAAATGAAGTTTGAGAGGGGATATATAAGGGTCAGTGTGTTGGTCGGATGGTCGGTTGGTCTGTCTGTGGCACAACCTGGCACAAGTCTTGTTTAGTGATAGTTTTAGTTCAAAATTTCAATACCTGAATATTCAAGGACAAAATAGTTATAATGAAATATGAAAGGTGGAACATTTTAGCCATTTTAGAAACTAAAGAAATATCTCAAATTCCATTAGCAAACAGAGCAGACCCTTATCAGACGGCTCCTATAGGAGTGGTCTGATCTGGGTCTACTCAGTTTGCAAATGCATGAAAAGCGTGTATTGGAAGGAAAGGGTTAAGAACAGTATTAGCCCATTCCCTCATAGACTAATTTTAGATACAACCTCTTTGAATAAATTTACTGAAAAGGAGCATTAACTAGAAAAAAGGGACAAAAAATTAGAACTGTGTAGTTTTGAAACCATTGTGGTAAATAGAACATTTGCTTCATAGGTCAGTGTGGGCATCAAGTATGGAGGTTATGAGTTTATTCCACAATAGAGAAATTCCAAAATTTATTAAGCTAAGCAGCTTGAGCTCAGAATTAAAAGGATAGTGCTAGGACTGGTCGGCCAAGTGTCAAAATAACGTGACTGGATGTGGTACCATGCTATCATCTTATCTGCAGTCTGCTATCATTTTGAAGGCAACACTATATCCATTTCAAGAAGACACTGGTTCCATATGGCTTTAACCTTTTCCTTCATATAAACACATTTTAACGCATTTGCAAACAGAGTAGACCTAGATCAGATGGCTCCTACAGGAGCCGTCTGATTAGGGTTTGCTCTGTTTGCTTTTGGAATTTGAAAGATCTGTTCCACTTTTTTTACTTTCTAAATTGGCTACAATGGTTTCACTATAATTATTTTGTCCATGAATAGTCAGTATATATTGAAATTTGGAATAAACATAGAACAGGGAAAGGGTTAAAGCAATACTGGCTCACACACAGTATTATAGATACTTTGTACAGACCTAGGCCGACTACATTTTATTATATATAAGACATTCCCTGCAAAGTGCATGTGTTTCAAATATATTGATAATGGCTAACAGCCAGAGACTATATTTTGAAAACTTATCTCTTGATAGATCCAAACCATTGCAGATATTTCTTGTAAAGTCTCTCTAAATGCACATTAAGACAAGTCTATGGAATGTACTTATCTTTCGCAGTAATACTAGGACTGTAACAATTCTGCTGAGGATTCAGTTATAATGAGAACTAGTATACTGAGAAACAATAACACCGAGGACTATCCAGTAACACTGAGGACTTTAACAGTAACACTTTAGACTGTAACAATAACATTGAGACTATAACAGTAACAAGTGGAATGTAATAGTAACACTGAGGACTATACAAGTAACACTGAAGACTGTAACAGTAACACTGAGGACTGTAACAGTAACACTGAGGACTGTAATAGTAACACTGAGGACTGTAACAGTAACACTGAGGACTGTAACAGTAACACTGAGGACTGTAACAGTAACACTGAGGACTGTAACAGTAACACTGAGGACTGTAACAATAACACTGAAGACTGTAACAGTAACACTGAGGACTATAATAGTAACACTGAGGACTATAATAGTAACACTGAGGACTGTAATAGTAACACTGAGGACTATACAAGTAACACTGAAGACTGTAACAATAACACTGAGGACTGTAACAGTAACACTGAGGACTGTAACAGTAACACTGAGGACTGTAACAGTAACACTGAGGACTGTAACAATAACACTGAGGACTATACAAGTAACACTGAGGACTGTAATAGTAACACTGAGGACTGTAACAGTAACACTGAAGACTGTAACAATAACACTGAGGACTGTAATAGTAACACTGAGGACTGTAACAGTAACACTGAAGACTGTAACAATAACACTGAGGACTGTAACAGTAACACTGAGGACTGTACCAATAACACTGAGACTATAGCAGTAACACTGAGGACTGTAACAGTAACACTGAGGACTGTAATAGTAACACTGAGGACTGTAACAGTAACACTGAAGACTGTAACAATAACACTGAAGACTGTAACAATAACACTGAGGACTGTAACAGTAACACTGAAGACTATAACAGTAACACTGAGGACTGTAACAGTAACACTGAAGACTATAACAGTAACACTGAGGACTGTAACAGTAACACTGAAGACTATAACAGTAACACTGAGGACTGTAACAGTAACACTGAAGACTATAACAGTAACACTGAGGACTATAACAGTAACACTGAAGACTATAACAGTAACACTGAGGACTATAACAGTAACACTGAAGACTATAACAGTAACACTGAGGACTGTAACAGTAACACTTAGGACTGTAACAGTAACACTGAGGACTGTAATAGTAACACTGAAGACTGTAACAGTAACACTGAGGACTATAACAATAACACTGAAGACTGTAACAGTAACACTGAGGACTGTAACAGTAACACTGAGGACTATACAAGTAACACTGAAGACTGTAATAGTAACACTGAGGACTGTAACAGTAACACTGAGGACTATAACAGTAACACTGAGGACTGTAACAGTAACACTGAGGACTATAACAGTAACACTGAGGACTGTAATAGTAACACTGAAGACTGTAACAGTAACACTGAGGACTATAACAATAACACTGAAGACTGTAACAGTAACACTGAGGACTGTAACAGTAACACTGAGGACTGTAATAGTAACACTGAGGACTGTAACAGTAACACTGAAGACTGTAACAATAACACTGAGGACTGTAACAGTAACACTGAGACTATAGCAGTAACACTGAGGACTGTAACAATAACACTGAGACTATAGCAGTAACACTGAGGACTGTAACAATAACACTGAGGACTGAAACAATAACACTGAAGACTGTAACAGTAACACTGAGGACTGTAACAGTAACACTGAGGACCGTAATAGTAACACTGAGGACTGTAATAGTAACACTGAGGACTATAACAGTAACACTGAGGACTGTAATAGTAACACTGAAGACTGTAATAGTAACACTGAGGACTGTAATAGTAACACTGAGGACTATAACAGTAACACTGAGGACTGTAACAATAACACTGAGGACTGTAACAGTAACACTGAGGACTGTAATAGTAACACTTAAGACTGTAACAGTAACACTGAGGACTGTAATAGTTAACACTGAGGACTATAACAGTAACACTTAAGACTGTAACAATAACACTGAGACTATAGCAGTAACACTGAGGACTATAACAGTAACGCTTAAGACTGTAACAGTAACACTGAGGACTGTAATAGTAACACTGAGACTATAGCAGTTACACTGAGGACCGTAATAGTAACACTGAGGACTATAACAGTAACATTGAGGACTATAACAGTAACACTTAAGACTGTAACAATAACACTGAGACTATAGCAGTTACACTGAGGACCGTAATAGTAACACTGAGGACTATAACGGTAACACTGAGGACTGTAATAGTAACACTGAAGACTATAGCAGTAACACTTAAGACTGTAACAGTAACACTTAGGACTGTAATAGTAACACTGATGACTATAGCAGTAACACTTAAGACTGTAACAGTAACACTTAAGACTGTAACAGTAACACTTAGGACTGTAATAGTAACACTGATGACTATAGCAGTAACACGTAAGACTTATTTACTAAGGATGACTAACATACTGACGACTGTAACAGTAAAACTGATGACTCATATATTGAAGACTGAAGACTGTAACAGCAACACTGGGGTTTGATATAACGAGGACTATGATGGTAATAATGTGGACTATAACAGTATAACTGAGGACAAGTGTACTGGAGACTGTAACAATAACACTGAGGACTAGTATACTAATGACTATGATGGTAATACTGAGGACTATAACAGTAAAACTGAGGACAAGTGTACTGGGGTGTAACACTGAGGACTAGTGTATTAAGGACTATGATGGTAATACTGAGGACAATGATACTGTTACAGTATACTGAGGACTACTGCACTAATTCTTAGGATGAGTAGCTTAACACTGAGAATTGTTACAGTGATACTAAAGGTCTGTTACATTAATACTGAGGACAATTTCAGTTCAACTTGTACATTAACACTAAGGACTGCTCCAGTAATACTGTTTAGAATTACATTAGTACTGAGGACTGTTACTGTAGTCCTGAGCACTACAGTAGAACCTCTCTATAACGGCCACTAAATTGTGTTAATTAGTTGGTATTTAGGGCAGATGGCTGCTTAAAGCAAGGTGAAAGTAAAACAGAACGCTCCCATAGGATTAGTATTACTGCAGAGCTCCGGATAAGATGTGTAAATTAAAATATTTTCAAGTATAACTTCTTTATTTCTCCACCAAACCCTAAGAGACGCTTCTAAAGAGTGGTCACAACAGGGTTTGGTGGAGAAATGACGGTTTTAGTATTTGAGTATGCATGTTTATCTGTAGCTCAGTTACTGCACTGGTCCTCAATGTTTATGTATTATTACAAAGTATTGCTTTATTTTCCTCAATACTACTAACTCGTAGCCCTTTAACCCTTTCCTTCATAAATACGCCTTTCTACACCTCTGTAAAAATAACCTGTTGAAACCATTGTGATAAATAGAGCATCAAAATTCTAAAAAAATTCTTTTCTCTAGTTAATGCTCCTTTTCAGGTAGATTTATTCAAAGTGGTTAGATGTAAAAATAGCCTACGGAGGAAAGGGTTAAATTTCCATTGTAGTCCGTAATGAGGACCTTTACAGTAATACTGAAGACTGTTACTGTGATACACATGGCCTTTAGAGTAATAAAGAGGATGTTTGCAGTAGTACTGAGTACAGTTACAGTAACACTTATTACTATATCAGCAATACTAAGGACACATTGCACTGATACTGAGTACTATTACAGAAATACTGGGGACTATTACAGTGATAATAAGGCTTGCGTTTGAAAACAGAGTAGACCCAGATCAGATGGCTCCTATTATAAGGAGCTGTTTGACCAGGGTGTACTCTTGTTTGCTAGTGCAATTTGAAAGATGTGCCTTTATTTTATAAAATGGCTTTAATGTTCTACCTTCCGTGGGGCCTCCGTGGCCGAGTGGTTATGGTCTTTGACTGACAATCGCTTAGCCCCTCCTTAGCTGTGGTTCAAAACCCGGTCTGGGCATTTGGATTTTTCATGTGAGGAGGCCTTCCAGCTGGCTTGCTGAAGGTTGGTGGTTCTACTCGGATGTTCTTCTGTGCACGAAACAATGTGATTTGTCGTGCACGTAGAAACCTCTGGGGTCTTCCTCCACCAGTAAATAGCTGGACGTCGTGATATAACTGAATACTGTTAAAGCGATGTAAAACCCAATAAAAACCAAACTACCTTCCGTATTTCATTATAACTATTTTGTCCATGAATATTCAGTACATATTGAAATTTTGAATAGAATAGAAAGTTTTTTATTATAGTGACATGTGATTTACAAATGCAAAACCAAATCAAAATTATAAACTGCACCCGGCCCCATGGGCCTATATGTCACCTTCACACTTATTTGTAATAAACATATATATATATATAAAAGTCGTAAATATATACATAAATGGAATAAATATTGAACAGGGAAAGTTTTAATACTGAGGACTGTTACAGTAATACTAATGACATACAGTAACACTGAGGACTTTTATAGTGATACTAAGGACTGATGTACTGACCTATAATGAGCAAAGCTAAGTACCGGCCAATTTTAACTCGATCTGTTTTGAAGAAATCATGAGCTATTATCGTAACCCTGGCGTTCGCGTTGTCGTTGTCGTCGTCCGATAACTTAACATTGACCATAACTTCTTCAATTTTTTATTTACAACCTTCATTTTTGATATGCATGTTCATCTTGACAATGCCGACAGACGAGCGTTCGCACCCGCTTGCGGTGCTCTTGTTAACCCTTATAATGTTGAATTTTCAAATTGGAATGGCCTAGGAGCACTCTGATTTGGGTCTACACTTTTTGCATATGCCAGTGCATGGGTGCCTCACTGAACAAGCACACTTTAAACTTTTTAGCTGTAGAAAAGTAACATTGTGTTATAATCTTTATCAGTAATTTCAAGACTGCTATGTATTTAATTCTCAAAGGATGTTTTTCTTGAATTTCTGTTCTAAAGCTTTCTTGTTGTTGCATTCACCCCTATATCTAATAACTGGGTGTTTTTGTAAACAGTAGACCAGTACCAGACAACTGCTATAGGGTATGTTGTGCTTGCTTATATGTTAAAGAACTGATTGTCTAGTTGGCCAGGGTAATACATTTTCTTATTTCAATTTTTATGAAACAGGAATTGAATTAATATATATTCATAATTGGCAAGGTCTTGCATGAATGGTCATTAAGTAAAGCCATTTGGTCAAAGGGAGATAAGTCTAAACTGGTTTAAATGTTAAACAGCATGTGCTTATATGAAGACAGACGAGAGATATAAGACTATGGATAGTATTTGGCTTCATATGATTTTGACAGTAAATAACAGTAAATGTTGAACAAGTTGAAATAAAAGTGGAAAAACAGTCAAAGTTTAAATAAAACCATAATAGAAGGGAAAGCACTCTCTGAGACGTTTCATTGAGTGACACTACCTCTGTCTTGTATAAATATGCCAATTAACCCGTTATCAGATGAATATTCATGTAAAAAGTGTGTATTAAGATCTATATTATTCCTTCAGGGTCTGCATAGTTTGCAAAGGCATCAAAGTGTCTTATGAGGTAAAGGGTAAATTGACATTCCTATAAGGCTCAGATGTGTACAGGATGCAGACAAACCAACACTGAATATTTAAAGTGTTTAACCCTTTCCTCCATGAATATGTGAAAAATAATGATGTCACGAATATTAAATATAATTGTGTTACATTAGCATATGGACACAGGAAATATTTTGGCCATGGCAGAAACTGTAGAATCAGATCTTTATTATATTGTAAGCAAACTGAGTAGACCCTGATCAGACAGCTCCTATAGGAGCCATCTGATCTGGGTCTTCTCTGTTTTGCAAATGCGTGAAAATGCGTTTATATGACGGAAAGGGTTAACTAATGGTCCAATCAGTTTGAAAGGCTTAAACTTGTGAGATGACAATGAATGACCAACAGTGCAGACCCTGATCAGACGACTCCTTTAAAGGCTCTCTTATCTGGGTCTACACTGTTTGCAAATGCTGATGCAACAGTGACATTGATATTTGTAGACCCTCTTTATAGCAAATAAGTAGTGATGATCATTAAGCAGGTTAACCCATTACCTCATAGGCTATTTTAGATCCAACCACTTTGAATAAATCTACCGAAAAGGAGCATTAATTAGAGAAAAGGAAAAAATTTGAATTTTGTAGTTTGAAACCATTGTGATAAATAGAGCATTTGCTCGTATAGGAGCAAATGCTCTATTTCTCACAATGGTTTCACAAAGTGACTTTTACAGAGTCGTCAAAAGTCGTCAATACGAGGGAATGGGTTAATACTGAACAAAAGTAATTGAAGTTTCTATATCCTGCATTAAGCTACCATAAGCCCCCGGAGTTAGACCTCTTTTGAGTGGTCATTGTAGATAGTTTCGCTTGTAACATGAAACCTTTACCTAATAGATACGCCTTCTAACACCTTTACAAACAGACTAGATCCCGGAGCCGTCTGATCAGGATCTACTGTTTTCTTATGAAGCAATATAGATCTACTTCTACAGTGTCTGCCACAGGCAAATATTGTTTTCAGCTAGATAATATTCATGATGACATCATTTCTCACATGAATATAACACTTTACTTCATATAAACGCCTTTTCAGGTGTTTGCAAACAAAGTAGACCCAGATCAGACAGCTGTAGGAACCGTCTGATCAAGGTCTGCTCGGTTTGCTTATGATATAATAAGGTCTGATTTTGCAGTTTCTGCTTGAGCCAAATTGTCTTGCATTCAAGTAATCTAATTAATATTCATGATGTCATTATTTCGAATATTGAACAGGAAAAGGGTTAAGCAAATGTTTATCAAGGTCTTTGTTTGAGGAGCTACAGGGTTTATGGTACTGTCAGATCACACAAGGAAATTAAATGAGTTATTTGATAATAAAAACTTTCCTCAAGTGTCTTCAGAGGATAATTTGTGGGTAGAAATTTGATAGCTGATACCCTATGGCTTTTAGGAGTTTAAATTTGCATAAATAAATTTAGGTGTGACACCCGGGATTGGTTTGTCGGGATAATTAAAATGTGACAGAGTATGGCGAGGGTTGTATGTAGGGTAGGTGTGTGGACTCTCTTGCTCATTACTGCCAACAGGTGTTATGTTTCCGGCTATTCATCCTATAGTAATTACACCAATTATATCACAAAAATGTTTACCCTTCTCTCCTGAGAAAAAATAATGTCACCTTAAATTTGGATCAGGTTCAGTGTTAACTACTTCCAATTCGATAAAGCTGATGATTAAATATTGAATAAGAGTCAAACAGCTTGGATCCTGATGAGACGCCAAGTTACTCGGTGTCTCATCTGGATCCAAGCTGTTTGCAAATGCGAGTCAGGTCGCGGAAAGAGAGAGAAGGGTTAATGAATAATGGTCCTGGGAGAAAGGGTAGGTGTCCTCTTAACCGTTATATTGCTAAGCACGACCTGAAACGCATTTGCGAAGAGCTTGGATCCAGATGAGATGCTGAGTAATTAGGCATCTCATCAGGATCCAAGCTTTTTCACATTTGGACAGTTATCTCTCAAAAGCTTGAATGAATCAGATGTAAGGAAAAATTACATCAGTTCAGCGTTTTAGCAGACAACAAATTTCTTCCCGATGAAAATGGTTAATGAATGTGATGGTCTAGGGAGAAAGAATACATTTACCCATCTCCTCAGTCTGGCAGATGGCCCTCTGTTTTGATAGTTTGTAATGATATAGAGACTATATTAACCCTTTTCCTGTTCAATATTCATTTAAGAAATAATGACATCATGAATATCTATTAACTGACTTTTTATAATGTAAACATTTTAAGGAAATTTTTAGCATTTGACAAAAACTGAAGAATCAGGTAATAATTATATCATGTCAAAAGCAAGCAGAGCAAACCCTGATCAGACGGCTCGTACAGGAGCCATTAGATCTGGGTCTACTATATTTGCGAATATGTGAAAAGGCGCTTATATGAGGGAAAGGGTTAACACATAAGCTGTTGAATAATTAAAAGGTGTTCCTCCATTTCTGTATATTAAAACATGAATACGAATTTTATTGGCTGCATTTGTATAATGGCATATTAATACAGCTTTAAGTTTGGTGTATATAGCTCTCTGTTTGTGTCCAGTTTTCTATTTCACGTGTCTAGCTTTCTGTTTGGTGTGTGTCTAGCTTATAGTTTGATGTGTCTAGGTGTGTAGCTTTCAATGTCTAGCTTTTGGGTTGATGTGTCTAGCTTTCTGTTTGATGTGTCTAGTTTTCTGTTTGGTGTATGTAAATTTCTGTTTGGTGTGTATAGCTTTCTGTGTTGTGTACCTAGCTTTCTGTTTGGTATGTGTAGCTTTCTGTTAGGTGTGTATAGCTTTCTGTTTGATTTGCCTAGCTTTCTGTTTGGTATGTGTAGCTTTCTGTTGGTGTGTCTAGCTTTCTGGGAGGTTTTTTTTTTTTTTTTTTTTTTTTTTTTTTTTTTTTTTTATGTGTAGCTTTCTGTTTTGTGTGTCTAGCTTTCTGTTTGGCGTGTCTAGCTTTCTGTTTGGTATGTGTAGCTTTCTGTTTTGTGTATGTAGCTTTCTGTTTTGTCTGTGTAGCTTTCTATTTTGTATGTCTAGCTTTCTGTTTTCTGTTTTGTATGTCTAGCTTTCTGTTTTGTGTGTCTAGCTTTCTGTTTAGATTGTCTAGCTTTCTGGTTTTGTGTCACCTGCCGAGAGGCAGTATGTCACTTAGGGATCACTTTTCCATTGTCTGTTTGTCTGTCCATCACACTTACCTTTGTTTGGCTGTCATTTCCTTAACTAATCATTATACAGCTTTCAAATTTCACATGTGTCTTCCTCTCATTGAGAACCATTGATGTAACTAAGGTTCATTGCATGCAATACTTTCTGAGTTATTCCCCTTTGTTCTGATTTTTGCACTCCAGCATATTAACAGTTTTTGTGCCAGCCACGAGCAGGTGACATATGTGTTCCTCCGAACACTCTTGTGTGTGTCTAGTTTACAGCTTGGCTAGCTGTCCTTTTCAGTACACCTTTCATTTAGTTGTTTGTTGTGTTCAGCTTCTTCTATTAGTACATCAGTTTGGTAGTGTCTTTGACATAATATACGTAACATCCTATAGACATGTGTGGATTTTAAAATAACCTGGTATGAATGTTCATGACATTTGAGACCTGTCGCAAAAAGAACCAGGTTCCTATCTCAAAGGTCAAGGTCACAATCCGGGGGGGGGGGGGGGTTGTTAGAAAATGGGGACATTTTGTTGTATCTACTTGGTAACTCTTACATACATAAGTGGATTTCAAAGTAACCTGGTACAAATGTTCACCTTGAGACGATGTGTTGCAAAAAATAATAAGGGCCCTATCACATAGGTCAAGGTCACAAATGTGATATGGTCCAGGCATACACATGACCCAGACTTTAGTGTTGATGACATTTGGGGGCATTTGTCATGTGACTTTGGCAGCTCTTGTTTTTGTCATTTGGGCTTTTGAAGGTTGTTTATGGCCAGTAGATGACCCCTATTGATTTTGATGTCAGTCGGTCTAAGGTCAAGGTCACAGTGACCTTCAACTAAAAACTCTTGTCCCCTCAATGACTTGATAAGTATTACGTGTGCTGTCTTCATACTTAGTAGGAAGGTTGGTCATGGCAAGTAGATGACCCCTATTGATTTTGAGGTCAGTCAGTCTAAGGTCAAGGTCACAGTGACTTTCAATAAAAAAAACCATGTCAGCTCAATAACTTGATAATTATTAGGCGTGCTGTCTTCATACCAAGTAGGAAGGTTGGTCATGGCCAGTAGATGACCCCTAATGACCCCAAGGTCAGTCAGTTAAAGGTCAAGGTCACAGTGACTTTAAACTCAAAATCTTGTCCACTCAATAACTTGATGACTATGATATTGGGTGTGCTGTCTTCATACTTAGTAGGGTGGTTGGTCATGGCAAGTAGATGACCCCTATTGATTTTGAGGTCAGTCAGTTAAAGGTCAATGTCACAGTGACCACCAACTGAAAAAAACATTGTTCACTTAATAACTTGATAACATATATTATTGTGCTTATTACGACTGCACACTTCGGGCATATAATGCTCCGACACATGGAGCTCTTGTTTTTGCAGTGGAGTAGGGGCTAACCCTTTCCCTGTTCTCTGTTAATTCCAAATTTCAATACCTACTGAATATTCATGGACAAAATAGTTCAAATAAAATATGGAAGATAGAACATTGTAGCCATTTTAGAAAGTAAAGAAACAGATTTATCAAATTCCATTGGCAAACAGAGCAGACCCTGATCAGACGGCTCCTATAGGAGCCGTCTGATCTGGATCTACTCTGTTTGCAAATGCTTGAAAACACATTTATATGAAGGAAAGGGTTAATTATTGTTGCAGTGTTATAAATGCCTTTCAATCCTCATCTTGCTGATCATAATGTGACTTGCTTTTTGCAAACATCTTCAATTCAGATGAGATACCGAGTTTCATCAGGATCCAAGCAGTTTGAGATTCTATCAATTGTTTCTCAAGAAAGAATCTGAAGGTAGTAAATATTTCTGCAGACCACTGTGTTTGAGCAACCATGAATTTTTCCAGCACAGTAAGGGTTAAAGCTGCCTTATCACTGAGGAAGGGCTTTGTTTGTTCAGGTTCATTTATTACAAATGTTAACCCTAATCACGCTACCCGAAACCCAAATCGCTTTTACAAACAGCTTGGATCCAGATGAGACGCCGAGTAACTCGGCGTCTCATCAGGATCCAAGTTGTTTTACTCTCGGTCAACAATTTCTCAAAAGCTGAATTGAATTGGATGTGATCAGAATTGCGACCGATCAAACTTTGAGTAGACATTATTTTTTCACAGCGGGTAAAAGGTTAAAACTTCCAATATGGAATTAGTTCAGCTGGAATAATCCTGCTAGCCACTTGTATCAGGAGTATTCAATAAATTAATTATGACACTTGTCATTTCTGGTTTATTATTAATTGGCAAGGCAAATGGCATAGCAAGATTGGGGCAAATGTGGCGTTATCTGTCTCTCAGGTGAATTCCAGTTGGGATGTTTGCCTAACTTTTCAGCATTTTTGGGAATTGAAGACGTCCTGCATGCAAGGTAGACCTGGTCAGTTCTCACAACAATTTGTATCAGTTTCTTAGAAAAAGTTATTTTCTATCAGTGGGACATGTTTTGTCATGTCCCTCTCATGGTGGGAGACAATATATAACCTGGCTCTTGTCCATCTCCCATACATATGTATACACTCACTCAGATTGATGGGTATGTGACACTGAGAACAAAATTTAATTGAAAAGATCTTTTGTGTTTTTCTTTTTATGTGACAAAATTTTCATTTTATGTGACTATTTCGAACAAAAGAATGGTCACAGAACATTCAATCTGTGAGAACATCCGTCTGTCTGTCCATAAGTCTCGCAAATCTTGTGTGTCCAAATCCTTGTATAGCAATCAGAGGATTTCAAACTTTCAAGGATCAACAATATGAAAATGTACATAGAGAAAGGAATTATTGCTTTGACAGTTTTTACCAGAGTTGTGGGGCTTTGACATTTTCTTCACTATGTAACATGTAGTGAAACTAGAAAATTATGATGATCCCCTAGCAATATTGCCTCTAAATCAAGCACTTTTATTGCATTATTTCTTACATGAATATTCATCAGGACGAGGCAAAAAAGTGAAATTCTAACCACAGCCTTGGCCCATTGGGACCTGAGACTGAAACTGAGATGCATCTTCCAAACTGTTTTTTACAAACTGTTGGACTAAATTTCACCCCTGTTATTAATCTAATGACATTACTGGTATCTAAGGTTCCCATCACCGAAAAGTTCAATCCAAGGTTTCACAATTTCATCTATTGTTAATGATTGCTGAAGCTTCAAGAAAATTACCCTTCAATTAAAACGATTAATTTTCGTGACAAACTATCTCAGCTGAATGTTTCTGCATGAAAGGTCGCGATAATTAGGAATTTGTTGGATATAAATCTGAATCATTTATTTGGCGATAGGTTACATGCGGGCTTTCAAGGGGTGACAGTATTTATTGTTATCGCAGTGTGAAGATTGTAAGATCTTTTAACCCATTCCCTCATAGGCTATTTATAGATCCAACCTCTTTGAATAAATCTACCAAAAAGGAGCACTAACTAGAGAAAAGGAAATTTTTAGAATTTTGTAACCATTGTGATAAATAGAGCATAAATTTTGCTCCTATAGGAGCAAATGCTCTATTTATCACAATGGTTTCAACAGGTGACTTTTACAGAAGCGTAGAAAGGCATATTTATGGAGGAAAGGGTTAAGATAGACTTTTTTCATCCATTTCAGCTGAATTTTGCCTTGCTGCTCTGTATGACCCTTTAAGAGAGGCCTTTGCAAACAGTGTAAACCAAGATCAGACGTCTCCTGTATGTTTAGTCTAATCGGGGTCTGCTCTATTTGCTAATGGAATTGCATAGATCTTATTCAACAGTTTCTTTACTTTGGAATTATACAATTTCTGTATTGTCCAAAATATCTGATGTTCCTATACCATTACAAGACTTCAGTGATAAGTATTTATGATGGCATTATAGTATTTCTTAATGAATATTCATTCTAAAAAAGGTAAACCCTTTCCTTCATATAAACCCCTTATCATGCATTTGCAAACTGGGTTGACCCAGATCAGATGGCTCCTGTACTGATTGATATTCTAAATTCCCCTCACAATTACACCCTTTCATTGAATCGACTCTATCATTAAACAATGATGGACCATTACACTTTGAAAATTCAGCATTCAAAGCATGAACCCTTTCCTCCATAAATACGCCTTTCTACGCCTCTTTAAAAGTAACTTTTTGGAACCATTGTCATAAATAGAGCATTTGCTCCATAGGAGCAAATGCTCTATTTATCACAATGGTTTCAAAACTACATAATTCTAAAAAAAATATTATTTTTTTAGTAAATGCTCCTTTTGGGTAGATTTTATTCAAAGAGATTGGAATTAAATAGCCTATGAGGGAATGGGTTAAAAACAGAACAGAAAGTAGCCAAGTCATAGAGGAGACTAGCATTTTCAGCAAAGATTTTGGAGAGACAAAACAGAAAGTAACCAAGTCAGAAAGGGGACTTTTTGAAAATAGAAAAGTATTATGATTACACTGTTAGACTTATTATACTATTACAAAATTAATGTGACTGCATATTTTATAACAATTTTTGAAAGTTTGTTGTTACTATAATTTTGCTAAGTATTCGAACAGTCAAACTTAGGCACTATTAGGCAAATAGTGTAGACCCAGATCAAACTGCACTCTGTAAGACCCAGGCTAAGAGGAAGCAACTGGTAAAATGATAACATGTAGAAAAGCACTAGATACAGATGTGTATTCAGACACTAAATTTGTCATTTCTCCGCCCAACCCTATCTTGTGACCACTCTTTAGAATCATTTGCTCAACACGATTCTAACCAGTGGTCACAACATAGGGTTTGGTGGAAAAATAAAGAAGCTATTCTTGAAAATGATCAATTTATGCATCTTATTTGGGCCTCTGATGTAGCTATAAACATTAGATTGAATACTTGTGCCAACAACTTGCATCAAAACAAGATCCTGAATAACTCATCAGCAGAGGTCCAGATAAGATGTGTAAATTTCAATTTCAATAATAGCTCCTTCTTTTCAATAATATTGACAAAAAATGACCCATGCATCAAAGAGGACTCTGATCAAATGGTTCCCAGAGCTACAGATAACAATGCATACCCAAATACTAAAATTTGAGACGATTCTAAAGAGTGGTCACAGTATAGGGTTTGGTGGAGAAATGATGATTTTAGTATGTGGGTACACACATCTATCTATAGCTCTGCATCAGGATTTACTTATTTCAGATGCTGGTCAAGAAATCAAAGCAACATCTACCCAGTAAATTGATGCATGGGTCAATTTTTGTCAATATTATTGAAAAGAATAACATGCCAGAACAACAATGGTGTCTGTTTAAACTCAGATCTGTTAAAGTTTTTCTCTTGTGATAAGAACTGTTTCCAAATTCATACAGCTTGAATTTACCTGGTGGCTCATCTAAATCAAAACTGGTTGCAAAAGCAAGTGGTTTGCACTCACACAACAGTGTTAACCCATTACCTCATAGGTTATTTTTAGATCCAACCTCATTGAATAAATCTACCAAAAAGGATCATTTACTAGAGAAAAGGAAATTTTCAGAATTGTGTAGTTTTGAAACAATTGTGATAAATAGAGCATTTGCTCCTATGGAGCAAATGCTCTATTTATCACAATGGTTTCAGAAAGTGACTTTTACAGTGGCGTCAAAAGGCGTCAGTATGAGGGAATGGGTTAAGAGTTGAAGATGTAACAATGGTTTTGCGCAAAACCTTTGATAAAAAACAATCAATGCGGAAGATCCTGTAAAGACTATCCTAAATGACCTAAAAATTTGGATAGACAAGCTTAGGCAAATAGTGTAGACCCAGATCAAACTGCTCCTGAATGAGCAGTTCGATCAGGGTCTACACAATTTGCTACAATGTCAGTCTAATTTAAAGCTATCAAAATGGTGCCAAATTGACTTATCTAACCCATGGAGAGGGGATATTGGATATCCGAATACTTTGAGTAATTAAGGTATATTTTTGTGTGTCCCATTCTGGTCTTCATGCTTATTATCCGGTCAGGACTAACATGTAGACAATGTCCCAGTGTAATTGATATTTCAGCTGACTGTTGGTTGACATGCCCAGCAAACATCACCACCTCCTTTACTGGGAGAGCATCTTGGCTAACTACGGCTTAGAGAGGCACCGCATGCGAAATCCTGCATCATCTCATTATCCAGTGAGAGACAATAGCGTATATTGTCACCCGTCTTAACACAATAATTATATATCGCCAACTTTGATGTACTTTAATTACTTCAGGGAAAAATACTGATGCCTTCCAATTAAGGCCGTAATGAGGGTAATTTCGGCTTGAATTGTCACATTAAGTGACTGCTGTAGACTTGTGGAGCTGGGTTTTCTTAGCGGAGAATACTTCATTATCAGTTGTGTTTGACGTTCTGACAATATAATAACCCAACATCAATATAAATGCAACATGTATCCGCGGAAAAAGTAAGAAATAATTTCTGGAGAATCTTGATTCTGTCTGCTGTTCCGTAAAATATATAGTACAGTGAATATGTATTCCTTAATTGACTTCTGGAAATGTCTTTTTGGCTGTGGAGATTGCTTCTTGGTAGAAAATGCTAAGCTGTTGATTTATACTGTCTTACATAAGAACAGAAATGCTGGTGTCAGCTGAGTACAACAGCGCTAAGAAAAAATAGAACTGGAAAAGTACTACCCTAATTTCCCTAAATATTCAGACAGACAAATTAGGCAGATAATGCTGACCTAGATCAAACCGCTCCTTAACCCTTTCCCTGTTCTGTGTTTATTACAAATTTCAATACCTACTGAATATTCTTGAACAAAATAGTTATAATTAGATATGGAAGGTGGAACATTGTAGCCATTTTAAAAAGTAAAGAAACAGATCTATCCAATTCCATTTGCAATAGAGTAGACACTGATCAGACGGCTCCTGTAAGAGCCGTCTGATCTGGGTTCACTGTTTGCAAAAGCGTGAAAACATGTTTATATGAGGGAAGGAGTTAAGGAACCAGAGCTCCAGATAAGATGCGTAAATTGAAACATTTTCAAGAATAACTTCTTTATCTCTCTACCAAACCCTATACTGTGACCACTCTTTAGAATCTTCTATTCGAGACGATTCTAAAGAGTTGTCACAGTATAGGGTTTAATGGAGATATGACGATTTTAGTATTTGGGTACACATCGTTATCTGTAGCTCTGGGAACCATTTGATCTGAGTCCTCCTTGAATTTAACCCTTTATTCCATGAATACACCTTAAATGCTATTGAAAGCAGAGTAGACCCAGATTAGATTGCGTCTATAGGAGCCATCTGATCAGAGTCTGCTCTGTTTGCCTTTGAAATAATAGATATGAGAACAATATCTGCCATGGCCAAAATGTCCTGTGTTTATATACTATCATAACAATGAATCTAATTAATATTCATGGCATAGACATGGAGTAAAGGGTTAAAGTTATCAAACTAATTATTGAGCTTGACAAACTGGTGAACCCTTTCCCTGTTTTATATTTATACCAAATTTCAATACCTACTGAATTATTATTATATCTATCATGGACAAAATAGTTATATTGAAATGTGGAAGGTGGAACATTGTAGCCATTTTAGAAAGTAAAGAAACAGATCTATCAAATTCTATAGGAGCCATCTGATCTGGGTCTACTCTGTTTGCAAATGCATACAAATGCACTTATATGAAGAAAATGGTTAAGAGGGCAGATTCTGTGTCTGAATAATTTGGCTAATTGGGTATGCTCTCTTGGATGATGTCTTTTATGTCCTCATATAGTGGGCTTACAACATTGCCCATAAAGGTACAAACCCAACCTTTATGAAAACCAAGATTTACGTTTTGCAGTATAATGGAACCAGATCATTTGCAGCATTGCAGTGTTTGATTGACTTCTACACTGTATATCATACACGGGCAAAACAGCATAGCCTCAGATGAACAATAGTGAAGGACCTGGGGTCAAATCATGCCATGTTTTAAATGCAGCAGTTGATCTGGTTCTACACTGCTTACAAAGCAGTTTAGCTTAAAGGTTGGTTTTCATAATTAATAGTGGGGCCCAAAATAGTCTCTTTCCAAAAAGATTATAATTTTATAAGGCTGTAAGATCTAACCCTATCAAACTTTTTTAACCCTTCGCTTGCTATTCACGTCAATATACCTACCTGTAAATAGTGAAGACCCAGATGAGACAGCTCCTCCAGGAGCTGTCTCATCAGTCTGCACAATTTACAAGTTGATTGTGTAACCAGTGCACTCCACAGCAGTGATTGCACAGCGATATACTTGTACACAGTGAAGATATATGTAAATATACAACAGGGCATGGGTAAAGAAGGAGAAATGTATTTTAAAATTCAACAAGAGAAGGGTTAACATTATTTCACCATCCTAACAGCCACAATCAGACAAATGAACTATAACCTTTTCCTGCATATCAACAGTTTTTATGTTTACTTGCACTATGAATAACTGGGTGAAAAACTTTTCTAATAGTAATCCAGATGAGACAGCAAGAAGTTCAGCTCTCTATCAGGATCAATCTGTTTGACATTCTAATTTAAGTTTTGAAAAGAAATTAATCAGTTCCCCTGAGGTCCAGAAAAGATGCATAAATTAAAACATTTTCAAGAATAATTCCATTATTTCTCCACTATTTGTGACCACTCTAGAATCATCTCTTCCGAGACGATTCTAAAGACTGGTCACAACATAGGTTTGGTGGAGAAATGGCGATTTTAGTATTTGAGTATGCAGTAACCTATTGCTCTGGTTCCCTAAGAATGGAAGAAGACAATAAAAGATATACTTTAATTACCTGAAGTATTCGAACAGACAAATTTAGGCAAACAGTACTGATATATCCAGATCAAACAGCTCCTGGAGGAGTCTACACTCTGTGCTTCTTTATTGAAGTCAAACATAAAGTCTTTAAAATAGTGCTAAATGGCGGGGAGGGGAGAGCGGGTGTCTTGGGATAGGGGAGTGTTGCATACTATTTTTAGGTCAATGTGACCTTGACCTTGAACTTTGACCTCATTTACAAAAACAGCTTGTCCGGAGCATATCTCCTACACTACTTCAGCTAGGGTCACCAAATATGGTGTGTGAGTACATCTTGGGATGGCGGAGTGTCACATAGTATTTATAGGTCAATGTGACCTTGACCTTGACCTCATTTAAAAGAAAAACTTGTCCAGAGCATACATCCTATACTGAATCAGCTAGGATCTCCAAATATGGTGTGTGAGTTCATCTTTGGATGGCAGAGTGTTGCATACTATTTTTCGGTCAATTTGACCTTGACCTTGAACTTTGACCTCATTTACAAAAAAGCTTTGTCCGCAGCATATCTCCTACACTACTTCAGCTAGGATCACTAAATATGGTGTGTGAGTACATCTTGGGATGGCGGAGTGTCGCATACTATTTATAGGTCAATGTGACCTTGACCTTGGGCTTTATTTACCAAAAAACTTGCCCGGACCATACCTCCTATACGGAATTGGCTAGGAACACCAAATATGGTGTGCGAGTTCATCTTGAAATGGCAGAGTGTCCCATACTATTTTTAGGTCAATGTGACCTTGACCTTGACCTTTGACCTCATTCAGAAAAAAGTTTGTCGGGAACTTGTCTCCTACATTACTTCAACTTGATTCACCAAATATGGTGTGTGAGTACATCTTGGGATGGCAGAGTGTCGCATACTATTTATAGGTCAATGTGACCTTGACCTTGGACTTCATTTACAAAAAACAAATGTGTCTGGAGCATACCTCCTATACAGAATCAGCTAGGATTACCAAGTATGTAGTTTGAGTTCATCTTGGGATGGCGGAGTGTCGCATACTATTTTTTGTCAATATGACCTTGACCTTTGACCTCATTTACAAAAGAACCTTGTCCGTAACATGTCTCTTACATTACTTCAACTAGGATCACCAAATATGGTGTGTTAGTACATCTTGGGATGGCAGAGTGTCGCATACTATTTATAGGTCAATGTGACCATAACCTTGACCTTCGGCTTTATTTACAAAAGAAATTTGTCCGGACCATACCTCCTATACCGAATCAGCTAGGATCACCAAATATGGCATGTGAGTTCGTCTTGGGATGGCGGAGTGTTGCATACTAATTTTAGGTCAATGTGACCTTGACCTCATTTACAAAAAAGCTTGTCCGGGGCATATCCCCTACACTACTTCAGCTAAGATCACCAAATATGGTGTTTGTGAGTACATCTTAGGATGGCAGAGTGTCGCATACTGTTTATAGGTAAATGTGACCTTGACCTGGGGCTTCATTTACTAAAAAACTTGTCTTGAGCTTACCTCCTACACTGAATCAGCTAGGATCACCAAATGTGGTGAGTTCGTCTCTGGGATCACATACTAGTTATAGGTCAATGTGACCATGACCTTGTCCTTTGACCTCATTTAAAAAAAAAGCTTGTCCGGAGCATATCTCCTACACTACTTCAGCTAGGATCACCAAATATGGTGTGTGAGTACATCTTGGGATAGCAGAGTGTGGCATACTATTTATTGGTCAGTGTGACCATGACCTTGGACTTCATTTACGCAAAAGCTTGTCATCTCTACATCGAATCAGCAAGGATCACTAAATATGGTGTGTGTGTGTTCATCTTTGGATGACGGAATATTGCATACTTTTTGTAAATCATGTGGCCATGAGCTTGACCTTTGACCTCGAATATAAAAAAAAACTTGTCCGGAGCATATCTCCTACACTACTTCGGCTAGGATCACCAAATATGGTGTGTGAGTACATCTTGGGATAGCAGAGTGTGGCATACTATTTATAGGTCAGTGTGACCATGACCTTGACCTTGGGCTTCATTTACACAAAAGCTTGTCATCCTTACATCGAATCAGCTAGTATCACTAAATATGGTGTGTGTATTCATCTTCGGATGACGGAATGTTGCATACTTTTTGTAGGTCATGTGGCCATGAGCTTGACCTTTGACCTCAAATATAAAAAAAACAACTTGTCATTTGGGGTAACTTGAGTTCAAATTGTGGTCTTACTATGCAATCTTTACTTTCATTTTGCAGTTGCATATTGCAGGCCTGCTTACAAAACGCATATTGTCAGTGCTTGGCTTTGGGGGCATTTGTCACGTACTGTGACACCTTTCTTGTTCTAGGATTTATGCCCCTTTGAACTTAGAAATTACTAGTTAATAGTGAAGGAAAACCTGGTTTGATGTCGTGTCGATATTTCTTGTTCGAATTTAAGCCGACAATAATTTTTTTCACAATTACTAAGCACACAATCAGTTGAGAAGCTCTGTGAAAGAAGTTTTGGGCGTCAGATTCTAAATTGTCATTTTCAAGTCTACATTTTGTCTATTACCACTGCCAACAGTGTAGACCTTGATTGCATGCTGCATTTCTTATACAGTAGAACCTGCCTTAAGCGGTCATAAAAAAGAGGTCTAGTTATGGGTATTTAAGGCAGGTGGTAGTTTAATGCAGGTCAAACGTAATGCAAAAGCTCCTATAGGAGCTTTTGCATTTCTTTTGCCCTGCATTAAGCAACCACCTGCATTGTTAACATGCCTATGTTGAATGAAAGATTGCCCGCTAAGACAGGTTCAGCTCTATTGGAATTGATGTAGGTCCACACTGTTTGGTGTTTGAGAGTTTCGTGATGTTATTTCCCTTGGTTCTCTTTATAGAGCAGCTTTTGTCCAAAGTGAAAATAAAAGTGATTTACACAAAGTATCTTTTCATGATTGATTGTTCATGTAATAGTTTATGTTTGTTTTGAGCCAACAAAATATTTCTAGGTCTGTTTATAAAGTCCTCATAATGGAGCTCAGTTGGGAACAATCGTCATCAACGATTGTAGGGCACTACTCCATTTACCACTCGCATGATTACGATTATTCATCAGCTTCTCCACTAATGATCGCCTCTGTCAAATTGCGTTAAGATGGACATGTCAACTTTAGAAAACTCGAGATTAATCAGATTTTGTCAATCGCCTTAATGGGTCTTCGTCCTGGAATTGCATCACTCTATTGGAATTTATATTTGGACTATGGATACGATTGTCAACTTTAATGAAGGAATAAGATATAGAGCCCACTTACTATCCGCTTTCGCTGGAGATGTTACTTCAAGGATAATGCATATTTTGATCATTCAACCTTCTTGAATAAAAAATGTTGTCAACTCAAACTCTTGTCGTTTTCATTTTCAAACATCATCCATGTTGCTCCCTATTTTTTGGATACTATTGGCCTGATGGCAAAAAGCTTGGATCCACATCAAAGCCTTGAGTTAGTCATACCATCTGAAGGGGATCCAAGCTGTCTGTATCTGCTAGTCCAAAGAAAGCTTATGTTCCATTCAAACAAATCCATGTGCTGGTCTCGGTGGGATTATATAATGTCATTTAGGTGAAGAGAAATATACAGCATCCTGGATCACAACTGGAACGTTTGATTCTAAAATGTCAGATACACTTTCACTCAGATGCATCATAAATAAAATGTTTTTGCATTAATTTTAGACAGAAGCTAAGTCAGCAACCAGAATAAAAAAAAAGGTTGCCCTGAAAACCATAAAGTCTGCTTAACCCTTTCCTTCATATAATTGCTCTTCCGCGCATTTGCAAACAGAGTAGACCTTGATCAGACGGCTCTTACAGGAGCCATCTGATCAAGATCTGCTCTGTTTGCTAATGGATTTTGAATGCACATATCCTGTGTGAAAAGAGGGATATATAAATGTATAATAATAATAATAATAATAGACCTGTTTCTTTACTTTCTAAAATGGCTACAATGTTCAAACTACCATAAAAATTATTTCATTATAACTATTTCGTCCATGAATATAGTATTACAGTAGTTAGTGAAATTTGGAATAAACATAGAACAGGGAAAGGGTTAAACCTGAGACATCTGACAATTTTTGCTTATGCCCAATTTGTTTTTAAGTTTTTGGAAACTTCTTGACCGAGTGTCAAACAGCTTAGATCTTGATGAGCCCCAGACTTAATCTGGATGCAAGCAGTGTACAAATGCTATTCAGGTCGTGCTTAGCATGAAGTGACTTAGTTTTAATCTTAACCCATTCCCCCATAGGCTATTTTTAGATCCAACCTCTTTGATAAATCTACCAAAAAGGAGCATTTACTAGAGAAAAGGAAAATTTTAGAATTGTATAGTTCTGAAACCATTGTGATAGATAGAGCATTATTTTGCTCCTAAGGAGCAAATGCTTTTTTTTATCACAATGGTTTCAAAAAGAGACTTTTACAGAGGTGTTGAAAGGCATATTTATGGAGGAAAGGGTTAAGAATATAACCCTTTACTCCATAAATACGCCTTTCTACTCCTTTGCAAACAGTAGACCTAGAGCAGACGGCTCATATAGGAGCCGTCTGATCAGGGTCTGCTCTGTTTGCTTATGATGGTATATAGATATGATTCTACAGTTTCTGCTCCGGTAAAAATTTCATGCCTTTTTAAGAAATAATCTAATTAATATTCTTGATGTCACAATTTCTTACACGAATATTCATGGAGTAAATGGTTAAAGACCACACACTGTTTAGACGAGATGCTTTATATTAGGTGTCTCATATTCAGAGGTCCAGATAATTAAGACGCATAAATTAAAATATTTTCAAGAATAACCCCTTTATTTGGAGACGATTCTAAAGAGTGGTCACAGTATAGTGTTTAGTGGAGAAATGACGATTTAAACCTTCGCTTGCTATTCACATCAATATACCTACCTGTAAATAGTGAAGACCCACAGGAGCTGTCTCATCAGGGTCTGCACTATTTACAAGTTGATTGTGCAACCAGTACACTCCACAGCAGTGATTGCACAGCGATATACTTGTACACAGTGAAAATATATGTAATTATACAACAGGGCATGGGTAAAGAACGAGAAATGTGTTCTAAAATTCAGCAAGCGAAGGGTTAAGTATTTGGGCACGCACATTTATCTGTAGCTCTGATCATAATTATTGATGCTGACTGTTGGACACTAATTGCAGTTTTGAGAAAAATTGACAGAATTGTAAAAGATTACAGTTTCTGTGGATATCAATTTCTTAAGAGTTACATAGTATGCAAAAAAAAATGAAATCTTTTTGGATTTGACCATTACCCTGTTGAATATTCATGTAAGAAATAATGAAAGCATGAATATTTATTAGCTGAAATTTTATAATGGCAAATGCACGCAGGATATTTTGGTATTTGTAGAAACTGTAGTCACATCTGTTTAAAATTTCATAAAAGCAAGCAGACCCTGATCAGACAGCTTGCTACAGGAGCCTTCTGATCCTGATCTGCTCTGTTTGCAAAGGCATGGAAAGGTGTTTATATGAAGGAAAGGGCTAACCCTTAGAATGAGACATGTAATGTTGAATAATGGTTCGACTAAAACTTAATGGGTGTGTCTTTCAACAACACTTTTACTGTGCTTTGGCTTTAACCGCTACAAGTGTTAGTAAAAACTGTCTCTTCAGACAGTCTTGAATTGAATTTCTTTGTAGCATTTACCCAAATTAGTTCAAGAATTCTGATAGACAAACTTAGGCAAATAGTGCAAACCCAGACCAAACTGCCCTAAAGGAGTCTGCACTGTTGGCTTCTATAGTAGTCTACGGGTAATTTGAAGTTTTCAAAATGGTGCCAAATGGACTTATTCAGATTCAGCATTACAAACTAATAAAGATGAGGAAGTGGGTGCCTGAATGCTTAAGATAATTAACCCTTTCTATGCTCAGTATTCATGTAAGAAATAGTGACAATATGAATATTTATTAGCCCAATTTTTAAGGGAATTTATTTGGTTTGACAAAAAAAGTAGAATCAGATCTACAATATGTCAAAAAACAAACAGAGCAGACCCTGATCAGATGGCTCCTATAGGAGCTGTCTGATGTTTGCAAATGCAATGAAGGAAAAGGGTTAACCCTTCGAATGAGGGTTTGTCCAGATTCTTAGAATAATTAAGGTTAAATGATACTCGTTGCTTTAATTCTTAAATATTTGGTATACCTTTTCTTCTTGTAACCCTTGGAACAGGTCATTATTATTATTATGCCCCCGTTGTCGATAGTCGGGGGGCATTATGTTTTGCACCTGTCTGTCTGTCAGTCCATCTGTGTGTGTGTCTGTCTGTCTGTGTGTCTGTCTGTCTGTGTGTCACGCTTGTAAGTGCAGTTGGTTGTCACACTTTTTTCGTTGTAAAACACTACAATAAGGCCATCCCTGTGTCTTTTTCTCTAGTTTTATTTATTTTTGCATAGCCCCAAATTTTGGCCATATCTTTTAACCTTATGTCTGCAATAATTGTCATCTGCTTCATTTTCCTTGATTCATGTAAGTAATACAGTAAAACCCATCTAAACCAGACATTCGATTTAGTATAGATATCTGTCTTGGAGACAGGTGGCAGCTTAATGCAGGGTGAAATCCCTGCAGAAAGCTCCTCCAGGAGCTTTCTGCATGACTTTTACCCTGCATTAAGTAGCCACCTGCCTAAAAGTATCTAAATTCTTCTCTGCTTGAATTCTGGTGTTAAGGGGTTCATATATCTGAGGCTGTCGTCCAAACAAAAACAAAACCTATTTCAGTAAAAAGTGACCATCCTCCGTTTTAACCCAATCCCTTATTAAATTGACTTCATTGTTTAGGTTGCTTTAGTCTAAGGGAGATAACTCAGTTTGTAACACATTTTGTCGCTACGTGTAACTGACATTGGTAGAACTTGTGCATCTTAACCCATTGAAGACGGGACACACATTCACTATCATTTGCAAGCAGTGTAGACCCAGATCAGAAGAGCCCTCTGATCAGTGTCTGCTGTACATATCATTCCAAATCCTCTAGAAAGTTTAGCTCTTTCATACTTAGTGGACTCTTTAGTTAAACCCATTCCTCCATAGGCTAATTTTAGATACAGCCTTTTTGAATAAATCTACCAAAAAGGAGCATTAACTAGAGAAAAGGAAACTTTCGTATTTTGTAGTTTGAAACCATTGTGATAAATAGAGCATTTGCTCCTATAGGAGCAAATGCTCTATTTATCACAATGGTTTTATAAAGTGACTTTTACAGAGTCGTAGGAAGGCGTATTTATGGAGGAAAGGGTCAATTATCAGAAAGGCAATGCTCTATTTATCACAATGGTTTTATAAAGTGACTTTTACAGAGTCGTAGGAAGGCTTATTTATGGAGGAAAGGGTTAATTATCAGAAAGGCGTATTTATGGAGGAAAGCGTTAAACACTGATGGGCACTGAAAAAATTCCTTGTTGAAAGGGTTAAACAAAAAAATATGTACCAGAGTTCTGGCATTATAGGTTTAATACAATAATGTAGATGTACACAAATTGTCCCATATAAATTGATTGCAAAAGCACTAGGCATAAACTATTATGCAATATTTATACACGCTGTCTGGCCAAAATAGATTTTATATTCCTGTTTGGGCTATTAATCAGTAATTTTTTATGCTTGCCCAGGCTGATTGAGCCAGCTTTGTCATATAGGAGGTATTTACCAGATCTGCTAATTGTTTGTGCCAATAATAAAGTGCTCGAGGCCAAAGTCTAGAGACTTGAGCATCGAGAGCTGCAGTGAATGTTACAGTCAATAAATATCTTAACCCTTTACTCCATAGGCTATTTTTAGACCCACCCTCTTTGAATGAATCTACCCAAAAGGAGCATTTACTAGAGAAAAGTAAAATCTTATAATTTTGCAATTTGAAACCATTGTGATAAATAGAGCATTTGCTCCTATAGGAGCAAATGCTCTATTTATCACAATGGTTTCAAGAAGTGGTTATAACGCGTATTTATGGAGGAAAGGGTTAACCCTTTACTCCACTGATATGCCGCTTTACGCCTTTGCAAACAGAGTAGACTCTGATCATACAGTCGTAGGAGCTAACTGTTCAGAGTCAGATCTGTTTGCTGATGAGATAATATAGGTCTGATTCTACAGTTTCTGCTATGCCAACATGTCCAGTGTTCACCTACCATTACAAAAAATCGTCTAATTAATATTCATGATGACATTATATCATGGCGTAAAGGGATAAAAATAGTTTTTGTTGCTTGATCAAATACAGTGAACCCTTGTTACAACGGCAGAGTTTTTATTTTCAGACATTTTATATCGAATTTGGCGTTGTAACGAGTTCAAATATTATTTAAAATCATTCCTTATAGTAGACTATTACAATCAAACAATCGCTTAATGTAGAACTCAAGAGCAGAAAGCTCCCTTTGGGAGCTTTCTGCACTTGTGTCCTGCATTAAGCGATCATGTGACTTTTATTTCTTTGGACATTTCATATGCTTAGCTGCAATTTGGTTCCACAACAGACTGCTGTTATAACGAATTTGCCGGTATAACGAATGCCGGTATAACGAGAGTTCACCATAGTGTCATGTTGGGATGATGAATATTTTGTGCCACACTTAACCCATTCCCTCATATTGACGCCTTTTGACACCTCTACAAAAGTCACCTTTTGAAACCATTGTGATAAATAGAGCATTTGCTCCATGGGAGCAAATGCTCTATTTGTCACAATGGTTTCATTACTACACAATCCTAAAAGTTGTTTAAAAATAGCCTATGAGGGAATGGGTTAAGTATTCAGACACTCAATCTCCAGTCTCCATGAGATTGTAAAAATGGAAAATGGAAGTCAAGACATAGGAGATGCTGAATTAGTCAGTTTGGTACCATTTTGATAACTAAAAATTAGACTGACAGAGTAGCAAATAGTGAGACCCTGATTCTTCAGGAGTACTTTGATCTGGGTCTGCACTATTTGCCAAGGTTTGTGTATCCAAATCCATAGGATAATTAGGCTAGCATGCTAGCAGGGAGACAAACAATTGCTGTCATCTGTTGCACATTTTATCTCCCCTTCCCTGTTCAATATTTATACCAAATTTCAATACCTACTGAATATTCATGGGCAAAATATGGATGGTTGAATATTGTAGCCATTTTAGAAAGTAAAGAAACAGATCTTTCAAATTCCATTAGCAAACAGAGCGTTTCATCATCAGTGATGGACAATTTCACTTTGAAATTTGAGCATTGAGAACAGAGGAACAGATAAAGGTACGTACCGTCCTTTCTCTACCAAACCCTATGTTGTGACCACTCTCGAAAGGACGATTCTAAGAGTGGTCACAACATAGGGTTTGGTGGAGAAATTTTTGAAGTTATTCTTGAAAATGTTTTAATTTATGCATCTCTGACTCGGAAGGTTCAGGCCGACATATTCTTTCATTTGGGGTTGACTGCAGTAATTTACCAATGTCCTGCCTGTACTAAAGGTTACAAACCCTAAGATCAACTGTCCTAATTAACCTAAAGTATTGGGACAGACAGAACAGACCCATGTCATAAACAACTCTACGCTATTTATGTCTCTCCCCATATTTATATGGGGGAGACATATTGTTTTCGTGAGAGTTGTCTGTCTGTCTGTCTGTCTGTCTGTCCGTCTGTCCGTCTGTCTGTCTGTCTGTCCGTCACACTTTTTGTCCGGACGATAACTTCAATATGCCTGATGCCAGTTGATTGAAACTTCATATATGGAAAGAGTATAATGAGAGGAAGTGTCATGCACAAGGTCCATAACTCTGGCTTCACTAATATTGGAGTTATTGCCCTTTGTAAAAAAAAATCACATTTTTTTGTCCGGACGATAACTCCTATATGGCTCATGCCATTGGATTGAAACTTAATATATGGAAAGATCATGACGAGAGGGAGTGTCATGCAGAAGGTACATAACTCTGGCTTCACTAATATAGGAGTTATTGCCCTTTGTAAAAACAATCATTTTTTTTTGTCCGGACGATAACTTCTATATGGCTCATGCCATTGGATTGAAACTTCATATATGGAAAGATCATAACGAGAGGAAGTGTCATGCACAAGGTCCATAACTCTGGCTTCACTAATATTGGAGTTATTGCCCTTTGTAAAAAAAATCACAATTTTTTGTCCGGATGATTACTCCTATGTGACACATGCCATTGGAGTGAAACTTCAAACATGGAACGATCATGATAAGAGAAAGTGTCATGCATAAGATCCTTCAATAAATTTAAGAGTTATTGCCCCTTGTACATTTGTTTAATTCTTTCTTGTCCGGACGATAACTCCTACATGGCTCTTGCCATCATATTGAAACTTCATACATGGAAAGAGCATGATGAGAGAAAGTGTCATGAACAAGGGCCATAATTCTGGCTTCAATACTTTTGGAGTTATTGCCCTTTGTTACATTTTTTGGCCGATCAATAACTCCTGTTCGACTGATGCTATTGGAATGACATTTTATTTTTAGAAATAGCATGATGAAAGTAAGTGTCGTGCACAAGGGCCATAAATCTGGTATCAGTATTTTTGGAGTTATTAGCTGTTATCATTTTCTTCTTGAAAATTGTTACAGTGTGGAAAACGCATAATGAGGGGAAGTATCATTCATCAAGACCATAACATTTTTAGTGATTTCCCTTTACATATTGTTTTTATTAGAGGGGAGACATCCGTTTTTGTGACAAAAACCTCTAGTTGCTACTATTTGTCACTAATTAACCCATTCCCTCATATTGACGCTTTTTGACGCCTCTTTATAAGTCACTGTCTGAAACCATTGTGATAAATAGAGCATTTGCTCCATAGAGCAAATGCTCTATTTATCACAATGGTTTCAACACTACACAAATCCAAAAAATCCTTTCCTCTAGTTAATGCTCCTTTTTAGCTTGCCTGTTCGTAGAACAGTAGAGCTTATGCTATACCCCCGGCGTGAGCGTGAGCGTGGGCGTGAGCGTGGCCAAGGTTAAAGTTTTTTGGACGGGTTGTTTTAAAGCTTAATATTTGTACTAGGATGCTGAAATTTTGTATGGAAGTTCATTTTAGGTCAAATATTGCTGTTATGAAGTTAAACATTAAAAATATTTTTCAATTTTATCAATTTTTGACATGTTTTGGACTTAGTCCTTTTGGCCACAAATCACCAGGTTAAAGTTTTTTGGACGGGTTGTTTTAAAGCTTAATATTTGTACTAGGATGCTGAAATTTTGTATGGAAGTTCATTTGAGGTCAAATATTGCTGCTATGAAGTTAAACATTAAAAATATTTTTCGATTTTATCAGTTTTTGACATGTTTTGGACTTAGTTTTTTGGGGGGCCAAAAATCACCAGGTTAAAGTTTTTTGGACGGGTTGGTATAAAGCTTAATATTTGTGCTATGATGCTGAAATTTGGTGAGAAGGTTCATATTGTCGAGACCCTTCCGACCATGCCAACATTTTTGCCCTTCTGACATTGACCTTGACCTTTGACCTACTTTTGCAAAAATCTTTAAATACCTATATTATTGGAGCCATTTGGCCTAGGGCTTCCATACTTGGTATGACCATGCCAATATTTTGCCCTTCTGACCTTGACCTTTGACCTACTTTTGCAAAAATCTTTAAATGCCTATAGTATTTGAACCAATAGACCTAGGGCTTCCATACTTGGTATGCTACTTTCTTGTTTTCCAACAATATTATTGTTTGCCCTTCTGACCTTGACCTTCGACCTACTTTTGAAAAAAATCTTTAAATGCCTATATTATTGGAACCAATAGGCCTAGGACTTCAATAGTTGGTATGATCATGCCCACTTTTTTGCCCTCCTGACCTTGACCTTTGACCTACTTTTGCAAAAATCTTTAAAGGCCTATAACATTTGAACCAATGGGCCAAAGGCTTCCATACTTGGTATGCAACTTTCTTGTGTTAAGACCTTTCCAACAATATTGTTTTTTCCATGTTACTTTGACCTTTGACCTACTTTTGCAAACTTCTTTAAATGCCTATAAAATTTGAACTGGTAGGCCAAGGGCTTCCATACTTGGTATGCAACTTTCATGTCTTAAGACTTTTCCAACCATACCATTGTTTTTACCATGTGACCTTGACCTTTGACTTATGTTTGCAAAAGTTTTTAAATGCCTATAGCATTGCAACAAATAGGCCTAGGGCTTCCATACCTGGTATGACCATGCCAACATGTTTGCCTTTCTGACCTTGACCTTTGACCTACTTTTGCAAAAGTTTTTAAATGCATATACTTCCATACTTGATTTGTATCTTTTCTGTCTGAAGACTTTTTTCAAATACACCAATGTTTTTTACCATATGACCTTGACAGTTCACCTATTTTTGCAAAAATCTGTAAGTGCCTATAGCTTGGAACCAATATACCTAGGACTTCCATACTTGGTATGACCATGCAGACATATTTGCCCTTCTGACATTGACCTTAACATTTGACCTACTTTTGCAAAAGTCTTTAAATGCATATAACATTGGAACCAATAGACCTAGGGCTTCAATACTTTGGATGTATATTTCCTATCTTAAGACTTTCCTACCATACCAATGTTTTTTTACCATGTGACCTTGACTTTGACCTTCTTTTGCAAAAATCTTTAAATGCCTATAATATTGGATGCGATGGGCATAGGACTTCTATACTTGGTATGACCATGCCAACAATTTTACCCTTCTGACCTTCACCTTTGACCTACTTTTGCAAAAATCTTTAACTGCCTATTACATTGGAACCTGAATAGACCTAGGGCTTCCATATCTGGTATGTATCTTATTTGTTTAATGATCTTTTTAAATTTATGAAAATTGGTATTTGGTTGCATTTGGTTGTGATATTGATGCAGTTAAGTTTAAATTGAAAATTGATTTTGTTTTGGTGTTCAATATGACACGTTTTAGACTTAACTTTTAAACAGGCGAGCATCAGGTGGCTTTGACACCATTTCTGGTTGGTAGATGCATTCAAAGAGGTAGGATCTAAAAATAGCCTATGGGGTAATGGGTTAAACCCTTTCCCTGTTGTGCATTTATTCCAGATTTGGATACCTACTGAATATTCATGGACAAAATAGTTATAAAGAAATATGGAAGGTGGAAAATTGTAGCCATTTTAAAAAGTAAAGAAACATCTTTCAAATTCCATTTAGCAAACAGAGCAGACCCTGATCAGATGTCTCCTATAGGATCTGGGTCTACTCTGTTTGGAAATGCATGAAAAGGTGGTTATATGAAGGAAAGGGTTAATACTTTGCCTGCTAAATGCAACCTGCATGACATTTACAAACAGCTTGAACCCAAAAGAGACAGTCGAGAAATAACTGGGCACCTCATCAATTAATATTCAGATGTCATAAATACTTGTTTAATAGGGTTAACAATCCCATCGAGATAGGAGATTGGGTATTTGAATTCTTAGAGTAAGTCAATTTGGCACTGTTTTGATTAATTAACCATTTCTTCCATAAATACCACTTTCTATGCCTTTGCAAACAGAGTAAACCCAGGGTCAGGGTCTGCTCTGTTTGCTTATGAAATAATATAGATATGATTCTGCCTTGGCCAAAACCTTCAATGTCCATGTGCTATTATAACGATTAATCTAATTAATATCCATGATTTCATTATTTCTTATATGAATATTCATGGAGGAAAGGGTTAAACAAGTGGAGCAGTTTGATGAGGGCCTTTACTACAGTAGAACCCCTATAATGGAACCACTTAAAAAAATAACCATAGCTGTCTTTATAAGCAGGTGGTTTGCTAAATGCAGGATGAAAGTTATGCAGAAAGCTCCTATAGGAGCTTTCTGCATAACTTTTGTCCTGCATTAAGCTACCACCTGCCTCTGCCACCCAGAATTATGTCCCTTTTTGGTGGTAACATTAGAGGGTTTTTACTGTATTTGCAAAAGTTTGCCTGGTCAGATATTAAGGGTAAGTACAATAATCCAAATTTTCAAACCAGGAGAGTTAGAGGAGGGAGATTCAGGGTGTCCTAATTTTTTGAGTAATTAACCCTTTACTCCATGAATATTCATGTAAGAAATAATGACATCATGAATATCAGTTAGATTATTTGTTACAGTAGCATGTGGACACAGGAATTTTTTACCATGGCAGAAAATGTAGAATCATATCTATATTATATCGCAAGTAAACAGAGAAGACCCTGATCAGATGGCTCCAACATGAGCCATCTGATCTGGGTCTACTCTGTTTGCAAGAGTGTGGAAAGGTGTATGGTTAAGGTATGTACAGTGAGAGTCAGGTGCTCTGAGACTGATGTCAACACACAGATCAGTGACATGTACATGTCAGGTAAAACGTGGCTAATTTCCTTACTATAATCAGTAGAAGGTCACATCTCTGTTGCCCGATGTTCCCACTGTAATAAACGACCCCTCTTGAAAGGCCAATATTGATATTGAATTTCGTAAGATTTATATTCTCAATCAACAGTTGTCATCAATACGTTATCCTTTGTTGATTGTAGGATTTGCAGAGTAGTGATCTGTTATAGTGCTAATCACATGACATGCTATTTACAAGTAGCTTGGATCCAGATCAGATTGTAAGCCGCTCAGCATCGGTTTATAATTCAAGCCATTTTGGATACTTCAAATCGTTTTGTAAAGATGTGGATTAAATCTGATATTTGAAATCTAAGCAGAAAAAAAGCTTCGATAATTAAAAGTTTTTGTAGCACGTTAAGAGATAGACTTTGTTTGCAAGCTAATTAATCGACATTTAGAGAACGGTGTCGCTAGGAGCTTTATTTTATCTTGACAAGAATGTTATCTTACTCAGCCCCTCTATAGTTTGATTTTACATGCTGGAGGCTTAATTCCTAAACATATTAATTATTTTCAGAGGAAATTCCTATGTATTAACATAGCCATAGAAAAGAAAATATCATTTATCACCGAAATAGATTGCTTGTTTAATTAAACTTGAATAAATAGATGTTTCGTGTATAAAAGTTTTGGTTAAAGAAGGTTAAGCAATTATTTCTATTCTTTGTTCGCATTTAATAGGATTATGGGTGACACATGTTGAAAGAAGTTAAAAAGACGCTATGATATTGATGGTAGGCAAATTTGAATCACAAATGGATCCTTCGAAGCATCCCTGCGGCTAAATGTAATTAAGAACATTTAATTCACATACTTCTCATAGATGCGTTAAAAGGGAGTGTTATTTACTTCATTGGTGGAAAGTTTTTTACTTGTTGAGGGTATTTGGACAGAGAGCACATTAAGAAAACTTAGTTAACCTTTCACCTGCCTATGTGGTAATATTTAATGGTTTAGAGTAATTTTCGTATGGCAGACCAAGTTTGTATGTAAGCTGTTTGACTACTTGTCCAATACATTGTAATCTACTATAATAGTCAGTAGATAACTTTGTGTCAGAAATATAGCTGGAAGCATTTGTGAGACGGAGTTTGTTTTTTGGTCAGCTGAAAGGTTTTTGGATTTTGTCTGTAATGGGTTTAAACCAGATGTTCGTTTCAACTAAGTTCAGGTTTATTTGATACAGGCAGTTATTGACAAAAGGTCCATGGCATTATCACGTATCTATGTTGGCACCCTGGCATTAACTCACGTTTCCCAGCAATTTCGTAACACAACACTCGGGTTTTATTCTGAAACTTTTTTCACTAATTTAAACATTAGATTTTAACACCTTGAGAAGCCAGGATTTGTAAAAAATCTACTGTCTTATCACCCACTGCAATTTTGTTTTTGCGATAGCAAAATTATTACTTGGCAACTTTAGTGAGGAATCTTTGGACCGTAGCTACCAGAGAGTGATACTTTATTAGTTTTCTTTTAATTTCTTGATATTAAGTTGCCCAGATCTCTGCTTTCAGCTTGGATGATGCAAATTGTATAATGCTTTTGGAGGGTCTGGGCAAATTAGCAAAAAGCCAGGCCAGTCTGTGAAATATGTTAGCCCTTTGACTGCAAGAAACAAGTTTACTGGCCATTGCAAACTATGTACACCAAGATCAAAAGGGCCCCAGGAGAAGCTCACTGATTATGGTCTGCAGTGTTTGTAGGTCAACATTTTCAAGAGCCAATTTGATTCTTTCATAATTACTCTTAATGACCAATTAACATGGATGAATCATTTTAGTTTGAAAATGTAATATTCAAATGCGTTAATCAAAGCCTATTTAGTTTGTCTGATAGGCTGACTGGAGCCTCTGAATGGAGAAAATCAGGTCACATTCATGTCAGAAGATCACATGATCAATTTAAATACCTAGATAATTATAGAGTGCAAGAAATTACAACAATCAGATGCCCCAGGTGCATCTGGAGGTGGCTGAAATCAGGTGACAAGTGTATACAGGTATCCTGGGTCTTGAGCCATGATCCATCCTTCACTGTGCACCAATTAATGCAGTTGTATGTCTGGAAAAGAAAAAAGTGTTTACAGTAAAACCACTCTAAAATGGACGTTAAATTAATTTAGTACAAATATTGGTTATGGAGACAGGTGTCCTAGAAGCTTTCTGTATGACTTTCACCCTGCATTAAGCAGCCACCTGCATAAAAGTATCTAAATTCTTCTCTACTAGAATTCTTGTTTAGAGGGGTTTTACTGTACATGTGTTATCCCTGTGACTTGCGCCTGGCTAAATCAGATTGTGGGTTGGTTGCTTAACCCTTTACGCCATAGATACGCCTTTTAACGCCTTTGCAAACAGAGTAGATCCATATGATATAAAAATTATATCAAACCTTTACGCCATGAATATTCATGTAAGAAATAATGACATTATGAACATTAATCAGATGAATTTTGTCCATCTAAGAAACTGCAGAATCAGATCTACCGTATATTATAATGACTCGTCCACATCGTGGGGAGGGAGACATATTGATTTTATACTTGCCTGTCTCTGTCAGTCTGTCTGTCCCAAAGTTTGCACTTGTTTGCTCAAAGGGCAGGGCAGATTTCAATAAACCTTCAGAGTAGTAATTGTCATGAATCATAGTTTTGTGTATTGCCAGGTTAGTATGGATTGATTATTTTTCAGAGTTATGTCCCCGTGAATGATAAAAACATTGCATAAAATCCCAGTTTCTCATAGATAGCTGGTCAGATCTGGAAAAAAAACCTTAATAGCTGTGATCACCACAAAGTGTAGTTGTGCCTATTTCTAGGATGATCTGGTTGGATTATTTTTTCATACGTGTGTCCCCTTGAATGATAGAAAATTTGGATAAAATCCCATTTCTCATAAATAGAAGGTCATGTTTGGAAAAAACTCCACAGCTGTGATCATCATGATGTACAGTTATGCATATCCACACGATGATCTAATTTGATTATTTTTCACAGAGTTATGTCCCTTTGAATGATATAAGAAAGTGCATAATATCCAATTTCTTTACTACATTTACTGTTTCAAGGCTGTCAGCAGTTCACACTCTGGGACGAGGTCGTGTCCAACTAACAAATTTTGGCCATGTTTCTCATGTTTCTGGTGCCCTGTTAAAGAGGAAGTCCCTATAATGAACGCATATTTTCAATAATGTCATAAAACTTAATATTTGTTATGTTCAGCCATTATTATGAAGATCGTCAATTTGAACTTATATTGAAAAATGCCCCTGTGATAAAAAACAAACAGTTTTCATCGACACTTATAATTTTTGTTCTACAACAAAATATTATCGACCTTGGTCGAACTGTTAACAAAACTAAAACGCAAGCCGAATAAATACTAATACATTGCCGAATAACATATCAAACGTATGAAAGTTGTGCCTTCTTCAGTGTTTATTTGATTGGTTTTCTTAGGATATACTTCTTTTCAGCATATAAACAAATGAGTTTTGTATATTTTAGGCACATTTGAAACATGTTGAATGTAGGGACTTCCCCTTTAAGTTTATCCCTAATTTGACCGGGAAAACCTTTGCATATTTGAATAAAACAATGTCTTTGCTTACGGAATAGCTATTTATCTGATCGAAATCGGTACTTTTCTTGCAGTGCGAAGGGTTTAAAGTAGAGGAGTGGGTAATTTGAATCTTTTGAAGTCGAATCCCTTCTTTCTATATAAACATATACTAACTCAAACACGTCTTGTCCCTGTGCTTCCATCTGCAATGGTCACTTGCTAGAACTTGCGACAATTTTATTTTTACGCAGTTAGCTGTAATTGTTGCAGGCATCCTGGACTTGAGATGCTTTTGGTTGTACGATCTTTCATGAAACGGAATCCTGAATGTTAAACTAGTTCATGAACAATCCACAATCTCCTGAAGTGCTTGTCTCTTTTCCACATGAATGATATGTAAGAAATAATGACATGAATATTTACAAAGATAATACAGTAAAACCTCTGTATAACAACCACTAAATTGCATCAAGTATTTTGTGTTAAAGGCAGGTGGCTGCTTAAAGCAACCACCTGCCCTAAAGACCAACTAATTAACACAATTTAGTGGCCGTTATAGAGAGGTTTTACTGTAATATAAGTATAACTGCAAATGAACACAGGATGTTTTGGTGATGCCAGAAATTTTGGTGATGCCAGAAACTGTAGAACCTAGTAATCTATTTAATTCCATTAGCAAACAGAACAGGCCTTGATCAGACAGCTCCTATAGGAACCATCTGATCTGGATCTACTCTGTTTGCAAAGCTTAAGGGTTGTAGTAGTGTAAGTTTTAGGGCCTTCTAGACTGTTTGCTCCTAACCAATGGAAGCCAGACATAAATGTGCCAGTATAAAAAATAATTTCAATTAATAGTCATGACATCATTATTTCTTACCTAAATATTAATGGAGTAAAGAGTTAACCCATTCACACATATTGACGCCTCTGTAAAAGTCACTTTGTTATACCATTGTGATAAATAGAGCATTTGCTACATAGGAGCAAATGCTCTATTTATCACAATGGTATCAAAACTGCCCAATTCTAAAAATTTCCTTTTCTCTAGTTCATGCTCCTTTTCGGAAGATTTATTCAAAGAGGTTGGATCTAAAAATAGTTTATGCAGGAATGGGTTAAGGAAGTCACCGCCCAGTCACTATCTTATACCTGTTACAGTAAAATTTGAATAAGTAAACACTTATATTCTTGTATCAAGAAGCTGTCACTGAATTGTTGATCAAAACCATGGCATATTTTGAAGAGTAATTCTTTGACAACATTTTGAATCAAGACAGCTCATTCAGATCAAACAAATGCTTTTTGGTGCTGTTTTTGTGAATTTGCAGACTGTTCAATAACAAAAACAAACTTTTTCATTAGTAGAATTGTCAGGGGGTTTTGGCAATGACATCACTTGGTAAGCCAGTCGGAATGACTGAGATTTTTTAGAATTTAAATTTAGATGGGTGGTGATTGTTTCCGTAATTAAGATGGAACTGGAAGATTAAAAGAGATTTGCATATAAATGTAGTGAGAAACCTTGTTTGGTGGTTAATTGATGAAAAGCTTGATGGCAATCCATAAGGGACCTTAGCTGATTCTCACAATGTTGATGAAAAAATAGAAGTTAGAGGACAGCAATGAAACAGTTTACCCTAATTACACTAAGTATTGGGACCCATTCTCCCCTTTCAATCTGAATAATTCATTTGGGCCCCATTTTTGATAACGTTAACTCTTTCCTCCATAAATACGCCTTTCTACGCCTCTGTAATATTCACTTTTTGAAACCATTGTGATAAATAGAGCATTTGCTCCATAGGAACAAATGCTCTATTTATCACAACAGTTTCAAAACTACACAATTCTAAAATTTCCTTTTCTCTAGTTAATGCTCCTTTTCGGTAGATTTATTCAAATAGGTTGGATCTAAAAAAGAGCCTATGAGGGAATGGGTTAAAGAGGACTGACAAAGTGTAGACTTTGATCAAATGGCTCCTGTAGGAGCGTAACTGACATAGTAGCAAAACATGTCGACTTTGCAGGGCTCAAGCTGGAGCTCTTCATCAGGGAGAAGTTTATTGGGATTCAGGGAGAAGTTCTTGTCCAGATTTTGTATCTCCCTATAATTATGTTCTATGTATTTAAACTTCTTTCTCAGCTCAAAACAGGGAGTAGTAAGCAGAGACTTTTTCTCCCCAATTGCCCTCTAGCTTGCTCTGTCGGTTGGTTGGTTGGTTGTTGCTTTGTCTGCTGGTTGGTTGGTTTGTCCCCAAATCTTGTATGAAGATAGTTTTAAGTGTTTGCATACTGTGTAACTGTTGGCTGTAAAGTTTCTCTTATACAGTAAAACCCCTCTAAACCGGACATTAAATATGGTATAAATATCGGTCTTGGACACAGGTGGCAGCTTCATGCAGGGTGAAAGTCATGCAGAAAGCTCTTAGAGGAGCTTTCTGCATGACTTTCACCCTGCATGAAGCAGCCACCTGCCTAAAAGTATCTCAAATCTTCTCTACTAGAATTCCGGTTTAGAGGGGTTCTACTGTATTCCATTTTCTGTCCAATGTACAGTCGGGTTGCCAAACAGTTTTGATTCTTATGATCAGCTTCTCATCTGGCTTGAACAATTTAACCCTTCGCTTGCTATTCACGTCAATATACCTACCTGTAAATAGTGAAGACCCAGATGAGACAGCTCCTGCAGGAGCTGTCTCATCAGGGTCTGCACTATTTACAAGTTGATTGTGCAACCAGTGCACTCCACAGCAGTGATTGCACAGCGAAATACTTCTTCTACTTCTACCACATAATGGCCACCATCAACAAGTTGATTATACTGCCATGAATTTGGGGTATACGCAAGAAGAAAGAGATATGAAAAAATAGTGTGAGAGTATGTACAGTGAAGGTTAAAAACAAGGTTACTTACTAGTTAGATAAAGAGGTTTGAAGGCTACAAGCGACCCTACCGACACGATATCTGGAGGCAGGCGGTTCCAGTCACATATTGTCCTTGGGGAAAAACGACTCCTTCCTGTAGTCGCATCTGCAAGACCGTACCACGAAGCAGCTTTCATGTCCGACTCTAGCACTATGTGTGTTTAACGAATGCACAAGCCTATCTGATTTATTGATAGCTACGAGTCCGTTTTCTATTTTGAACATCATACACAAACGAGCCTCTTTCCTACGGCTTTCAAGCGATTTCCACTGAAGGTGACTTATCATATCTGTAACACTGGAGCGATTTCCATGACTGTGAGTTACGTATCTTGCTGCCCGACGTTGCACCATTTCAACCTTACTAATGAGGTTTTGCTGATAAGGGTCCCATACTGTACTAGCATACTCAACGGATGGACGAACTAGCGATTTGTAGGCATTCTCCTTGACTTTAACTGATCCAATATTTAGGTTCCTTTTCAGAAATCCGAGAGTTCCATTTGCTTTGTTACAAATTTTCCCAATATGTTCATTCCATTTCAGATCGTTTGATATATTACATCCTAAATACTTCACTGATGATACAGATTCAAGGATATGGCCATGAAGTGTATATTGATGTTTTACATTTTTACGTTTTCGACTGATGGTAATGACGTTACATTTTTCCGGGTGAAAGATCATTCTCCATTTTTCCTCCCAAATCGCCAGTTTGTCCAAGTCGTCCTGTAATGCTTCTGCATCAGATGTGGATGTGATTGTCATGTATGCAATAGTGTCGTCCGCAAATAAGCGTAGTCTAGAAGTGAGGCCCATGGGCATGTCATTTATGTAATATAAAAAAAGGCTTGGTCCTAGGACGCTTCCCTGGGGGGTTTATGGACTAAGCGTACCATTACCGTAGCGTACCATTACCAAATCGTACCATTTTCGGTCTAAGCGTACCATTTACCAAATATATGAATCTGGTATAAATATTTTTTATTATTGTTACATGAAAACATGAAAAATGTCATTAATGTATATTTTATCTTAATGTGTTTTAATTGAGCATAGTATTGTTATGACATACGGTTACCCTTATCCAAGTTATGACCCATACACCGACTTTCCTAGACAAGAGGAAGATCCTAAATACGGTGTCCAATATTTTTCAAAATACATACTTTGAATTTGAGAATATCATTCATCCATCCAGGTGTTGGCTACTGCCAAATCACTTTTTTATGTACAGCGAATATCGGAAGCGTGTAAACTTTCAACTAAGGGTTTCACTGTGTGGTAATTGCCACGTAGAGTTTAAGCTAACAAAGATCGTATGCATACACAAAAAGTATTTGCAAGCAGGTCAGACCCAAAATAAAACAACCAGAATGAAAAAACAGGATGATAAATCGTTTTTGTGACAATTTTTACACTTGAACTTAGCTTCGTTCCAAAACCGATATTCCTTTACAGTTTTCACTGTTATATGCCAGTGTGTATTTGGCACGTGCCCATAATCACGTGACATTGGGCCACACGCGCTAGTGTGTGAATGTCGATGTGTATTGATAATACGATGCGAGAGAAACCCAATTGGATTACACTAATCTGATATATTAAGCCCATTTATTCCATAAATACACGTTTGCAAACAGAGTAGATCCAGAACAGACGGCACCTTTAGAGGCTGTCTGACCAGGGCCTGCCATGTCTGGTTATGAAATATAACTATACAATCATGTACATGTAGTTTACAAATTACAAAATGTTATCTATAGCCTACATGTCTTTACAAAAATCAGTTAATAATACTCATCGTATTTTTTTTCTTACATGCATATTTATGGAGTAAACGTTATAATCGGATATATGTTTCTACGTTTAAATTTTAAAACGAAGGGGCTGGCAAAAATAAACACATTATTTTTATTGTTTTATTTCAGTCCCGATTAACATGTTGTGGTTCTAAACCCTAATATAAATGAATAGAAACACTAACTATAGTGACATACAACAGAACACGGACATGATGAGTATACGCTTTTTATGCATTTGCAAACACAGTAGACACAGTAGACCCTGGGCAGACGGCTCGTATAGGAATCATCTGCTCAGTTTGCTTACGAAACTATATCAGATTCTCTAGTTTCTGTCATGCAAAAATTCCTATGACGTAGTGCCATTGCAAATTTAGTATTCCCGATGTCATAGCACATACATTCAGCAGCACATTTCTTAAGACTCGTACGTGTTCACGTATATTAACTCATTACTGCATGAATACGCTTTTCTTCGTCTCTGCAAACACAGTAGACCCAGAGCAGACGGCTCTTATAAGAGTTTTCTGATTAGGGTTTGCTTATGGCAAGTTTACATTTGCCACGGAGGCCGTACGATTTCTTTCTCTGCGATTTTCCTACGATTTTGTTTGGCATCTTAGAAGTCTACGGGCTGCGATGTTTTTGTCTACGATCATCGTACGATTGTTTGTGTATACTGATCGAGCTTATCCGTACGATGACTGAGCGGTGACCGTGCTGTCTCCGCTTGGATAAGCCAATCGTACGTAGCCCGTACGGAGCCTGTGGATTCCATACGAAGACCGGTGGGATTGTTCCATCTTCTATAGATAGACAACTATTAATGCAGGCAATGTCAAAATAATATACACCGATGCGATGTACAGTAAAACCCCGCTTTATGCCCCTTTTTGGTGGTCGCATTAGCGGGGTTTTACTGTACGTTCGATTTCACGGGTATGGCACGGACACCGAGCGGCAGCCTTGTGGTGATCTTGCGATGACCGTATGGTCGCCGTCCGATTTTTTTTGCTACATGTCCACCGAAAATCGGTCTTTTTCAGCACGATTCTCGCGCGGCCTCCGTACGATGCCCGTGCAGAGTTCGCACGATGCCTGTAACCACGTGTTTACGGGCTGCGGGCTTGCGATTTTAGAAAATATGTATAACCTTTTTTTATGACAAATCATAGAGGCTACGGCGACCGTATGCCTCCGTACGGAGACCGAGCGGTTTTCACCTTACGACGGGTCTATGGGCGCCGTAAATTCATCGTAGGGCAAATACGAACGCTCGATCGTCTGTTATCATTTTGGTATGTGTGGACAGGCCTTGTCAAGACATGCATACCAAAAATGCAGGTTGTAAATGAAAACTTGAAGAAGTTATGGTCAAGCCGGAGTTACGACAATAACTCGCGATTTCTTCGAAACCAGAACCGACGGGACAGTGAATGGGTTAAATCGGAACATATAATAGAACATGGATCAACAATCAATAAAATGAAACACATATCTGTAACAACACCCGTTGTTGTTTCGGGTACATGTATATACTGTGCTGGTGTTACACCTGAAACAGAAAGCAAATTCCAAATACGGAGAAATTTTGGATTGATACTAATTACATGTTCAACGGAATAAGATTTATACATCTGACACGCTGCTACTCTATGATGCTGAACTTGCATTATAGACATTTCAAGTACGCCTGATTAGGTACTATTTTGAAACAAATAGGAATACATGGCAGTGATAGTTAGGAACCATTAACAGAGCTACATATAAAGATGCCTGTCCAAATACATGTACAATGTTACACCTTTCTTTAGAATGATTCCATAATTCAGCTTATTCTCGCAATCGCAAACAAAACCTACCCGATCAGACAACTTGGAAAATATTTCAAAAAAAAGAACACGAAAATTGTTAAGAAATGTTACCAGTATTGCACTTTCTGTGTTGCCATCTAGAGCCGGCTCCGTCCTTTGATGTTTAATGAGCAGTCTAAACAAGGATAGTCCGGCATGATGCTTTCTTGACTGTCAAGTCTTCATTTGCGCGTGACTTTTATTCGCGTTTTTTTGATTGATTCTTTATCGCTGATTGAGTATTTTGGGTAAAGTGTCATATTGAGTTGCTACTGAGGCGTAACGACATTAACTGCAGCCAATAATTGGACAATTAATTCGCCGTTTTTAATCCAGTGTTTCAAACACGCGTGCATTGCGTAATGTGGGGTTGGGACCGAGGCGTTACGATAATGACTTCAGTCATTAATTGGATAATTAATTAACCGCTTTAAAAGTTTATTCAAACACTGACCAACGATATTGACAATTTCTAAGCACACGCATACTTATTTAATTTATTTCTAGTATATTTGCAGTGAAATTTTTTAAACCCTTCCCCTCATATATAAACGCTCTCATAGGGGCTATTTTGTCAGGGTCTGCTCTGTTTGCTAATGGAGTTTGATAGTTCTATTTCTAAATAATTTGGCCAAGAATATTCAGTAGGTATCGAACTTTGGAATTGGGAAAGAGTTAAATTATTGATTACTGTACAATCAAATTTCCGGATTTTCCATAACGCGTGCCATCCTCAATGCAGTGCATACCAGATCATTCGCAATACACACAGGTCATGATTCGTAAATACAGTTGGATTGTTTAAATCTTGGGCTATTTAAAACTAATTCAGAATATAAGGTTCATCTCAGGTGTTATTTTTTTTTTATAAAGGATACTTGTGCATTTTATTATGACTGTGTTGGGGAAACTTGTAAATAGGCGATTTTCTGTATGTCGATGTCAACAAATCGGCATATATGAGGTTCTACACAGAATCTAAAATGTCGGCATATGATGTCCAATACAGGTGACTTTTGTTAATGTTTATTTGTGCAGCTTACATGTATTATGACTGTGTTGGGGAAACTTGTAATCTGTAGATTTCCTGTATGGCGATGTCAAGAAATCGGCATATTGGGTTCTTACACAGAATCTAATAAGTCGGCATATGATGTCCAATACTTGTAATCTTGTAAGAGTATATTTTTAAAACACTGTATTATACATTAGTATAATACTTTAGTGTTATATTCAAAAATAATTTATGTTTTTTATTATTGGTACGCTTCGTCCAGGAAATGGTACGCATAGTCCTGGTACGCTTCGGCAATGGTACGCTTCGTCCATTTTCCCCCTGGGGAACCCCGGAATCTACGCTGATATGATCAGATATTACCCCCTCAATAGCTACCGCCTGAGAGCGATCTGTCAGAAAATTCTGTATCCAGGTGTTAACTTGGCCTCTAATACCGTAATGGTGAAGTTTATGAATTAAAAGTGAATGACTAACTTTGTCGAAGGCTTTGGCAAAGTCCATAACCAAGACATCAGTCTGCTTGCCGTTTTCCATATTTAAAGTAACATCATCAATAAAATCTATGAGTTGGGATTCACACGATAGGCCGCGGCGAAAACCGAGCTGTAGCGGGTAGAGAATGTTATGTTTATCTGCATGATTCATTATATGACTAGTCACTATATGCTCCATTACCTTGCAGCATATACATGTTAAGGACACTGGGCGGTAGTTCTCTGCTCTATATTTCTGTCCCTTCTTGTAAATAGGGGCTACAAGGGCCTTTCGCCAGTTCTCAGGTACCACTCCGGAAGACAAGGACTTTTTAAAGATGATGTTAAGTATTGGAGCGATTTCTTGAGCAAGTTCTTTTAAGATTTTCGGGTTTAGATTGTCAGATCCTGCCGACTTATGTGGGTTTAGATTTAACAGCAGTTTTTCAATGCGTTTGCATGTAATGTTCAGATCTGAGCACGATGGGTAAGATCCTTGCATGTAATTGCTAGATTCAAAAGTGTCCCGCGATATATCGGATTTCTGTGAGAATGCAGATTTGAATTGGTTATTCAGAATTGTTGCTTTATCAAAGGGATCAGAGTGTAAAATACCATCATGTTTCAATGGAGATATGCCACCGTAGTCTGATTTCTTATGTTTAATATATGTCCAGAAACATTTCATACTATTATTCTTACTATCCTGTTCGTTATTGTCCTCTGATGTCACAATTTTTTTTAATGTAGGTCCAATATGCCCTACGTAATTGCCTTTGAACTAGTCTTTTTATGTCCTTAAATTTTGCTCTGTGACCAGGGTCTGCTGACTTCTTCATAGTCTTATACAGTCGATCTCTTTTGTGAATGAGACGTTTAAGTTCAGGTGAAATCCAGGGTAAACTGTCTTTTACTTTAGTTGTTTTGTGGGGTATGTGTATACGGGCACTTTTTTCCAAGTTTTCCTTAAATAGTGTCCAAAGATCATTTACATTAGCCCCTAATTGTTCACGCTTTCTAATTTCTTGGGCAGTGCAGTTCATATCCTCCTTCAGAGTGTCCCAGTTTGCACGCCGATAGAGGGGTATGGTTCTAGGTTTTTGCTTGGGTTTTATAGGGTTTATATCAACCTCCGCATACACGATGTCGTGATCAGAAACTCCCGGCATAATGTTCAACCGTGGAAAACGGGTTGGGTTATTTGTCAGTATTAAGTCTAATGTATTACTTTCGCGGGTTGGCTCCGTAACCAGTTGCACCAGTCCATTATTGTCCAGAACTTCACCAAATTTATAATGAAGGTCAGCATACGTTGTGTTTGGCTTCAAAGATCTTACGATCCCAGTCCCAACCGGGATAATTAAAGTCTCCACCTGCTATGATGAATGCGTTACTTGTGATGCTCGCTAAATTCAAACTCTTTTCCAGTTCCTGAAGACTTTCAGCATTAGATGTCTTTGGGTTATAGTATGAACATACATAAAGGTATTTATGCCCTACAACTTCAATTTTAGCCCATGTTAATTCACAGTCCGTTTCTAATTCTGGAATTGGTGAACTGATTAAGTTCTTACTGATGGCTATCAATACTCCACCACCTTTAGTAGGTCGGTCTTTCCTATAAAGTTTATAAGAGGAAGGGAATACTTCATTATCGGTGACACTGGAATTCAGCCAAGTCTCTGTTCCGATTACTATATCTGGTTGGGTACTTTCTAACAAGTTTTTCAGACGACATTGTTTCGTTTTCAATGATTGAAAATTTACATTTAAAAGTTTTAAATGTGGTAGATTAGGCTTACCTCTATCTGGTGTAGACGTATGTACAGGTTTTATACGTTTATTAGGGAGGGGGCTCTCTAAAGGAGTATCAGATAATACACTGAAGTGGTTCGATGTACTCAAAACTAAGTCAAAACACACCGAGCTATAATTCGGGTTGTCACAGACAATGCAGTCCCATACAATAGCACTATGCTCTACTAGTTCAGCATAAGTCCTTGAATTAACATTCTGGCAGTTCGCATGATACCATTGATCACATGTTTCACATACTATAGCCTTGTCCTCCCATGTTACGGGCTGGTCACATGTACCACAAGGGTAAATCGAGCTACCATTCGAGATGCGCGATGGGCCTGGGTTCAACTGAATATCATTTGAGTTAGCTAACACGGCAAGTATCAGATATCCTAACTGAAGCCTCTTTCTACATGGGCTAGGAGTAACAGTCCTTGGAGAAGACTTAGTCTGTAGGTACACGAGGGTGTGAGGGCGAATCCATCCATTCTGGGCCGAACTAAGGACAGTGTTGTACTCACATTTCAAACTTACATAGGAACATTCCGGGTCAAAGACAACACACAAGAGTTTCACCAAAGACACTAGGAACATTAAGCACTTTATAATGTTCATGATTGAGTCACTATCTTAAGCGAAATAGTTTTACTTTTTGACCATTTCATCAACACAAACACACATGTTTCACAGGTAAATCCAATATGGCAGCTTTCCCGTCGACCGGAAGTGGAGACCCCGTACCGGGGATTTTAAGAAAAACTTAAAAAAGTCAGCTAGTTTTGCTTCTAGCATACGGTGAATAGTCAAGGAATGATGTCTGGTTTTGTATCTAACGACTTAATGAAGAAATGTGTCGGTAGGAAGAGGAAAACAAAGTAAAGTGAAGAAAAATTCAGTCCCGGGAGAAGATAGACATCCAAATAGCGCGCATGCGCAACCCCAACACCCGTACACCCAAAACTTGTACACAGTGAAGATATATGTAATTATACAACAGGGCATGGGTAAAGAAGGAGAAATGTATTTTAAAATTCAGCAAGAGAAGGGTTAAAACTATTTTGTCGCTGGAATGCAGTGTTATTTGAAGAGCTTTGGCTGTAGATTGGCCATTGTCAAGGTTACTGTTTGCTACAAAATAGTCCTTGCACAAAAAATCCCAGTTTTTAACCCTTTACTACATAATTATATACACGTCTTTACAACTTTGCGAACATTGTAGGTCCTTTTTGAGCTGTCTGATCAGGTTCTACTCTGTTTTTGTTATATAGATAGGATTTTACAGGTTGTACTATAGCCCCAAAATTTCATTGTTCATAATTATGCTTTGATGAAAATGCAGCTAATTCATATTCAAAGTTATTAAATTTTACATAAATATTCATGAGATAAAAGTTAAGCAAGTTCCACTGTTCTTTTTTACATCGTTAATCAGTACCATCACAATAGGCTATTTTTAGATACAACCTCTTTGAATAAATCTACAGAAAAGGAGCATAACTAGAGAAAAGGAAAATTTTAGAATTTTGTTGTTTGAAACCATTGTGATAAATAGAGCATTTGCTCCTATAGGAGCAAATGCTCTATTTATCACAATGGTTTCAACAGGTGATTTTTACAGAGGCGTAGAAAGGCATATTTATGGAGGAAAGGGTTAATCAATACCATCACAATATATAGGTACACAGACATTTCCAGTCAAGCAACTTCTGGTATCTCTAGTTTAATTTATTTCCACCGCTGTCAGAATTGGGTAATTAAACAGGGGAGCCGACCCTAGGATGCTCACACTTTCCCTGTTGGTTTCCAAGTTTACATACTTTTATCTAATTTCTGACTAATGAAATCTGTTTGAAACAAACTGATGCTGCTTCGAGTTGACTGTCACCAAGTTTTGATGACAAATTATAGCCCTGGGGAGTCTGGGGTAGGGACCCATAGCTGTTGCTGTCATTGCTTACCATTGTCAAGCAGTAAGAAGTGACAGAGCTGCAGATAAAGAGGGTATTGCAGATGCAGAAAGCCTTAGCTGTCCATGAAAAAACCCATAGTTTGTGACTTCTTATTAGAATCTTAACCTTATCCCTCATATTTGACATGTACCATATGACAGTAGCGTAGCTGAATCCAAATAGCTTAAGCTCTCCATGAAAAAACCCATAGTTTGTGACTTCTTATTAGAATCTTAACCTTATCCCTCATATTTGACATGTACCATATGACAGTAGCGTAGCTGAATCCAAATAGCTTTAGCTCTCCATGAAAAACCCCATAGTTTGTGACTTCTTATTAGAATCTTAACCTTATCCCTCATATTTGACATGTACCATATGACAGTAGCGTAGCTGAATCCAAATAGCTTTAGCTCTCCATGAAAAAACCCATAGTTTGTGACTTCTTATTAGAATCTTAACCTTATCCCTCATATTTGACATGTACCATATGACAGTAGCGTAGCTGAATCCAAATAGCTTTAGCTCTCCATGAAAAAAACCCATAGTTTGTGACTTCTTATTAGAATCTTAACCTTATCCCTCATATTTGACATGTACCATATGACAGTAGCGTAGCTGAATCCAAATGTAATGTATGCACCATGGCTATAAAGATCCAAGGACATGCTTCCCTGGGAAAATTTAGAATTGTATAGTTTTGAAACCATTGTGATAAATAGAGCATTTGCTTTTATAGAAACATTTTTTTTTATACTCCATTTATCACAATAGTTTCAACAGCTGACTTTTACAGACTTATACATTCCCTCAATATGAGGGAATGGATTAAAGCTTACATGAGAAGACAAAAATAATGTTTATCAAAGTCTATCCCCCTCAGCCTTCGATGTTTGTTCCCCTCAGCCTTCGATGTTTGTTCCAATTTGTTCATAATAATGTTTTAACCTTTCTCACCATGTGCGAAAGTTTGTATAGCTAGCTATACCCCTGTATGTAAAAATCACTTTTTGAAACCATTGTAATAAATAGAGCATCTACGCCATTGTGCAATTACCCTTTTCTCTAGTAGATGCTCCTTTTCAGTAGATTTATTCAAAGAGGATGAGTCTAAAAATAGCCTATGAGGTAATGGATTAACATGAGTAGTCACAACTATGGGTTGAGTAGTATCTGTAGATAAGAAACACATTTAGACAATCTAATTAGAATGTTTTGTCATATTTTTCTGCCAATCCCTCTCTTGCTGCAACACATTAGAATCACCTCTCCAAGGCAATTCCAATGAGTTGCTGGGAGAAAAGGTTTGGTGAAAAAATAAGAGATTATGAAAGATCAATACACATGTTATTTACTACCCTGATTGTTGTGAACTGTTTACTTTAAACTAGTAATCCTTTTAGCTCTAAGTTACTTCATCAGAACACTGTTTGCAAAAGTTATCAAACTGAGTCCAGAATGTTGAAACCAGAGTTACAGATAATGGTGCATACTCAAGTATAAAATCGTTATTTTTCTACCAAACCCTATGTTGTGACCACTCTTTAGAATTGTCTCGAAGAGACGATTCTAAAGAATGGTCACAACATAGGGTTTGGTAGAGAAATAAAGAAGTTATACTTGGAAAATATTTTTAATTTACGCATCTTATCTGGAGCTCTGTTGAAACTCTTTGTGTGCTAATGCTAAATTTACAACTATGAAAACAGTTACCCCAGATGGGACACTTAGAAACTAGCCTCTCATTAACATTGAAGACTCTTTGTCACACTGACTAGACGTGGTAGAAAGTTGTAGAAATTGTTGCATGCAGCAGTTTTCGCAGACAATGTTAGTGTACGAAGAGTTAAACCCTTTCCCTCATATAAACGCCATTTCACACATTTGCAAACAGAATAGACCCAGCTCCTATAGGAGCCGCCTGATCAGGTTCTGCTCTGTTTGTTCTTATCATGATATAGATCTGATTCTACAGTTTTTGTCTAGGTAGAAAATGTCCTTGAAAAGTTAACATTATAAAAATTCAGTTAATGAAGATTCATGATGTCATTATTTCTAACAATGAATATTGAACAGAGAAAAGGTTAAACAATAACTGCAGCATTCAAAAAGTTAAAAGATGTAATTCAGTCTGAAATTCTAACAACAGAAAAAAAATAGGTTGCATCTAACCATACCTCAACTCGTGAAATATCAAAAAATCTAAATCTTTTTGATCATGTGACTGTTTCCATTACCGGAAAAAACACTGGGAAATTTTATTACAAATTGTTCTTCATGCAAACAAGAAAGTGTCCGAAGCCCCCAATTTGTTAATTCATCTTGAGCCTTAATTTTGATCAATCTTTTCAAATTACATGCTGAATTTCTGAACAAGATTTTATTCTTGATTTGATTAAATGCATCAATCATATTTGTCATATTGCGATAAAAATTCCCTGAGATTAAATATTCTTTGCTAAATAGAATGGGGCAGAAATTCTGGAAGTTAGTCATTTTCTTTCCAATTAGCATTCTCGATTGTTTAATGTCCGTCCTAACCCATAATCTCTGGAATTTGTGGATCGAATTGTTCCCTGGGCATAATTGGTTTGGTTCCATTAGAAGTATAAAGAACTGCTCAAGGATTGGGAGTGATGAATATTAACAAATAATATCATAACATGATTGTAAAAAATCTGATTTTTTTTATGTTTGTCTGCAAATGAGGTTTTCATGATGTTATAACCAGTGATTATTTGTAATGTGTCCTCTCTGATATATTTTCATCAACTAAGTTTGAAACATTGGCCCCATTAATATTGTGGAACAAGTTTGGTGCAGATTGTGTTACTGTTTTGCTGTCATGTATTGTGGTCTGCTTCAGTTTTCATTTTTTAACCCAGAGGTTCATGAGATAAAAATGTGTAAATTAAAACATTTTCAAGAATACGTCATTTGTTCCTCCACCAAACTCTGTTGTGACCGCTGTTTAGAATAGTCTCGTAGAGATGATTCTAAAGAGTGGTGACACAACATAGGTTTGGTGGAGAATGACGATTTTAGTATCTAAGTTGAGTATGCACACTTATCATCTGAGTATGCACACTTATCATCTGAGTACGCACATTTATCTGTTGCTCTGTTAACCATTATTTTCGTACAGCCTATCGGCTTGCGCATTCATCCTGGAACATGAACATGTAGCACCTCTTTCTACATCTTTGCAAACAGAGTAGACCCGGTCAGACGGCTCCTACAGGAGCCGTCTGATCAGGGTCTACTCTGTTTGCTTATGACATTGTCATTATGATAGATCTAGAAATAAAGGAGATATTTTAGAAAGTGTTTCAGTTTATGCATCTTCTCTGGGTCGGTGTACAGTGTTTTGTAGTTTCATCCCTCTAATGCTTATAGTTTGACGAAAACCGGAGGGGTGGGCGGGCGTACGTGTGGGCTGGTGGCGTGCCGTCATTAAAAGTGAAAGTATCTTGTGTGTCCAGCTCCTCATACACCATTGGAAGGAATTATTTCAAACTTTCACAGAAGAACAATCTTGATGTGAAGATGGTCTGTCATGAAAAAAAGGGGAATATTTGCGGTAACCATTTTTGACAAAGTAGCGATACAATATAATGGAAAACGATTCATTTTTAGGTTTCGGACTACTTTCCGAAACCTAATAGTAATGCATCCCCATGGCATGCCTCAAGCAAATTTATAAAGAAAATCATATCCCATAATGCGCAATCAAATCACTGTTATACTACGAAATATCGATTTATGCTTACAATGTATACGTTCATTAGCCCAAATGCAGAAATTTTGAGTAGTTTAATGTTGACAGAATGTTTATCACGAAGCGCAGATTAAACGATTTAGTTGTATACGGGTGTATTTCACCCGTGTTTCTACTTTCATTTTGCCAAAAATGTGATTTTGTGTACACCCCTAGACAAAAATATAGTTCCAAGTGCAATGCGTTGGATAAACGACATCGACAATTCTTCATTTGATATGTGTGTCAATTATCAAAATGCGGATGAAACTGTTTCAATTACCAATTATTTTGCTATGTAAAAGCTACGTAATATGATAAATTTGGTCGCGTACGAATATATACCACAGAGCGACGGTAAAAGTGCCCCAGAAAGTAATCGACTTCTTAAAGTCGTGCGGATATTTTGAAATGTACAAGCATTTCTTGAATTTGTCGGATTGATACTGACAACGTTACGGAGAAAACTGTAATGAATAATGGTCGGAACATCGTCAATCTCTACACCTTACACACGAATGAAGATAACGACTGGACAGTCTAAACACCCGATATGACGGGTATGACTCATATCCGCGGATATGAATTTCGCAGCCTAAAATTGGCCTCAATTTAAGCATTATTTTTTTATTAGAAAAAAAACTTTTATCGAGTTTATTGGCTAACATTGTCAATATTTATTATTTGAAAAAAGTAAATTTAATATTCAGTGCATATTAAGTAGTTATAGTTGAAGTTAAAGAAATAAAAAAAAAATCATTTAATTCGGCACCGACCCTTCGGCACGAAGGAGCACGGACCGTAGAGAAACGTCCCGGAGATATATGTTTAATCTTGAGTCTCAAAAGCATTTTGTATTCTGAATGCATCAGAAGTATAATTTATCTGTTAATGTATGAAATTAAGAGAACAATTTAATTTGAATAACATAGAATACGTTCTTCACAATAACGGCAACTCTTCCTAAACATTTTGACTTATTTACCTTGTTCATTGTACATGTATTACTTTTCATGTATTTTCACTATGTGCAGATGTTTTCTGATGGCTAAAAGCAACGTGTTTTGCTTAATGCTGAATAAAATATTTGTATTTGTATTTGTATTTGTATTTGTATTTATGTTGAGTTTCGAAGATCATAATTATATTTTTACATGATGTGTGACAATCATCGTAAACATTGATCATAGACTTTTCAGTTGTCTAAGATCCATGTTTATAATGTGTGTAATGTCTTAGGAGACTATAAGCATTTAAGGATAATTACTCCAATTATAGAGCGTTAGTAGGTATAATGGAGATATAATGGAATTATTTTATTGTATGTTTTACACAATGTTAATTATGAAAAAAACTATGCTGAACGTATATAATTCTTGACAAATTTTTGTTTGTAGTGTGTGTTTAAGCTTTTCCCCAAGCATTAATCTGTGTTAACATACAAGCATGCTGCCTTACCAGTTCTTTACTTGTACCATTTAAATATGCCCAGCAAGCCTAAATGTATCAAGAAGGAAATTCAGAATTCCAGATGAGTTTTATTCATGTTGATATCTTGTTCTGGATAATCCATATTATTGAATATCCAATTTTTGAAAATCACCATAACCAAATGGTTGGCTATAATTGGTCGAAATTTAGATATTGTTTGGCGAAGTTATATATCATTCGATTTTAACTGAAAATTGGTATAATTGGATATTTTAGTACTCAAAATTAATTGGAATGTGTTTCGAAAGTACATGTATTGGTTGATTTTGCTAAAAATTGGTATGACGGTATATTTTGGCACTCAAGACTAATTTTAGGTATTTTTTAAAGAATTGGTTGCCATGGTAACTGAATGGTGGCTCTGATTGGTCGAAAATTTAGATCTTTTTAAACAAATTCAGATATTGTTCGATATTTCCGAAAATTGGTATGTCGGGATATTTTGACACTCCGAATTGATTGGTATGTCTTTCGAAATAATGTGTTGCTATGGTAACTGAATGGTTGGATCTGATTGGTCAAAATTTTAGATATTCAAATTTGCTGAAAATTGGCATTTAGGGGTATTTGGGTACCCCAAACTCAGTCAAATTGTTTTGAAAAACTTAGTTGCCATGTTAATGAAGTGGGTTCCTCTGAGTGGGTCACAATTTACATATTAGATTTTTCGGAAAAACGGTCAGTAGGGGTATATATGCAGTTGTTTCAAAAGAGTTGATTGCTATGGTAACCAAGTGATCACTAATGGCCTGTTATTTGTTGAAATTTAGATAATTTGCTCATCAATACCAGTTGTAAGTTTCTTTTAGGGGACATTCTGCAACATATTCTGTTACAATTAGATCTTGTTAACTGTATGATATTTTAGATTCACATGGCATATATAATTTATCCAAACTTGGCTGTAGTGTATAAATGGATAAGTGATTGATGTACGCCAAATACTGTTACAATCCACCAGTTAGTAGCAGAAATATGACCCTTAGTTGCTTTCAGATAGCAATTTATATAGGAAATGTGACTGTTAGAAGTCATATATTGGAACAACTTGCTCAGATTTCATTTAAATTTGACAGGGGTATTTACATGGATAGGTGCATGAGGCACATTATATGACACCAGCGTCGGCCAAATAATTATAGAGTAACGGCCTTTTACTACATGCAAATATCAATTTCAGCTAACTTCAGGCACACAGTGGCAAATTGAGCTATTGGAACTGCACTATGCGCTACTAGTCATCAATTTATTTATTTAAACAATATCTAAAACACGGACAGGATTTTCAGAAAAGGTCACAGCAATTATGTTCAGATGACTTGTCAGTTTTAACAAACAGTTCTATTAAACACCATTTTAGTCCTGGAAATAATGCTTTAGATGTCATCTTACTATGTATCAATGGTACCAGTCCGTCCCTACCAAGCTTTTTCGTATTGTATATTCACAATCGACATATATATGGTCCGAAACCTTCAGTACTGTCAGTACTTTGATTAGTATCATATTATTGTCTGTAAGTAAAATGTTTGGTTTAACCCATAGTCTTGCATATTAACGCCTTGTGAGTTTTGATGCCTCTGTAAAAGTCACTTCTTGAAACCATTGTGATAAATGAAGAGGAGATGCGCATCCAATAATAGTTTTACAGTAAATCTATTTTCTTACAGAGTTATGCCCCTTTGAATTTTGGTCTGTCGGTTGGTCAGTTGACTTTTTGTCTGCACGGTTTCTCAGCAATTGCTGACTGGATTCCAATGAAACTTGACGTGATGCTTTGTCATAAAAAGGACATTCAGATCTAATTATAGTTGTCCAGCTGATTAATTTTCTTACAAAGTTATGCCCCTTTGTTTAAAAGTTTTGTCTTGGTCTATCTGTTGACTTATATTCCTTGCAGTTTCTCAGTAACCGCTGACTGGAAACCAATGAAACTTGACATGATTCTTTATCATAAAGAGAACATGTGCATCCAATAATAGTTTTGCAGTTTATCTTTTTTCTTACAGAGTTATGCCCCTTTGAATTTAGGTCTATCTGTCTGTCTGTTTATTTTTTTTCCTCACTGTCTCAGCAACTGCTGACTGGAATCCAATGAAACTTTACATGATGCTTAATCATGAGGAGGACATGGGCATCCAATTATAGTTTTCCTGCTTATTGATTATGTCTCCCCCCTTTAGGGGAAGGAGACATATTGATGTTGTGCTTTCTGTCTGTCCGTCCATCTGTCCGTCTGTTAAAATTCTTGTGCAGCTAATTCCTCCTACACTATTAGAGGGATTTCCTTCAAACTTTTACATATGAACCAGCTATATGTGAGGATGGTCATGTGGTTTGGAATTTTGGCTGCAACAATTTTGACAGAAGTTATGGCCCTTTGTATTTTTTCCTTATATAGAATATATAGCGAAAAAATCTTGTGCAGCTAACTCCTCCTACACTATTTGAGGGATTTACTTCAAACTTTTACATATGAACCAGCTATATGTGAGGATGGTCATGTGGTTTGGAATTTTGGCTGCAACAATTTTTCAGAAGTTATGGCCCTTTGTAGTTTATCTTTATAGCGAAAAAATCTTGTGCAGCTAACTCCTCCAACACTATTTTCCTTATATAGAAAATATAGCGAAAAAATCTTGTGCTCCAACGCGATTTTCCTTGTATAGAATATATAACGAAAAAATCTTGTGCAGCTAACTCCTCCTACTTTATTTGAGGGATTTACTTCAAACTTTTACATATGAACCAGCTATATGTGAGGATGGTCAGGTGGTTTGGAATTTTGGCTGCAACAATTTTGACAGAAGTTATGACCCTTTGGAGTTTTTCCTTATATAGAGTAATAGCGAAAAAGTCTTGTGCAGCTAACTCCTCCTATACTATTTTGACATATGAATTTATTCCTCTTATGGGTGCCAGGGTAGAGGGTGCCAGGGGGTGAATTCATTCCTCTTATGGGTGCGGGGCGGGGTACCGGGGGGAGACATGTGTTTTTCTCAAAAACAAACTCTAGTTTTCTTACAAAGTTATGCCCCTTTGTTTAAAAGTTTTGTGTTGGTCTGTCTGTTGACTTTATTCTATACCGTTTCTCAGCAACTGCTGACTTGAATAGCACAATACTTGACATGATACTTTATCTTGAAGGGGAGATGCTCATCCAATAATAACATAGTCTTACAGAGTTATGCCCCTTCGAATTGTACAAAGTTTTTACTTGTGACAGTCATGTTTGTGGGGGTATTGATCACGTTCAGTGATAGTTCCAGTTGAAACCATTGTGATAAATAGAGCATTTGCTCCAATGCATTTGCTCCATTGGAGCAAATGCTCTATTTATCACAATGGTTTCAAAACTACACAATTCTAAAAATTTCTCTAGTAAAAGCTCCTTTTCGGTAGATTTATTCAAAGAGGTTGAGTCTAAAAATAGCCAATGGAGGAATGGGTTAAGACGGGTTCTGCTGTATGTATTACTGACACTGTTTAAAACATGTCAAATGTCGAGTGTGATATTGTAGACTTGTCTTTCTAATTTTTTTTATTCACATACAAATGTATACCTAATGCCTGTTTAACCTTTGAATATGAGATACAAATGTACTGGCATCTGGAGACAGTGTAGTCCCACATCAGATCCTCCTCGGACCCTCTCAACAGTGTCTGCACAGTTCGCCTTTCAAAATCTGCAAGGAATTTTATTCCTTTTATACCGTGTTGACCCAACAGTTAAACAATGATCGACTGTTTTGCCTTGAAAACACAGCATTCAAAAGGTTAAGCTTAACCCTTACAGTGCTGAATTTTCAAATGGACTATTCCAAAATTCAAACAGGTCAAGCTTATGGTGAATATTTAGGGATTTTTCTTAAGAAAAAGTGTAACATGACAGACAGTGCAGATCCTGATGAGAGGACATTTGCAAAGGACATTAGTGACTTGTGTCCCACACAGTGAGAGTTAATATATTGTCTGTCTTGTGGGAGAACAAAAAGGTCTGAACAGGCTCGCAATGCAAGTTCACTGCCTAGGTTGCGACAGTTGATTTGATTGTTCTGCAGTGGCAGATACTTACAGATGATTCTGATGACTGGCGCCTGTCTCTCTCTTAACCCTTTCTCTGTTCTGCACTTATTCCAAATTTCAATACTGACTGAATAATCATAGGCAAAAGAGTTATAATGCAATATGGAAAGTGGAACATTGTAGCCATTTTAGAAAGTAAAGAAACAGATCTTTCAAAGTCCATTGGCTAACAGATCAGGCTCTAATCAGACCGTTTCTATAGGAGCCATCTGATCTGGGTCTACTCTGTTTGCAGATGCATGAAATTGGGTTTATATGGGGGAAAGAGTTAACTGCAAATATTGTCATCAGCTGCAGTTTTCACCAACTGGTTATTGGCTTTTTTCTAACCCTTTCCCTGCTGAAGATTTAGGATAGAAATAATGACCTCATGAATAACGTCGTTGATCTGGGTCTACTCTGTTTACAAAGGCATGTAAAAGCATTTATATGAGGAAAAGGCTTAACCCTTTACTCCATAAATACGCCTTTCTGTGCCTTTGTAAACAGAGTAGACCCAGATCAGATGGCTCCTATAGGAGCCATCTGATCAGGGTCTGCTCTGTTTGCTTATATAATGATATAGATTTGCTTCTACATTTTGTACTGTGACCAAAAAATGTTTCTTTGGTAATATGCCATTATAAAAACTTATCTGATTAATATTCATGATGCCATTAATTTTTACATGAATATTCATGGAGTAAAGAGTTAACCAAGAACAGCCAGAGTGACATCCAATTTGGAGGTACCCCTTTTTCTATTTCAATGGACATTATTTTCAAAGGTTATCAAGAATTTACTTTCCTTCAAATAGTGACCAACGTGGTGATAGCACAGTGCAGTCACATAAGCATGGAATTATCATTTCTTACCTGTAAAGGTGTAAGGGAGATAACTGCAACACAAATCTGTACAGGTGTTCTCATAGTAGTGTCTTAGCTTAACCCTCTACCTGAACAGAGACCCCTTGTTATATCTTTGCAAACAGTAGACCCAGTTCAGACAACTCTTACAAGAGCCGTTTTGATCAGGGTCTGCTCTGTTTGCTTATGGAATGTATATATATATATATCCGAGTCTTCAGTTTCTGCTATTCCAAACATATCCTGTCTTCATATACGATTGTAAAACTTAAGGTAATTCTTTAAATATTCAGATATGTTGCTTGAATATTCATCATGCAAAGCTTGAACTCTCTGCCCTCAAAGTAACTGTTGTCAGCACAAGGCATTGTTTGCTGCAAGTCTGAAACTTAATTTTTCCTTCAATACTTGTAACCCTTTCCCTGTTCTATGTTTATTCAAATTTCAGTACCTACTGAATATCCAGAGACAAAATAGTTATAAAGAAATATGGAAGGAGAACATTGTATCCATTTTAGAAAGTAGAGAAACACATCTTCCAAATTCCATTAGCCAACAGAGCAGACCCTGATCAGCCATCTGATCTGGATTTACTCTGTTTGCAAATGTGTGAAAAGGTGTTTATATGAAGGACAGGGTTAAGAACTGTTAAAAAGTGCCGAAACAGTTTGAATCCTTATTAGATGCTGAGTAACTTGGCGTCTCATAATTATAAACTACTGGAGTAGATGAATAAGGATTTACTCACTGCCAGCAAAGGTGTCAATTTAAGATTAACCTTTTCCTAGTTGAATATTCATGTAAGAAATAATGACATCATAAGTGTAATCGACTTAATTTTTATACACTCCGAGGTAACTTTGGTCGTATTATGGTATGACACTTGTCAGTCCGTCCATCCGTCTGTCCATCCATCTGTTAGCCACATCTTTGTCCACTCAATAACTTGACAAATATTGTGTGTGTAGTCTTCGTACTTAGTAGGAAGGTTGGTCATTGCTAGTAGATGACCCCTATTGATTTTGAGGTCCGCCAGTCAAAGGTCAAGGTCACAGTGACCTTCAACTCAAAAATCTTGTCAGCTCAATAACTTGATAAGTATTTGGTGTGCTATCATCATACATAGTAGGAAGGTCGATTATGGCCAGTACATGACCCCTATTGATTTTTAGGTCAGTCGGTCAAAGGTCAAGGTCTCGGTGACCTTCAACTCAAAACTCTTGTTAGCTCCATAACTTTATAAGTATTAGATGTGCTGTCTTCATACTTAGTAGGAAGGTTGATAACAGCCAGTACATGACCCCTATTGATTTTGAGGTCAGTCGGTCAAAGTCAAGATCAGGGTGAACTTCAACTCAAATTAATATTGTGTATGTTACGACAGCACATACTTTGGGCGTATATTGTTCCGACACACGGGGCTCTTGTTATAAATGCGCACAAATGAATTTTTAGTATTGTGGAAACAGTAGTCAGCTCTATTATAATTTCATAAGCTCTTACTGGAGCCATCTAATCTGGGTCTACTCTGTTTGCAAAGATGTGAAAAAGCATTTGTATGACAGATAGGGGTAAACACTTATAATAATTTGTGCTGCTATTTTCAATTATACTCAAATAACTCTTAAGTACCAAACACCCTTTTTCCACTCTTCGTTGGTTTGTGAAGCTGAATGATTCAGTCTTGCAACATTTGGTTAAGTTTAAATCAGGCTGACATTGTAGCAAATAGAGAAGACACTGATCAAACTACTCCTTCTGATTTCTTTGTGAACTCTATCTTGTTGGTTCTCATTGAGGCAATTTCAGATGAGTACTAACAGATACATTTTGGCAGTCCAGAGGATATATCTTTAACCTCTTGGGTTAGGATTCTGAAATTATTGTGTGCTTGTATCTTGGAAAGCGTGAGTGTCACATACTATTTTGGTATCTCTGTGACCTTGACCTAGACAATGACCTCAGTTTTAGTGAGAAAAAAAATAGAAATTTATCTGCACTACTTCTCAACACCATGGTTTAGGATTTTCAAATTTTTTAGGTTCATCTACAGGAACGATCTGATCTGGGTCTACTCTGTTTACTAAGGCATAGAAAGGTGTATTTATGGAGGAAAGGGTTAACGCAGCTCTGTAAGACATAGATAATTATTATGTTCACAAAGATTTGGAAGGCAATGAACTTCAGAAATAACTTTGCAATCAGATGATACTGTATTTATATCTGTTATCTATTCTAGCTGAGAACTGTTTTCCCAATTAAGTGGGGTAATTAACATGCAGGTGTTAAATTGAGAGCATATAACCCTTCCATACTACAAAATCTGATTTGCTACGCACATTTCCACATGGGTAAATTTGTAATAGAAATTTGGAATTACAAGTTTTTTAAAGTGTTACAGGTAGTATGCCAAACAGATTGATACAGAAAATGAAGAAAAAATGAATCCCTTGTGATATATCAGCTTTGGAACAGAAATAGGGTTTGCATTCAGATGTAGAAAGGATGAAATGCTCTCGATACACTGGGCTATAGCAGTTTCCCAACCAAGGAATGTTGATAGATTAGCAGAGATGAAATGATAACAGTATACTGTAATTATGAACTCATTAAAATTCTTCATTGTGTTTCTGCAATAAACTCTTTGAACACTTAATACTGTTGTCAGCAGAGCTTTTTCTGGACCTAGTACCTGTTTGATATTTATGTAACAAAATAGTGACACAATGAATATTTATTAGCTAAATTTTAATAATGGCATATGAACATATTTTGGTTATGATAGAAAATGTAGAATCAGATTTGTATAATTTCTTAAGTGGGGTTCTTGGTCTGATCTGGGTCTACTCCGTTTGCAAAGGCATGAAAAAGTGGGGGGGGGGTTGTTCAGGGAAAGGGTTAAACCTGTATAATTATGATAGGGACGCCTTTTTGCCAACAGAAGAGACCGAGATCAAATAGATGGCAACTGTAGAATCAGATCTGTATTATTTCATAAGCAATTCATTCAGGGTGAGCTTTTGCGATCGCCTGATGTCTGTCATCCGTCGGCGTGTGTTGTTCATCGTCTGTCGTCAAAACTTTGAACCTTTCAAAAACTTCTCTGAATCTAGAGGGTTCTTAGCTTTCATCTTTGGCACATAGCATCATCTGTAGGTCCTCTACAAAGGCTATATAAATTATGCCCCTGGGGTCAAAATTGGCCCCTCCCAAGGGAAGGCCAGTTTTCAATAGAAACATTGTGAAAACTTTGAAAATCTTCTTTGAAAATCTCTGAAACTGGAAGGTTCTCAGATTTCATATTTGGCACATAGCATTATGTTCAGGTCCTCTACAAAAGATATTTAAGTTATGCCCCTTGGGTCCAACTTGGCCCCGCCCCAGGGATGAACAGTTTTGAATAGAAACATTTATTGAAAACTTTAAAAATTGTCTCCTGAAACTGGAAGGTTCTCAGCTTTCATATTTAGCATCTTGTCTGGATCATAACTTTCAAAGTATAAAAGCTATTGACTTCAAACTTCATATACAGATAGAACACATTGACCGCAAGTGCAGTGCACAAGGTTCATGACTAGGTCTTCAGTATTTTTGGAAATATTGCCCTTTGTTATTTTTGTCAAAATCTGGCTTGAATGAATTTTTTTCCGGAGCTTTTCTCTGTCATACCTCAACAAAACTTTTTTAAATTTTGCAGTATTGTTGAACACCATTTGAAGTTCTGCACCTGCGGTAAAGGTTTTGAATGAATGATCTCCCTTTTCGTAATTAAACAAATGAAAATTTAGCAGTCAGGAGCTTTATTTCTTTAACCCCATCTCTCTGTCAAATGTACTAGTGGGGGTATTAATCACCTTTAGTGGTAGTTCTAGTTTACATTGGATAAAGGCGAGTTTATAACTCGTACCTGAGTTTAAGCTGCGAAAATCTGTGTGTCTATTTTTTACTAATATTACATGATAGTAAAAATTAGCAGCACGTAAAAAAGCCGTTATACGGTACTCGTCTGATGAGGTCCAGTTTGATTCTCTGTATAGACAGTTCATAAGAAACAGCTTTCGTTTTTTTAACAGAATCTGTCAGATCTTACAAGACTATGTCTAAATAGGTAGAACAATACCTGTATAGGCGTGTGTAAGTATAGCTGGACTTGGATGTCGTTCTTGTAAACCATTTTGAATATATGATGTCTAGTTATACCCCCGCAAACAAAGTTTGAGATGGGGTATGTAGGAGTCAGTGTGTTGGTTGGTCTGTTTGTCCGTGGCATGTCCATTTGTGGCACAACCTGGCACAGTAGTGCTCCACTCTAGTGGTCACAATTATGTCTCCCCTGATATACTGGTGAGACATTTTGTTTTTGTGCATGGCGTCCGTCCGTCTGTCCATCCGCCTGTCCGATTTTAATTTGTTCGCATTGTTTCTCCAAAAAATTTGGTCATATTTTCATGAAACTTCATATGATTGATCAGTACCATGCCTAGATGTGCATATCTTATTCCTGTTCCGGTTCGATGATTTTCTGAAGAGTTATGGGACTTTGAAATTTTTACATGGAAAATTTTGTTTGCGTGGTTTCTCCGAAACCTTTCATCAGATTTTCATGAACTTCATAGGATTGATCAGCACTATGCCTAGATGTGCATATTTTATTAGCCGGAATTTTCGAGAAAAATCTTGGCTTATAGTTTGGTGAAAACCGGGCGGGTGGACGGTCAGCGTGCCGTTGTTAACAAAACTTTAACATTGCTTATAACTTCTGAATTACTTAAGCTAGACCATTCATATTTGGTATGCATATAGCTTTGGTGAAGGCCTTTCACTTGATACAAGGATACATAAAATCAGGTCACGGTCACTATTTCCAAAACTTTGCCATTTTTAACAAACTTTAACATTGCTATAACTTCTGAACTACAAATGCTGGGCAATTCATCTTTGGTATACAGATAGCCTTTCACTTGATACAAGGATACATGAAATCAGGTCAAGATCACTATTTTGAAAACTTTGCCCTTTTTAACAAACTTTAAAGGGGCCGTCACACCATGACGTTCTGGTCAACGTTCTCTGAACATTTCAATCATTCAATTTTTGAGCGTTCTAGAGTGAGGATGACACATCTGGTGTGTGATAAACATGTACCTAACGCATTAATAGCATGTGTCTTATGCGCGAGAAGCATGTAACAGCGACCAAGTAAGATACCCCTGAAAACTATTAGCGTGTGCTAACGTGCCACTGGCGCACAATGAACGATTTGTGAACGTTAGACGAGCATGTTGAGCGTGTGTCTATCATGTAAATAATGACAGAATAGCGTTTTGACGTTCATTTGACTTAAGTCACACGCTGCGTGCGCTAGGGGACCGTTCAGCGGTCGTTGACAGGTCGCCAGTGAGTCGTTCACTGCAAAGCAAAAGATTAGTAACAACCAAGTAATGCTAGATTAACGACTGACTAATGACATCCAAACGCGTGCAATACTCATCGAATGTTAGTAAAACATTCCATTAACGTTCTTAAATGTTCTTCAGCGTTTAGAATTAAATATAAACGCTGGTCTCGGTGAGAACTTTTGTGCATGTTCAAAACTTTTTTTCCGGACCAGCGTTCTCCGCCGATTCCCGTCGATCACCGACGTTCACTAGCGTTCACAAGCGTTCACACAATGCTCTTCTGGGCGAATACCAACATTTCCACAAACGCCAGAGAACGCTGACCAGAACGTCATGGTATGACGGTCCCATAACATTGCTATAAGTTCAGAACTACAATTGCTAGGCAATTCATCTTTGGTATACAAATGGCTTTGGTATAGGCCTTTCGGTTGATATAAAGATATTTGAAACTAGGTCAAGGTCACTATTTTGACAAGTTTGCCATCATGGAAAAACTTCAACTTTTGAACCACATATGCTAGACAATTCACATATGGTACAGAGATAACTTTGGTGAAGGCCTTTCATGTGATACAATGACACATGAAAGTGGGTCATGGTCAAGGTCACTATTTTGAAAACTTGACTGTTTTTAAAAAACTTTAACATTTTGCTATAACTTTTAATCCACGAATGCTAGACAATTCACCTTTGGTATTCAGATAGCTTTGGAAATACCTTACAGATGACATAAAGATACCTGAAATCAGGTCAAGGTCAAGGTCACTATTTTGAAAACTTGGCTGTCATTAAAATGTTGTTATAACTTCTGAAATACATGGGCTAGACAATTTATATTTGGTATGCAGATAGCTCGAGTGATGGCCTTTAAGTTGATACAAGGATACATGAAATTGGGTCAAGGTCAACACAAAAAAAATCAGACTTAATGTGGTTTCTGCATTTTTTGCTTGTTCCTGTTCTGGTTCGATGATATTTTGCAGAGTTATGGGACTTTGATTTTTTTACATGGCAATTTTGTCCACATGGTTTCTCCAAAACGTTTGATAAGATTTTCATGAAACTTCATAGGATTGATCAGCACTATGCCTAGTTATGCATATCTTATTCCTGTTCCGGTTCAGTGATTTTCTGCAGTTATGGGACTTTGAATTTTTTGACATGGCAATTTTTGTCCGTGCTGTTTCTCCAAAACTTTTGATCAGATTTTCATGAAACTTCATAGGATCGCTTAGCACTATGCCTAGTTATGCATATTTTATTCCTGTTCCGGTTCCCTGATTTTCTGCAGAGTTATAGGACTTTGAAATTTTACGTTGAAAATTTTGTCCACGGTTTCTCCAAAACCTTTGGTCGCATTTCATGAAACTCCATAGTATTGATCAGCACCATGTCTAGGTGTGCATATTTTATTCCTGTTCCACTTTGATGATTTTCTGCGGAGTGATGGGACTTTGAAATTTTTACAATGTCATGGAAAATTTAGTGGGGGTGGGAGGGGGTGACATCATTTTTTTTTAGTTTTAGTACAATCTTCATGAAACTTGGTCAGAATGATTATCTTGATAAAATGTTGGATGAGTTTGAAAGTAGGTCACATGGGATTAAAAACTAGGTCACTAGGTCAAATAGTAGGAAAGCCTTGTGAACATTCTAGAGGCCACATTTTCAGTCTAATCTTCATGAAACATGAGCAGAATGATTGTTTTAATAAAATCTCGGAAGAGTTTGAAAGTGGGTCATGTGGGGTCTATTATGCATTAGGGTGATGAATAGTATAGCAACGATCAAATTTCATATGTTGCGCATGTTTGTGAACGTATATGTCCATTCCTCCATTTGTATGCATATAATTATGCCACTTCACATATTTCACCACTTGTAACATATTTCTAATTGCCTAATGTATAAGATTGTTTTCCTATTGTGTACATTTCTTTGATTGCTGATATGGATTTTTCTTGCATTGTATTTATTTATTTTCTCTCACTTTTTGTACCAATGAAAATCTCTGTTGAGGAGGAAATAAAGAGTATATGACATTGTATAGTTTGCGAGAGGATATTGAATGGCATAGAATGCAGACCCAGATCAGAGGACTCCTCTTGAAGCTGTCTGATCTTCATCTACGTTGTATGCAAATGTCAGTTTCTTGATTCCATGCGTAAACTCTTACGCTGGCAAATTTTGTCATCTGAAAACTTTGTCATCTGCTACAATTTTCCATTTTAATATTTCTTCATTTTTGTTCCAAGAAACAGTCACAGTAACAAACAGTTTGGATCCTGATGAGATGCAGAGTTACTCGGCGTCTCATCTGGATCCAAACTGTTTGCATAGGTAATCACAGATGCATCATTGGCAGCAAAAGAGTTAAAAGAACTATGATTTTTTTTATAATCATGTGATAATGTGCAAGGCTAGAGGCACTCCCTGTGGCTTGGGAGAGGTATCAGATTGTCACAGGTGTGCACTGTTTCTGGGGGATTATAAAAACAGATAAACTGTTTATGATTGAAGCTGAGAGATAAGATTTGAGCCCCCTGAACTCAGACTGCAGAAACATAAATACCCAAGAGGTTCCAAATTGTACATCAAGCCCTTAGTTGGGTTTTGCAATATATAATTTAACCCTTTCATCCATAGGCTATTTTAAGATCCAACCTCTTTGAATGATCTACTGAAAAGGAGCATTAACTAGAGAAAAGGAACATTTTAGAATTTTGCAGTTTGAAACCATTGTGATAAATAGAGCATTTGCTCCTATAGGAGCAAATGCTCTATTTATCACAATGGTTTCATAAAGTGACTTTTACAGAGGCATAGAAAGGCTTATTTATGGAGGAAAGGGCTAATGAAGATAACAGTTAACCCTTTCCCCTCATATAAACACCTTTTCAAACATTTTCAAACAGAGTAGACCTAGATCAGACGGCTCCTATAGGAGCCGTCTGATCAGGGTCTGCTCTGTTTGCTTTTGACCTTATAAAGATCTGATTCTTCAGTTTTTGTCGAAGCAAATAATGGCCTTGAAATGTTTATATTGTAACATTTCGGCTAATAAATATTTGTGATGTCATTATTTCTGACATGGATATAGAACAGGGAAAAGGTTAGATGCAGATCATTGTCAGCCAAGCAATGTTTTATGTATAACAAGTAAATAGATTGATTACAGGTATTACAAACAGAGTAGATCCAGATCAGGGTCTGCTCTATTTCTTTATGACATTATGATAGACCCGACTCGACAGTTTCTATCAAAACCAAAACTTCCTGTGTACATAATTGTAATAATTCGGCTAATCAATATTCATGGTGTCATTATTTCTTACATGAATATTCAATAGGACAAGGGTTAAATTTATTACTTAACCCTTTACTCCATGAATTTTCATGTAAGAAGAAAATTAACCCTTCGCTTGCTATTCGCGTCAATATACCTACCTGTAAATAGTGCAGACCCTGATGAGACAGCTCATGCAGTTGATTTTGCAACCAGTGCACCCCACAGCAGTGATTTCACAGCGAAATACGTGTACACAGTGAAGATATATGTAATTATACATCAGGGGATGGGTAAAGAAGGAGAAATGTATTTTAAAATTCAGCAAGCGAAGGGTTAATGACATCAGGCATATGAATTAGCTGGATTTTATAATAACATGTGAATACAGGAATATTAAGACAGAAAGTGTAGAATCCTATCTATACCATAAGCAAACAGTTCAGACCCTGGTCAGATGGCTACTATAGGAGCCGTCTGATCTGGGTCTACTGTTTGCAAATGCATAGAAAAGCGTTTTTATGGAGTAAAGGGTTAATGACTTGAGAATTCACCTCAGTCACTTTACCCTTATCAATTAACAATACATGAATATCTGTTAACCCTTTCCCTCATATAAACGTGTTTTCACGCATCTGCAAACAGAGTAGACCCAGATCAGACGGCTCCTAGAGGAGCCGTCTGATAAGGGTCTACTCTGTTTGCTAATAGAATTTCAAATATAATTATGTGTCTTTACTTTCTAAAATGGCTACAATGCCCCACCTTCCATATTTCATAATAACTTTTTATGTCCATGAATATTCAGTAGGTATTGAAATTTGTAATAAGCATAGAACAGGGAAAGTGTTAACTTAAATTTTAAAATTGCTCATTAACATAATTGGTCTTCCCAGAATCATAATTGGTCTTCCCAAATCCGTATTATTCCATAAGCAAATGGTGACGACCCTGATATCAGACATCTCCTACAGGAGCTTTCTGATCTAGATCGACTGTGTTTGGAAAGGTACCAAGCTTTTCACCTCTTGACAACTAGCTGCTCTAAAGCAGAGCAACAGATAAAGGTGCATTATAACTCAAATACTGAAATCATCATTTCTCCATCAAACCCTGTGTTGTGACCACTCTTTAGAATTGTCTCATAGGATTTGGTGGAGAAATAAAGGAGTTATTCTTGAAAATTTACACCTTTTAAAGGTTAAGCAAACTGGATAGTTGTAAAAAAAAGCATGTGAGATAATGTTTTCATTGAAAACATTTTGCATAGCAAAAGAATTGTTATGTGACAGAGATTGCAGAAATGCTCCATTTTAGCAATGTTAGGTAATATGATTGTATCCGGCCTGAATCATCCTGACAACAGGAATCAAACAGCTAAATACAAGTAACTGACATGTTATGTCTTTTCTGTGATATACTGAGTATAGCGTTTCCTTATATAAACTTGTTTAACCCTTTACCTGATAAAAGAACTTTTTCATGCTTTTGCAAACAGAGTAGACCCAGATCAGACGGCTCCTGTGGGAGCTGTCTGATCGGGGTCTGCTCTGTTTGATTATGACATTATATTTGGGTGATTTTACAGCTTCTGCCTTGGCCTAGATATGCTTTGTGTATATACTAGATATGCTTTGTGTATACACCATTGTAAAGATTCATCTGATAAATATTCATGATGTCCGTATTTCTTACTAGAATATTCATCAGGTAACGGGTTAAGCTCTAAGCATAAAACAGGCTGAACTAATGCCGCTGATGACTTCCGAAAAGATTTTGAATAGTTTAACACCAAACATTATCAACACGATGTACATCCATCTCAAGGTATATTTTAATATGAAAGTTTAGAATATGGAAAATAGGTTTGATTTTTCAGGCAAGTTTAAGATTTCGGAACAGTCGACAACATGAGGTCAACATTAATGTCAGACACATACATAAGATTTCTCGTAAATTCATTTCTGTCGTTATAATGATGGCAGATCACCAAGGGGCCCTGCTTATGTTCTTGCATTAATGCTCTTTTATATTTCGGCATACTTGGTAGCCCTGTAATAATTATGGGGTATTATGGGAAATTTTTTATATTAGCCAGACGTAATTATTCATTCAAGAAGAAAAAGGAAGCAAGATTGTTATTTGATTATCTATGTAATAACTAAAAGTGGTCATAAATCAGCATCAGTCGACTGGAGAGACAAATTAAATCATCAAAACTACCAAATCAAGACACGTAAATAGTTTAAACCTTGCTCATAATTGGTACAATTCCTGAAATTACGCAAGACCAGGGAAGCACCACTACAATAAGTCATTCTGAAATCATAAAGAATGCCATCCCTACCATCCTCATTAATGGGAGTGTAGATTCGGTTTTGTTGATCTCAAAACATCCACAATGTCAAAAGTCTGGCGCTATCTCCATAAGAGGTGATGAGCGCTGAGCTAATTCCAGGAATAACCAAATTATCGTGTCTAAGACATACATTAGGGATATTCAATTAAGACCACCAGACAAAAACAAGGCCGCAGAGTGTGAACATTGTGAGGCATTAATCATATTATGAAGATAGAGAAGCACTTTGCGAATTTTTCCTCCAGTAATTTGTCATGAGCCAGTGTCCATTTCTAGTTCTAAATGTCTTATGAATTATTAAAGATCCTCCTAAGTTTGTTATTTCATAAAATGTTGTTTTTAAAGAGTACATTTATTTAAACTGGAAATTTGTTTTATGTGTCTTTGCAGAGAACGAGAAAACAGTGAGTCAAAATGGCAGCTGAGGGTGATAATTTGATTAGTAATCCCCACGAACCAGACATGGAGGGAGAACTGAGGTACATTGACCACAAAGAATGCAAATTAATATCCCCAGGGAGGGAAAAGTTCAGCCCATCAAAACCACCCATATCTCAGATTGACCAGCAAAACAATATTCTCAATAATGAAGCAGATGTAATTAGTGCATCCAAGACTGTACAAAATTCATTAAAAGAAGTGATTAATGAATCTGGGTTAAGCGATAGTGGCTTGGACTCTTCCAACAGCAGTGAGGAGGCTTCTGGTGGGAAATTTGTGGATCACCAGGAGAGCCATGTCTCTGTTGATGAGCCGGAGAGCATCACCTCCCCTGTTAAAATGGTTGATGATTTGTTCAGTTTTGTTAATGAACCGCAATCGTTGGACGCTGTAAATAATAATAGTGAAATGAATGTGCAAACAAGTCAGAACAATGGTGAGTGTTATCATGGAATGGAAGTTGATTTACATGAACAGAAAATGGACACTGAAAGAAATACTAGAGCGATGGAACAAAGTGCAGCAGAAATTAATCTGTATTGGTACAACAAAACTTTAGATCTGGACCCATCAGAGCTTGAGTCCTTCAATAATAACCAAGGGGGTGCATGTACATCAAATGTACAAGTGATTGTTGGGGACAAATACTTGAACGATAGACTTGATTCTACCAAAACCTTTGAATCGGAGAATAGACAACAGACCAGTGAAAAGGCAGTTGAGAAGAATGAGACAAAGGATAAGTGGTCTTCAAGCATTGAATCAGCTTCTTCAAGGTTCTTAAATCTGGCATCAGAGATGAAGTTTGATTCAAAGCCCAAATCTTCTTCAAATGTACCTGCAGCAGGTACAAGTGTTGATGAACCTTTGCAACACCCATGGGGCTTAGATGGGGACAATAAAGTGTTGGTTATGCAGGATGATGATGTTCAAGATGACCTGCCTGAAGTTCCCCACCTTACCCCACATTCTGAAGGAATGGCAGATGATGTTATTGATGGTGATGTTCCTGAAGATGATGATGACATTGATGTCACTGATGCCATGGGACACATGGAACTTAAAGATAAAGATAAAATTATTCAAGCTGAAAAGGATGCAGAAGAAAAGCAAAGTATTAAAGTAGAGGAGACAGAGAATTTGAAGACAGCAGTTTGTGATAGGTTAGATGACGAGAATGATGTTGATGTTGCTGATGCTATTGGATACATGGAGTGGAAAGATAAAGACAGAATTATTGAAGCATCTAATTTAGTCAATGAGACAATGCAGAGTATTGCTGAGGCAGGTGCTGGGGAGTTGACCAAAGAACCAGTCATTGAAGATGAGGGTGATAAGAACATCAAGATAGAATCTGAGAACATTGTTAGTACTGTTGTACAAAATGTCCACAGTCAGATGATGAAAAGCAGTGGTGAGTTTAGATCTGAGGAGTCTAATAGTATAAGAAAACCTTTAGAACAAGACGCTGTTGATGGGTCGGATGTAGGTAGAGTAGAAGAACAAGTAATAGAAATTCAAACAGTCAAACAGGTGAAATCTTCATTTGGAAAGCCCACTGAAATGCATGTGTATAAAGAAGAAATCTTTGAACCAATGCAAATTCAGAGAAAGTTCAGAATGATAGGAGATGTTGAAGACAAGTTAGTTAAATTAGGTGCAAACTTACTTGAAGTAGAAAATCTAGTAGATGAGTACCTGGACGATGAAAACTTTTCCTTATGTTTAAGTGACTGTTGGTTGAGACTTAGAAACAAAAAGTTTGAGATGAAAGTAAATGAGACTCTTCATTGTTCATCAAAAGTGGGCATATACAATGAAATTCAGATTGAGAAGGAGGTAAGGCAGTATTTGTTGAAGAAGTTTGCTGGCAAGCTGCATGAGACCCAGGACCAAGATCTTCCCCTGGATGTGATAGTGGACCGGCTCGGGTTGACAGAGTTTGCCACAATTGAGACAGTGAAGAAGTCATACCAGTTGGACCAATGTACAATAGCCCTTGAGCTGACCGACCTGATGCCACAGGTGTGTGAGGTAGAGGTGACAGTAGACCGACCAAGTAAAATCCTGCAAGCTCTCCATACTATCTGCAGTGTAGCTAGCAAACTAGGTTAGTAGACAAAATTGTACATGCTACTGTATTTGTGTAGTTCTGTCAATGTTGAAAAAAAAGTTTCATGCTGTTCAGTAGCATTTAGGTGTCATTGTCATCATCAGAACTAACTCTACCCTAATTACATTCAGAGAGGTAGACATGGGCAAGTAGAGCAGACCCAGATCATACCGCTCCTTTAAGAATATTTTGACCAGGGTCTTCACTATATGTTATCATGTAAGTTTAATTTCAAGCTGTCAAAATGATGCTAAATTGTTCGAAGCCAGCGGATATTAGGTGTAGGAATATTTACAGTAACTTAGGTAGCCAACGATAACTTCAGAATCAAAGATTACACATTGCTCTGGATCAAGTCTGACCAAGGCATGTATGTTGTTCTGTCTTTTTCTTTTTTGCGAAAACAAACACATTTGATAATTAAATTCTAACAATTACTTTACCTAACCGTACATCTATAAAAGGTTGTATCCTTGAATGGAAGATATACTTCATATACTGTATTTCTCTTTTAACCCTTTCCTCCATAGGCTATTTTTAGACTCAACCTCTTTGAATGAATCTCCGGCAGCCGCATTGTCGTGCTGATATTTTAATGTAGACTACTACTTCTTTACTATTCATGCAAATCTCATGAAACTTCACACACTTGTTCACTGTCACAAGGGCTAAAATCAAACAGACAAGCATTGGTACTGGGGTGCGGTGCTGTTCTTTAAAAAAAATCTTGTTGCTTTTTGTACATAGGTGATTGCTTAATTCAGACTTAAGGAGCTTTCTGCATTGTTTTCAGTCTGCATTAAGCTACCATCAGTATTTTGAAAAGCCTATTTATACCCCCAGCAAACGACATTTGACAGGGGTATATAGGAGTCAGTGTGTAGGTCGGGGGTTGGTCTGTCTGTCTGTCAGTCTGTGGCACGATCTGGCACAAATCTTGTTTGATTTTCGATCAATGCAGCCGAGTGGGGGTATTCCATCACCTTTAGTGATTATTCTAGTTTTATTTGTTTAACCCCTCACTCCATGAATATTCATGTAAGAAATAATGATGTCATGAATATTAATTAGATTAATTTATTATAATAGCACATGGACACAGTAAATTTTGTCCATGGCAGAAAATACAGAATCATATATGTGTTATATCACAAGCAAACAGAGCAGACCCGGATCAGACAGCTCCGAGAGGCAGTGTGTCACTCAGGGATGACTTTTCGTCGTCTGTCCGTCACACTTTCTTTTTTTTGCTGTCATTTCTAAACTAATCATTATAGAGCTTTCAAATTTCACATGTGTCTTCCTCTCAATGAGGACCATTGATGTAAATAAGATCCATGACTCTGCATGCACTACCTTTTGAGTTATTCCCCTTTGTTAACACTTTCTTTTTTTTGCTATCATTTCTAAACTAATCATTATAGAGCTTTCAAATTTCACATGTGTCTTCCTCTCAATGAGGACCATTGATGTAAATAAGATCCATCACTCTGCATGCATTACCTTTTGAGTTATTCCCCTTTGTTCATACTTTCTTTTTTTTGGCTGTCAATTCTAAACTAATCATTATAGAGCTTTCAAATATCACATGTATCTTTCTCTCATTTAGTACCATTGATGTAACTAAGGTCCATCTTTCTGCATGCAATACTTTATGAGTTATTCCCCTTTGTTCTGATCTCACTCCAGCATATTAACAGTTTTTGTGTCAGCTGCAAGCAGGTGACACATGACTGTGTTCCTCCGAACATTCTTGTAGTTGCTTTATTAATTGTTACACATAGAAGTAGTGGGGGTGTACAGTAATTATGTTTTATCAAGATTTGCTCTTGTCCTTCCAATTGTATGTACATCCTGAAAATTTGATAGCAAGCACAGCTGCTTTATTCACAGATCTAGGTCACCAACATTATACAAATATTCAGTGTGATGTTTAGTGGTGCAATTGTTGGTCTGTATTAGATCAGTAACACCACAGTTGTTGCTTTTGTCTTAGTCAAAATTGGCCCTTCACCTGAATTAATGACATTATGAATATTAACCCTATCCTCCATGAATTAACCCTTCCTTCAAATAAACACCTGTTCACGCATTTGCAAAAAGAGTAGACCCAGATCAGGTGGCTCCTTCCTATAGGAGTCGTCTCATCAGGTTATATAGGAATCTGCTTTGGGGTCGGTCTGTTGACTTTTTTTTCCACATGAGTTCTCAGTAACCACTGACTGGAATCCAATGAAACTTGATATGATGCTTTGTCATAAAGAGGACATGCACTCCAATTATAGTCTTTTGATTTTATTCCTCGTGGTTTCTCAGTAACCACTGACTGGAGTCCAACAAAACTTGACATGATGCTTGAACATTAAGAGGACATGCGCATCCAGTAATAGTTTTTATCTTTTTTCTTACAGAGTTATGCCCCTTTGAATTTTGGTCTATTGGTCAGTTTGTTGACCTTTTTCCGCGCGGTTTCTCAGCAACTGCTTACTGGAATCCAATGAAACTTGACATGATGCTTATCGTAAAGAGGACATGCGCATCCAATTATAGTTTTCCAGCTGATTGATTTTCTTACAAAGTTATGCCCCTTTGTTTACAAGTTTTGTGTTGGTCTGTCTGATATTCATGCTGACTGCAATCGTATGAAACTTGACATGATACTTTATCATGAAGGGGAATGCACATCCAATAATAGTTTTTAAAGTTTATCTATTTTCTTACAGAGTTATGCCCCTTCGAATTGTATAAAGCTTTGACAGTTTCGTTTGTGGCGGTATTAATCACCTTCAGGGATAGTTCTAGTTATAACTAGTTTGTCCATGAATATTCAATAGGTATTGAAATTTGGAATAAACATAAACAGGGAAAGGGTTAAAACAGGTTATACTGTATTCATAAAACAAGTTAATAGAAATAAGAAAGTTAAACAAGTAAAAGACTTCTAACTTTAGTAATATTTTGTCAAATGACTTCTATTACTTTTATTTTGCAGATCTGAAACCACTGCAGGGTATTTGAATGATGCAGGTAAGCAGATTTATGGATGCCCAATTTCCACTAGTTTGTAAAGTTGGGTTATTCATTTTGATAACTTTAACCCTGTGAATGCAGCATCCTTAGCAAATAGTGTAGACCCGGATCAAGGTCTGCACTGTTTGTCATTCAAAGTCCTCTCAGTATGAAAGGGTTAAACCACCTAGATGCTTTTGAATGACAAACAGTGCATTTGTATCCTGATGTCACTGGAGTTTTGGAGACTTACAACAGGTGAAAGCCTAACCCTTTCCTCAATGAATATTGATTTCATGAATATTAATTACATTAATTTGTTATAATAGCACATGGACCCAAAAAATTTTTAAGCCATGGCAGAAACTAGAATCATATCTATATTATATCATAAGCAAGCAGAGTAGACCCTGATCAGACGGCTCCTATAGGAGCCATCTGATCTGGGTCTACTCTGTTTGCAAAGGCGTAGAAAGGTATATTAATGGAGTAAAGGTTAAATGCAGGACAAATGTTGTGCAGAAGTTCCTGTAGGAGGTTGTTGCATTAATCAGGATATGCACACCCTTTGCCTCATGCATAGTTATGTAAGAAACAGTGACATCATGCATATTAATTAGTTGTATTTTATAATGGTATTTGAACAGTCATTACAGAAACTGTAGAATCAAATTTATATTATTTCATAACCCGGCTTAGACAGCTGCTATAGGAGTCCTATCAGGCTCTGCTCTCTGTTTGCTTGTGGCATGTTAAATAGACAGCTCCTATAGGCGTCCTATCAGGCTCTGCTCTCTGTTTGCTTGTGGCAGGTTAAATAGACAGCTCCTATAGGAGTCCTATCAGGCTCTGCTCTCTGTTTGCTTGTGGCATGTTAAATAGACAGCTGCTATAGGCGTCCTATCAGGCTCTGCTCTCTGTTTGCTTGTGGCATGTTAAATAGACAGCTGCTATAGGAGTCCTATCAGGCTCTGTTTGCTTGTGGAAGGTTAAATAGACAGCTCCTATAGGAGTCCTATCAGGCTCTGCTCTCTGTTTGCTTGTGGCATGTTAAATAGACAGCTGCTATAGGAGCCCTATCAGGCTCTGCTCTCTGTTTGCTTGTGGCAGGTTAAATAGACAGGTGCTATAGGAGTCCTATCAGGCTCTGCTCTCTGTTTGCTTGTGGCATGTTAAATAGACAGCTCCTATAGGAGCCCTATCAGGCTCTGCTCTCTGTTTGCTTGTGGCATGTTAAATAGACAGCTCCTATAGGAGTCCTATCAGGCTCTGCTCTCTGTTTGCTTGTGGCATGTTAAATAGACAGCTCCTATAGGAGTCCTATCAGGCTCTGCTCTCTGTTTGCTTGTGGCATGTTAAATAGACAGCTCCTATAGGAGTCCTATCAGGCTCTGCTCTCTGTTTGCTTGTGGCATGTTAAATAGACAGCTCCTATAGGAGTCCTATCAGGCTCTGCTCTCTGTTTGCTTGTGGCATGTTAAATAGACAGCTGCTATAGGAGCCCTATCAGGCTCTGCTCTCTGTTTGCCTGTGGCATGTTAAATAGACAGCTCCTATAGGAGTCCTATCAGGCTCTGCTCTCTGTTTGCTTGTGGCAGGTTAAATAGACAGCTCCTATAGGAGTCCTATCAGGCTCTGCTCTCTGTTTGCTTGTGGCAGGTTAAATAGACAGCTCCTATAGGAGCCCTATCAGGCTCTGCTCTCTGTTTGCTTGTGGCAGGTTAAATAGACAGCTCCTATAGGAGCCCTATCAGGCTCTGCTCTCTGTTTGCTTGTGGCATGTTAAATAGACAGCTCCTATAGGAGCCCTATCAGGCTCTGCTCTCTGTTTGCTTGTGGCATGTTAAATAGACAGCTCCTATAGGAGTCCTATCAGGCTCTGCTCTCTGTTTGCTTGTGGCAGGTTAAATAGACAGCTCCTATAGGAGCCCTATCAGGCTCTGCTCTCTGTTTGCTTGTGGCATGTTAAATAGACAGCTCCTATAGGAGTCATATCAGGCTCTGCTCTCTGTTTGCTTGTGGCATGTTAAATAGACAGCTCCTATAGGAGTCCTATCAGGCTCTGCTCTCTGTTGTGGCATGTTAAAGAACTAATTCTAAAGTTTTTGTCAAAGCAAAAAATTCCCTTGAAAAGTTTACATTATAAAAATTCAGCAGCTTATGAATATTGGTGATGTCATTATTTCTTTCATGAATATTGAACAGGGAAAGGGTAAAGTTCTGACATACAACAAATTATTGTCATACGAAGTCAGCCTAAATTGCTGCACACTAAAAGGTTGATAATTTCTGCCATACAAATAGTAACGATTGTCATAAATTAACGACTTTCCGCAAGTTTAGTCGTAGAATTTTTCATAAGACAGGTCCCAGGATGCAAATAACCGTAATTCAGCGAGAGTAGGTTGGTATATATGGAGATAGATATTTCGATGCATTGTAGACAGTGGGAATTGTCTTTTTAACGATATGTAGGTGCCAGCTACAGTGCTAAATATGATTTGTGAATTGAGCAAAATGTATCAGCAGAATATTATGGTAATAGACAGCCATGTTACTAATAGCCATACAAATGTTGCTACTCTCAAACAGATTTGTCAGGAGAAAATTTGAATGTTTGTTGCTTTAGGCTTTGAAGTCTCGCAGCTTGCAGTTACTTATCCTAATTACAGTAGAACCTGTCCTAAGCGACCATTCATTTACTGAACATAGGAGTCTTAAAAAGCAGGTGGTTGCTTAATGCAGGGCAAAAGTAATGTAGAAAGCTCCTGAAGCTACCACCTGGCTAATACAGACCCATAATTACACCTTGATGCCCGCTCAACCCTTTCCCTGTTCTGTATTTATTCCAAAGTTCAATACCTACTGAATATTCATGAATAAAATAGTTCTAATGAAATATGGAAAGTGGAAAGCTGCAATCATTTTAGAAACTTAAGTAACAGATCTATCAAATTCCATCAGCAAATAGAGGGGACCCTGATCAGATGTCTCCTTTGTTTGCGAATTCGTGAACCCTTTCCTCCATAAATACGCCTTTCTACGCCTCTGTAATAACCACTTTGTGAAACCATTCTGAGCAAATGCTCTTTTATCACAATGGTTTCAAACTACAAAATTATAAAAATTTACTTTTCTCTAGTAAATGCCCCTTTGGGTAGATTCATTCAAAGAGGTTGGGTCTAGAAATAGTTTATGGAGGAAAGGGTTAAGTATTCAGACAGTCAGACTTAGGCAAATAGCGCAGACCCAGATCAAACTTCTCCAGTTTGACCAGAGTCTCTATTCTTTGCTACTGTAGCAGTCTACTAATACCTTATAGAGATGCCTTTCCACACCTTTAAAAACAAAGTAGACCCAGATCAAACGACTCCTTCAGGAGTCATCCAGAGTCATCCAGTCAGTGTCTGTCTGCTCCATTTGCTAGCGGAATTGTATATCTGATTATCCCTTTCCCTCATACAAACGCCTTTTCATGCATTTGCAAAGAGAGAAGACACAGATCAGACCTATAAGTCTGCTGATTCCATTAGCAAACAGGTCTTGAAAGTTGAAATAAATAGAACATGGAAAGGGTTATTCAGTTTCTGTCATGGCCAAAACATCATGTGTTCATGTACCTTTATAAACATGCAGGTACAAAATCTTCATAAACTCATTATTTCTTACATAAATATTAATCAGGTAAGATATTAAAATTATCAAAAAGTTTTCAAATTGACTTAACCCTTCGTTTGCTATTCACGTCAATATACATACCTGTAAATAGTGAAGACCCAGATGAGACAGCTCCTGCAGGAGCTGTCTCATCAGGGTCTGCACTATTTACAAGTTGATTTTGCAACCAGTGCACTCCACAGCAGTGATTGCACAGCGAAATACTTGTACACAGTGAAGATATATGTAATTATACAACATGACATGGGTAAAGTAGGAGAAATGTATTTTAAAATTCAGCAAGCGAAGGGTTAAACCTTTCACTGTTCTAGGTTTATTCTAAACTCCGATACATGCTGAATGAGTTACTAGCTACTTGGTCTCTTCTGGATCCGAACTGTTATCAAACATTGTTACAATCATCATGCACTAGATAGAATATGAAATTATCAAACATTGTTACAGTCATCATGCACTAGATAGAATATGAAATTATTGAATACAAAGCAGCAGATAAAGGTGCATACTCATATACAATAAAAGAAAATGTGTCCATGGGACACGGATGCATCCTGCTGGCACATGGGAAGTAGATGAACTACAGACCTGAAAAGGGGTGACATGTTCAACTCACTATGATTATGCTTCAGACCAAATACCAAATCATTCCAGCATACACAAGTCAAGAAATCTGACAAAAAAATTACAGGATATAATTCATGTACGTACGGACAAGGGTAAGCCTTTTAATGCCCCCTTTTGCCTAAAGGAGGGGCATAAAAAACATCATTTCTCCGCCAAACCCTATGTTGTGACCCTTTAGAATCGTCTCTTTGAGACAGCTCTAAAGAGTGGTGACACAACATAGGGTTTGGTGGAGAAATAAATAAGTTATTCTTGAAAATGTTTTAATTTACAAATCTTATCTGGACCTCTGTGAATATTCTCCTTAGTTGCTGAAAAAAGCTGAGATGTGGCAAAGAATTGGGTAGAATAGAATTAAGTTCTTGCACACGAGTGGTGATATGGTGATTACCCATGCAGATAGTTTTGATTCAGATAAGATGCCAAGTAGCTTGGTGTCATACCAGGATCTTAAACTTGTTTGACATTTTTTTTGTCTTTAGCCCTTTACTCCATAAATATGCCTTTCTACGCCTTTGCAAACAGAGTAGACCCAGATCAGACAGCTCCTATAGCATAATATAATATAGGTATCATTCTACAGTTTCTGCCATGGCCAAAGATTCTCGTGTCTATCTGCTATAACAATAATTAATCTAATTAGTATTCATGATGTCATTATTTCTTACATGAATATTCATGAAGTAAAGGGTTAAGAAGAGAAGGGACAAAAAATATTATCCAGAATTGCAGCAGGCAAACATTTTTGCAGATAATTATTATTGTATGAAGAGTTAGATTCCTTTTTCTTAACTCTTTGCACGCTAGCGGCGAAACTGTGATTTCCTATGCAAACAGTTTGGATCCAGATGAGACGCCGCATAATGCGGCGTCTCATCAAGATCCAAACTGTTTGTTATCTTGACCATATTATTGCAAAGAAATGAGAGAAATTTTATTTTAAGAATTGAAGCAGGCGACAATTGTTGCAGACGAAAAATTACTTAGCGTGCAAAGAGTTAATTATGAGAAACAAAGTTCCTAATTCACCTTCTCTTACCTCAAAGATACATTTAGCATTAACATCTCATACCAGATATGATTTTTGCTAAGAAAATCTCGCAGCAGACTTTATGTAATTATCAGTGTTGATTCCGGAGATTTAGATATTTGAGAATTTATACATTATTTGAATTATCAGATCTCCCTGGATGATTCCTCTTGTCGGTATATAATAAGAGATTGGCTTTGGTCTATATCGCAACAAGTAATTAAGATGTGATAATTACAAAAATACCAGCTGCCGTCATTAATCAACTTCCAGTATAATGAACAGGAAGATGGGGGAATTTCCCAACTGCACAATACATCAAATTCTGGTTTTCTAATTAACAGAATCACAAGATTATAGAGTAAGTTGGTATTGTTTGTACAGGCAAGAAATAGGAACCGGCATGTCAAAAGAATAATTATTTGGTTATGCTGTTCCACAGAGGGAACTGGAAACTTTTTACATAATTATCCTGCTCAAAATTACAAAACACATAAGTGTTCGTTTCAGTCTTTGTGGCAATTAGCCATTTAATGCTAGACAAGTCAATTCATTTTGCCCCCTTCTTGCACCCCTCGTTATTCTAGATATGTATTTATGTTTGTAATTATCTTCTGTTACAATCAGTCTCGTTAGGATGAAATTTTACCATAGAGAAGGAACAGAGAGATAGCCTACTTTATCTGCATGGAATACTTTTAGATTTCCCAGAAACAATCTTCTAGCATAGAACTGCATTAGCCCAAACCCTTCCAATGTTGAAAAGGAGTGCACTGTCCTTTGCAAACAATGTAGACCCAGATCAGAGTCTGCCCTGTTTGTCATTCAAAATTCTCGCCCAAAGTTCAACCCTTTCATACTATATGGACTCTATTAAAAACACTGATGGGCTGTTTCACTCTGAAAATGCAGTGTTAAAAGGGTGAAAAACACTTAAGTGTCTGTCAGCTGAAATGTCTTCATCCTGTCTCTGTTTAATCCTTCCCATGTTGAATATTCATGTAAGAAGTAATGACATCATGAATAGTTTTTAGCTGAATTTTTATAATGGCATACGTACACAGGATTGGTTGGTATAGGTCAGATCTATTATAATTACATAATCTAATAGAGCAAAGCCAGATCAGACAGCCGCTACAATTAACTAATTGACCTTTTTCTTAACCCTTTCCTCCATAAATATGCCTTTCTACGCCTCTGTACACATGTAAAAGTCACTTTTTGAAACCATTGTGATAAATAAAGCATTTGCTCCATAGGAGCAAATGCTTTATTTACCACAATGGTTTCAGAACTACACAATTTTCTCTAGTAAATGCTCCTTTTCAGTAGATTCATTCAAAGAGGTTGTATCTAAAAATAGCCTATGAAGTAATGGGTTAAAGCCCTCATATTTAGTAATGAGACTGGAGATAAACCCTTGATTTTGAGGTCAGATGAAAGGTCAAGGACATTATGTACCTGAACAATATGTTTCTGATTAACCATTTATTCCAAATTTTATTACCTACTGAATATTCATTCACAAAATAGTCATAATGAAACATGGAAGATGGAACAATGTAGCCATTTTAGAAAGGAAAGAAACAGATCTATCCAATTCCATTGGCAAACAGAGCAGACCCTGATTAGATGTCTATAGGAGCTGTCTGATCTAGGTCTATTCTGTTTGCAAATGCGTGAAAAGGCGTTTATATGAAAGAAAGGGTTAATTATGTCTCCCACCACGTAATGGTGTGGGAGACATATTGATTTACTCCTTTCTGTCTGTCTGTCTGTCTGTCTGTCTGTCTGTCTGTCTGTCCATCTGTCACAAATCTTGTCCGCTCTCCAATTTTAAAAGTTCTCATCCAATCTTCACCAAACCTTATAAAAATGTTTATAGCTATAATATCTAGGCCAGGTTCGATATCCAGCAAAATTGTTTCAGGAACCTCAGAGTTATGGCCCTTGATTTATTCAAATTTGGCCTTTTTAGCCTTGTCCGCTCTCTAAGTCAAAAATGTCTATTCCAATCTTCACCAAACCTTATAAAAATGTTTATGGCTATAATATCTAGGGCAAGTTCAATATCCACCGAGATTGTTTCAGGAACTTTATAGTTATGGCCCTTGATTTATCCCAAATTTGGCCTTTTTAGCTTTGTCCGCTCTCTAAGTCAAAAACATCGCATCCAATCTTCACCAAACCTTATAAAAATGTTTGTGGCTATAATATCTAGGCCAAGTTCAATATCCAGCAAGATTGTTTCAGGAACTTTATGAGTTATGGCCCTTGATTTATCCAATTTTGGCCTTTTTAGCCTTGTCTGTTCTCTAAGTCAAAAATGTCTCATCCAATCTTCACCAAACCTTATAAAAATGTTTATGGCTATAATATCTAGGCCAAGTTCAATAACCAGCAAGATTGAACTAGGCACTTTAGAGTTATGGCCCTTGAATAATACAAAATTGGCCTTTTTAGCCTTATCTACTCTCTAAGTAAAAAACCTCTCATCCAATCTTCACCAAACCTTATAAAAATGTTTATGGCTATAATATCCAGGCCAAGTTTAATATCCAGCAAGATTGTTTCAGGAACTTTAGAGTTATGGCCATTGATTTATCCAAATTTGGCCTTTTTAGCCTTGTCTGTTCTCTAAGTCAAAAATGTCTCATCCAATCTTCACCATACCTTATAAAAATGTTTGTGGCTATAATATCTAGGCCAAGTTCAATAACCAGCAAGATTGAACTAGGCACTTTAGAGTTATGGCCCTTAAATAATACAAAATTGGCCTTTTTAGCCTTATCCACTCTCTAAGTCAAAAACGTCTCGTCCAATCTTCTCCAAACCTTATAAAAATGTTTATGGCTATAATATCTAGGCCAAATTTAATAACCAGGAAGATTGAACTAGGCACTTTAGAGTTATGGCCTTTGAATAATGCAAAATTGGCCTTTTTAGCCTTATCCACTCTCTAAGTCATAAAGTTCTCATCTAATCATCACCAAACCTTATGAAAATGTTTATGGTTATAACATCTATGCCAAGTTGAATAACTAGCAATTTTGGAACAGGTACTTCGGAGTTACGGCCCTTGAATTGTTGAAATATGAGCTTTGTTTTTAGCTTTGTCTGCTCTCTAAATAAAAAAAAAAAGTCCTCATTCAGTCTCCAACAAACTTCATAAAAATGCATCCAATCATTTTTGAGACAGGAGCAGGTGGGAGACATATGTTTTTCTCAAAAACAAGCTCGTCCGTCAGTGTGTGTAGTTCGTTGTCCATCATCAACAATTTGAACCTTTAAAAATCTTCACCTCTGAATCGATAGGGTTCTCAGCTTTCATCTTTGACATACAGCATCACCTATATGTCCTCTACAAAAGTTATATAAATTATGCCCCTGGAGTCAAAATTGGCCCTATCCCGGGGTGTCCAGTTTTCAATAGAAACATAGTGAAAACTTTGAAAATCTTCTCCTCTGAAACTGGAAGGTTCTCAGCTTTCATATTTGGCACATAGCATAATGTTCAGGTCTTACAAATTATATAAAATATGCCCCTGAGGTCAAAATTGGCCCCACCCCAGGGTAGGCCAGTTTTCAATAGAAACATACATGTATAGTGACAACTTTGAAGATATTCTCTGAAACTGGAAGGTTCTCAGCTTTCATATTTGGCTCCATAGCATCATGTTCAGGGCTTCTACAAAAGTGATATAAATCATGCCCCTGGGGTCAAAATTAGCCCCACCCCAGGGGTAGCCAATTTTCTATGGCTGCGTGCTGTTTTACCAGTGGCTATTCTTAGCATTCTATTTTTAGCGTACATGAAAGGTAAGTTATCTCCCTTTGCACTTTTTGATAACAATAGGATTGCCTCCCTTCTGGGTTATGGCAGATGCGAAGAAAACTGTTATATTTAGATCTGGCCTCATGATGGAAGGTCAAGGTCAAATTTCAGTGTCATTATTCAAATGTCTATAACTTTAACTCATGAAACTGCACTTTTTGATGGGAGCCATGCCAATGTCAAAGTAAAATTTTCAAGGTCAAAGGTCAGATTTCTAAAAGTAATCTTGGCGTTGACTTTTTGACTGTTTGAGATGACATGGACATATGAATTTTTGGCAATGGCAGAAACTGTTGAATCATATCTATATTACATTATAAGCAAACAGAGCAAACCTTGATCAGACAACTCCTACAGGAGCGATCTGATCTGGGTCTACGCTGTTTGCAAAGGCGTATAAAGGCTTATTCATGGAGTAAAGGGTTAACAGAAATCATAAATATTTTTCACTCTGAGACAGCAAAATTCTATAGAGGTGCTGATATGATAAATTATGATTTCCACATTTTATTTTAAGGATTGAAGCAGACAACGATTGTCGCAGACGAAATATTACTTAGTGTGCATAGAGTTAAATTGGGTTACTAGATGTCATTTTACGTAGGGTCTTAATAATACATGTTTACTGCTATGTATTTTCTTTTTAAATCTCTGTAATCAATAGAAATGCTGCAGTAAATTGTGTATAGGAAAGACAGTCATTAACACTGGTAATCAAGTTATAATTGATCATCTGTGGAATTTCCAAACCAATAATGGATAGTAATTTAAAGAACCAATTACCATCAGTATTGGAAAGATACATTAACATTTGAATTTATACATTAACCTTTTATGTTGGGGAATTGAGTATATAAGACCTTTGAAAACGGTGTAGACTCAGATCAAAGGACTCCTTATAGGGAGCCCTTTGACCAGGGTCTGCACTGTTTGTCATAAAAGCCATTTTCTGATGGGATAAATATTTATTTTATGTATGATTAACCCTTCTCTTGCTGAATTTTAAAATACATTTCTCCTTCTTTACCCATGCCCTGTTGTATAATTACATATATCTTCACTGTGTACAAGTATTTCGCTGTACAATCACTGCTGTGGAGTGCACTGGTTGCACAATCAACTTGTAAATAGTGCAGACCCTGATGAGATAGCTCCTGCAGGAGCTGTCTCATCTGGGTCTTCACTATTTACAGGTATGTATATTGACGTGAATAGCAAGCGAAGGGTTAATTATTCAGCTGATTAAGGGTAAAGACCTTGGTATTATTGACATTATTTAACCTTACATGACTTTACCATATTAACTCTATACCTCTTGAATATTTGTACAAGAAATAATGACACCATTAATATTTTAGCCGAATTTTTAACTTTCACACATGATATCACTTTAACGAAGGGCAACATTGCTCAATGCCGCCCCGAATAACACAGGATTACTTTAACCATTTCCCTGTTTAATATTCATGTCATAAATAATGACATCATGATTATTAATTAGCTACATTTTTATAATTGCATATGTAAACCGGATTATTTGGTATTGGCAGAAACTGTAGAGTCAAATCTTTTATAAGTTTTTCTGAAAAAAGGAAATCCTGATCAGACTGCTCCTACAGAAGGCCTCTGACTAGGTTTACTCTGTTTGCAAAGACAATAAAAGGTATTTATATGAGGAAAAGGGTTAACCCTTATCCTGCCGTAAAAATACTCATACTTGGATGTTATTTTCACTTACTTCCGATTTGTTTAACCCTTTCCTCCATAAATACACCTTTGCAAACAGAGTAGACCCAGATCAGATGGCTCCTATAGGAGCTGTCTGATCAGGGTATACTCTGTTTGCTTATGATATAATATAGATATGATTTTCTGCCATGACAAAAAATTACCCTGTCAATGTGCTATTATATAACATTGAATGTAATTAATGTTCATGATGTCATTATTTCCTACATGAATATTCATGGGATAAAGGATAAAGCATTTAATCCATTCCCTCATATTGATGCCTTTTAACGCCTCTATAAAAGTCACTTTCTGAAACCATTGTGATAAATAGAGCATTTGCTCTATGGGAGCAAATGCTCTATTTATCACAGTGGTTTCAAAACTACATAATTCTAAAAAAAAATCCTTTTCATTAGTTAATGCTCCTTTTTGGTAGATTTATTCAAAGAGGTTGTATCTAAAAATAGCTTATGAGGTAATGGGTTAAGAAGTGTCCGAGTGACAAACAGTTGTGCTACTGTTGAGGTACCCCGTTACTCAGTGTTTCATCTGCATCCAAACTGTTTGCAAAAACTGACCCAAGTCACATTTGACAGAATATGGGTTAATACTTAACCCTTTCCCTGTTCTATATTTCGCTCAATTTCCAATACTTACTGAATATTCATGGACAAAATAGTTATAATAAAGTATGGAAGCTGTAATATTGTAGCCAAATTTTAGAAACCAAAGAAACAGATCTATCAAATTTCACTAGCAAATAGAGCAGACCCTGATCAGACGGCTCCTATAGGAGCTGTCTGATCTGGGTCTACTCTGTTTGCAAATATGTGAAAATGCGTTTATATGAGGGAAAGGGTTAATGTAGCAAAACAAGTAAAACATCAAAAGTACAAATCTAGATATGGTTCTTGCTTCATTAACCCTTTCTCTCCTACTGACCCTTTTTACACCTCTGTAAAACTCATTTTTAGCTCGTCTGTTTTCGAAGAAAAAAGTTGCTATTGTGATCACTGGGTCGTAGGCATTGTCGTAGTTGTAGGCATTGGCGGCGGCAGCATGCAAAAACTTTAATGTAGCTGATTAATCAAAAAAGTATAAGAGGTACAAAATGTATCAACATGAAACTCCTTAGGTTGGTAGATCTCTTTGAGGAGAAGTGTATGCAGTGGACAAGCATCAAGTCAGACAAGCGTTGGCGCCACACACAGCTCTTGTTTTAAACCATTGTGATAAATAGAGCATTTGCTCCTATGGAGCAAATACTCTATTTATCACAATGGTTTCAAAACTGCACAATTCTAAATTTCTCCTTTTCTATAGTAAATGCTCCTTTTCGGTAGATTAATTCAAAGAGGTTGGGTCTTAAATTAGTCTAGGAGGGCATGAGTTACGTGCCAATTAAAAAAAACAGATTCTGTAACTACAATTGCTTAATTCCCTTTCAGACAATAGGTTGTAAACATGGCTTTTGTGTTTATGTCAATGAATACATTAGTGTTGATGTCTATGAAACTTATTGGTAATATTGAAAATCTATACATTGCAATACTGTAGTATTTGTTGGTAATAAGAAATTATCAGATTACCTTGAAGGGTGGCGTTATCATTAAAATTGTAACCCTCATAAAATAATGTCAACCTTGGCCCAAGGTTATAAAACTTATGAGTCTGAGATCATTCTCAAGTATCTGACTGGTCAGATGCTTGAGAATGATCTCAGACTCATGCAAAACAGTATTATAACCTTAGGGCCTGGGCTGAAGTTAGTTTTCATTTTACAAAACTTGCTGAAAAGTATCAACTCACATCTGCTTATGGTGTATGTAGCTTTGATACCCAAAATATATCAACAAGATTCATTTCTTTAGCTTGTCTGTTTTTCAGAGAGAACAAAGTTGCTGTATTGCCAATTTAGCCATGGTTTTACTGTCATAGTTGTGGGATGGTCATTGTCTTCATTATCATCATTAACTCATTCTCTCCTAGGCTATTTTTAGACCCAACCTCTTTGAATGTATCTACCGAAAAGGAGCTTTAACTAGAGGAAAGGAAACATTTAGAATTTTGTAGTTTGAAACCATTGTGATCACAGTGGTTTCATAAAGTGACTCTATAGATGCGCAAAAATGCGTCACTAGGGGATAATGTGTTAATGTAAAACCTTCGACATTTTGTCACCATTTTAACAATGGTACAACAATTCCCTATCAAACTTCGCACATTTGTTCACCATCAAAACAGCTACAATAGTGTAAGGGGCCATTACTCTATCAGGCATATGTAAAGACTTACAGCCCTTTATGATATTGATTTTTGCAGTAACATGCGAGCATTGGCATCTGCTTGCGGTGCTCTTGTGTGACTTTGCATATAATGTACATGCAATGATTAACCCTTTCCCTCATATAAACACCTTTTCATGCATTATCAAACAGAGTAGACCCAGATCAGATGGCGCCTATAGGAGCTGTCTGATCAGGGTCTACTCTGTTTGCTTTTGATATGATATAGATCTGATTCTACAGCTTTTGTCAAAGCAAAAGCATTCCTTGAAAAGCTAATATTATAAAAGTTCAGCTAATAAATATTCATGATGTCATTATTTCTTACCTGGCTATTGAACAGGGAAACAGTTAATCTGGATCTACATTATTTGATCCCTGCAATACAAAACCAAGTATTGGGCTTCATCAATCAAATCTACCCAATGAAATAAGAGTGTCATTTATGTTCAGTAACCAGGAATTAGAATTACTAGGGCCCTGCAGTGAAAATGCAGGAGCCCTATATATATATAGGAATCACATTTTCTGTCTGTCTGTCTGTCCGTTTGTCCGTCCGTCAACACTTTTGATGTGATGTTATAACTCAAACAGTACTTCACATATTGGGATGCTTAACATCGTCAGAGGAAGACGCCTATAGTTTTTGGGTTGAATCATATCACTATGTCTAGAGTTATCTGCCCTTGATTACAGGGCTCTCTCTGACTGAGTCAGTTTTCTAGTTCTTCATACAACCTTTTGCTCCTTGAATATTCATTTAACCCGTTACTCCATAAATAAGCTTTTTTATGCCTTTGAAAACAGAGTAGATCCATATCAGACGGCTCCTATAGGAGCTTTCTGATCAGGATCTGCTCTGTTTGCTTTATGAAATGATGTAGATATGATTCTACAATTTCTACTATGGCCAAAAATTCCTGTGTACATGAGTCTAATTAGTATTCATGATGTCATTATTTCTTACATGAATATTCATGGAGTAAAGGGTTAAGAAATAATGCATAATGAATAATGCATATTTATTTATAATAGCACATGAACATAGGAAATGTTTGGTCATGGCAGAAACTGTAGAATCAGATCTTTATTATATTTAAGCAAACAGTGCAGATCCTATAGGACCTGTCTGATCTGGGTCTACTCTTTTTGCTAATGAGTTAAAAGAGGTATTTATGGAGAGAAGTGTTAATGTGAACTATCAATTATGTTTGCCAAAGTTTTGACTCATTCCTTGTATAATCCATTGAGAATCCTAAACCTAATCACAGTACTGGTGTGTAATCGTTAACCCTTACTACGCTGACTTTTCAAATGGACTATTCCGAAATTCAAACAGGTCAAGCTTATGGTGAATATTTAGGGATTTTTCTAAATAAAAGTATAACATTACGAACAGTGCAGACCCTGATGAAAGGAGCCCTCTCATCTGGGTCTACACTGTTTGCAAATGAAATTAGTGACTCGTGATCCGCACAGTAAGGGTTTATAATCTTTTCACAAAATTAATCAAGACGAGATGCAGTAAAACTTTGTATCTAGTTCTAAACTGTTTGACACTCTACTTGTTCAGGATTTCTATAAAATGACGGTTAGAATTGTCTGCTTGCTCAAATTTAGCAGATGACTTTTCGTGACAACAAATGATTGGGTGATGAGTTTGGAAATTTGTTCCACTGCAATGCTCCTAGAATGCTAGTGTTTGTTCGCTCTTGAGTGACTCACAGAGTGCAGTTAGTTATCCGTGCCTGCATGCACAGATAACAAGTCATGGTGATAATTATTACAAGTGATAATTGCCGTCATGTCAAAAATTAAAAGGCACTTTTTGTCCCTGATGAAGTTTTTTGATTACTTGAAATAAGTGAATCATTGTTACTGTAGGAGTTGGTTTGTAAAATGATTGATTAATGGCATTTAATTTGCATTTCAAGCAATCTCCATCTTGTTTAATACAGGACCAGCCCTATTATTTATTAAATGAATGTGCACACAAAAAAGCTAACACCCAGTCATTTTACCTACATCTGATGTAAATATTTAACTCTCTGGATGTTGAGTAATTGCTTGCAAAAATTGTTGTCTGCTATATTTCTAAAGTTATTTTGATTCAAATACAGTCAAATTTCGATTATTCGCTATTTTAATAAAGAAGAATTTAGACCCTTATAGGCTGGTAGCTGCACAATGCAGGGTGGAAGTCAATCAGAAAGCTCCTAGAGGAGCCTTCTGCATGACTTTCACCATGCATTAAGCTGTCACAGGTCTTGAAGATCCATAATGATATGTATTTGAGTATTCGAATAATTGCGATTTGACTGTATTCAGAGGGCCGAACAGTTTGGATCATGATGAGAAACTGAGATTCGCTCCATCTCTTTAGACGAGTTTTGAAGATTGGTCACTACGTATACATAGGCGGGGCAATAGATAAAGGACTTATATTGGCAGTTCTCCTGCAAACCCTATACTGTGACCCAAAAAAGAAGAAAAAAAAAGTACCTACTTATTGTCTACTTTCAGTCTGAAGGACCACTCAGCCAACAGTACATTTTCAAAATCATCTTGCATTTGTCTTAAGGAAACAGAGCAGACCCTGGTCCAACAATTCCTAAAGGAGCAGTCTGATCTGGGTCTACACTGTTTTGCAATGATGTGTGAGAAAGTGCCTGTATCTTGTATGAAGTAAAGGGTTAAGTATTGAGACACGCAATCTCTCATCAATCTCTCATCAATCTCTCATCCCCGCGACTTATAATACAGTAGAACCTGTCCTAATCGGCCTTTCATTTATTGAACAAAGGGGTCTTAAAAAGCAGGTGGTTGCTTAATGCAGGGCTAAAGTAATGCAGAAAGGCCTAATAGGAGCTTTCTGCATTACTTATGACCTGCATTAAGCTATCACCTACCTTACAGACCCATAATTAGATCTCTTTTGGATTACCGCTTAAGACAGGTTCTACTGTAATTCGATTTGGCAACAGTTCGATAAGTTTGACTTAGTCTGACTTAGAAAAAATAGTGTAGACCCAGATCAAGAGTTGTTTGATCTGGGTGTGCACTATTTGCCTATGTTTGCTTGTCCAAATTCATTGGAGGAATTATGGTATCTTCACCCGCTGAATTAAATGACTGTCGGCATAAAAAATTCTGCAGCATCTACTCATTTTATCTACCTTGCCCTGTTTTATTACAAGCATATATTACAAAGTTTTTAATCTTAAAATGGTTTCCCCGACATTTATCCGCGGATGATTTTCAGGGGAACGCCAATTGTTCATGACCCCATATATAGCTGTCTAGTTTGTATTGTCCTAAGACAATCACCCTGAGCATAATTGGTGTAAGAACTTCAATATTTTAGTCGCAGGATCAATTCCCCGGCACCATAGTTCTGACAGCTCATTATACGTCACAGCTCCGTTCTTAATTAACGGTCTAAATGTCGAGACCAGAAAATACTTTCAATACACACTAATGAAAGGAAAAAATGATCAACCGAACTGGCAGGACGCTAACTAATCACTTTCTTAGAAATCATTTGCGTAAAAGGCATTTTCCTGTTGTTTAATTATGTAGCATTTCCATTTGGGTGTAAGATTTATAATTTGTGGTATTGATTGAGACCTTGTTGCGATGGTTTAATCAAATTACTGGAGGTTGTAATAAAATAGAAATATAGTCCACTCCGTAGAGCAAACATACAAAGGGCAATAACTCAAATTGATGTTTATCACAGTGTTTTTCTGGTGTCTGGAAAGAAATGTTTAATATGGGAATAATGTTTTATTGGAGAAATAACTTCAAACATCATATGGAAGATTTAACGCCTGGCATGCTAAGCCAATTGTTGTCTGCCAAAATTGTCGTCTGCTTCAATTGTCATGGCTACTTTACCCCTCCCTTTCTTGTTAACCCTTTACTCCATGAATCTTCATGTAAGAAATAATGACATCAAGAATATTGATTAGGTTAATTATTGTAATAGCACATGGACACGAGAAGTTTTGGTCCTGGCAGGCACTGTATATTCAGATGTATATATTATATCATAAGCAAACAGAGCAAACCCCGATCAGACAGCTCCTACAGGAGCCGTCTGATCTGGGTCTGCTGTTTGTAAATGTGTGAAAATGTGTTTTTGTGAAGGAAAGGGTTTAAAGGTGCTAGAGGAGACAGTGTAGGGGCCCTCTGGGTCTGTATCTGGACTTTTTACAAATTCCTGTACACTCATTTCCCACATGGGTCTGGATCTGGACTGTTTGCAAATCCCTGTACACTCATTTCCCCTCTTGGTCTGGATCTGGACTGTTTGCACATCCTTGTACACTCATTTCCCCTCTTGGTCTGGATCTAGACTGTTTGCAAATCCTTGTACACTCATTTCCCCTCTTGGTCTGGATCTGGACTGTTTGCAAATCCTTGTACACTCATTTCCCACATGGGTCTGGATCTGGACTGTTTGCAAATCCTTGTATACTCATTTCCCCTCTGGGTCTGGATCTGGACTGTTTGCAAATCCTTGTACACTCATTTCCCCTCTTGGTCTGGATCTGGACTGTTTGCAAATCCCTGTACACTCATTTCCCACATGGGTCTGGATCTGGACTGTTTACAAATCCTTGTACACTCATTTCCCCTCTTGGTCTGGATCTGGACTGTTTGCAAATCCTTGTACACTCGTTTCCCCTCTTGGTCTGGATCTGGACTGTTTGCAAATCCCTGTACACTCATTTCCCACATGGGTCTGGATCTGGACTGTTTACAAATCCTTGTACACTCATTTCCCCTCTTGGTCTGGATCTGGACTGTTTGCAAATCCTTGTACACTCGTTTCCCCTCTTGGTCTGGATCTGGACTGTTTGCAAATCCCTGTACACTCATTTCCCACATGGGTCTGGATCTGGACTGTTTACAAATCCTTGTACACTCATTTCCCCTCTGGATCTGGACTGTTTGCAAATCCTTGTACACTCATTTCCCCTCTTAGTCTGGATCTGGACTGTTTGCAAATCCCCGTACACTCATTTCCCACATGGGTCTGGATCTGGACTGTTTACAAATCCTTGTACACTCATTTCCCCTCTGGGTCTGGATCTGGACTGTTTGCAAATCCTTGTACACTCATTTCCCCTCTTGGTCTGGATCTGGACTGTTTGCAAATCCCTGTACACTCATTTCCCACATGGGTCTGGATCTGGACTGTTTGCAAATCCCTGTACACTCATTTCTCCTCTTGGTCTGGATCTGGACTGTTTGCAAATCCCTGTACACTCATTTCCCACATGGGTCTGGATCTGGACTGTTTGCAAATCCTTGTACACTCATTTCCCACATGGGTCTGGATCTGGACTGTTTGCAAATCCTTGTACACTCATTTCCCCTCTTGGTCTGGATCTGGACTGTTTGCAAATCCCTGTACACTCACATTTCCCACAGTCAAGGAGTTAAACCTTTTGTGTAAGAAATAATGACATCATGAATATTTATTAGCTGAACGGCAAATGTACCGGTACACAGGATTGTTTGGTATAGGTACAAGCTGTAGAGTCTGAGCTATTAACAGGATTAACCCTTTCCTTCATACAAACGCTTTTTCACGAATTTGCAAACCAGAGTAGATCCAGATCAGATGGCTCTTATAGGAGACATCTGATCAGGGTCTGCTCTGTTTGCTTTTGGCATATATAATACAGATCTGATTCTACAGTTTCTGTCAAAGCAAAACATCCCTTTAAAAGCCGACATTGTGAAAATTCAGCTAATAAATACTGAATAGGGAAAGGGTTAAGAATCATATCCCTGTCATAAGCCTGATATTGAAAAGCCTTTTCGTGGAGTGGGTAATATTAACTGTTCCTAGGATTGCCACCTTGTTTTACATGACTTAATTTTGTAACTTAATGCCTTGCTAGAATAAATGTTACAAAAAACCTTTCATTTTTGAATATTTCGCCATATTTTTGAGAGTTATGAGGATATGAGCCAAGTGTTTAGTTACAGGAGATTGAAATTTATTGTTGCAATTGTCACTACGGCCTTGCACGATTTGCATGTTAGAAATATGCCTGCTTACAAACTGTGGGCATTGTTGTTGTTTTCCCATCAGTTATAAAAAAAACGTATCCATTATCTTTTTGGGCGCTAATATCATCATCTGCTGCAATTCTGGGCGTAAGTTTTTCTTTTTATTATTTCTCTTCAAAATCAAGAGTCAAAGTTAACAATTCGAATACTAATGAGACCCAAAGCCATAGATCCAGATAAGATGCGTAAATTAAAACAGAGCTACAGAAAACGGTGCATACCCAAATACTAAAACTATCATTTCTCCACCAAACCCATTACTGTGACCACTCTTTAGAATCGTCTCAAAGAGACGATTCTAAAGAGTGGTCACAGTATAGGGTTTGGTGGAGAAATAAAGAAGTTATTCTTGAAAATGTTTCAATTTACGCATCTTATCATTCTGGAGCTCTGTTAAAACATTTTCAAGAATAATTTGAGTAGAATACACTGAGGTCTAGATAAGAGACTATTCTAAAGAGTGGTCACAACATAGGGTTTGGTCGAGAAAATGATTTTAGTATCTGAGTATGAACATTTATCTGTTGCTCTGAGTTAGATGGTGTTTTTTGTCATGTATGTATAATTGTATGTCCAAAAGCATTTACATGTATGCTTTACATGCATGTAAGAATTAATGACCTGAATATTAGATGAATCTGTATAATGGCATGTGAAAACAGGAAGTTTTGGGATTTAAAAAAAACACTCTAGAATTAGATCTATAGTATTTCATAAACAAATAGAGCAGACCCTGATCTTACGGCTTCTACATGAGAACTTGTCAGCTAGGTTAGAATTGTTGTGGTAATATCTCAGTCAAGTTTGACAGACAGCTAAATTGCTTAAGGCACTTTAGAGTTCCAGCCCAAATTTAACCTATTTTAGCCTTGTCCGCTTTCGAAGTCAAGGAGTTTTCATAGTACCTTTGCCAGGTTTAATAGCCAGCCAAATGGCCCCAGTTACAGCCCTTGAATTAGCCAAATTGCCTATTAGCCTTGTCTGCTCTCTAAGTCGAGCAGTTTTTTTCTGATCTTCATCAAATGTTATGATATTGTATGTGCCATAAGTTTGATAAAGGAGTCAATTGGCAGTTGGCACTTTAGAGTTGTATCCCTTGAAATAGCCACAATTGTCCATATTATCCTTGTCCGCTCTGTAAGTCGACCAGGTTTTTTCCTATCTTCAACAAACTTCATGAAATTGTATATTGTCTCAACCAAGTTAACCAGTTAAATGGCCCTAGATGCTTTAGAGTTATGGCCCTTAAACTAGCCAAACTTGCTTGTTTTAGCTTTGACCTCTCTATAAGTCATCCAGTTTTTATCTGATCTTCACTAAATGTCATGAAATTGTATGTGGCTATATAATCTCAGCCAAGTTTGATGTAACCAGCCAAATGGTCCCAGGAACTTTAGAGTGATGGCCCTTGAAGTAGCCAAATTGCTTATTTTGCCTTTGTCCACTCTTTTATCCGATTTCACCAGACTTTATGAAATTATATGCATCTATAACATCTTGGTGAAGTTTGATAAGCACCCAAATGGCCCTAGATGGTTGTATAGTAAAATCTTGATTATTGGAATTTTCTTTATAGAAGAATTTAGACCCTTTTAGGCAGTTTGTTGCTTAATGCATGGTGAAAGTCATGCAGAAAGCTCCTAGAGGAGCTTTCTGCATGACTTTCACCATGCATTAAGCTACCACCTGTCTTAAATATTGGTAATAATTTGTATTTTAGTGTACAAATAATCGAGATTTTATTGTATTTTGTGTCAGTTTGGCGCCCTTGTTACACTAAGTATTCTGACAAACAAACAAAACATAGGTAAATAATGTAGACCAAAAGCAAATGACACCTTCACTATTTGCGACTATGTTGGTCGAATTTGAAAGTTTATCAGTATGGTGCGGAATTGAATTATTCAGTTTTACAATCCCATGGAGAAGGGGGGATCGGGTGTTCGAATACTTGAATGGTAATAACGGTAGTTGTGATGTTGGCAAAGAGGGTCCCTCTGACTTTGAGAGGACATCCATGTCCTATTTTTCTAAAAACAGCAGCTACATGTTTGCTGATTATTATTCAAACAGCTTCTCATTATCAGTCCGCCTGCTCCATGAAGTTCAACAATTTGTCACTAGTAGTTAGCCCACATGCCTCCTAGTAAAGCATTCTCCATATTAGCTAATAGCTTCACAGCGCAATTGAGATAAATTAACACAGACGTGACTTGGCATACACTAGGATCTATTTGTTAGTAATTATTCCCCATTTTGTCTCTTTCTCTCTCACTTTTTAGTAATGGCTCTTAAATAACTCATCAACCTCGAACTTTGCATAAACTTAGGAAACAGCAAAACCTGCGAGAACATCATTCTGAGCTTATTTGCTTTGATTTAGTGCATTTATAGTCAGGATTCTGACAATAATGAGTGAACATTTTAATGCTCTTCAAAGCTCCAGATAAGATGCCTAAATTAAAGCATTTTCAAGCATTTTTTTTTTTTATTTCTCCAGTGAATCTCCACCAAACCCTATGTTGTTACCACTCTTAAGAATCGTCTCAAAGAGACGATTCTAAAGAGTGGTAACAACATAGGGTTTGGTGAAGACGGGACCATTTTAGTATTTGAGAACGCGCCTTTATCTGAAGCTCTGCTCTACCCAAATCCTAAAATCATTATTTCTCCACCGAACTCTATACTGTTAGCACTCTTTTGAATCGTCTCTTTAAGACGATTCTAAAGAGTAGTCACAGTATAGGGTTTGATCTTGTCTGGACCTCAGAATAATGTGTGAATTTTTTCCACCAAGTTCTATGTTATGACTAATATTAGAATTGTCTCTTGGAGCAGTCCGAATATAGAGTATGGTGGAAAAAAAGCAATAAACAATACTTATTATTATACCCCGCACAAAGTTTGAGCTGGTATACTGGAATTACCCTATCGGTTGGGTATTCGGTTTTTATGTCACCTGCCGAGAGGCAGTGTATCACTTAGGGATCACTTTTCCATCGTCTGTCTGTCTGTCCGTCCGTCACACTTTCTTTTTTTGTGTGTTTTTTTAGGAAAGGTGCATCACTCTGCATGGAATACTTTTGAGTTATTCCCCTTTGTTCACACTTTCTCTTTTTTTGGCTGTCATTTCTAAACTAATCATTTTAGAGCTTTTAAATTTCACATGTGTCTTCCTCTCAGTGAGCACCATTGATGTAACTAAGGTCCATCACTCTGCATGCAATATTTTTTTAAATTATTCCCCTTTGTTCAAACTTTCTTTTTTTGGCTGTCATTTATAAACTAATCATTATAGAGCTTTCAAATTTCACAATGTGTCTTCCTCTCATTTAGGACCATTGATGTAACTAAGGTCCATCACTCTGCATGCAATACTTTTTGAGTTATTCCCCTTTATTCTGATTTCACTCCAGCATATAAACAGTTTTTGTGTCAGCTGCCAGCAGGTGACACATGTGTTCCTATGAACACTCTTGTTTGGTCAGTCAGTCTGCATTTGAACATGGGTAGTTGGTGTCGCGAACTGCATCTTCAGTTTGAAACTTATTGAATGTATACTTGCCATACATTATACCACTTATAGCAATTTTCATAATTATGTTTAGTGCCAGGCATTGCAGAATTATCTCCCCTTGAACATTGAGTATTTTTAGCTCACCAGAGCACAAAGTGCTCAAGGTGAGCTATTGTGATACCCCTGTGTCCGGCGTCCGTCCGTCTGTCCGTCCGTCTGTCTGTCCGTCAACAATTTCAAACGACTTCTTCTCTGAAACCGACTGCCCAATTGTAACCAAACTTGGTCAGATACATACTGTGGGTGGGTGCTTCAAAAGTTGTTAAAAGATATTGGGTGGGGCCATCGGTCTTGTTGTCATGGCAACTGTACACAATATCAAGACAAATCTTTTTCAGTTGATAGACTTTAAAAGTTGTTAAAAGAATTTTGATCCGGCAAAAAACATGGCCACCAGAGGGCGTTGTCATTTTTAGCTCACCAGAGCACAAAGTGCTCAGGGTGAGCTTTTGTGATCGCCCGTTGTCCGTCGTCCGTCAGCGTGCACCGTCCGTCGTTCGTCGTCAACAATTTGAACCTTTAAAAATCTTCTCCTCTGAATCTACAGGGATCTCAACTTTCATCTTTGGCACATAGCATCATATTCAGGTCCTCTACAAAAGTTATATAAATTATGCCCCTGGGGTCAAAATTGGCCCCGCCCCAGGGAAGCCTTGTTTTCAATAGAAACATATAGTAAAACTTTGAAAATCTTCTCCTCTGAAACCAGAAGGTTCTCAGCTTTCATAATTGGCACATGGCATCATGTTCAGGTCCACTACAAAAGTTATATAAATTATTGCTCTGGGGTCAAAATTGGCCCCGCCCCAGGGTTGGGCAGTTTTCAAAAGAATCATATAGTGCAAACTTTGAAAATCTTCTCCTCTGAAACTGGAAGGTTCTCAGCTTTTATATTTGGCACATAGCATCATGTTTAGGTCCTCTACAAAAGTTATATAAATTTTGGCCCCGCCCCAGGGGTGGGCAGTTTTCTATAAAAACAAATAGTGAAATCTTTGAAAATCTTCTCCTCTGAAACTGAAAGGTTCTCAGCTTTCATATTTGGCACATAGCATCATGTCCAGGTCCTCTACATAAGTTATATAAATTATGTCCCCTGGGTCAAAATTAGCCCCGCCCCAGGGATGGGCAGTTTTCAATAGAATCAAATAGTGAAATCTTTGAAAATCTTCTTCTCTGAAACTGGAAGGCTCTTAGCTTTCATATTTGGCACATAGCATCATGTTCAGGTCCTCTATAAAAGTTATATAAATTATGGCCCCTGGGTCAAAATTGGCCCCGCCCCAGGGGTGGGCAGTTTTCAATAAAAACAAATAGTGAAATCTTTGAAAATCTTCTCCTCTGAAACTGTAAGGTTCTCAGCTTTCATATTTGGCACATAGCATCATGTTCAGGTCCTCTACAAAAGTTGTATAAATTATGGCCCCGGGGTCAAAATTGGCCCCGCCCCAGGGATGGGCAGTTTTCAATAGAAACAAATAGTGAAATATTTGAAAATCTTTTTCTCTGAAACTGGAAGGCTCTCAGCTTTCATATTTGGCACATAGCATCATGTTCAGGTCCTCTACAAAAGTTATATAACTTATGGCCCCTTGGTCAAAATTGGCCCTGCCCCAGGGATGGGCAGTTTTCAATCGAAACAAATAGTGAAATCTTTGAAAATCATTTCCTCTGAAACTGGAAGGTTCTCAGCTTTCATATTTGGCACTTAGCATCATGTTCAGGTCCTCTACAAAAGTTATATAAATTAATGTCCCGGGGTCAAAATTGGCCCCGCCCCAGGGGTGGACAGTTTTCAATAGAAACAAATAGTGAAATCTTTGAAAATCTTCTTCTCTAATAAACGGGAAGGCTCTCCGCTTTCATATTTGGCACATAGCATCATGTTCAGGTCCTCTACAAAAGTTATATAAATTATGGCCCTGGGGTCAATATTGGCCCCGCCACAGGGGTGGGCAGTTTTCAATAGAAACATATTGAGAAAACTTTGAAAATCTTATTCTCTGAAACTGGAAGGTTAATCTCAGCTTTCATATTTGGCTCATAGCATCATGTTCAGGTCCCCAACAAGTTTTTATGGCGTTCGGAAACGACATATAGCAGTCGGTCTCTTTACGGCAACGAGTTCACTTGTCTATAGTGAACATGCGCAAGACAAAAACAATCAATTCAGCACTAGTTTTGTTGTAAAATGTTCATGTATTTGTTTACTCTTTGTGTATTTAATAATGTTGCGCTAAGTAAGATAATTAATACTAATATACACAAAGATAAACTAATTTTTTAATAAAATCCAAAGAAGACGCGAACGAATATTTTTACCGTAGTTTTCGCAACAGCTTGGCGATCTAAAGTAGAAGGAATATCGCCGAGGTTTCCGATTGCATTTTATACACATTCGTAACTGATTAGCATATAGACCTACATTTTCAGCCAATCAAACTGCCTTTTGCGTCGTTTCGGTCATTTCCGTTTGACCCGTACTCAAATTACAAAATAGGAAGTTTCATAAAGGACAAGGTCAAAGAAAGCTGTGCATGGTTTCGATACGTCACAATTCATTTGATTATCAGCACGCGCCGAAATAGAAAACATCCGGTTTCATCCAATATATTTGAGGAAATGAATTATTTACAGTCCAGTTCACTTTTTGCATTCTAAATATTTTTGTAGACAGTGTATCAAAATTAAAAACAAATTAACATTTACTATCGATGTATTTCTACCACCATCTTTATAAGATAACTACCCAGAGGCTAGTTATAGCCATTTCCCCCATTTTATCACGAAGTACGAGAGAAACAAAATGCACCAACATACTGAATATGGAACAGAGTTACTGAACTGAACTGTAGAATAAAAACAAAATTCAACACACGGCGTTGACCTTAAGCAGCCAATGTGAGTAACGAACTGAGGATAAAGCTTTTGGGAGATTTTGATGACTGCACATACATGATACAAGTACCCACTTTTATTGGTTCTGTTGATAGTTTATGTTGTTTTGTTAGTTCTACGATCTCTAGTTAGAGTTCATCTTTCGTTATGTGTATTCAATGAAACGAGCACTTGTTAATCGTAGTGCGCATGCGCGAAAATAGACGCTTAGGGTGTCGAAACCAGGAGACAACATGCTAAATAAGATACTTCTTTTGGCCAAAGTGGAAACTAGAAGCATGTCTATATATAAACAGCAGACCATCAGATGGCCCCTTTGGTTTCAGTTCGTCATATTTGTATGCCCCCAGTCAATGAGGAGGGGGTGATTTTGCCCTGTTTGTTGGTTTGTTGGCTTGGTTCAAACTTTAATGTTGGCAATAATTGTGTAGCCATTGCACATACATACTTCAAACCTGGCGTGCCTGCGCAACTTACGGATGTGAACTTTTTTTCTTTTTTTTTCGGGGGGGGGGGGGGGGGGGGGGGGGGGGCTTATTAAAATCAAGGTCATATAACAGTTAAATGTCAAATTAAATTACAGGTCAAATTTATATTGGTGACAATCAGTGGCATAGTGTTTCACAAACACGTATTGTTAATTAATATTTTTATCAATTCCAGGACGTCAGGCATTGTTATTAACGTGTACAGCAAGTTCTCCCCTTACACTTAACATCCATATCTAACCCGAACGCCATTATGGCCATTCAGGCCTTTGATTCTAAATTATTCCCCTGGGGTCAAAATTGGCCCGCCCCAGGGCCGGCTAGTTTTCTATAGAAACATATAGTGAAAACTTTGAAAATCTTCTCCTCTGGTTGTCTGGTGAGCGCTTCAGGGCCATTCTGGCCCTCTTGTTTCCATTTATGGTAATATGGAATTTTTCATAGGAAAATCTTTAAAAATCTTCTTCTCTGAAACTGGAAAGCCTAGACCTTTGATATTTGGTATGTAGCATGATCTTATGGTCCTCTACAAATATTGTTCAAATTATGACCCCCGGGCCAAAAATGGCCCCGTCCAAGGGCTTATCAGTTTTTCATAGGAAAATCTTTAAAAATCTTCTTCTCTGAAACTGTAAGGCCTAGACCTTTGATGTTTGGTATGTAGCATGATCTTATGGTCCTCTACAAATATTGTTCAAATTATGACCTTCGGGCCAAAAATGGCAACGCCCAAGGGCTTATCAGTTTTTCATAGGAAAATCTTTAAAAATCTTCTTCTCTGAAACTGTTAGGCCTAGACCTTTGATATTTGGTATGTAGCATGATCTAATGGTTCCCTACAAAAGTTGTTCAAATTATGACCCCCGGGCCAAAAATGGCCCCGCCCAAGGGCTTATCAGTTTTCATAGGAAAATCTTTAAAAATCTTCTTCTCTGAAGCTGTAAGGCCTAGACCTTTGATATTTGGTATGTAGCATGATCTTATGGTCCTCTACAAATATTGTTCAAATTATGACCCCCGGGCCAAAAATGGCCCCGCCCAAGGGCTTATCAGTTTTTCATAGGAAAATCTTTAAAAATCTTCTTCTCTGAAACTGTAAAGCCTAGACCTTTGATATTTGGTATGTAGCATGATCTTATGGTCCTCTACAAATATTGTTCAAATTATATTATGACCCCCACTACTGAACTGTAAGGCCTAGACCATTGATAAACATGATCTAATGGTACCCTACAAATATGCAGCTGTGGCTTGTGGTCCTCTGCCAGGAATGTTTAACTTACAACGCTGACCACTGGGCGAAACTTGGCCCTGCCTCAGGGATTATCAGTTTTTCATGAGAAAAATATAAAATATTTTTCTCTGAAACCATAAGGCTTAGACCTTCAATTAATGGCATACTGCTTCGCCTTGTGGTTTTCTACCAAGGTTGTACACATGATTTCTTGTGGTCAAAAATAGCCCCGCCCCTGGGGTTATCTCAGGTGAGCGCTTCAGGGCCTCATTGCCCTCTTGTTTGTCATTTGGGCCTGATTGATGGTAGGTGTTGTGAACATATCTGACCTTAATTTTTTTTTTAACAGATTTTAATGATAGTTTATATAGTTACATGGCCTCTATGAAGTGTATTTTGCTTGACATAATGTGCTTTTGCCTGTTCTCACACAATTGATCTTTAGAACTAATGAAGTTGGAATTGTGTATTTCTGAAACCATTTTGAAAAATAGATCAGTTGCTCCTATGGAGCAATTGCTCTATTTACCACAATGGTTTCAAAAAGTGACTTTTATAGAGGCGTATAAAGGCATATTTGTGGAGGAAAGGGTTAAGAATAATGTCTTTGAGGCAATATTAATGAGTAGCCATAACTATTGGTTTGATGGAGATATAAGAACTTTTGCATCTGAGTTATTCCCCTTGTCTGCAGCTTTAGTCATGGACACAAATATGGTAGTTGGGATTTAACCCATTCCCTGTTGAATATTCTTGTAAGTAATACTGACATCATGAATGTCTATTAGCTGAATATTTATAATGGCGTATGTACATCGGATTGTATGTGTCATTGGCAGAATCTATAGAGTCAGATCTGTTATAATTTTATGAGCAAGCAGGAGCCGTCTGATCTGGGTATACTCTGTTTGCAAAGGCGTGTTAAAGCATTTACACGAGGCATTATGAAAATCACATTTTCTGTCTGTCTGTCCGTTACACTTTTGATGTGACGTGATCTTCACAGTACTTCACATATTGGTTTCATATTAAGGGCATATGCTTAGTATCATCAGAGGAAGACACCTATAATCCTTCGGACGAGACTATAAACCGAGGTCCGATGTATCAGTGCTTTACACTGGGCATCTAAAAGAACCAGATAAACTCAGTCGATAATAAGAGTAGGGCATTGCGCCCGGGTTTCTCTGTATCCTCTCCCCTCTCTCTGGGGCGTCCAATTAGCCCATAGTGAGCAGAAATGGACGTTAATCAACACAAACAAACCTATAGTTTTTGGGTTGAATCCCATCACTATGTCTAGATTATCTGCCCTTGATTACAGGGCCCTCTCTGACTGAGACAGTCTAGGAGCTGTAAAGTAAAGTACTAGTTAAAGTCTACTTTCAGTCCGAATGACTGCTCAGCCGACTGTACATTTACTCCCCTGGTCATTGAGTCACTGGCCTACAATATTGAGCACTGCTAACATATTGCGCAATCATGCAGCCGCAGTACCGGCGAGTGACCCTCACAGGTACCCATTTAAACCCCTGGGTGGAGAGAATGTGCGGGTGGGAGACACGGAAAAGCATCTCTGAAATTTCCGGGAGGGACCGGGATTTGAACCCTGGACCTCCGGACTGGTAGTCAAGCGTGTTACCACTAGACCACCGCCACCTACTGTCTGATCAGGGTCTGTCCTGTTTTCTTATTGAATTGTATATGTCTGATTGTACAGTTTTGCCATGACCAAAATGTCCTGTGTTCATATGCCATTATAAAATTTCATCTAATAATATGATGACATCATTTCTTACATGAATATTCAAGAGATAAAGACATGATCTCAAATTTTGCAGCATCTGTTGACATGTGATTGAACATCTCTAAACTGACCACTTAACTCTTTCCCTGTTGTATTTTCTTAATAATGAAATAACGACATGAATATTTATTGGCTATATTTGTATAATGGCATTTATACACAGATTTTGTTGGTATTGGTAGAAACATTTATATAATTCCATAAGCAAACAGAGGAGACCTTGATCAGACAACTTCCGATCTGGGCCTACTCTGTTTGCAAAGGCTTGAAAAGGAGTTTATTTATTGGAAATGGGGGTTAATCAATAAAAATTGTTCTTAGCAAAACAGGTGGTTGCTTAATGCTTTAATTTAGGGCCCTGCATTGAAAATGCTGGAGCCCTATAAGAATCACATTTTCTGTCCGTTCGTCCGTCAACACTTTTTATGTGACTTGATAACTCAAACAGTACTTCACATATTGGTTTCAATTTATTAAGGGCATGTACTTAGTATCATCAGAGGAGGACTTCTATAGATTTGGAGTTGAATCCCATTACTACGTCTAGAGTTATCTGCCCTTGATTACAGGACCCTCTGAGTCAGTTTTCTAGTTTTATTCTACATTAAGCATAATTCTCAATAGATATGCTTTTCTATTCCTTTGCAAACAGACTAGACCCAGATCAGATGGCTCCTGTAAGAGTTGTCTGATCAGGGTCTGCTCTGTTTGCTTATATGACATTATAATATAGATATGCATGATTCTACAGTTTCTTCCATGGCCAAACATTCAAACTGTTTGACACTTTGTATTCATTAACCCTTCATGCCTTTGCAGACAGAGTAGACTCAGATCAGATTGCTCCTATAGGAACCATCTGATCAGGATCTGCCCTGTTTGCTTATGAAAGGACAATATATCTGACTGCTGTTTATACAAATACCCAAAACTCCTGTGTTCATAATATGCCATTAACCCTTTCCCTGTTCTATATTTAGTCCAAATTTGAATACCTACTGATTATTCATGGACAACATAGTATGATGAATAGTATAATGAAACATGGAAGGTGGAACATTGTAGCCATTTTAGAAAGAAAAGAAACACATCTATCAAATTCTATTAGCAAACAGAGTAGACCCTGATCAGACGGCTCCTATAGGAGCCGTCTGATCTGGGTCTACTCTGTTTGCAAATGCGTGAAAACATTGTTTATATGAGGAAAAGAGTTAAAAAGATTCAGCTTATAACTATTCATGATGTCATTGTTTCTTACTGAATATTCAACAAGGAAAGGGTTGAGAGTAGTAGACATAAAATTAACTGATAGTTGTAGCACATTGCAAGTTTTTAAGAACATCCTTACTTGCATACAAAGAATTAACTCTTTACACGCGAGCAGCGAAATCGTGATTACCAATACAAACAGTTTGGAACCAGATGAGACGCCGCATAATGCGGCTTCTCATCGGGATCCAAACTGTTTGACACTCTTACCAAATTTTTGCACAGAAATTGGAGAAATTTTATTTTAAGAACTGAAGCAGACAACAATTGTTGCAGACAAAAAATTACTTAGTGTGCAAAGAGTTAAAAAAGGGAGATGCAGTTATGCGCTTAGCCCTCAGTCTATTATTTTAATTGACTGAAATTCAATTGTTCCTTCTTACTATCTGAACCGCAGCCTTCCGAACTTAACGAAATTTTTTAAAAAAGATATATAAAACATACGTTAAATGATCGTTTAGGTTAGTACATGCATGACGCCGACGGCTTGTTTTCTAAAGTACCGACCAAATTGTATTCATGCAAATTCAATAGCGCAAACTTTACATATGTGGAACATATATCACAAAGAGAGGATTACTGAGATAGGAATCAAAGTATTGATTTCTTATAGAATTGCTTGAACAAACTGCTTGCCTTTGCAAAAAAGCAATTATAAGCTAGATAAGTAAAGACAAATATTGCCGCTTTCCATACATATCTGAATATTGAGCGTTCATTCCAGCCTTGCGTTAACAGTTTTCATATATAGATATATATGTATATTTGAAGACTGCGAAATTAATTCAAATGCGTTATTGATTCTAGCGCTGCTGGTATATGTTATAACAAATCTGTGAAGTTGGAAGAGCCTAGGTTTTAGATTACTTATATTGAATCTCTAGAGACCTGCAGATGAGAGTGCTTTCCTTTTTCTCAGAATTCACAGGAACGGCTTTTAATTTAGATAGAATTAAAATTTGCATTGAAGCATTTAACAAAGTAGGAACAGGTTTGATTCATTTAGGGTAAATAAAATTAAGGCCCAAAGCATAATAATTGTCTCTGTCGTAGAGGAACAGAAGTTGAAAGAAGAGATTGTGTCATCTGTAGGAAAAAAAACACTTCTGACTCCTTTATCTCATGAATATTCATGTAAGAGATAATGACATCATGCATATTTATTAGCTGAATTTTTCTGTATTAACTTTTCAAGGGAATATTTTGATTTGACAAAAACTGTAACATCAGATTTATATCATGTCAAAAGCAAACAGAGCAGACCCTGATCAGACAACTCATATAGGAGCCATCTGGTCTGGGTCTACTCTGTTTTCCAAGGTGTGAAATGGTGTTTCCTTTATGTAAAGGGTTAAGCCCCAAACCATAATTGTCTGTCATATAGAGGAACAGAAGTTGAAAGACAGTTATACCTTTTTAATCATTTCCCTGTTGAATATTCATGTTCGAAATAATGACATTATATTTGCTGAATTTTCGTAATGGTATGTGCAAACAGGAACTTTGTCCATGTCAGAAACTTTTGAATCAGATCTATAGTATTCCATAAGCAAACAGAGCAGACCAGAGCTACAGATAAACAGTGCATACTCAAATACTAAAAGCATCATTTCTCCACCAAACCCTATACTGTGACCACTCTTTAGAATCATCTCTTTGAGATGATTCTAAAGAGTGGTCACAGTATAGAGTTTAGTGGAGAAATAAAGGAGCTATTCTTGATAATGTTTAAATTAACGCATCTTATCTGGACTTCTGCAGACCCTGATGTAACTGCTTCTATAGGAGCCGTCTGATCTTGGTTGGCTCTTTTGCAAAGGTGCGAAAAGGCATTTGTATTAGGGAAGGGGTTGATGCTAAATGATAATTTGGGTGCATGATCAAGATCAGGAACTCGTTATACATGAAATAATCAGCATCAGATACTGCAAGTATTTTTGTCTGCTGTAATTCTCACAGATCAATGGTTTTTCCATTTCTTTTCAGGATTTTCTCTGACACCCTTTTCCTATTGAAATGTCCCTTGAATTTTACAAATGATCCTCAAAATTAAGAGGGTCTGTTCTTTACTTTATAGAGAGGGGGTCAAGGGGACTCTAAAATTGGTCTTTTTGAAGGGGTCAAGGGAAACCCCTGTCTTTTGTAAATTCAGTCATTGTCAAAGTTTGGATTCTAATGACAGGCCAAGACGTCTCATTTTGATACTAACTGTTTATTATAAAATTTAAATTATGTCTCCCTCATTTATGATGGGGAGACATATTGTTTTTGGTCGAGGTTGTCCATCCGTCTGTCTGTCTGTCTGTCTGTCTGTCACACTCATGTCCACTCCATATCTCTCACAAATATGGAAGGATTTCAGAATGCTTTGGCACAAATGTTTGACTCAACAAGACAATGTGCAGAGCGTTCGATTCAGGCACATGGGTCAAAGGTCAAGGTCACAATTCAAGATCAAATGTTTTAGCCACACCTTTGTGTCCGCTTTGTGTTTTTAGCCTTTTCATGTTTGCTCCACATCTGTATAACCCTTGGAAGGATTCCAAAATGCTGTGACACAAATGTTCTCCTTAACAAGCTGATGTGCAGACAGCAGGATTCAGGCACATGGGTCAAAGGTCTGTTACAATTCAAGGTCATGGTCACATTTCAAAGTCAATTATTCACACTATTGTCCAGACTATAACTCCTATAATTATGGCTAATGTCATTTGATTGAAACTTCATACATAAAAAGAGCATGATAAGAGGAAGTGTCATGTTTAAGGCCATAACTCTGGTTTCAATACTATTGGTGTTCTTGCCCTTTGTTACATTTTTGTTCAGATGAATAACTCCTGTTCTACTGATGCTATTGGAATGACATTTCATTTATGCCCCCAATTTTCTGCAGAATTATGGGACTTTGAAGTTTTTACATGGAAATTTTGTCTGCAGGGTTTCTCCAAAACCTTGAATTGGATATTCATTACATTTCATAGGATTGATTAGCATCATGTCTAGTTGTGCATATTTTATTCCTTATCGTGTTCAATGATTTTTTGCAGAGTTATTGGACTTTGGAAAATTTGTCCACGCGCTGAGGGAGACATCAGTTTTTGTATCAAAAACAATTCTAGTTTGCTGCTAATGTACTGAGAAATAGTTAACTCTTTCTTTCATAGCAATGCATTTTCACACATTTGCAAACAGAGTAGAACCAGATCATATGGCTCATGTAAGAGCCTTCTGATTATGGTCTGCTCTGTTTGCTAATGGAAGTTGATAGATCTGTTTCTTTAGTGTCTGAAATGGGTGCAATGTTCGACCTTCTATATTTCTTGTTCAATTTATAAGGAATAAATATAGAACTGGGAAAGGGTTAAAAGGAGCAATTTGATCTGGTTCAAAACTTTTTGCCTAAGTTTGAATATATAGGCTAATTACAGAAACCCATTTGACACTTCGTTTCACTGTATGGTTTATAATGACACTCTGATGTTTGTGTATAAAGAATTTGGAGTCAGTCTAGCTTATATGTTTGTGTATATATGGAAAAATAGTCAAACAGGGAGAGCCACACACGAAATGACACCGCACCAAACACCATCAAACAAGAAACGGTATAGCCACAAGACAAAACATAACAGGACGCATATCAAGACGAAAAACATGAAACATTAAGCATATTAAACAACAAAATTGACCATAGGCTGAAAGCAGGAGTACCGCCTTGGAACGGTCAGTAACCAAAATAAGCTACTCAGGGGGACTTAAACCTGGTTTACGGGTACCCAACCTCGTCCTTATCCCACTTTCACCAAAGTCAAAATGTAAATTAAATTCCCCCTCCAGACAACTTCACAACATGAATAACGATGTCTGGCAAAATGAAATTACTTTAAAATAAACGTTAGAGGTAAACAAGCGACGTCATCATTTAAATGATGTCATAATTTAAAAGTACGGGAAAACTATATGAAACACTTCTACACCGACATTTTATAAAAAATAAATCGCAAGGAGATACAAATACTAGTGAATATTAAGTATGTACAACTGTTTTGTTTGAAAAAGAATAAACTTGACATCGTAGACATGTACTCGATGACTATTCAGAGGTTAGAGCAGCTGTGGAGAAGTCATTTTGGTATAAAGAATTTGAAACCAGTCTAGCTTATATGTTTGTGTATAAAGAATTTGGAGCCAGTCTAGCTTATATGTTTGTGTATAAAGAATTTGAAACCAGTCTAGCATATATGTTTGTGTATAAAGAATTTGGAGCCAGTCTAGCTTATATGTTTGTGTATAAAGAATTTGGAGCCAGTCTAGCAAATAAATTTAGAACTTATAATTCTGATTATTATGTTTCAGGTTGTGGAATGAGCTAAAGAGCTACCAAAAGGATACAGAACAGTATGAAAAGACCTCAACAAAGGCTTTGATTTGGACACATAGGCACATGATGGCTGTGTCAGGAACACCTTTAACCCATTACCTCATAGGCTATTTTTAGATCCAACCACTTTGAATAAATCTACCGAAAAGGAGCATTAACTAGAGAAAAGTTTGAAACCATTGTGATAATGTAGGAGCAAATGCTCTATTTATCAAAATGGTTTCAACAGGTGACTTTTGCAGAGGCGTCAATATGAGGGAATGGGTTAATATACTGACAGTACACATGATCGCAGTGTCAGGAACACCTTTTATTTGCTGACAACACACATGGAATCAGCACCATTTAATTGAACACCTACATCATGTTTGATGAAAAACTGCATGTGCTATAAACACAAAACGTTAAGCTTACCCCATGAATATCTAAGAAATAATAACATCATTTGCTGAATTATTATAATGGTTTTTGAACTGAGGATTTGTTGGCACAAACTGTATAATCAGATCTTTATAATTCCAAAAGCAAGCAGAGCAGACCTTGATCAGAGGAGGAGGTACTTCATCTGGGTCTGTTCTGTATGAAAATGTGTCTCTAATAGGTAAAGAAATAAGCACAAGTGTTTGAAAATGAATTTGATTAAATTGTTATAAAAGGGATATAAGTGTATTGTTATTCAACCCCTTACTCTCTGAAGGCTTTCTCGTGTGTCCACTTTTTTACTCCTTTGCAAGCAGAGTAGATCCAGATTATATGGCCCCTGCAGGAGCCCTCAGCTCTGTTTGTTTTTGGTACTATTCAGAATTACATGTATATACTGTTGCTGGTACGATATATACTGTTGCTGTTACGATATATACTGTTGCTGGTACAATATATACTGTTGCTGGTACGATATATACTGTTGCTGGTACGATATATACTGTTGCTGGTACGATATACATGTATACTGTTGCTGGTACGATATATACTGTTGCTGGTACGATATATACTGTTGCTGGTACGATATATACTGTTGCTGGTACGACCAAATGTTCCCTTATTTATATACCATTATAACAATGCAGTCAATGAATATTGTTTTAATTAAGTGAAATAATTATTCATGAGGTAGAGGATAAACCATTTCCTCCATAGGCTATTTTTAGACCTAACCTCTTTGAATGAATCTACCCAAAACGAGCTACTAGAGAAAAGTAAAGTAACTTTTAGAATTTTGTAGTTTGAAACCATTGTGATAAATAGGGCATTTGCTTCTAATTAAGAGCAAATGCTCTATTTATCACAATGGTTTCAAGAAGTGGTTATTACAGAGTCGTAGAAAGGCATATTTATGGAGGAAAGGGTTAAGACAGCCAGTCAAATAAGGGTGTATGTTTGTGACCTGTTATTTGACAGAGACCTTAACTATCACATATCATTGTTTCCTTTTCAATAGGATTATAGTTAGAATTACATTTGTACACTAGTATTGGAGAGAAAAATAACTGTATAGTCACAGCATGTGAATGTCCTGTTTAACCTTTTACCTGATAAATATGCATTTTTACGCCTTGCAAACAAAGTAGACCCTGTTTGAAGTAATGTATATGAAATATTACAGTTTCTGCCATGGTAAAAAAATCTTGTTCATAATGCCGTTATAAGAATTCTCCTAATTGATATCAAAACAGTGTTGGTTTGTCTGCTTCGAAGAAAAGGCGAGCTTCGAAGAAAAGGCGAGCCATTGTGATCACTGGGTCGTAGTCATCGTTGGTGTTGTCATCGTCGTCGTTGATGTGCAAAAACTTTTATGTAGCTCATTACTGGAAAGTATAAGAGGTATCAACATGAAACTTCATAGGTTAGTAGATTTAAGTGAGGAGAAGGCCTCTACATATAAACCATACTCTTGATTTCAAAATTTGGAGTTATGGCCCTTTATTGTTTTAAAAATAATAATAATTTAGTTGGACAAGCACCAAATCAGACGAGCGTTGGCGCTGCACGCAGCTCTTGTTTATTCCTGGCATAAATATTCAACAGATAATGGGTTTAGGGCTGGACCCCATCATATTCCACTTGGTTGAGGCCAAGATGCTAGTATTTGCTGAAGCCTAAGCAGACAACTCCTACCGCGTCTATTCGGGTTGCAAAAGTGTTAAAAATTCGAGGGTTTGGTGCAAAGTGAAGGAGTTACAATAGTTTTGCACCAAGCCCTCGAATTGTATCTATGTGGTAAAGGGTTAAGGAGCCTTTTTATCGACACTGTTTGCTACAATGTTAGGCCCAGAGGTTATAAAGCTTTTTGCTTGAGTCTGAGATCATTCTCAAGCATCTGATTGGTCAGATTCTGAGCTTGCTCAGAATCTGACCAATCAGATACTTGAGAATGGTCTCAGACTCAGAAGTTTTATAACCTTGGACCCAGATCTAAATGGTACCTATCCCTTTCTCTGTTCTCAATTCATGCAATAAATAATGACAACATGAATATTTGTTAGCAGAATGTTTATAATATATTTTAAACTTTTCAAGAGAATTGTTTGCTTTGACAGAACTTGTAAAATCAGATCTATATAATGTCAAAAGCAAACAATGCAGACCCAGATCAGACGGCACCTATAGGAGCCGTCTGATCTGGGTCTAATCTGTTTGCAAATGCGTGAAAAATGTGTTTATATGTGGGAAAGGGCTATTTGAATTTCTAAACTGTACAAACAAGTAGAGGTGAGAGAAATAGTGCCAGAATACTTACAGTAATGCCGTTTTAAAAATGAAACTGTTCCCAAAAAAGCAGACATTTGCATTCACTTAGAGTTCATATGTTAAACTTTATCCTGCTGGGGGAAAATGATGTCTGCTCAAACTTTAGTTTAGCTCTCTAAGTTTTACTTGCTTCTGATTTTATCAAGATTTTGAGAAACTATTGGGCGAATGTCAAACGGTTCAGATCTTGATGACACGCCGAATTACTCGACGTATCATCTGGATCCAAACTGTTTGCATATGACAGTCGGAATGGCAGGATAAGGGTTAAGATATATGTCTCTGATTTACAGGCTTATTAGACAATGTAAAGTAAAACATCCCTAGACAGGACGTTCAATTTAGTATAAATATTAGTCTTGGAGACGGTTGGCAGCTTAATGCTGGGTGAAAGTCTTGCAGAAAGCTCCTAGAGGAACTTTCTGCATGACTTTCACCCTGCACTAATCAGCCACCTGCCTAAAAGTATCTGAATTCTTATCTACTAGAATTCCAGTTTAGAGGAGTTTACTGTATATAAAATTGTAGAAATGGATTTCTAAATGTTTTTCTGTAAAGATCTGAGAAAAAAAAGAGTAAATTAGTTCTGAGGTGCTAAGATAGAAGACAGCATAATATGTATTGTTTATAAGATATATCTGATATTATATGCCTTTTATATGTTAATGTGATATGTAGTTTCAATAAAGCGACTGGAATGGACCGGGGGGGGGGGGGGTCTTTAAAAACAGGTAGTTAATGCAGGATGAAAGCTTTGTGCATAACTTTCATCCTGCATTAAGCTACCACCTACAGCCTCTATGACCCAGATGTAAACCCTTTTCATGTGGTCGCTTTATTGGGGCTTTATTGTATATTGTATTTATGCCAAATTCTGTAAATGAACACTTAGAAGCAATATTATTGTGTAAAAATGTTTTCTACATTTGCCAAATTATTGTAAAACCGCTCTATAACAGCCTCTAGATTGTGTTAATTAGTTGGTATTTAGGACAGGTGGCTGCTTAAAGCAAGGTGGAAGTAAAACAGAACACTCCTATAGGAGCATTCTGTTTTACTTTCACCTTGATTTAAGCAGTCATCTGCCTTTAACACAAAATATTTGATGTAATTTAGTGTCCGTTATAGAGAGGATTTACTGTATTGTACAAAAATAATTAATTCATTGTTTGCTTGTTATAAAACAAAAGATGATAAGAAATTTGAATAATGCTATGGGATTTCCAGTCATAGGACATTACAGTGTGCATCTGATCATGGTCTGCTCTGTTTGTCAGGCATGTCAGCAAGCTTTACTAGGTTCTTATAAGCTGCAAACAGTACAGATGCTATTGATCTGGTTCTTCTTTGTTTGTAATAGTCTATGAATTGAAAACCCATAGCAGATGCTTGTATATAACGTTTATGTAGCTTTTGTCAAAGTGCTTAAACTGTAACCAGAGGTCCAGGTAAGATGTGTAAATTAAACCATTTTCAAGAATAACTTCTTTATTAGAGCCCTGCATTGAAAATGCAGGATCCCTATAGGAATCACATTTTCTGTCTGTCTGTCTGTCTGTCTCTCTCTCTCTCTGTCCGTCCGCCAACAGTTATGATGTGAGGCAATAACTCAAACTTCACATATTGGTTTCATATTGAGGGCATATGCTTAGTATCATCAGAGGAAGACACCTTTAGTTTTTGGGTTGAATCAGATCACTATGTCTAGAGTTATCTGCCCTTGATTCATCAAAACTGCCATCAACCTTTTGTCAACACTTTTGATGTGCAGCGATAACTCAAACAGTACTTCACATATTGGTTTCATATTAAGGGCATATGCTTAGTATCATCAGAGGAAGATGTCTATAGTTTTGGGGTTGAATCAAATCACTATTTCTAGAGTTATCTGCCCTTGATTCATCCAAAATGCCATGAACTTTTGTCAACACATGATGTGACATCAACTCAAATAGTGCATATTAAGGGCATATACTTAGTATTATGAGAGGAAGACACCTTTAGTTTTTGGGTTGAATGAGATTGCGATGTCTAGAGTTATCTGCCCTTGATTTAACAAAAATGCCATATTCAACAAAAGATCATCCCAGGGCCCTCTCTGACTGAGTCAGCTTTCTAGTTTTCCACTAAATCCTATGTTGTGACCATTCTTAGAATCGTCTCATCAAGACAATTAAAGAGTGGTCATAACATAGGGGTTGGTGTAGAAACAATAATTTTAGTATTTGAGTAAGCACCTGTATCTGTTGGTCTGTGTAACCTTGGTTTTCATGCTGAATTTCATGATCCGAAGGACTACAAAAGAGCATTGCATATTGACAGAATGATGTCATTTTAATTCTTTGCATGCTAGGAAATTAAAGATGACACTTACATCAGTAGCCATTAAAAATTGTTTTCAATTCATCACTAGTCATTTATAATGCCAGTAAGCTATGGATGAATCAAAACTACACGGATAGGAGTTATATATTGTATTATACATGTATATAGTGGTTTATTTTAACCAGTTTCCTCCCATATAATGTTTAACTCTTTACTTATGAACATTCATGTAAGAAATGAATAGTCATTAATATTAATTGGAATATTTCTTGTAATTTAGCTTGTCTGTTTATCAAAGTTATTGTCGTATCTCCGGCAGTCACATTTTCATTTCCGTATGTTGGCTTTACTTCTTTACTATTCATGCAGATCTTGTGAAACTTCACACACTTGTTCAGTGTCATAAAGACTACAATCAAACAGAAGCACATTTGCACCCACATGCAACCTGCTTTTGTTTTATAGTGGTATATGGACACACAAATTTTTGAGCCATGGCAAAAAGCTGTAGAATTATATCTTATTTAATTCCATATGCAAACATAGAGTACCCTGATCAGATGGATCCTAGGTGTCTACTGATCTGGGTCTGCTCTCTACTGATCTGGGTCTGCTCTCTACTGATCTGGGTCTGCTCTCTTTGCCAAAGCTCTCTATCTCTATCAGGTAAAACTAGGGGGGGGGGGGGGGGTCATGCTACAGATACATACTAATGAACATTGACATTTATTGGTGTGGCATACAATATAGACCCAGATCAAGCATTTTTCAAACATTTGCACACAGAGTAGACCCATATCTGATCAGGGTCTGCTTTGTTATGCCCCAACAAAGTGGTGGCATATAGGGTTGCCCTTGTCCATACATACATCTGTCCGGACGCACATCTAGAAGAATTTGTCCAGACTCTTTCTTATAAAGTATTTGTCCAATCCACACCAAACTTTACACACATGTTGGTGGCCACTCTAACTTTGTCAAGATTGATACCCATGTAAATCGCTTCAGTCATTTAACCCTTTCCTCCGTAAATACGCCTTTCTACGCCCTGTAAAAGTCACTTTTTTAAGCCATTATTGTGATAAATAGAGCATTTGCTCTTTTGGAACAAATGCTCTACTTATCACAATGGTTTCAAAACTACCAATTTTTCTGTTCTCTAGTTAATGCTCCTTTCAGTAGATTTATTCAAAGAGGTGGGATCTAAACATAGCCTATGAGGGAATGCAAAAATAACTTTAGAATAGAATATCTTGTCCGGACTCTTACTTTGAAAGTAATTGACCAATCATCACCAAACTTTACACACACATTTGTGGCCATTATATCTCGGTCAAGTTCAATAGCCATGTAAACCGTTTCAGATGTTTAGGATTTGCGGCCCTTTAATTGCAAAAATTATTTTGTCCAGACTCTTTTTTGGAAAGTGTTTGTCCAATCCTCACCAAACTTTACACACATGTTTGTGGCCATTATATCTTGGTCAAGGTTGATAGCCATGTAAATAGCTTTAATTATTGCATACTTTACATACATGTTCATTAGCATATATAAATTTTATGGTGATTATGGCCCTCACTTTCTGTGACAAAAATAAATCCGATTTGGGGGCATCAGTGTCCTATGGACACATTTCTAGTTTGCTTTTGACATCTGATTCTACTGTCTTTGTCAGAACAAAGTATTTGCTTGAACATTTTACGTTATGAAAATTCAGGTAAGAAATATTCATGATGTCGTTATTTCTTACATGAATATTCAGCAGGTATAGGGTTAAGCAGTGAAGAATCTTGTCTAGTATTTACATTGTTAGTTGTTTTTTTGTTGTTTATTGACAAAGATTCCATTGTGCATGAAAAGGACGTTGAATGACAAACTGTACAGACCTAGATCAGAGGGCTTAGTCTTGGAGCCCTCTTATCTGGGTCTGCACTGTTTGCAAATGTCAGTGCACTGTCTTGTTGCTAGCATTCAAAGAGTTTAGCCCTTTCCCTGTTCTATGATTATTCAAATTTCAATACCTACTTAATACTCATAGACAAACTAGTTATAAAGAAATATGGAAGTTGGAACATTGTAGACATTTTAGAAAGCAAATAAACAGATCTATCAAATTATATTAGCAAACAGAGTAGACCCTGATCAGACGGCTCCTCTAGGAGCCGTCTGATCTGGGTCTACTCTGTTTGCAAATGAGTGAAAACACGTTTATATGAGGGAAAGGGTTAAAAAGAAAGGCATCATTATTTGTTTCTAGACAGAATGTCAGAATTTGATGTAGATATTTAATTTAAATATTTGTCACCGAATGGGATAGGTTTTCTTTATTGACTATAAAAATACGGTTTTGTTTACAGTTGAACAAAAAATATATATTGTACATTTCTTGTTGTTAATTTCACTGCTCAAACTATTCGTTTCATTTGAATTTAATTATGTTTGTGTATTGTTTAATTATACAGTAAAACCTCTCTATAACGGCCACTAAATTACATCAAGTTGTTTGTGTTAAAGGCAGGTGGTTGCTTAAATCAAGGTGAAAGTAAAACAGAACGCTCCTATAGGAGCGTTCTGTTTTACTTTCACCTTGCTTTAAGCAGCCACCTGTCCTAAATACCAAAATGTCCTAAATGTGGCCGTTATAGAGAGGTTTTTCTGTAGAAATATTGAGTTGTTTGTGTTGTTAGAGTACAGATAGGCACAAGTACTTAAGCTCTGTATATTTGTTAAAGCATTGTTTACACCCTTTTCCTCCTCAATTTAACCGATTCCCTTATAGGCTATTTTTTGACCGGTTACCTCATAGGCTATTTTTAGACCCAGCCTCTTTGAATATATCTACTGAAAATGAGCATTTACTAGAAAAAAGGAAAACTTTAGAAATTTGTAGTTTTTAAACCATTGTGATAAATAGAGCATTATGCTCTATGTATCAAAATGGTTTAAAAAAGTGCTTTTTACAGATGTGCCAAACGGCATCAATATGAGAGAATGGGTTAAACTAGAAACTTTTGTGTAACCGTTGATCTCTCTCTAGAGGTACAATTTTATCAAAGATCTGTCTCCGTTTATTTCTTGCCATGTTGGTGTACACATTGCAGTGGCCATCTGTGATAAAACTAACTCGTTACCCAATGTTAACGCTTTTTCCACGCTTTGCAAACAGAGTAGACCTAGATCATGGTCTGCTCTGTTTACTCATGAAATAATATAGATCTGATTATATAGTTTATTCCGTAGCCAAATATTTCTGCGTTCTTACGCCATTATAAAAATTGAATTTTTATTTCTTACATGAATATTAGTGAGGTAAAGGATAAACCCTTTCCATGTTCTATATTTAGTCCAAATTTCAATACCTAATGAATATTCATGGACAGAATAGTTCAAATGAAATATGAAACTGATCTATCAAATTCCAATAGCAACAAAGCAGACCCTGATCAGACAGCTCCCCTAATTTAAGAGCCCTCTGATCTGGGTCTGCTCTGTTTGAAAATGCATGAAAAGGTGTTTATATGAAGGAAAGGGTTAAAAGCTGATGACTGCTTATTGCAGAACAAAAGTAATAGATGATGCTGTTTTCTGTTTTATAGATTGACTATTAAACTTTTTGTTAATTGCCTTTTAGAGGCTTTACTGTATGAATATTTCTTTTGTTTTCAGAGAAGGAAAAGGCTCATTTTGGATAATGTATAGATTTAACTTTTGTTTGATTATCCTGACATGTATTTGATTATTGTGGCAGGTCTTTGGCATGAGACTTGATTGCAGATCATCTACATTTATAATACACACTAACAACTGCTTTCAGAGTGTCGGATGTATGTAACATTGCTAAGAACTGTATATATAATTTATAACAATTGATTAAAGTCCCATATTCTGATTTTGTGATACTCATTTGTAGGAAATTTTTTGGTCATTTTTGCAACTGTCGGTATGGTTTTTAACTTTATTATAAATCTTGTCACAGCAGCTGTAGTTAATCTTTCCCTCATATAAACCCCTTTTCACACCTTTGCAAACAGAGTAGACCCAGATTAGATGGCTCTTATAGGAGCCATCTGATCTGGGTCTACTCTATTTGCTTATGATAAAATATATTATATAAAAGTAATATTAATGTCATTATTTCTTATATGAATATTTAACCCTTTCCCTGTTCTACGTTTATTTCAAATTTCAATACCTACTGAATATTAATGAACAAAATAGTTATAATGAAATATAGAAGCTGGAGCATTATAGCCAATTTAGAAACTAAAGAAACATATCTATCAAATTCTAATAGCAAACAGAGCAGACCCTGATCAGATGGCTCCTCTAGGAGCCGTCTGATCTGGGTCTACTCTGTTTGCAAATGCGTGAAAACACGTTTATATGAGAACAGGGTTAACGGAATGGGTTAACCTTTGAATGTGGGAAGCACGTTAGCTGTCACTTGCAAACAGTGTTGACTCTAGAGGAGCCGTTAGATCGGTGTCTGCATTGTGTCATTTAAATCCTCGAGCATTAAACCTGGACCAATCCTCTTTGAAAGTAACAGCTTTCAAGTGGTAGATCTGTTAACGTTTTACTCAATAGACACATCTTTTAATGCCTTTGCAATAAGAGTAGACCCAGATCAGATGGCTCCCTGTCTGATCTAGGTCTACTCTGTTTGCTTATAGAATCCTATAGATCTAATGCTACATTTTCTGCCATGGAAAATGGAAAATTCTTAAAGAAGTGTTCACATGCCAGTATAAAACGTCATATGATTTATATTCATGATGTAATTGTTTCTGATATGAATATTCTTGAAGTAAAGCATTAATGGTGTATTTCTCCGTTTTGAAATAGACAAACTCCTTTCATTTATAGTTGACTTTTAGTAAAGAAAAGTGTTATGAACCATTTACTTAGTGAATTTTTATAGAAGAAATAATGACATCATGAATATTTATTAGGCGATTTTTGATTCTTGAATATTGAACACAAGATATTTTGGCCATGGCAAAAATATATATAATTCCATAAACAAATAAAGCAGACCTTGATCAGACAGTTCCTACATATTGACGCCTCTGTAAATGTCACTTTTTGAAACCATTGTGATAGATAGAGTATTTGCTCCTATTTGCTTCAAGTAAATGCTCCTTTTCCGGTAGATTTATTCAAAGCAGTTGGGTCTAAAAATAGCCCATGAAGTAATGTGTTAAAGGCATATGTATGAGATAAAGGGTTAACTCATTCCCTCATAGTGACTCCTGTTGACACCTCTGTGAAAGACACTCTTTGAAACTATAGTGATAAATAGAGCATTTGCTCATTTGGAGCAAAATTTAATGCTCTATTTATCACAATGGTTTCAAAACTACATAATTCTGAAAACTTCTTTTTTTTCTAGTAAATGCTCATTTTCAGTAGATTTATTCAAAGAAGCTGGGTCTAAAAATCGTCTATAAGGGAAAGGGTTAAATAACGAATTGTTTTCCTTTTTCAACTAATGATCTGCAGCTCAAATTTAAATTGGACAAGCTCCTTTCCTTTACAGAATGTCACTATATACTCTGCTTTGGGACATATTCTTTTTTTATGCAGATAAAACAACTTGGAATATATTAATGATTATGGTTGTTAATACGAAAGGAATATCTGAAGTATAAATATGGATTTTTGTATTACAAAGTCGTAATGTGTTATAGAAGATGTATCTTTTTTGCTACATTCGGCTTCAATTCATTATTTTTCTGCCTCGGTGTCTGTACTTTGCAATAAGTGATAGATTGGCACAGTTTCATAACATATATTTCGTATTGATCTAAATTTGTCTGGTGTTCTTGAGATGGGAGCACGTGTGAGTTCATTTTTGTCATGTTTATAATTGTTTTTGTCAGCAATGTAAGAATGTCTGTACATATTTATTAGACAGAATTTGAATATTTGCTTTGTTTTCTCGGAGAGGAAATTCTAAAAGACGTGTTCAATAGTCTGGCTTAGCCTGCTATATATTTAAAAACATAAGCTGTGCTGTCATTTTTTAACCCTTTCCTTCTTGCAAATGCCTTTTCACACCTTTGCAAACAGAGAAGACCCAGATCAGACAGCTCCTATAGAAGTCGTCTGATCAGGGTCTGCTCTGTTTGCTAATGGAATTTGATAGATCTGTTTCTTTGCTTTCTAAAATGATTACAATGGACCACCTTCAATGTTTTGTTCTGACTACTCTGTCCATGTATATTCAATAGATATTGAATTTGGAATAAATATAGAACAGGGAAAGGGTTAAAAACATATGCTGTGTTGTCATTTTGTAACAAACATGTAATCTGAATGTCCAGTAGTTTGGATCCTGATGAGAAGTTAAGTTACTCCACACCATGAGGACCAAAGCTGTTTGCAAGTATAATCACACCAGACTGTAACATACTACAGTAAAACCCCTCTAAACCAGAAGTATAAGTATCAGTCTTGGAGACATGTGGCAGCTTAATGCAGGGTAGAAGTACAGTAAAAGCTCTCTTAACCGGAATTCTAGTAGAGACAAATTTAGATATTTTAGACAGGTGACTGCTAAATGCAGGTTGAAAGTCATGCAGAAAGCTCCTCTAGGAGCTTTCTGCATGACTTCCACCCTGCATTAAGCTGTAACCAAGACCGATATGTATACTAAATTTAACGTCCGGTTAAGAGAGGTTTTACTGTACCTAATTTTTCTCTACTAGAATTCCGGTTTAGAGAGGTTTTTCTGTAATGACTCATTGCCAATCCTTTAACTCCTAAATGATTATGCAAGAATCTATCACCTCATGAATATTCATTGATTATGAGATCATTTAGGGGGTTGATGTCCAAAACATGTTCTGTCTATAACTTGAGCAGTTATTATCATATTGTCACCAAACTTGGTGAAAATGTTCTTGGTAAATATATCTCGGCCAAGTTCAATAACCAGCTAAGTGGTCCCATGGACTTTAGAGTCGTTGCCCTTGAAGTAGGAAATATTGCCTATTTAAGCCTTGTCTGCTCTCTAACTTAAGCAGTTTCCATCCAATTTTTACCAAACTTGGTGAAAATGTTTGCGGTAACAATATCTCGGCCTTGTTTGATAACCATCGAAATGGCCCTAAGGACTTTAGAGTTATGGCCCTAGAATTAGCAAAATTTACCTACTCTGTTTACAAAGTTCTATAGCAAAAAGAGATGAGGACCATCTGTATGGGCTGGATATAGGAATTAACTTGACATTTGATAAGTAATTTTGTCATTAACCCTTTCCCTCATATTGACGACTTTTGACGACTCTGTAAAAGTCACTTTGTAAAACCATTGTGATAAATAGAGCATTTGCTCCTATAGGAGCAAATGCTCTATTTATCACAATGGTTTCAAACTACAAAATTCTATTTTTTTCCTTTTCTCTAGTTAATGCTCCTTTTCGGTAGATTTATTCAAAGAGGTTGTATCTAAAAATATCCTATGAGGTAAAGGGTTAACTGGTTCACAAGACTATTATGTTTGTGTAACGGGGTTGGTGCTTATATCTTGCTTGTATAAAGTTTATACTTTACATTTCAATTAATGTGGCTTAAAAATGTAATATTTTGACCCTTTACTCCATAAAAGCGCTTTTCTACGCCTTTACAAACAGAGTAGACTCTGAAGGAGCCATCTGATCAGGGTCTGCTCTGTTTGCTTATGACAATAATATAGATATGACAATACAGTTTCTGCAGTGGCCAAACATTCCTGTATTCATGTAACATTATAACAATTAATGTGACTAATATTCGTGTTGTCATTAATTCTTACATGAATAATCCTGGAGTAACGGGTTAACCCATTCCCTCATAGGCTATTTTTAGATACAACCTCTTTAAATAAATCTACCGAAAAGGAGCATTAACTAGAGAAAAGGAAAATTTCAGATTTTATAGTTTGAAACCATTGTGATAAATAGAGCATATGCTCCTATAGGATCAAATGCTCTATTTATCACAATGGTTTCACAAAGTGACTTTTACAGAGTCATCAATATGAAGGAATGGGTTAAAAATGTCAACTTTCAAATGATCAAACTTTTCTCTAAAAGCTACATTCAGTAAACGGTTTATAAAGTATAATTATGTTCATGTACAAGAGCTTTAACCTATTACCTCATAGACTATTTTTAGATCCAACCTCTTTGATTAAATCTAGGAAAAGGAGCATTTACTAGAGAAAGGGAAACTTTTAGAATTGTGTAACCCTGAAACCATGGTGATATGCTCCTATGGAACAAATGCTGTATTTATCACAATGGTTTCAAAATGTGACTTTTACAAAGGTGTCAAAATGGGGAAATGGGTTAACATCAAGAATATTTACATAAGAAATAATGACATCATGAATACCAAGTAGATTAATCATCTATAAATGAATATGAATACAAGAAATGTTGGCCATGGCAGGCACTAGAATCTGATCTCTAGTACATTACCCATAAGCAAACAGCAGACCCTGATTAGACAGCTGCTATGATTGCTTAAGCCAACTGTGGATCCAGAGTTTACCCAGAGTAACTTGGCATCTCATCAGGATCCAAACTGTTTGAAACTCTGACACTGTGAAGAGAAGTAAAGAAAGCAATGCCTTTTAGAATTGCAGCAAATGACGATGGCTGCAGACAGAAAAGTATTTAACCCTTTCCTTCATATAAACCTCTTTTCACATATTTGCAAACAGAGAAGACCCAGATCAGATGGCTCCTATAGGAGCCAACTGATCAGGGTCTGTTCTGTTTGCTGATTGAATTTGATAGACCTGTTTCTATAGTTTCTAAAATGGCTACAACACTTCACCTTCCGCATTTCCATAGAACTGATTTTGTCCATGAATATTCAGTAGGTATTGAAATTTGGAATAAATATAGAACAATAGGGAAAGGGTTAACCCTTTCCTCCATAAATACACTTTTCTATGTCTTTGCAAACTGAGTAGACCCAGATCAGATGGCTCCTATACAAGCAGTCAGATCAGGGTCTGCTTTGTTTGCTTATGATATAATATAGAAAGGATTCTGCAATTTCTGCCATCGACAAAAAATCTGTGTCCATGTGCTATTAAACGAATTAATCTAATTAATAGTCTTGACGTCGTTATTTCTTACATGAATATTCATGGAGTAAAGGGTTAAAAGAAATAGCAATGAAAATATTTTAAAAAGTGTATTTCAAGTAGAAATTAGTATTTGCAGATGAAAGGTTAAAGGGGAATGCTTGCGTACAGTAGATGTGCCTTGTTGCTATAATGTAAACAAGTGTCAATAATTCTTCAGCTCGGAGAAAAGTTTTATCTACGGCTGAATTATTTTAATTCTTTTACGTCCATTAATATGATGTTATTGTACTGATGTTTTCTTCAATATAAATCCTATTTGAAATTTTGTCTGGAGACAGTCCTAGGGGACCTATTTCTGTATATTTTGCAATCATCTTAATTTGTGTATATATTGATTGTGAAAGAAACTTATATATTTGATATAATTTAGCTAATGTGTACTGCCAGTTCTTGGCTCAAGTTGTTTTTCTCGTGAATACTAAGCATTTATTAATATCTCTTATCTTATCCCACTCAGTCTGTTGGGTTAGAACATTTTGTTTAGAAAAAAGAATGGGATGGTTAACAGAAAAAATGGCCTGGGTCTGCATTGTGTTCAAAATACCAGATCACAAGATGGTAAATGGTAAAATATAGACAGCAAACATTATAGTAATCCTCTACACTCTTCTACGCCTTTGCAGAGTAGACCCGGATCAGATGGCTCGGATAGGAGCCGTCTGATCAGATCTACGCTGTTTGCTTATTAAATAATACATACATGATTCTACAGTTTCTGCCATGGTCAAAATTTCCAGTGCTCATGTGCCATTATAAAAAATAATATAATCAATATTCATGATACCATAATTTCCTACATGAATATTCATGGAGTAAAGGGTTCACTAACTGTTGTATGCTACAGTTCTTAACCATTTCTATGCAGGAAACAAATTTGCAAACAGAGCAGACCCCGATCAGAAGGCTCCTATAGGAGCCGTCTGATCAGGGTCTGCTCTGTTTGCTTTTGATTGATATACATGTAGTGCTGATTCTACAGTTTTTGTCAAAGCAAAAACAATCCTTGAAAAGTTCATATCAGGGTCTGCTCTGCCAATTGAAAAACCTGACATATTACTCATTTAACCCTTTACGCCATAGGTATTCATATCACAAATATTGACACTATAGCTATTAACTGGAGCCGTCTGATCTAGGTCTTCTCTGTTTGCAAAGGCGTGGAAAGTGTGTGTTTATGGAGTAAAGGGTTAACTATGACTTGATATCTTAATCATTCACCTGTTGAGAGACACAAGGAGCCAACAAGAATGCAGGCATCTGGAAGTAGACAATTTTATAATTAAATTGGATGTCTGAGCGAAAATTAATATAATTTAACCCTTTACCTAATATAGAGACGACTTTTCACACCATTGCAAACAAGGTAGACACAGACCAGACTGCCCTGTAGGGGTCTGCTCTGTTTGCTCATGGAAATATTATAGATATGATGATATAGTTTCTGCATGACCTTAAACTCCAGTGTTTATATACTAGTGTAAAACTTCAGCTAATAATTAGTCCTACATTCTTGAATACATATTCATGAGGTAAAGGGTTAAACCATGCTCAATGTAGTACTGTTTCTAAAGTTACACTCAATCTTTTACATAAAGAAAGACACTGTCAGTAGTCTTTCAAGGTTCAGTCTTATTCCATTTTTACTGTGATACATGTATGTTGTTTTTCTTGTAGAATTTACAGTAAAACCTCTCTATAACGGCCACAAGTTATTATTAATTAGTTGGTATTTTGGGCAGGTGGCTGCTTAAAGCAAGGTGAAAGTAAAACAATGCTCCATATAAAGACCACTAAATTATGTTAATTAGTTTGTATTTAGGGCAGGTGGCTGCCTAAAGCAAGGCAAGGTGAAAGTAAAACAAAACACTCCTATGGGAGCATTCTGTTTTACTTTCACCTTGCATAACGGCCACTAAATTACATGAAGTATTTTTTGTTAAAGGCAGGTGGCTGCTTAAAGCAAGGTGAAAGTATAGGAGCGTTCTGTTTTACATTCACCTTGCTTTAAGCAGCCACTTGCCCTAAATACAAACTAATTAACATAATTTAGTGGTCTTTATAGAGAGGTTTTACTGTATATTATTTGATTTTTTATAATGAATAGAGCGATGTTTTTGGCTATGGCAGACATTGCAAATAAGCTGACCCTGCTCACATGACTCTTACCAGAGTCTACTGTGTTTGCAAAGGCACTAAAAGGCGTATCTTTGAAGTAAAGGGTTAAACATTCAGATCCTGCTTGTGTTCTGAGGAAGAACTGTGCAGAAAAGAAGTTGCTTAGGTTTTGGGGGAAAATTATGTATCTTTGTATATATATAGATGTTATGGTATAAATGTATTCAAGAATATGACATCCAATGTCCTGATACCTGTGTATTTAATTAAGCTTGCTATTGTTATTGTCTTTCAAGTATTATACTTACCTCTGTATAATGGCGCTTGCGACCTGTGATGTTCGCCCTGTATCCATATATAGTGTAACCGTGCTTATTTTTTGAGTCTCAAAACTTTGTTGTTGCAAGAAATCTTTTGTTCCAAACCGTGGAAAAGTTTCCCTAAATGGATTTTTTATGCATACATGAATCTTCAACAAAAAAATCTACTATAGTAGAAAAACCATGGTGTTCAAAGATATCACATAACATGTAGTAATGTGTTGTGCACCCTTGGTAACCCCCAAGTGATCACCCATTGAGCAAAGTAACTACACATTCCACTGCTTAACTTGACAACATCCTTCAGCACCTAAAACCATGTTGCCAAATAATATTAACTTATGCCAACTAACAAACTAAGTTATATGTTGGTTTAAATAACTACATTGGTCTTCACAATATAAATGTGAAGAGGATGTTTATAAATGTAGTGAACAAAAGCCCCAAACTCTTCAAACCGCTATATGAAACTCAACCTTTAGGCTTAACGCTTCGCTTGCTGTTCACGGCAATATACCTACCTGTAAATAGTGAAGACCAATATGAGACAGTTCCTGCAGGAGCTGTCTCATCAGGGTCTGTACTATTTACAAGTTGATTGTGCAACCAGTGTAGAGTAGACCCTGATTTGAACACATGTCTTGACCTTAAACAGCTATAATATTACTGCAATAATCTTTAGCATTTATATCTTGTTAACTAACCATGTATACCTTCTTGACGTTATGTTTACCATTTTTGTCTTTCATAGTCAATATGTCTTTTTTGTAGAAGTAAAATACATTGTATGTAAAGCAAATTGTCTGTTAAACACCTACACAAACCCTGTCTTAAGTGACCAGTAAAAGAAGAATAATTTTGTGTATTTAAGGTGGCAGATGGTTGCTTAATTCATGTCAGTAGTAATACAGAAAGCTCCCATAGGAGCTTCTATATCACTTTTCACTACTGTAAGCAACCACTCGCTTCTAAAGACTTGTATGTTTAATCACACTGTGGTCGCTTAAAACAGGATTGACTGTCTTCAAATAATTATATTCGCTAATAATCTGATCTTTGTCTCGACATGTTTTTATTTTGCTTGTCAATAAAGGTGCTTTTCACGCTTACGTGGATGTCGTTTATCTTTTCTCAGGCAGATGGAAAGTATCTGTTATGTCAGATAAAGTACTACTATATGTAAACATCAGTCTTTCACTTCCACAAATGAAGAATTGTTACGAACGCAAGAAGCTCAACTGAATGTACCTTTAACCCTTTCAATGCACTACAGTGCTCCCTCCCTCCCTACAACGGCCCTCTCTATAACGATTCCCTCCTTACAACAACACATGTCACTGTTTCCGAAACAACAAGGCTCCGGAACAACTTTTTCCATCGTATTTTCTTTATGCCTCTATCAAACCCTATGTTGTGACCACTCTTTAGAATCGTCACTTTCACAACATTGGGTTTGATTGAGACATAACGGTTTTAGTTCTCGAAATATACCTGATCTGGGGATCTGTGAACAAGCTAATTATGTCTCCCCCATTTATGGGGAGATATATTGTTTTTGCCAGAGTTGTCTGTCTGTCCGTCCGTCCGTCTGTCTGTTTGTCTGTCCGTCACAAACTTGTGTCGCGCGTATCTCTGAAACCAGTTGGGCTAGAGTCACCAAACTTCACAGGAATGTTCACCAGCATGAGTTGTTGTGCACCTGGGGTTTTTGAATTGTCTCCCCCTGATAACTTCGGAGTTATTGCCCCTGATGACTTAAAATTAGAAAAAAATTGTGTCGCGCGTATCTCTGAAACAGCTAGTACTAGAGTCACCAAACTTCACAGGAATGTTCACCAGCATGAGTTGTTGTGCACCTATGGTTTTTGAATTGTCTCCCCCTGATAATTCTTGAGTTATTGCCCCTGATATGTATACTTAAATTTATACAAACTTTGTGTCGCGCGTATCTCTGAAACCAGTAGGGCTAGAGTCACCAAACTTCACAGGATTGTTCACTAGCATGAGTTGTTTTGCTCTTGGGTTTTTTGAATTGTCTCCCCCTGTTAACGTTGGAGTTACTGCCCCTGATGACTTAAAATTAGACAAACTTTACTTAGTGTCGTGCATATCTCTGAAACCACTAGGGCTTGAGTTATTGCCCCTGATATGATTACTTAAAATTAGAGAAACTTTGTGTCATGCATATCTTTAAAACCACTGGGGCTAGAGTCACCAAACTTCACAGGAATCTTGACCAGCATGAGTTGTTGTGCACCTGGTTTTTTTTAATTGTCTCCCCCTGATAATTCTTGAGTTACTGCCCCTGATATGATAACTTAAAATTAGAGAAACTTTGTGCTGCATGTATCTCTGAAACCAGTAGGGCTAGAGTCACCAAACTTCACAGGAATGTTCACCAGCATGAGGTTTTGTGCATCTGGGTTTTTTAATTGTCTCCCCCTGATAACTTTGGAGTTACTGCCCCTTATGACTTAAAATAAGAGAAACTTTACTTTGTGTCACATGTATCTCTGAAACCACTAGTACTAGAGTCACCAAACTTCACAAGAATGTAGACTAGCATGTGCTTTTGTGTACCTGAGGCTTTTGAATTGTCTCCCCCTGACAATGTTGGAGTTATTGCCCCTGATGACTTAAAAATTAGACCCTGATAAGTTTGGAGTTACAGACATTACACTTGTGAATTGGAAAGAGGTTTGGAGGGGGAGACATCTGTTTTTGTGACAAAAACAAACCTCTAGTTATGTTTGATTTTCCCTCCCTATAACAACTCCCTCTGAACAACACATACAATCTTCGTATCCCAAAGGGTGTCGTTGTAGAGAGGGAGCACTGTATTAATCAGTGTAGACCCCGATCAGAGAGCTCATAGAGGTACCTTTTTATCAGGATCTGCATTGTGTCGTTCAAAATAGGAAGTTCAAGCTTTCATACTAAATGGACTCTTTATATAAACAATAATGAGCTATTCCACTCTGAAAATTCTAATCTCAGTAGTTTTGGGGATTTACATGCAGTATAGATCAGTCACCATATCTATAATCCTTTACCTCATGAATATTTAAATTTAAAATAACAACTATGAATATTAATGAGCTGAATTTTTATTGTGGCATTATTACCAGGAGCATACTTTACCTTGGCAGAAGCTAGTAGAATCGTATCTATACTGTATGTATTTCATATTGAGCAAACAACAGCCCCAGATGACCAATAAGAAGCTGTTTTGTATGTGTCAAACTGTTTTCAAAGGCGTATATCAGGAAAAGAGTTAAATTTATCTGCGTTGGAAGACACACTTTATCTAAAACTCACCAAATTTGAGGGTTTTGATTCTGGCCAATGTTGCCTTTCTCAAACAAAACCTTCTTGTCCCAATATGTGGAAGGCATGTAATATCATACAAGTCGATGTCTGTAAGTCCCGGAAGGCTTTTAGCACTCGTGAGCTAGTGTGACCACCCTGAGTCGGGTGTCATGTCTGGTCACAAACTTTTTAACTCAAACATCATCATTCTCTTGACCCAGAAACGGGTGAGACTTGGTCGGAGGATGTTCTTTGAATTAGTATCTAAGCTGTATAAAGAATTGCACTCTGTACAGAACTCTGGTTGTCATGACAACCAAAAGGCCAATCAAAAGGAAACATTCTGTGAAAGGGTGTTCTTGGATACTCTTCAAATGTACTCCTGTTATTGTTATTTGTTGAAACTGCTATTTACTTTATCAATTTGACAAGTACAAATGAAATATTTGTACAAAATAGATACCATGACTTCTTGTTCTAGGTGCGCGATATAGGACCGTCATGTAAAAAAGTAAAGTACCTAGTTATAGTCCGAAGGACCGCTCAACCGACTCTACATTTACTCCCCTGGTCATTGGGTCAATCGCCTACAATATTGAGCACTGCTAACATGTCACAATCATGCAGCCGCAGTACTGGCTAATGACCCTCACAGATACCCTTTTTAACCCCTGGGTGGAGAGGATGTGCGTCCGTCCGGTCTTGTCCGGGCTCTAACTCGGAACTCCACGGATCGATTGTGAAATGACAATACTTAAATGTCCTCCTATAAGGTACGGCGTGTCGCACGAACTAAACATGTCAGAAGATTTAATGTCAAGGTCATACTTACAGGTAAGAAACATGCATGTTTTTGCTTGTCCGGGCTCTAGCTCAGAACTCCACGGATGGGTTGTGAAATGACAAGCATAACTTTTCCTCTTGAAGGTATGGCGTGTCGCGCGAAAAAAACATGTCAGTAGCTTGAAGGTCAAGGTCATACTTAGAGGTCAAGGGTCAAGCCATTTTTTTGCTTGTCTGGGCTCTAACTTAGAAGGTACTGTGTGTCGCACGAAAAAAACCCAGTACAGTAACTGAAAGGTCAAGCTCATACTTCGAGGACAAAAGTAAAAAGACATGTATTGTTTTGCTTGTCCGGACTCTAACTCAGAACTCCATGGATGGATTGTGAAACGACTTAGCATAAATGTTATGCTGTCGCGTGCAAAAACCAGGTCAGTAGCAGAAAGGTCAAGGTCATACTTAGAGGTCAAATGTCAAAAACATGTTTTGTTTTGCTTGTCCGGGCTTTAACTCATAACTCCGTGGATGGGTTGTGAAATGACTAGGTATAAATGTTTCTTTAGAAGGCACAGCGTGTCGCGCACAAAAAAAACAGGTCATTAGCTGAAAGGTCATGGTTACACTTGGAGGTCAAAAGTCAGATTTCATAACACAATGTATGCCTATTATTAACCTTTACTTGATAGTCATGCGTTTGCAAAGTAGACCCAGATCAGGCATTCCTACAGGAGCTACCTGATAAGGATCTGCTCTGTCTAACTTTTGCATGTACTATTGGCGAATGGCCAGCGGGCTCGACATGTTGCCCGTGAACATTCTAGTTACAGATGAATAACCTACGTATGCAGAGGCACAATAAGGATATATTTCAGTCTGTAATCATTTATGACATACTTAACGCTTTACTCCATGAATATTCATGTAAGAAATAATGACATCATGAATATTAGATTATTTTTTATAACTGTATATGAACACAGGACTGTTTGGCCATTGCAAAAACTATACAGCCATATCTATATTATTGTCATAAGCAAGCAGAGCAGTTATCTGATCTAGGTCTACTCTGTATACAAAGCCATAAAGAGGCGTATTTACGGAGTAAAGGTTGTCCAGGGCATAGCTGAACACCTTGATTCGGTGAACATGTCTGAATGTGTGCAGATGCAGTGAACATGGCTAATAGCTCTAGTTTCCCTACGTAAGTTCTAATAGAAAACAGGGTGCGCTCATATGATCGCATTTATTTCAAATATGTTTGTCCATATATAGGCCTGTTAACGCATTAGCAAACAGAGTAGACCCAGGACTCGTTCGTGTGGTCAGTGTGTGTCTTGTTTGCTTATGTAATAATACAGTAAAACCTCTCTTTAACGGCCACTAAATTACATCAAGTATTTTGTGTTAAAGACAGGTGACTGCTTAAAGCAAGGTGAAAGTAAAACAGAACGCTCCTATAGGAGCGTTCTCTTTTACTTTCACCTTGCTTTATTAGTTTAAGCACATATATGTTTTGTCCCCGTGGGCTTTAAACTCAATGGAATTATTGGAATAAAACCAAACTTCATTATTTCTTAACGAATATTTTCCTAGTTGTCCCTAAAGGTTATAGTGAAATTTAACCCTTCGCTTGCTATTCACGTCAATATACCTACCTGTAAATAGTGAAGACGCAGATGAGACGGTTCCTGCAGGAGCTGTCTCATCAGGGTCTGCACTATTTACAAATTGATTGTGCAACCAGTGCACTCCACAGCAGTGATTGCACAGCGAAATACTTGTACACAGTGAGGATATATGTAATTCTACAACAGGGCATTGGTAAAGAAGGAGAATGTATTTCAAAATTCAGCAAGAGAAGGGTAGGGTTAAAAATGTTCCTTACTTGACTGTTAATCTGCCAAAAATGACCACAAGAGTCGGGGATAATTTTATTTTATGACAACATTGAATCATAAAAAACCAACGCGTTCCATTCAACTACTTAATGGACGACACTATAATTTTGAAGGGACGTTCCTTATGTAAACACAAATGTTCAAGCAGTTATAATTCGTTAAAACAAACGTTCCTCGAGTTTAGTGAAAATTTAAAATAAACCTCAGAAACCTAATGCTAGATTTCAATATTATTTTGTAGTAATGTTCCTTAGGTGACCCTCAGCCGAAATATTGTTCAACTCATTGTTAGAAATACGGCCATTAAGTCAGTGTCTTTTATTTCTTATAATGCTATGAATATTCTCTGAAACCACCAGGCAGATTTGGCAGTAATGCACCTTAGGCTAAGGTAGATACTATTCTACCAATATTTTCAAAAAATAGATGACATGTTTAAAACTTCGGGCCAGATATGTATGTATGGTTGAACAAAATTGTTCTTGTTGTACTCAACATTTAACATAGCGAATTAACGAAGGTGGGCAATGTCTGGTCATTATTATACTCTTGCATCATTCTCGTATGTGTATAATATAATTGGAAATATTGTGTACCAATGTCAGTAAATATATACGAGGGTCCTGCAAAAAGTTCTGTCACTAACGTGTTTCCGTAGTTTTAAACCATGTATATTTTAAAACGCTTCACTGCACCTGAATAGTGTGTTCACTATCTATCGATATCCGTTTATTTCGTGCAAATTGCTTTACAAATGACAGAGATGTTTCAAATTGAAGTGCATGCAGTCATATACACTGACCAATTTACGTGTCTCAATGTAAAATGGACGAAAAGGCTAAAATTCGTAGCTATATCAAATGTCGCATTAGGCTTGATATAGATTCAAAGCATATATTTGAAGAATTGTGTGGTATAATTATATGGACCTAATGCCATTTCAATACGCACAGTTTTTAGGTGGGTCAAGGCTTTTAAAGCTGGGAAATTGTCTGTTGAAGATGACACCCGTCCTGGTAGACCTAAAACCTCTGTTAGTAAGGCAAACATCGCTGCTGTAAAGGTTGTGGTCGAGCAGGATGCGCGATTGTCTGTGAAAGATATAGCTAGTTGTACTGGCATATCAGAAGTCAGCGTGCAAACAATTCTGAAAAAGCGTTTGGACCTGAGAAAGGTTTGCGCTAGGTGGGTACCTCATTTGCTCTCTGACGAACAAAAGAAACAACGCCTTAAATGTGACTGGGAACTTTTGAAAACATACAAAGGTTGTGATAGTCGGGTTATTTCTAACTTGCTTACGTGTGACGAAACCTGGGTGCACATGTTTGAGCCACAGAGAAGGGCTGATAATAAGCGATGGAAGCGAAAAGATCAGAAACGTCCATGTATTGCCAAGAGAACCATAAGTTCAAAAAAGATGTTGTACGCAATATTCTTTAATTCGAGTGGGTCAGTCGTTCATGTGCCTTGCCCATCTGGTCGTACAGTCACTGGACGATTCTACAAGAACTCTGTACTAAAGAAAGTCAAGGATTTTACAATAAGAAACGTCCAAGCAAAGGATGGGCAGGTGTCCATCTTATACATGATAACGCCTCCTCTCACAAGTGCGAGGCTGTTAAGTCTTTTCTGGCTTCTGAAAATGTGAAAGTTGTAAACCATCCACCTTATTCACCTGACCTGAGTCCCTGTGACTTTTTCTTATTTCTTAGACTGAAGAAAATGTTTTCTGGAAAGAAATATAAGTCCAGAAGTTCTCTTGGCAGCGCTATCTATCAGTGTCTCCAACAGATACCTAAAGAAGACTATTTTTTTCGCTTTTCGAGACTGGGTAAAAAGGTTACAAAAATGTGTTTCGGTAAAGGGGGAATACTTCGAAGGTTTGTAATAAAAATATTTTTAATTACACGTATCACTTAAGAAATCCGAACCCAATGACAGACCTTTTTGCATGACCCTCGTATAGTAGAACATTATCTTAATCGGCCATTCATTTATTGGACTGAGGGAGTCTTAAAAGCAGGTGGTTGCTAAATGCAGGGCAAAAGTAATGCAGAAAGCTCCTATAAGAACTTTCTGCAATACCTTTGACCTGCATTAAGCTACCACATGCTTACAGACCTTTAATTAGACCTATTGTTGATGGCTGCTTAAGACAGGTTCTACTTTGTTGATATATCATCGTAGAATTTAGTTCAATCAAACATCACAATGGCGTTAATTAACCCTTTACCCCATGAATATTTATACAAGAATTCACCACTTCATGAATATTTATTAGATTTATAGAATATTTTTCATTCTGGCTATGAGCTGGGGACTATTTGGCCAATGCACACTTCGTAGAACAATATCTATATAATCCCAAACAGAACAGATCCAGATCAGACGGCTCCTACAAGAGACCCACTATGTTTGCAAAGATCTTAAAGTCAAATATATGGAGAAAAGGATTAGTTAATGATTCCTGGCTGAAGGTGATGACAGATCAAATGGGCCCTTTTGTTCACCTTTCCGTTCTTTGAATTTTCATATCCGTTCAGAACATGTATGCGGATGATACAACATATCTTCTCGATATAGCGACCACATAATGACCTATTTTCAAAGGCATATACCTGCTATAAAGTAGAACAAATAATAACCTTTTTAATATATTATCTTAGCTGAAAATATTTTACCTTACAGACGGGTTCGTCTACCTCAGTGGACATTATCAGAGCCACTGTCTGTTTGGCATTCACCCGACCGAGCAAATTTTCTATACGGTTTAAACAGGATCCAAACTGGTTGACATTCTCATGGGGTTTCTATCAAGAAAAGATACATTTTAGAAATAAAAAAAAACAGGCAATGATTTTTGTGTGTGAAATATTTTCATGCCTGAAAACATTAATCCATTACCAGATGGAGCTGCATTCCCACCCCTTTTAAAACAAAGTAGACCCAGATTAGAGGAATCCTACAGGAGCCGCCTGACCAGGGTCTGCTCTGTTTCCTTATGGAATTATATAGATCTGATTCTACAGTTCTGACATATATCATGTTTTCATGTACCATTATAAACTCTAGCAAATAAGTATTCACGCTGGCATTATTTCTTACATGGGTTAACCCAGTACACCATAAATACATTGTATGTCATTTACGCCTTTACAAAGAGAGTAGAATCAGATCAGACGGCTCCCGTCTGATCAGAGACTGCTCTGTTTGCTTTTGAAATAATAGAAATATATACAACCCTGTTATGATAAAATATCCTCTGTTGGTTGTGCCATTATAAAAATCCAGTTAATTTTCACAAAGGCGTTACAGTATAACCTCTCTATAACGGCCACTTAATTGCGTTAATTAGCTGGTATTTAGGGCAGGTTGCTGCTTAAAGCAAGGTGAAGTAAAACAGAACGCTCCTTGAGGAGCGTTCTGTTTTACTTTTACCTTGCTTTAAGATGTCATCTGCCTTTAACACAAACTACTTGATGTAATTTAGTGGCCGTTAAAGAGAGGTTCTATGATGTACACGGCTAAACAATGAAATTACTGATATCCCACTTGTCCATTTGTATGCAGCCTCATTAGAAAGGAGAAATAGGGCATGATAACGTTCATTCTTATGTCATTCCATGCATGCAACAAATATACATGGCCGAACAACTGATATAGTGTTTGGAATAAAAATCCAGGTTTTTATTTGTAAGATTATCAGAATAGTTTGTTTACTTCAGTGTTTACCTCATGTGTATTCATGTTAGAAATAATACATATGTATTGGATTTTTTTAATATAATAACATCATGGACGAAATAATTTTTTACCATGTAAAATCAGATCTATATTATTTCAAAAGCAAATAGAAGAGACACGGGTCAGACGTCGCCACCGCTTGCAAATGCGTCCAAAGGCGTACCTATGAAAATGGTTGAATAAATAGGCGATGTAGTATTTAATCATTTCCTTGTTCTGTTTATTATAAATTTCAATACTTACTGAATATCCATTGAAAAAATAGTTACAACGAAACGTGGAAGGTAGAGCAGTGTAGCCATTTTAGAAAGTAAAGAAACAGACCTATCAAATCACATTACCAAACAGAGCAAACCTTGATCAGACGGCTCCCATAGGAGCCGTTTGATCTGGGTCTGCTCTGTTTGCAAATGCATGAAAACACTTGCATATGAAGGAAAGGATTAATCAGTCATATTCCAGGGCAGGTGTCGAGTCTGGTGTTTTACAAAAACAATTTCAGTCATGACACCTGTAATATTACTATTGGAGGATAACAGAACATTCACCCGACTTTCGGGTGTTTTTATCAGTCATTCTATTTCTTCGTTTGAAGAGCGATGAAGTAATCATATTACTATAGGGACAGAATGCTATACAACAGTATATTAACCCATCACTCCATGGATATTCATGTAAGAAATAATAACTGGTTGAATATCAACTTATATAATGACAATATGAAAAAGAGATTTTTTTCCATGGAATAAACCGTATAGAATTTTGTTATGACATAAGCAAACAGAGTAGACCTTGAGCAGACGGCTCCTAGAAGAGCCGTCTAATCTGGGTCTACTTTATTTGCAAATGTGCCAAAGTTGTCTATACAGATTGAATAGTTAATGGTGAATCTATGATAATCCTTTACAAATACAGTAAAACCTCTCTAGAGTGACCACTACCGTTCGTCAAATTCTGGGTCTTAAATACAGGTGATAGTTTTATGTTCGACGAAAATGTATGCAAAAATCTCCTGCATGAGCTCTCTACATGACTTTCGCCCTCCATTAAACAACCACCTGCTTTAAAAGACCACATATGTTTATTCATTCAGTGGCCACTTTAGAGGATGGGTCATTGTAGTGTATAGCTGGATGCATCTCCGACGTATTAGGCGAATCATCAGTATCCAAACTGTTTCACACTCTGGTCATGTATTTGAAACGAAAAGCGAATCATCAAATATCTAACAAATATTTCAAACGTCGGATTTTTAACTCATTCCTTCATATTGACACCTTTTGACACCTCTGTAGAGGTCAGTGTTTGAAACCATTGTCATAAATAGAGTATTTGATCCATAGGAGCAACTGTTCTATTTATGACAATGGTTTAGAAACTAGACAATTCTAAAATATATTAACAAACTACTTGCACATTTTCGGTGAATAAACAGATCGTTCATCTTTGATTCAAGACATCAAATACTTAGCAATATTGTAAATGGCGGCTTCTTTGTATACAAAATCTACTTGCACAATCTCTTCACATGTTCAATGAATAAACAGATCGTTCATCTTTGAAACACAATGCTGCTGCAAGCCACGTCCGCAGATACTGGTCAATGTGCTACAGTAATATAGCGCTGAGTCCTGGGGTATATTCATGTTGCTCCTGTGCTCCCTTTACCTGATGAATATTCATGTAAGAAATTATGACATCGTGAATATTTGTCAGCTGATTTTTTTTATAATGGCATATGAAAACATGAATTATGGCTAATGACACATACTGTAGAATCAGATCTATATACCATAAGCAATCAGAGCAGACCCTGGTCCGGCGTGTCCTAGAGGAGCCGTCTGATCTGGATCTAATCTACCTGCAAAGGCGTTCCTGTCAGTCAAAGGATTATATACAGTATAGAACCTGGCTGTAGAAGCGGTCATTCAGTTATTGAGCATTATGAATTTTTAAAAAAGTAGATGGTTGCTTAATGCAGGGCAAAAGTAATGCAAAAAGCTCCTATAGGAGCTTTCTGCATTACTTTTGACCTGCATTAAGCTACCACCGGCCTTACTGACCAATAATTAGACCTCTTGTTAATGACAGTACCGTAGATGGAGAAAATATCGCACAATTAAAGACGCTGTATCGATAACGATATGTTTTATATTTCGTTAACATTGATTAAAAGTAATAGCTTGTTTAACGAATAGTAGTTAAGCTGTAGAAATAATTATCTAAATTTTGAAAGTTTGAAGTTAAAGTATCGATATCACGTTGTTATTTGCCCGCGTTTTAGACAAAGTTTGTGGGCGTTTTAGGCTTTTAGTTTGGTGTTCCGATTGGGTATCATTTGTGTTCGCGCTGTCGGAATAATGTTTTGTTCTAGAACAAGGAAATATGAATGGCGCTGTGACCATTATTATTCATTCACATTTTTTTTATTTTTTTTTAAATATGTTTTTTTTTTTCTTCAGGGAAATCTTCATAAAATAGCCAACACAGAATTATATCAATTGTTTTGAGATATCTTTTTTTTTTAAAAAAAAACCCACGACTTATTTATAGATAGATAACCTTTAAGGCTAAGTTCGAAGGACAAAAATATCGTTAACATACGGCGGTCACAATTACTTACGATAATTTCAGCTGTTCTGTCGTGAATAAAACGGGGACACAGTCTAAGGGAGATAACTACAACATGACTAGAGGAAACACTTATTTGTGCAGCCAGCTTACCTACAAAATGTATTTACATAGACAACAGAAAAGTTAGATGTACTGGAAGGAAACCTTTGACTCGTGTATAAACTACAATTGTTATTATCCTAAATATTCGGATAGACAATCTTAGGTAAATAGTGCAGACCCGGATCAAAACGCTAATGAAAGATCAGTTTGATCGGGGTCTACACTATTCGCTACTATGTCAGTATAACTGTTGTTATCAAAATGGTGCAGCGTTAACTATTCAGCTTGACAGATCCATGGAGAGGAAAGATTTGGTATCAGCATATGGTAATATTGGTATACAGTAACCCCCCCCCCCCTTATGCGACCACTTCTGGATGACAGAGGCAGGTGGCTGCTTAATGCATCGATAGCTGTAGGAGCTTTCTGCATAACTTTCGTCCTGCATTAAGCAGCCACCTACTTACAAAGACCGACATGTTTATTCATTAGGTGCATTAGAGGGGCTCTAATGTATACTTATATAGAGAATACAGTATATATACACTATCGGCGACCAGTGGAAAAAAGTCCAGTTGTCGGACTTTCAGTTAACCCTTTTAGTGCAAGGAACGCATGTACCGTCGTTTACAAACAGTGGAAACTCAGATCAGAGCTCCTAGAGGAACCCTCTGATTAGGGTATGTAGGCCTACTGTTTGCCATTCAAAATAGACTAGCATGTTTAAGCCTTTCATGCAGAGTGGACTCTGTAGCCGAATGGACTATTCGACTCTGAATATGCATATTCAGTGCTGAATGGGTTAAGACATACCCTTTCTCTAAAATAAACGCCCTTTCGTGCCTTTTCAAACAGAGTAGACCCAGATCAGACGGTTCCTACAGGAGTTGTCTGATCAGAGTCTGCTCTGTTTGCTTACGACATTACAATAGACCTAACTCTACAGTGTCTGCAATACTGAAACATCCTGTGTGCATATGTCATTATTATAAATCAGCTGATAAATAGTCGTGATTTCTGATACGAATACATGTATTCAACTGGGAAAGGGCAAAGACAGAGGCAATGGTTGTATTATAGGACGATCATTTCCAAAATTATTTCTGATCTGCAATAACTCTTTCGCGGTCACGTGTTGTCATCTGAACTGTTTGTTGTCTGCTTCAAGACAGCAGAACCTCTCTAAACCGGAATGTTAATAAAGAAGAACTCATTCCTTTATAAGCAGTTGGCTGCTTAATACAGGGTGAATGTCATGCAGAAAGCTCCTCTAGGAGCTTTCTGCATGACATTCACCCTGTATTAAGCTATCACATGACTTACAGACCAGCTTTGATTCTTATTTTATCGTTGGGTTTAGACAGGTTTTATTGTAGTTTGGATTCTGATGAGAAACCGAGTTGTTCGGTATTACTCATCTGAATCCACTCTTTGCAAAGGCAGTTACATAATCGCTGAATTTTCAAAGTGGACTGGTCCATCATTGCTCAATGGCAGAATCCATTCAGTTTCAATTTGTGAGAGAACTTGGAATGACAAACAGTACATGTACATAGCCTGATCAGAGGGGGGGGGGGGGGGGGCTCCTCTAGGAGTCTTCTGAATGTGTCTACACTGTTAGCGAAATGCTTGTACACAATTTCCAGCATTTAATGAATAAACAATGCAGTATATTTACTACAACAATCAAATCGTGCAATAAATGGGTTTAATTCAATTTTAGGAAAGTAAATTGCAAAATTACTAACACTACCAAGACGCAGTTGCAATGAATTAACCCCCCCCCCCCCCCACACACACACACACACATACACACACCTGTTGATAACCCTTTACTCCATAAATACGCCTTTTTACGTCTCTGCAAACAGAGAAGACCCAAATCAGACGGCTCCTATGGGAACCGCCTGGTCAGGGTCTGTTCTGTTTGCTTATGAAGTAATATAGATATGATTCGGCAGATTCTATGACGAAATTTTTCCATGTCCATGTGCCATTATAAAAATCAAACTAATTAATATTCATGATGTCATTACATGTATTTCGTACATGAATATTCATAGAGTAAAGGAATATTCGTGTAAGAAACAATGACACAATTCATAGCAATTAAATTATTTTTAATGGCATATGAACTAGTTATATGTGGCTTAGACAGAAACTGTAGAATCAGATCTATATCATACCACAAGCAAACAGGGTAGACCCTGATCAGACGGCTCCTATAGGAGCCGGCTGATCTGGGTCTGCTCTTTTTGCAAAGACATGAAAAGGCGTTTATATATGAGGTTAAAGGGTTAACCCTTATCCCGCTATTCGGCACATAACTCGTAATTGTAAATCAAAGTTTAGATCCTGATGAAACCCCGTGTAACTCGACGTCACGCGAAAATCCATGATGACAAGATGAGCGTCACGCGGTCAGTAATTTAACCTATTCCCTCATACTTGCGCTCTTTGACGCCTCTGTAATACAGCAAAACCTCTCTATAACGGCCACTAAATTGTGTTAATTAGTTGGTATTTTTAGTGGCCGTTATAGAGAGGTTTTACTGTAGTTACTTTTTGAAAACCATTGTGATAAATAGAGCATTTGCTCCATAGGAGCAAATGCTTTATTTTTCACAATGGTTTAAAAACTAAATAAGATTTTTCTCATATCTAGTAAATGTTCCTTTTCAGTAGATTTATTCTAAGAGGTCGGGTCTCAAGATAGCCTATGAGGTAAATTTAAATCAGGTAATGGGTTAATTAAAAACAGTATTTATATGCTGAAGAAAAGAATTTATTCAAAGGAAGTTTTTTTATAGCCGTATAACGGTAAACACAGACGTGATTCGGCATAAAGTTAGAATTTAAATTTCTGTAATTATTCGCTAAATTGTCGCTTTCTCTCTAACAATTTATAAATGTCTCGCGATAATGATGTTTATATATGCAATTGGGGAAATTGATTTACACCTACATTCGAATAATTGTAATGTTACAAGTATATGTATGTAGATGCAATAGAATACTTACTTCGATCAGTTCACGGCCAAATATAGGCCTACAATAAAACTTTGCTTACCCGAAAGTTTGGTAAATAGGATTTCAGAACTTACTAGGCAGGCGGCTGATTAATGCAGGATGAAAGTCATACAGAAAGCTCCCCTGGGAGCTTTCTGTATGACTTTCATCCTGCATTAAGCTTCGATCTGTCTTAGACCTTATTTCTCTGTGGGACAAAAATGTCTGTCCTAAACAGGGATCTGTTGAACCCTGACTACCTCCGATTCAACCAAGCTTTGAGAAAATATTGATCGAATGTCAAACAGTTCGGATCCTTATGAGACGCCGAGTAGGCCGAGTTACTCGGTGTCTCATCTGGATTAAAGCCGTTTGCATGTTTGGGTCAGGTCGTGGATAGAGGGATAACGACCAGTAGTGATACTGATCAATACATATTATTAGGGTTGGTGAGGTTTTACTCCATATCTAATAGGATATTTTAACTCTTTCGGCGCCAAATTTCTAATTGTCGTCTGCAATCCAATTTTTGTTAAATCATTCGGTACAATAAGGAAATGAGATAAATAAATGCCAATTTCAAAGGAATAAAGCACAGATATAGAAATAGAGATTGAGTCAAAAAGTGAAGTCCCTGATCAGACGCCGCCTCTGATGTGGGACTGACACTACATGTATTTGTCGTGGTGCATTTATGCGACATCGGCGGTGAAAGGGTTTTAAAACACTTTCCTTGTTCAATATTTATTCAAGAAATAATGACACCATGAATAATTATAATTGATTTTTTATTTTAATTTTTTTAATAATCTAAATATTTCATTGATTATATTTTTGCTGTGACAAAAACTGTAGAATTGGATCTATATCATAACAAAAGCAAACAGAGCAGACCCTGATCAGACTACTCTTACAAGAGCCGTCTGATCTGGGTCTACTCTGTTTACAAATGCATAGAAAGGCGTATTTATAGAGTAAAGGGTTAACAAGGTCACGGTCAAGATCATTTGCATTTAATTTTCTACAACTGTCTGGAAGTGAAGAATAATTTTCCTGCTTATTAAAGAAATGTTTTAAGAGAATGGTTTTTGTTTCACGAACACGAAATAAATTTGATTCAACAAGGTTAGACTATTTAGCATACAGTCTCACAGCATAAAAGTGAAAAATGCACCGAAAACTTACTCTCTTTTTAAAAAAAACCCAAACAAACTTTAATGTCCAATTTCCTTCCCAGTAACGCCTCTACATGTCATTGCAAACAGTGTAGATCCAGATCAGATGACTCCTCTAGTTACCGTCCTATGTGGGTCTACACTGTTTGCAAATGACAGTACGTGTGTATCTCGCATTCAAAGGATTAAGCACCGACGTAACTAACATCAACACGTGACCACGTAACTAACATCAACACGTGACCACGCCACTAACATCAACACGTGACCACGTAACTAACATCAACACGTGACCACGTAACTAACATCAACACGTGACCACCCTATATATGTCATTTGTATGTACAATAGAGCCTGTCTTAAGCGACCATCAAAAAGATGTCTAATTATGGGTCTGTAGGGCAGGTGGTTGCTTAATGCAAGTCAAAAGTAATGCAGAAAGCTCCTATACTTTTGTCCTGCATTAAGCAACCACCGGTTTTTAAAATGTCTAGACTGCTTTTGATAAATTCAAAGTCGCTTAAGACTGGTACTACTGTATATGTCAAATGAATGCAAATTTAAACAAGAACAGTTCGAAGACATGGGTACCAGCTAGATTTAAACTAAGAAGCGTTAGAAAACGTTTTGAACATTCTAAATAATCAAATGAATAAATACAGTACAATTCCTCTAATGCCATCATCAAAACGAGGTCTAATTATTGGTCTTAAAGGCAGGGGTAGCTTAATGCAGGTCGAACGTTATGCAGAAAGCTCCAGCAAGATATTTTCATTATTCATTAAGCAACCACCTGCTCTGAAAGTCATCTAGACTATATTTATTAATAAAGTTGTCGCTTTAGATGTGGTTGGCTGTACTTCTCAGGGAATCAAAATGTTACTCTTCAACTTCTATGTGAACTTGCTCAAATGTGTTTTATGAACCACTCATATTTTGTTTTTGAAGGGGTGTTTCTGCAAGAAGTATTCTGCCGAAGTGACCTTTAGAAAACATTTTTTGATCTAGGTCTTCAATGTTTGTTTATGTTTATGGAAATTAATGGAGCTGTAGGCCCTACTGACCTTTTAAAATATCTTATTTCTCCGCCAAACCCTATCTTGCTGCAAGTAGAATCATCTCGGAGTGGCGAGTCTAGTGTGTCTCGGAGTGGCGAGTCTAGTGAGTCTCGGAGTGGCGAGTCTAGTGTGTCTCGGAGTGGCGAGTCTAGTGTGTCTCGGAGTGGCGAGTCTTGTGTGTCTCGGAGTGGCGAGTCTAGTGTGTCTCGGAGTGGCGAGTCTAGTGAGTCTCGGAGTGGCGAATCTAGTGTGTCTCGGAGTGGCGAGTCTAGTGTGTCTCGGAGTGGCGAGTCTAGTGAGTCTCGGAGTGGCGAGTCTAGTGTGTCTCGGAGTGGCGAGTCTAGTGTGTCTCGGAGTGGCGAGTCTTGTGTGTCTCGGAGTGGCGAGTCTAGTGTGTCTCGGAGTGGTGAGTCTTGTGTGTCTCGGAGTGGCGAGTCTTGTGTGTCTCGGAGTGGCGAGTCTAGTGTGTCTCGGAGTGGCGAGTCTAGTGTGTCTCAGAGTGACGAGTCTAGTGAGTCACAGCATGATACTGTTTGACAGAAAAATATCAAAACATTTAATTAGATGTTCTTTACCCTTTCCCTGTAAACAGAGTAGGCCCAGATCTGACGACTCCTGTATGAGCTGTCTGATCAGGGTCAGGATCTGTTCAGTTTGCTTTTGACATATTATTAATATAAATCTGTTTTTGTCAAAGCAAAAGCTCCGTTGAAAAGTTTACATTATAAAAATTGAGCTCATAAATATTTATGTTGTCGGCATTTCTTGAATATTGAACAGGGAAAGGGTTAATGCAATTCTTATCTACAATATTATAGTGGGCATAAAATTGGGAAATAAAAACAACTCAGAATAAATCGTTGTTTTATATCGATTTTTATTAGATCTAGATCTAAAACAATTACTCAAAAAAGTTTGGGCAATTTTAACAAGTGTGTATGGGGAGGGGGTGGGGTGGGGTGGGGGGGGGGGGGGTACGCATTCTCCACGCCTGCGATGTGTGTCCATACTAGCGAAGAATGTAGTCCCATACTGGAATGAACAATGGTATATCATATACAGTAAACCCCTCTAAACTGAACGTTAAATTTAATATAAATATGGGTCTTAGAGACATCTGGCAGCTTAATGCAGGGTGAACGTCATGCAGAAAGCTCCTCTCGGAGCTTTCTGCATGAATTTCACCCTGCATTGAGCAGCCACCTGCCTAAAATAATCTAAATTAGTCTCTACTAGAATTCCGATTCAGAGGGGTTTTGCTGTATCAGATTTATATAACATCTATATGACATTTTCCAATGTTTGCAAAACCAACAACGCGTGGTTATCTCTGACATTGATCTTGATACGATTTTGCATGTTAGAATGGTTTCAATTTATGCCCTGCATTTAGCTTCCGACAAGGCGGAATTAGTTATCAGATTTATGCAAGGCTGTGCTGAAAGTCTCAATAAAACTTGATTTAACCAGGCACTTGGGGCTATTATTGCTCATGCCGTTTTAGAATATTTCAGATGTCATTCTCATCATCGCGAAAAAGGCTAATGCAAGCAGTTATGATTTATGGAAAATGCGGTCTTCTTCTCCCCACGCTCCTTAATCTTGTCATGTTAATTGTTACTTTTTATCCCCATAGCAACGTTATAGCTGTAAACACCCTCTGTCTAGTTGCATTTCAAGTGCAATTCATGCATTAAGCGAATCTCCAAATTTCAATGATGAAGTCTGGTTATACACTAATTAAGGCACATTTCCGACCACTTGGCATGGGACTACAATAATTCTCTGTCAGAGGTCCAGATAAGATGCAAAACTAAAACATTTTCAAGAATAACTTCTTTGTGTCTCAACCAAATCCTATGTTGTGACCACTCTTTAGAATAGTCTCTTCGGGTGGTCACAACACAGGGTTTGGTGGAGAAATGACGATTTTAGTATTTGAGTATACGCACCTTTATCTGTTGCTCTGTCTTTTGATATAGAATTACTATTTATGTTCTGCTGCCTTAGCTCTGTACAGAAAAACAAATTTAAGATTTATGTGTGTATTGGTCAACTTCATTTACAAATTTCCTGCAATTTGATAACCCATTGAAGCCTCCTTTTTTAAATGCACTTACCCCCAAAAAAACCAGTAGAAGCTGTCTTAAGCGGTCATCAAAAGAGGTTTAATTATGAGTCTGTAAGGCATGTGATAGCTCAATACAGGTCAAAAGTAATGCAGAAACATCCTACAGGAGCTTTCTGTGTTACTCTTGCCCGCATTAAGCACCCACCTGCGTTTTAAGACTCATATGTTCTATAAATAATGGACGCTTAGGACAGGTTCTGCTGTGTGTACTATGAATAAATCTAAGTTTCATTTTAGAGGCGTGATCTTAGCAAAACAAATGTTTTACCGTTGTGACCTTTGGAGATAAATTTGACAATCAAAGAGTGCACATCCTGATCAAAGGGTTCCTCTAGGAGCCATCTGATCTTGTTTGGGTCAATAGGACATTATGGATACACACGTGACATGGCAGAGACAACGTGAGCAACGTAAACATGATGTATAGTAAAATCCCTCTAAACTGGACATTTTAGCATAGATATCGGTCTTGGAAACAGGTGGCAGCTTAATGCAGGGCGAAAGTCATGCAGAAAACTCCTCTAGGAGCTTTCTGCACCACTGTTACCCTGCATTAAGCAGTCTCCTGCCTAAATATCTACTAGAATTCCGGTTTAGAGGGGTTTTACAGTAATATTGTTTGGTGACTTTCAACATACAATTTTATTTTCGTAATGATCTCTCGATTCCATATAATCAGCGGCGGTCTGCTTCTTTGTACAGTTTAATTCCTTGTATGTACATACGTCATACTAGACTAGACATACTGGCGCCTATGTAGTATTTTACGTCGGGATATGACTTATAATGTCCATTAATAACCTACCAGTGCTCACTGATTGAATAGAGAGCATGGACGTTTGTCTTACAACGAGCATGTGCAATAATGAGATGTTCACATACCTCGATAAAAACTACTGAAAGTTTCACCGAAATTAATTGATAAAATCATATAACACTTTCAGTTACAGCATAGTACAGTAAAACCTCTCTATAACGGCCACTAAATTGTGTTAATTAGTTGGTATTTAGGGCAGGTGGCTGCTTAAAGCAAGGTGAAAGTAAAACAGAACGCTCCTATAGGAGCGTTCTGTTTTACTTTCACCTTGCTTTAAGCAGCCACCCGCCTTTAACACAAAATACTTGATATAATTTAGTGGCCGTTATAGAGAGGTTTTACTGTAGTTTAGTGGCCGTTATAGAGCCGTTATAGAGAGGTTTACTGTAGTTTAGTGGTCGTTATAGGGGGATTTTACTGTAGTTTAGTGGCCGTTATAGAGAGGTTTTTACTGTAGTTTAGTGGTCGTTATAGAGAGGTTTTACTGTAGTTGCTCCTCAGTCGTTTACTCCATGAACATTGCTGTAAGAAATAATTAGATCATGAATATTAATTGGACTAATTGTTATGGTGGCATATGGACGTCCACAGGAACCATTTTGGCACATATAGAATCATACCTATTACATAATTATCAGGATCTGCTATGTTTGCTTATGGAAATGTATAGATCTGATTCTACTGTTTTACCTTGGCTAAACATTCTGTGTTCATATGCTGTAATACATATTAAACTAATGAATATTCTCACATAAATCATATCTTACATGAATATTCATGGAGTATAGGGAATAATAGATTAGTGCCGTAGATAGGACGCTTTTATCCGACAAGGCGCGAAAACGTTGAGGCGAGGCTTGTCGAGCCTCCAATGTTCTGTTATTCCGTCAACACAATGATGTAATTTTAGAGGATATTAAAATAGTTCCATGACTATAGAATCATTACGTCTTAGAAACGGCTACTAACCTAATACACCTTCTACTACCGGAAGTAACCTAATAAACCTAAGTTTATATACACCCCTTTGTTACGTCACTAGAGAAGCCTGGTAACTGGATAAACAATGTTAAGTGCCTTTACAACACTGATCATGCTCTATAAGGAGAACGATGCATCGTCTATAAAGGTTAGGCATATATAATATATACCATTTTTTTGTTTTGTTTTATAACCAAAGGTCAAGTCAAGCTGGTGTCAACGTTTTTGGTTTATAACACAAGGTCAAGTCAGACTGGTGTCAGTGTTTTTGGTTTATAACACAAGGACAAGTCAGACTGGTGTCAGTGTTTTATAACATAAGGCCAAATCAGGCTGGTGTTGATGTTTTGAGTGTACATGTATAACACAATGTGAAAAAGTAGTAAAGTCAAGCAGGCAAAGCCAAATACAAGACGCAACCACCACCAAAACATCGATAGATAGCAAGTCACACACACACACACACACACACACACACACACACACACACACACACACACACACACACACACACACACACACACACACACACACACACACACACACACACACACACACACACACACACACACACACACACACGCACACACACATAAGGTCAATTAACCTCTTTATTATTGATTTAGCCCTGAAAATAAAAGCACGTGGAAAAGGGGTAAAATTGATGATGGTAATATTGGAAACCTTCTCTATGCCAATGATATTGTGCTGATTGCAAGCAATGAAAAGGGCCTACAAGATATGCTTGATTTACTTAATCACTGGAGTATTTTGAATACTATGGCTGTTGATTCTGATAAGAGTAACATTGTTCATGTTAGGCCGAATGCAGTTGCTAGGACATGTGTTGATTTTAAATGCGGTAATCCTGGTCTGACATTAGTTGATATATACGTGTATAAATATTTAGGCTTGGTTATTAATGAATTCATGGAGTTTAGTGTTACAGCCAAAATGGTCGCACAGAGTGCTAGTAGAGTGCTAGTAGAGCTCTCGGTCTGTTGATAGCCAAATGCAAAAGTATTGGAGGCATGCCGTATGAAGTGTATACTAAGTTATATGACAGTATGGTTCTACAGAGTGGTCGTGTGGGGAAATACAAGTTACTCGTACATTAACGCAGTCCAGAATAGGGCTATGAAATTCTTCCTGGGCATTGGAAAATACACACCCACTGCCGACGCTGCGGGGAATATGGGGTGGTTACAACCATTTTCACGCCAGTGGAAATCTGTCTTCATTCAGTGGCACCGATTGGTCAACATGGATATCGTCAGAAGTAATCGTACGATTTTTGACTGGTATCTGGAACAAAGCTCTTTATCATGTCAAAACTGGTGTTATTCAGTTAAGCATGTGTTTTACAAATTAGATCTTGTTGCATTCTATAATGACTGTCATTCCTACAATGTTAAATATGTGACAGAGAAAGCAATAACTTAACAGTGCGGCACATGTATGACTGGCAAATGTCTGTTGACAAAGAAATTAGCTCCAGTGGAAACGGTAGCAACAAATTAAGATTTTATCGTCTGTTTAACTCTTTCGGCGCCAATGTCGCCTGCTGGCACCATTGAAAACAGTGCAGTCCCAGGTCGATGCCGCAAGGCTGCATCTGACCTGGGACTACACTATTTTCTGTATTAGTTTAGCCCAAGTATACCGGTTTATAAAAACAAATGTTTTACTAATATATATTTATTATTTAGTTTAGAATTATATTTAATATTAAATTATTATTGCAGACGACACTTTTGAATTTGGCGCCAAAAGAGTTAAACGTTTTTATGCGACTGAGTATTATTGTACATTAAATGTGCCGCTTACACATAGGGCAGCTTTCGTGAAGTTTAGATGCGAAATTGCGCCTATAAAGATAGAGACTGGTAGGTATATCGGTCAACCATTAGCCTTAAGGGTACATGTATGTCCGTTCTGTAAAAACTGTGTTGATGACGAACACCATGTTATTCTGCACTGTCCAGCTTATAATGATATAAGGTTTCATTTGTCCGGAGAGGTAATATCCCAATATAATGATTTTCATGAATATAATGAATAAGAGAAGATAAGAGTTCTGTTCTCCACCAAATCGTTAGTAAGAAGTGTTGCCAAAACCTGCTTCTATATCCTAAGAACAAGGGGTTCTCTATTGCACAAATAATTGTTTTGTTTTATTGGTTGCTGTACTTACCGTCTAATCTGACACACTTGTTTAAATATTTTACAGTAAACTTGTTTTTACTGGATGTTGAATTATACTGAATTATGGGGTATCGCCGCTATTCAGTTCATAACAGGTCTGACCTGGTATAATAATTGGTTTTAAAACATGTCTTAACCCTTTCCCTCATATAAACGTGTTTTCACGCATTTGCAAACAGAGTATACCCAGATCAGACGGCTCCTAGAGGAGCCGTCTGATCAGGGTCTGCTCTGTTTGCTTATAGAATTTTATAAATCTGTTTTTTTTTTGCTTTCTAAAATGTCTACAATGTTCCAAGTTCCATATTTCTTTATAACTATGTTGTTAATGAATATTCAGTAGGTATTGAAATTTGGACTAAATTTAGAACAGCGAAAGGGGTAAGTTGCATTTATAGTAACATCTGGGTGCTTGTTTTGATTTGTCACGTTTTAAAAATCATGTTTCATTTTAGCTAGGTTTTATAATGATGCTGTTTCCTGTGAACCAGTGGCAAATTGAATAGCGACATTATCGCATTTCTTATGGTGTAAATACTAAGATTCATAATGTGGTATTAACTGTGATAGTCTCTTATAATTAAAAAAAAAATGACATTGTGCAATTTGTATTGTTTATAATGTGATGTATTGCTGTGATACTGTACAATGAAGAGACTGAAATAAAAATTAAATAATATTTAAACTGGTGTCACACTTTTCTCATCTCAAAGTGCAAACAACAGTTCAACAACCTGGCGAACATTGCATTATTTCTTTAGCCATTTCCATGGTGAATATAATATGAAATAATGGCATGATGAACATTAATTAGATAATTTGTATAGTGAGATATGAACACGCAACGTTTTGACATGGCAGAAACAGTAGAATATTATTCTATAAGCAAACAGTTCAATCACTGATCAGACGGGCCCGTACAGGAGTCAAACAGACCAATCCTTGACCAGACGGCCCGTACAGGAGCCAAACAGTTCAATCCTTGACCAGACGGTCCGTACAGGAGCCAAACAATTCAATCCCTTATCGGACGGTCCGTACAGTAGCCAAACAGACCAGTCCTTGACCAGACGGCCCGTACAGGAGCCAAACAGACCAATCCTTGACCAGACGGTCCGTACAGGAGCCAAACAGTTCAATCCTTGACCAGACGGTCCGTACAGGAGCCAAACAGTTCAATCCTTGACCAGACGGTCCGTACAGGAGCCAAACAGTTCAATCCCTTATCGGACGGTCCGTACAGGAGCCAAACAGATACATCCCTGACCAGACGGCCCGTACAGGAGCCAAACAGTTAAATCCCTTATCAGACGGTCCGTACAGGAGCCAAACAGATACATCCCTGATCAGACGGCCCGTACAGGAGCCAAACAGTTCAATCCCTGATCAGACGGTCCGTGCAGGAGCCAAACAGTTCATTCCCGTATCAGACGGCCCGTACAGGAGCCAAACAGACCAGTCCCTGATCAGACGGCCCGTACAGGAGCCAAACAGACCAGTCCCTGATCTAACGGTCCGTACAGGAGCCAAACAGATACATCCCTGATCAGACGGCCCGTACAGGAGCCAAACAGTTAAATCCCTGATCAGACGGTCCGTACAGGAGCCAAACAGACCAGTCCCTGATCAGACGGCCCGTACAGGAGCCAAACAGACCAGTCCCTGATCTAACGGTCCGTACAGGAGCCAAACAGACCAATCCCTGATCTAACGGCCCGTACAAGAGCCAAACAGATACATCCCTGATCAGACGGTCCGTACAGGAGCCAAACAGACCAATCCCTGATCAGACGGTCCGTACAGGAGCCAAGCAGATCAGTCCCTGATCAGACGGTCCGTACAGGAGCCAAACAGACCAGTCCCTGATTAGACGGTCCGTACAGGAGCCAAACAGACCAGTCCCTGATTAGACGGTCCGTACAGGAGCCAAACAGACCAATCCCTGATCAGACGGTCCGTACAGGAGCCAAACAGATACATCCCTGACCAGACGGTCCGTACAGGAGCCAAACAGACCAGTCCCTGATTTGACGGTCCGTGCAGGAACCAAACAGACCAATCCCTGATCAGACGGTCCGTGCAGGAGCCAAACAGATACATCCTTGATCAGACGGCCCGTACAGGAGCCAAATAGTTTAATCCCTGGTCAGACGGTCCACACAGGAGCCAAACAGTTCAATCCCTGATCAGACAGTCCGTACAGGGGCCAAACAGATACATCCCTAATCAGACCGTACAGGAGCCAAACAGACCAATTCCTTATAAGACGGTCCGTACAGGAGCCAAACAGATACATCCCTGATCAGACGGTCTGTACAGGAGCCAAACAGATACATCCCTGATCAGACGGTCTGTACAGGAGCCAAACAGATACATCCCTGATCTAACGGCCCGTACATGAGCCAAACAGATCAGTCCCTGGTCAGACGGTCCTTACAGGAGCCAAACAGACCAGTCCCTGATCAGACGGTCCGTGCAGGAGCCAAACAGTTCAATCCTTGACCAGACGGACCCGTACAGGAGCCAAACAGTTCAATCACTGATCAGACGGTCCGTGCAGGAGCCAAACAGTTCAATCACTGATCAGACGGTCCGTACAGGAGCCAAACAGTTCAATCCTTGACCAGACGGACCGTACAGGAGCCAAACAGTTCAATCCTTGACCAGACGGTCCGTACAGGAGCCAAACAGTTCAATCCTTGACCAGACGGCCCGTACAGGAGCCAAACAGTTCAATCCTTGACCAGACGGCCCGTACAGGAGCCAAACAGTTCAATCCCTGATCAGACGGTCCGTACAGGAGCCAAACAGACCAGTCCCTGATCAGACGGTCCGTACAGGAGCCAAACAGTTCAATCCTTGATCAGACGGTCCGTACAGGAGCCAAACAGTTAAATCCCTTATCAGACGGTCCGTACAGGAGCCAAACAGATACATCCCTGATCAGACGGCCCGTACAGGAGCCAAACAGTTCAATCCCTGATCAGACGGTCCGTACAGGAGCCAAACAGATACTTCCCTGATCAGACGGTCCGTACAGGAGCCAAACAGATACATCCCTGATCAGACGGCCCGTACAGGAGCCAAACAGTTCAATCCCTGATCAGACGGCCCGTACAGGACCCAAACAGACCAGTCCCTGATCAGACGGCCCGTACAGGAGCCAAACAGACCAGTCCCTCATTTAACGGTCCGTACAGGAGCCAAACAGACCAATCCCTGATCAGACGGTCCGTACAGGAGCCAAACAGACCAATCCCTGATCTAACGGCCCGTACAGGAGCCAAACAGATAGTCCGTGCAGGAGCCAAACAGATAGTCCGTGCAGGAGCCAAACAGATACATCCCTGACCAGACGGTCCGTGCAGGAGCCAAACAGATACATCCCTGACCAGACGGTCCGTGCAGGAGCCAAACAGATACATCCCTGACCAGACGGCCCGTACAGGGGCCAAACAGATACATCCCTGGTCCGACGGTCCATACAGGAGCCAAACAGATACATCCTTGATCAGACGGTCCGTACAGGAGCCAAACAGTTCAATCCCTGATCAGACGGTCCGTACAGGAGCCAAACAGATACATCCCTGATCAGACTGCCCGTACAGGAGCCAAACAGATACATCCCTGATCAGACTGCCCGTACAGGGGCCAAACAGATACATCCCTGGTCCGACGGTCCATACAGGAGCCAAACAGATACATCCCTGATCAGACGGTCCGTACAGGAGCCAAACAGATACATCCCTGATCTAACGGCCCATACATTAGCCAAACAGATCAGTCCCTGGTCAGACGGTCCTTACAGGAGCCAAACAGACCAGTCCCTGATCAGACGGTCCGTGCAGGAGCCAAACAGATCAGTCCATGATCAGACGGTCCATACATGAGCCAAACAGACCAATCCCTGATTAGACGGTCCGTACATGAGCCGTCTGATCTGGGTCTATTCTGTCTACATAGCTGGTGTAACCCTTTAAATACTCCATAAATATAGTAAACCCTCTCCTCTATAACGGCCACTAAATTAGATCAAGTATTTTGTGTTAAAGGCAGGTGGCTGCTTAAAGCAAGGTGAAAGTAAAACAGAACGCTCCTATAGGCCTGTCCTAAATACCAACTAATAAACACATTTTAGTGGCCATTATACAGAGGTTTTACTGAATAATTTTTAGTCAGGCATTTAATTTTGTGACGTTATGTCTTATCATAATCTTGTGTAAGATTTGACTTGTTTGCTTGTGATATAATATAGATTCTGCCGTGACCAATGCTCATGTTTCATTATAAAAAAATCTAATTAATATTCATGATGCCATTATTTCTTTCATGAATATTCATGGAATATAGGGGGAATAGTGAGTGCAAGTCGAGCTTAATAACCATTTGTCTGAGTTAACTAACTTGTATATACTTCATAATAACATATAAAAAATCTAGCACTAACACCATATATTTCTGTAAACGTCCACTTGGAATCTAATTTGTATAATAAACAGTAACTTTTCTTATATTTATCACGCACCAGGCCGTGTCATCGTTATTGTTATGTATCTGCCTGAGACAAACGCTTCTTTTGTTCACGTAACACATTCAAATATCAACTATAATTGTAATGTATGTTTCAACTCTTTCGCTGCCAATGCCGTGATTACCTATGCAAACAAGTTGGATCCAGATGAGACGCCGAGTAACTCGACGTCTCATCAGGATCCAAACAGTTTGTTACTATGCCCATTTTATGGAAGAAATATGTAGAAAAATAAAAATTGAAAATATCAGCAGACGACAAAGTTTGCAGACGACAAAATCGGAAGCAAAATAGTTAAGCGACCAAGCGAACACTTACTAATTAAACACGGGCGTCTAAAAAAGTAGGTGGTTGTTTAATGCTTGGCAGATATAACAGATAAATCTCCTCTTGGAACCTTTTGTATTACTCCCCAGAGGCCCATATAATATGCGTAATTTAAAACATTTTCAAGAATAACTCCTTTAGCTCTCCACCAAACCCTATGTTGTGACCACTCTTTAGCTCTCCACCAAACCCTATGTTGTGACCACTCGTTAGTTCGTCACCAAACCCTATGCTGTGACCACTCTTTAGCTCTCCACCAAACCCTATGCTGTGACCACTCTTTAGCTCTCCACCAAACCCTATGCTGTGACCACTCTTTAGCTCTCCACCAAACCCTATACTGTGACCACTCTTTAGAATCGTCTCGAAGATACGATTCTAAAGTGTTAGTTCTCCATCAAACCCTATGTTGTGACCACTCTTTAGTTCTCCACCAAACCCTATGTTGTGACCATTCTTTAGAGTTGTCTCGAAGATACGATTCTAAAGTGTTAGTTCTCCATCAAACCCTATGATAATGTTGTGGCCACGATTTAGACTCGTCTCCAAAAGACGATTCTAAAGTGTGGTCAAAGCATATGGTTATGTGGGGGAAATTGATGGTTTTAGTATCTGGGTACACACGTTTATATGTTGCTCTGAAATTTACTACAGTAAAACCTCTCTATAACGGCCACTAAATTACATCAAGTAGTGTGTGTAAAAGGCAGGTGGCTGCTTAAAGCAAGGTTCTGTTTTACTTTCACCTTGCTTTAAGCATCCACCTGCCCTAAATACCAACTAATTAACACAATTTAGTGGCCATTATAGAGAGGTTTTACTGTATATTCCTCCATATAGTTCCCCCAAAGACTTGATAGATGCATAACTATTAATAACATGTGAACTGACAGGTCCGAGCTAGCACAACTCATTGGTAACGTTTAACCCTTGATTTGATGAATATTCATCAAGAAATAATGAATACAGTGCTCCCTCTCTACAACGACACCCGGTGGGATACAAAGATTGTATGTGTTGTTCAGAGGGAGTTGTTATAGGGAGGGAAAATCAAACATAATTAGCTTGCTTGCAGATCCCCAGATAAGGTGTATTTCGAGAACTAAAACCGTTATGCCTCTATCAAACCCTATGCTGTGACCACTCTTTAGAATCGTCACAAAGTGACGATTCTAAAGAGTGGTCACAGCATAGGGTTTGATGGAGGCATGAAGAAAATACGATGGAAAAAAGTTGTTTCTGGAGTCTTGTTGTTTCGGAAACAGTGACATGCGTTGTTGTAAGGAGGGAATCGTTATTGAGAGGGCCGTTGTAGGGAGGGAGCACTGTACATAAATACTAATTAGCTGATTTTTTTTATAATTACATCACGAACAATGGATGTTTTGACCATGGGAGAAACAACAAAATCGGATATTAGAGATTCAAGTTAGATTCAAATATTACATTAGCCGAAATAACCAGAATCAATATTAGTCAATAACAGATTAGATGTTGATCAGATGGCTTCTACAGCAACCGTCTGATCGGGGTGTACTCTGTTGGCAAATGTGTTAAAAAGCATTAACCCTTTCGGTGCCAAATTTCTAATTGTCGTCTGCAAACCAATTTTGTTAAATCATTCGGTAAAGATGAGATAAATAAATGCAAAGTTCAACGAAATAAAGCACAGATATAGATATAGAGTTTGAGACAAAAGGTGAAGTCCCTAATCAGACGCCGCCTTCAAAAGGCAGCGTCTGATCTGGGACTGCACTATTTGTCGAGTTGCATTTTTGCGACATTGACGGTGAAAGGGTTAATATGGTGCAATACGCATTAAAGACAGACGAAATGATGACTTAGTCGCCGTCTTGCCAGAGTGCAAAATGAAACTATGGTCATTTATCAAAGACAATACGAGCGTATATTGAGAATTGCTGATTCTGAGATGACTGATTTCGTCTCTAGAAAACAAAGAACAAATGCACCGTTGTTTACTGACTTAATAAACAACAGTGTAGGTGGCGCGGCTAATACCTTGATATGGCACCAAGCGTCATCACCGAGGGGTTCCGATTGTCACACAAAAACTAACATTGTCCTGACATTATGAATATTGATTAGGTGATTTTTTAAAATGTCATATTAATACAACAACTGTTGGTCATGGCAGACACTATAGAATCAGATCTAGATTTTTCTTTACGCAAACAGAGCTGGGTCCATGCTTATAAAACTTTTAGTTGAGTCTGAGTTCGTTCTCAAGTTTTTGATTGGTCAGATTTGAGCCTTTGGCTCAAATCTGACCAATCAAAAGCTTGAGAACTCAAATCTGACCAATCAAAAGCTTGAGAACGAAACTCAGACTCAACTAAAAGCTTTATAAGCATGGACCCAGACCCTGATCTTCAGGAGTCAGTTTTGTTTGCAATGACGTAAAAGGCGTATGTATGGAGTGAAGGGTTAAATTGATTTTGCCTTCGACATTCGCAGCTAGATGACTGCTCTTCAGAACTCTAAACAGTGGGTTTTTGAATCGACAAACAACTATTTCTTGATTAGAATATATTTTTTGCAGAGTCATTAAATACTTGATTTATGTTGAAAGTTAGTTATTTAAATCGACCACTTAGTCCTTGCCATTTGAAACATCTAATTATCGAACATGACATTAAAATTATACTATTTATTAGTTCAAAGTTCAATGCGGCAAACTTTTGAATGTAAAAATAAAATCGTGTCACTTTTATTTCATGCAAACGGAAGAAGGAAAAAAGCTTCTTTTACTTATTCGGTATGTTTTCCGTTCTCTCTACGGGGAAACTCTAGCGTTTCATTCCAGACCCCAGTCGTTTGATTATGACCATGTCATAACTGAGGAAGTGTTCCAGTAATTCATTACTCCTGAAGAGACATTCGATGTCAAACCACGGAGATATTGTTTAGAGAAATTCATACAACAATGATTCATGTACTTGATTAAAGATTTGTTCGTTCTGGTTTATCCCATTAACAAAATGAATCACCACGTTAGAGATGTTTTAACCCTTATCCCGCTGTGTGAAAAAAATAATGTCTGCTCAAATTTGGATCTGGTGCATGTGTGACTACTTCCAATTCGATCATGCTATTGAGAAACGTTTGACCAAATGTAAAATAGATTGGATTCTGATGGGACGCCGAGTTACTCGGCGTCTCAACTGGACCCAGGCTGTTTGCAAATGGGAACCAGGTCTCTGATAGCGTGATGAGGGTTAATCAGAATATTTACTCTTGGTTCGGAATTGTACATAGAGAGAAATTAACTCGTCTACAAATATTGCTCATTGCAGGCAATCTAGTGTAACTTTCAACCGTTATGTAAGAAAACCTGTCTTAAACTGTTCATGATAGAAACGCATTTTCACACTTTTGTGAAGAGAGCAGATCCAGATAAGATGGCTCCTACCGGAGCCGTTTGATCAAGATCTTCTTTATTTGCTTATGTAATTATATGGATCTATTATATGGATGATTGTATAGTTTCTGCCAAAACCGAACCCTCCTGTTTTCACAAATGTGTAATTTCAGCTGATCAATATTCATGATGTCCGGTCTCATTAGATGTTTAACCCATTACCTCATAGGCTATATTTAGACCCAACCACTTTGAATAAATCTACCGAAAAGGAGCATAACTAGAGAAAAGGAATGTTTTAGAATTGTGTAGTTTTGAAACCATTGTGATAAATAGAGCATTTGCTCCTATAGGAGCAAATGCTCTATTTATCACAATGGTTTCACAAAGTCGTAAAAAGTCGTCAATATAAGGGAATGGGTTAAGAAACAGGTAGCTAAACGCAGGAGGAGCGTAAGGCAGACAGCTCCCATAGTTTCTACATCAGCTTCGTCCTACATTAACCATTTAGTCCATATATACGCCTTTCAACACACTTGCAAATAAAATAGACTTTTTTTCTAAAATGGTCGTATGATTAGGGTCATTTCTGTTTACTTATACTCCACATTTCCTGTCCAAACCAAAATTTCTCTTGTTCATATGCCATTATAAACTTGAGTTAATTGATATTCATACATGTTTTATTTCAAACCTGAATGACCCTGAAGTAGAGAGTTAACCCTTACAATGTGTGACACGGGTCACCAATGTCCTTTGCAAACAGTGTAGACCCAGATGAGAGGGTTCCTAGAGGAGCCCCCTCATAAGGATCTGCACTGTTTGTCATGTTACAGTTTTGTTTTGAAACATCCATAAATATTCACCGTAAGCCTGACCTGCTTGAAATTTTGAACAGTCCATTTGAAAATTCAGCGTTGTAAGGGTTAACAGCAACCATTTTAAACACAATTTTGAAATGTTGTTTCCTTTTTTTTTCAGAAAATGTTACAAATGATTCTTAATGTTGTGTATTAGAATGAGCCAAAGTTCAAGTTAAATTCTAGTAATCTACGTCAATATTATCTATAAGAATTGACAAACATAGTACAAACATCTTATATCATTGATGTTCAAGGTTTTCATTCTTCAATTTATTTGTTTGTAATCGTCAAAATCGTAATTCTACATGTAACCTACAGGGTCAGGACTGTTTATTTTAGGAGATAGTATTTCGAAATTAACGCAACAAAAGTAGCCTCTATAATCATTCTTGCGACTGATTAGTGCAACTAAAGCCACTAGAGGAGTTTGCCCTTCAAAACCCGTGTTACGAGCGTACTACATGGATGATTCAAATCTAGGAGACGGTCTAGTGTTAAGCCTTACACTTCTGTAAAAAAAAAATGGAAGCTAATATTTAGTTCTGGTGCAATTTTGACTACTTCCGATTCGAACAAGCTTTTGAAAAAACGGTTGGCCGAGTGTCAAACAGCATGGATCCCGGTGAGACGCCGAGTTACTCGGTGTCTCATCTGGATCCAAGCTTTTTGCAAATGCGGGTCAGGTCGCTAATAGCGAGAGAATGGTTAATGGCCTGGCAACTTGTCACAGTTGATCACTGTTGTGCTAATTGATGGGTAGTTATTTCAAGCTGTATTCAAGACATCAGTTTGGTTTATTGCCTTTAAATTTCCACAACAATTTACACCAATATCTCCTAAAAATTATGCAGGTTTTGCTGTACAGTTGGACCCAGTATGGCTTGATTATAATTGCAAGAAGTCTTAACGAAATAGTGAGAATAACAAAAAAGATAGATAGACAGGACGACCTTCAGAAATACAGGATTTTGTCAAACTGTTTTGGTGTTTAAGTGATGAGGGTATTTCGTATCTGTCTGACACCCAATCTACTGGTCTCTCGTTACACCTGAGACAAGACTAATTTCATTAAAAGTTACAAACCGGTCTGTTTAATGCGGTCTTTTATCTAAGAAGTTAGAACTGAGAGACAATATGTATACATACGTGTATAGGAGGAAATTACGCAACTTAATGTATGTATATACTTACCAATTATCAAGTTTTGTACTGTGTATTACACATACAGTAGAACCTGTCTTAAGCGACCTTATATTAATTGGACGCAGGAATCTTGAAAAAACATGTGGTTGCTGAATACATGGCAAAAGTAATGAAGAAAGCTCCTATATGAGCTTTCTGCGTTACTTTTAACCTGTATTAAGCTACCACTTGCCTTACAGACCCATAATTAGAGCTCCCTTTGATGGTCGGTTAAGACAGGTTCTACTGTACTTAATAAATGTAGACTCGGACTAGAGGGACCCTGCAGGTATACTCTGAATGGTTCACCTACATAAACACTTCTCTTATTGACACATTTAATAATTTAAAAACCTACTGTCTTTATATTTGGATGGAAGTTCATCTGTGTGGTAGTGTTCATTATCATTGAATTTCCAAACTTTTGAATATCACGCACAATTTAAAGTTGAAAGTACTCGATCGGAAGCTCCAGGTACGTTTTCAACTTTAAATTGTGTGTGAGATTCAAAAGTTTAGAAATTCAGTTATAACTACTGTCTTTATATATAGATCTGGATGAATATATATATACCAGAGAGTTAATCCCGTACTCCATAGAGACGTATTATGGTACCGGTGCAAACATGGAAGAACCCAGATCAAACATCTCATGTAGGTGCCTTCTCACTAGAAGAATTCCATGGCCAAATTGCCCATGACCATATGTCTTTATTATAAAACTTAATACTATTATGGTGTTATTAATTCGTACATAAATATATTAAGTCCTGACACCAGAGCTACAGATAAGGGTGCATACCCAAATACTAAAATCGTCATTTCTCCACCAAACACTATACTGTGACCACTCTTTATAATCGTTTCGAATAGGGTTTGGTGGAGAAATATAGGAGTTTTTCTTACGCATCTTATCTGGAGCCCTGCATGCCATGCACTCATTACTAATTTTGAGAGCTATTTGTACGTAAAGAAAATGATATAGTTTGTATTGATTTGCCTTTTGTTTTGTTTCATATCCTTGAAAAAGGCTACACGGTTATCAGAATCCACATTGTCTATCAAATGATGTGAAACTACCGAACTTTTGTTTCGAATATTCTTCTGATTACAAATGTATTATCTTGCGTTTATACAACAACTGACAAGGATACGTGACATGTCATCAATGACATTTTTCAACAGGTAACTTGAGAGCCCCAGTTGTTGAACAATATCGATACAATTTAAATGTTCATCATTTTCTAATGTGGATTAAACTTATCTAACAATTTCGGATATAAATGACAGAAAGCAAATCAGTTTAATACTTCATAGTTTTAATATCCAGAGATTAATTTCAAACAGTTTTCAGTCAAAACATTATAATTCAACAGTTCCTATCTCAAATGGTCCAAGGGAGAAAACTAAAACGGAAACTGCTCGAAATCAAAAGCAAACACTTTAGATAATTTATTTGTTCTATAATCAACCTATGAAACAGATTCATATTTAGTGTTTAATAGGAATAGTGGCTATTTCTTGTATTCCCAACTGACTAAAATTAATTCGGCATTGCTGTTGTGAATCGGGTATTCAAGTCACTTGGCTACCGGACCAGAATGTTCTAAAATCAACTGCCATGGTGGTCGTTGTTAACCCATTCCCCATAGGCTATTTTTAGACCCAACCTCTTTAAATATACCGAAAAGGAGCACTTACAAGAGAAAAGGAAATTTTTAGAATTATGTAGTTTTGAAGCCACTGTGATAAAATGCGCATTTACTCCTATGGAGCAAATGTTCTATTTATCACAATTGTTTCAAAGTGTAACTTTTTCAGAAGCGTCAAAAGGCGTCACTATGCGGGAATGGGTTAACTGGCATTTATGATATTATTGTTCTTTGGCTAAGAGTATTTCCACGGATAAGAACTGAATGATAGGAGGACACCCCGCATATACGAGTATGCTGATGTTTAGCAAGAGAGATTAAGCAACAGTATTTTCCTGATATCCTCAACAAAGAGTCAACATCCTCAACAATCTCCAACCTCTCACACTGTACGATCTAATAAGTGACACCATTTTCCTGTTCAGTATTCATGTAAGAAATAATGGCATCATGAATATTTATTAGCCGAAAGTTTATAATAGCATATGCGTACATTACTATTTGGTATTGGTAGAGACTATAGAGAATGCATGAATAGGCGTTTGGATTAAGGAAAGTGTTAACTCTTTCGCTGCCAACTACTTTCGTCGGTAAACTTGGATTTTTTACAATTTGCGATTGTTTCATTGTCTTCCAATTCAAAAAAGGACAACAACATGAACACGATGCAGTTTGGACCTGCATGATGAGAGGCCGAGTTACTCAGTGTCTCACCTAGATCCCAACTGTTTACAACGTACTGTTTACCCCGGGGTTATAAAACTTTTGCTTAGGTCTGAGATCATTCTCACGCATCTGATTGGTCAGATTTTGAGCTTGCCCAGAATCTGACCAATCAGATACTTGAGCATGATCTCAGAAGTTTTATAACATTGAGCCCTGTGCTCTGTCTCCGTCTTTCATGACTTATTGTGAAACTTCAGTGACCACGATTTAACGACGGGACAACCATTGCTTTAACTGAATGTCTATGTGACATATCTGACCTCAATTCAAAAGATCTGTTTCTTCTCTGACCCTGGCAGTGAAACACGTGTGTCTTTTATAATGATTTATTGATTAACTATTATCCTGTAAAGAACGATCTCGTACGCATTTGCAAACTCATCGAATACGGATGAGACGCAGAGTAGCCCGACCGATCCTCAAGATCTAAGCCATTTGACAATCGTTTGACTGTTTAAAATCTTGTCATCCTGATTATGAGTTTTGTTCCTGCGTCTGGAATATAAACTTAAAAGCATAAACTCGATGGAAAATTAATATTACCCCATAATGCAAAGCATAGACGAACCGATTATCGAAGTCCCGCTTGATAAATCTGAGAATACATACAAAACAGTTTATTAAAACTGTTCACTCACTGACATCAACTATCAATGTAACCTAATAATGTGCTTGCTATCTCGCATCTTTAAATCAAGCTTTGATTTGCGATAAACTTGATTGCATTGTTTTATCTTACTCTTAAACCTGTTTTTGCTGGCTTCTTTGTGACAGCACTGTCTCGCTTGCTGGCCTTTATTTGCCATCTGTTATGCACTGTGTTGCATATCGTTATTGTTGTAACTGAAACAATATGAACGAGCATGTATGTGCGGCGTTTATATGATGCAGTATTTCTCAGTCACTATCAATATGTTTTATGTTTCGTAATGATCTCTCGATTCCATATAATCAGTTGCGGTCTGCTTCTTTGTACAGTTTAATTCATTGTATATACATACGTCATGTATGGCTAGACATATGGGCGCCCTTGTAACATTTTATTTCGGGAAATAACTGAGCTATTAATAACTTATCAGAATTCTTGTTTGATTAGACTACTCACACTTATCCTGTTACGAACAAATTTGTAATGCTGAAATGTAAAGAGATGCCTCGATAACAATGTTGAGCGTGTTTTTTGTTAAAATATAATTACAAGGCACAGCTGTGTGAGAGACAAACAGTTGCAGTTTAACTGATCTAACACTTTGATGTCTTTGCCAACAGAGGAGACCCAGATCAGACTGCTCATGTAGAAATCGTCTGATCAGAGTCTTCTCTTGTTTCTTATAAAATAATATGAACCTAACTTTGCAGTTTCTGTCAAGGTGAAACATGCCAGTGTTCATAATGCCATTATACAAATTTATCTAATTAATATACATACAGTCATTGCTTCTCACATGAAAACAGTAAAACCCCTCTAATGCGACCAATTAAGGAATGAACAAATCTGTCTTTATAAGCAGGTGGTTGCTTAATGCAGGACGAAATTTATGCAGAAAGCTCCTATAGGAGCTTACTGTATAACTTTCGTCCTGCATTAAGCTACTACCTGCCTCCGCCACTGTGAAATATTCCCCCTTTTACTGGTCGCATTAGAGGGATTTTACTGTATTCATTAGTTAAAGGGTTAAAATGTATAATGTATATGATATATTTGTAAAACAAGTGTTTGTTTTCTATAAACGTTGGAAATAAAGTTTTCAAATGTAAGGTATTCAAATATTTTACGAAAACTATTACAAATAATTGCACCATTAATGTGAAAGAGATAAGATGATTATAATCCAGATGAGACGCCGATTTACTTGATGTCTCCTCAAGATCCAGACTGTATTACAAACCGAGCATTTCTTCTAGTAATACATGTACGAAAGCCCCTTCTTTGCAACTGAAACAAAACCCTTTCTGGCATGCGAAAATTTGCCTAGCGTCGTTTTAATCAAAGGTATCGTATCCTTACAGAAAACAGAAATGTGTTTCATTTGGTTAAGTTTATTGACTGGATTCCATTGAGTGTAAAAGTACAAATATGAGTGAGTGAGTGGGTGAGTTGGGTTTTACAGCACTGCGACACAGAATAGGTCATATAGCGCCGATGAAAGATGACATGATTATGAGAGATGATATCAGGAAGATGATTTCGGCTAATCTCATGCGCTGCAAAGCAGTGCATGGGATCAAAACCACCGACCTGCCTTCCTTTCAGTTCTTGGCAGAGGGGATAATCTCCGTCAAATAAACAAAAACAAATATGAGTAATGCAGGAAATACCACAAACAGAACAAACAGCCGCCCGAAAAGCAACACAAGAAAACACAGCAAATGTATTGAACTAGCAAAAACAACAAGAGACACACACAGACAAAATAAACAATAGGGGGAATATGTAAGTATCGCCTTGGAACGGTCAGTGACAAAAGTCACTGTTGGTTAAACCGGTTCTGGGACGCCCAATCTCACACTTATTCCATCCCCACCCTAAAAGACAAACCGTGTAAATAAACGTATTTCCTCTCCGACTAAACTACAACAACCGCGATGGCAAATACAGTGGTAAAATGCATGTAAAACGAAAACATTTTTAAAAGTGAAACAAACTGTATCCACCTACCGCTAGTGTACTCAATGATTGAGCTGCAAACAGAGTAACTTTAGAAAAGTAATAAAGGGTACGACAAAAACGAAATAGTACAGATATCCGACGTCCTCCATCCGTTTCCGGATTTAAGAGGTCGCTTTCATAGTGTACTAAACCTTTCTTGTCGGCGTACATGCAAAGAGGACAGTGTGATTGCCAACTGTAAAAGGGTTGACAACCAGACATACAGTATGTTGTAGTACTATAGGCTCATATCCCTTTTTAATGAATTTTAACATATTTGATGAACAAAGTGAGAAAATGTTAAATATTAAATGTAAATCACATCACCATAAAATTCAGGATGTGAAATACCGTGTCACAGGAGCGCCTTGAGATTACATTAGTACATGTACTTGCCAATAAGTGAGAGATTTCGATAATAAAATTTAGAGAAAGGTTTTCTTAGCTTATGGTATCTATATCCTTGCTTAAGCAGCTTTTCAGTTAAAATGAGATTTCGATTGTTAAAATCGTCATGAGATGAACAAACTCTAGCAAAACGAAAACGTTGGGCTATATAAACCCCGTAAGATGGGGCACGGGGAACATCTCCGTCAAGATGAGGGAAATTTACAATATTAAAATCAAAACCATCTCTTTTGCCATATATTTATGTAAGTTTGTTTTAATATCATATAAAAGTACAAGAATGAGTCATGCAGGAAACACCACATACAGAACAAACAGCCACCCGAACCGCAACACAAGGAAACAGCAAATGTACATAACTATAAAAACATCAAGAGACGCACAAAGACAAAACAAACATACAATAGGGGGAAGATGGAAGTACCGCCTTGGAACGGTCAGTGACAAAAGTCACTGGGGGGGGGGTTAATCGGTTTTTGGCGCCTAACCATACACTTATTACATCCCCACCCTAAAAGACAAACAATGTAAATAAACGTATCCCCTCTCCGACTAATCTACAACAACCGCGATGGCAAATACAGTGGTAAAGTGCATGTATAACGAAAACATTTAAGTGAACAAACTGTATCCACCTATCGCTAGTGTACTCAATGATTGAGCTGCAAACAGAGTAACTGTAGAAAAGTAATAAAGGGTACGACAAAAACGAAACAGTACAGATATCTGACGTTCTCCTTCCATATCTGGATTTAAGAGATCGCCTTCATAGAGTACTAAACCTTTCTTGTCGGCGTACATGCAAAGAGGCCAGCGTGATTGCCAACTGTAAAAGGGTTGACAACCAAACATGCAGTATGTTGTAGTACTATAGGATCATATCCCTTTTTAATGATTTTTTTAACATATTTGATGAGCAAAGTGAGAAAATGGGTATGTCCAATAATTTTACGAAGTTTGTAAATCACATCACCATAACATTCAGGATGTGAAATACCGTGTCGCAATAGCGCCTTGAGATTACATTGGTACTTGCCAATAAGTGAGAGAGTTCGATAGTAAAATTTAGAGAAAGTTTTTCTTAGTTTATGGTATCTATATCCTTGCTTAAGCAGCTTTTCAGTTAAAATGAGATTTCGACTGTTAAAATCGTCAATAGGTTAACAAGCTCTTGCAAAACGAATAAGCTGACATATATAAACCCCGTAAGATGGGACACGGGGAACATCTCCGTCAAGATGAGGGAAATTTACAATATTAAAATCAAAACCATCTCTTTTATCATATATTTTAGAAGAAACCATTCCATTATCAATGTTAAGGCCTAGGTCAAGAAACGCTGCATAATTGTCGGATGGGTTAGCTTTATTCAATTTGAGTTCTTTAGGATAAATTGTAGGAATCAGAGCACCAAAGAAAGGGTTATCTAAGTTAAAATAACATCTTCTTGTGATTGAGGATTCAAACGTAACATGAAATCTCTCTCATAGCAGTACAAAAACAAATCTGTGACAGGTGGTGCACAATTCGTACCCATAGGAATACCAATTACCTGACGGTATAAAGCATTCCAATAAAGTACAAATATGTTATCCAAAAGAAAGGATAACATCCTAAACTGTTTTATCCATGGAACATTCATTTTTCTAACTTCGTGACACATTTTCACTAATACTGATTGTTTGTAAATATCACTGGTCAATAGGTATCTGGAATGACTCAATACTTAGCAATTTAAAAAAAAGTACAGTAAACCCCCACTAATGCGTCCCCAAAAAAGAGGTCTAATTCTAGGTCTTGAAGGCATGTGGTAGCTTAATGCAGGACGAAAGTTATGCAGAAAGCTCACGTAGGATCCTTCTGCATACCATTCGTCCTGCATTAAGCAACCACCAGCTTTTAAAGGCATCTTTGTTTCTTCATAATTTGGTCGCATTAGACGGGTTTACTGTAAAATTAAAAAACTGTGTGTGGTTTTCAAAACGTCAATACCCATGGGACCATTTGAGGAATAACTATATCGCCAAGTCTAATCAATTCTTAATATACTTATCAAATATGTTTTCATTTGGTAAGTGGTTTAAGATCGATAGTTCGACTCGTCGTTTTGTTTTCGAGAAGTGGGACATCTATTCCTGACCCAGTCTGTTTCACCTATTAACTCCCATAACCCATAGATGAGACATATGCAAACGGCATTGACCCAGATGAGGCAGGTCCTGGATGAGCCCTCTGATCAGAGTCAAGATTGTTTGGTGAACGCATGAATGCCAATGGTTAATACCAGTATATTCTTTGTTGGCAATGCCCCATCCCCTTCTCAATATAGCAAATGGATGAGTTTCATAATCTGATTTGGACGAGTATACTGTAGGTAAAATGAGACATATGTATTAACCATTTACCTGATAAATATTCATGAACAAAATTATGGAAATGTGAATATTTATTAGATAAAATGTTATTGTAGCATATGAACACAGGGAAGTTTTTTTTTGTATTTGGCATAAACTGTGGAATCAGATCTGTATAATTCCATAAGCAAATAGAATAGATCCTGATCAGACGGTTCCGACAGCCACACGAGCCGTCTAATGTGGGTCAACTTTGCAAAGGCGTCAAACGGCCACTGTGTGTTAAGACTGCCATGTTAATCATTAAGTGATCTCTTAAAACTGTATTTGTCATTAATTTTATTGAAATAAATGTTTCAGTTTGTACTTGTACTATATAGAGTAGGTAGATTGCACCTTAATCGGAAAACAATATAAGTAATATGCCTTTGAAATTTCCTATTACAATGTGACTTTATAATGTACTTTTACAATGTCCCGTTTCAATGTCCCCTTTACAATGTCCATTTGCAATGTTTGACATATATCATTGAAATGAAAGAAAGTCACCTTCGAAATCTGAGTTAGAAAACGTTTTCTATGGAAGAAAATTGAATCAGCATATTCACCGTTTATTCCATGAATATTCATGTAATGAATATTAATTAACACAGGAAGTTTTGTCAATGACAGAAACCACAAAATTATTTCTTAATTAAATCATAAGCAAACAGAACATATCCTGATCAGACAGATCCTCTAGGAGCCGTCTGATCTGGGTCTACTCTGTTTGCAAGGGAGTGAAAAGGCGTATATATGGAGTAAAGGGCTAAAATCTAAATACAAAATTTCCGGCATTTTCATTATTTTCATTTCGTTGACAAATCAGTCAGCTATGAACACTCGGATACAGAGGTCCAGATAAGATGGGTACACTTAAACATTTCAAGAATAGCTCCTTTGTTTCTCCACCAAACCTTATACTGTGACCATTTTTTAGAATCATCTCAAGGAGACGATTCTAATGAGTGGTCACAGTATAGGGTTTGGTGGAGAAATCACGATTTTAATAGTTGGGTACACACGTTTATCTGTAGGTCTGCTCGGATAGTTGCATGATCTATCACAAACGATAAATGTGCAACCTTCAGTGTGTGCATTATTCTCAGATGCTCTATGTAAGCAGGGATTGCAGCAATTAGGAAAGATTATTGACGAAATCTAATTAGTTCGTGTGGATTTTGAATTACAATCATAATACATTCTGTATAATGTTTATGTTGACAAAGACAGTAAAAAGAATTGTGTTACTAGGGCGTTCAACGTTTTCATTTAATTTTTGTCGTGTCTCCTGATATCTCACTTATAGGACTTTATGATTTGGAAACAATTAAACTTTGGTAATAATTACGAAAGTACACAACAGAAGCTCAGACTTCTGTCGCCATATTTCTACATGGCAAATATGGGTGCCAGGGAGATTGGCCGAAAGCTATTTAGATTATTCTGTTAACTGGTTGCAGACTAAGTAATCGTGTTCACACAATTACTGCTCACTACAACTCTACGTCACAGTTTCCTTTATCTCTGTTAACCCTTTCGCTGCCAATGCCGGATCTGTGATTACCTATGCAAACAGTCAGGATCCAAACTGTTTGTTACTGTTACTATGTTTTTGAAACAAAAATGAAGAAAATCAAAAGAATGAAAATGTGTAGCAGACGACAAAGTTAGCAGACGACAGAGTTTGGCAGCGAAAGGGTTAAAACTGCTGTCCGAATGTTAAACAGTGTAGATCCTGGTGAGACGCTTAGTTACAACACGTCTCATCTGGATCCAAACTGTTTGTTTAGGTAATCTTAAATTCGCCGCTAACATGTAAAGAGCTAACTATTTCAACGCGGATTTGTCAAATGGAATATTCCAAGATCCAAAAATGTCATACTTACCGTGAATATCCAGGGATGTACGTATATATATTAAGAAAAAACTGTAACATGACAAACAGTGCAGACCCTGATGAGAGGGCTTCTTGAGGAGCCCTCTCATCTGGGTCTACACTGTTTGAATATGATATTAATGACGTGTGTCACTATCACTGAAAAGAGTTAAGAACAAAAACATGACCACTGGTAATTATTTTTTATTTGACGACAGGCTAACGCGACCTCTGCATGCGGCCAACATACAGACCTAAAGACTTTACTGATCCATTCCTGTGTTACAAACACAATTCATTGATTCAGGACCAGGAGACAGCCAAGAGTTAATTGCCTTGTAACATGTCACAATTGATCAATGTTTCACTAATTGATGTATCGTAATTTCAAGCCATATTCAAGACATGCATTTGGTTTATTGCCCTTAAATTGCCATAGCATTTTAGACCAATAATTCCCAAGGATTAGGTAAGTTTTATAGTACTGTTGGGGACAGTGTGGATTGATTATGATCGCATGATGATTTAAAAATCTAGAGTTAGAATATAAAGAAATGAATATTGTGGTGAAAGCATAAAAGAGAATAAACATGGCCATTTTCCGGTCCTTGTCGCCGTTGCTTGCTGTAGATGTAATTAGGATATTTATGTAGTTGACTGGCGACCAATGTGTACACGGACCTATTTGTTTAGTTGTTAGTTGTCTGGCGACCAATTGTACACAGACCTATTTGTTTAGTTGTCTGACTAGCATCGTGTACATGGACCTATTTGTTTAGTTGTCTGACGACCAATGTGTACACGGACCTATTTGTTCAGTTGACTGACTAGCAATGTGTACATGGACCTATTTGTTTAGTTGGCTGACGACCAATGTGTACACGCACCTATTTGTTTATGTTAGACTAAGAAATTGTCATTAACTCTGGCTGCCAAATTTTTTAAGAAAAAAAATCACAGTTAGAATATAAAGAAATGAATATGAGCCATTTTCCGGTCCTTGTCGCCGTTGCTTGCTGTAGATGTCATTAGGATATTTATGTAGTTGACTGGCGACCAATGTGTACACGGACCTATTTATTTAGTTGTTAGTTGTCTGACTAGCAATGTGTACACGGGCCTATTTGTTTATGTTAGACTAAGAAATTGTCATTAACTCTGGCTGCCAAATTTTTTTAAGAAAAAAAATCACAGTTAGAATATAAAGAAATGAATATGAGCCATTTTCCGGTCCTTGTCGCCGTTGCTTGCTGTAGATGTCATTAGGATATTTATGTAGTTGACTGGCGACCAATGTGTACACGGACCTATTTATTTAGTTGTTAGTTGTCTGACTAGCATAAGAAAAAAAATCACAGTTAGAATATAAAGAAATGAATATGAGCCATTTTCCGGTCCTTGTCGCCGTTGCTTGCTGTAGATGTCATTAGGATATTTATGTAGTTGGCTGACGACCAATGTGTACACGCACCTATTTGTTTATGTTAGACTAAGAAATTGTCATTAACTCTGGCTGCCAAATTTTTTAAGAAAAAAAATCACAGTTAGAATATAAAGAAATGAATATGAGCCATTTTCCGGTCCTTGTCGCCGTTGCTTGCTGTAGATGTCATTAGGATATTTATGTAGTTGACTGGCGACCAATGTGTACACGGACCTATTTATTTAGTTGTTAGTTGTCTGACTAGCAATGTGTACACGGGCCTATTTGTTTAGTTGTCTGACTAGCAATGTGTACATGGACCTATTTGTTTAGTTGTCTGACGACCAATGTGTACACGGATCGATTTCTTTAGTTGACTGACGAATAATGTGCACACAGACCTGTTTGTTTAGTTGGCTGACGACCAATGTGTACACGGACCTATTTGTTTATATTAGGCTAAGAAAGTGTCATTAACTCTCGCTGCCAAAGTTTTCAAGAAAACAGTCACAGTAACAAACTGTGCCCAAGTCTGAGATCATTCTCAAGTATCTGATTGGTCAGATTCTGAGCAAGATCAAAATCTGACCTATCAGATGCTTGAGAATGATCTCAGACTCAAGCAAAAGATTTATAACCTCGAGGCCAGTTCGGATCCTGATGAGACACCGCGTTACTCAGCGTCTCATCTGGATCCAAACTGTTTGCATTGGCAATCACGTATGCGACATTGACAGTGAAAAAGTTAAATATCAACTTTCAGTTAATTCAATCTAGTATCTGAGAAAGGTAGGCATTATATAAGAAATCACATGTTGAATTGCAAAACTAGTTCATCAGTTGCAAGAACACACGGTACGTATTCGGTATCTGTTTTCAGTTTGAAATCTTCACCAACGCATTGATATTTTAGTTTTTGCTATGGCTAGACTAGACTGTTTATCCCTTTACTCCTTGAATAAGAATTAATTTTATTACTAATACAGTAAAACCTCTCTAAACCGGAATTCTAGTAGGCAAGAATTTAGATACTTTTAAGCAGGTGGCTGCTTAATGCAGGGTTAAAATCATACAGAAAGCTCCTAGAGGAGCTTTCTGCATGACTTTCACCCTGCATTAAGCAGCCACCTATCTTCAATATCGACATTTATACTAAATTTAACGTCCGGTTTAGAGGGGTTTTACTGTACTAATTAGATTAATTGTTATAATAGTACATGGACATAGGAAGTGTTGGCCCAGGTAGAAACTGTAGAATCATATCTATATTATATCCTAAGCAACAGAGAAGACCCTGATCAGATGGCTCTTATAGGAACCGTCTGATCTGGCTCTATTATGTTTGTAAAGGCGTAGAAAGGAGTATTTATGGAGTAAAAGGTTATCATAGGTCAATTTTAAAATTGATATACGGATTATATTACGCAAACGCTACAACGACGAATGCTAGAGAGTCACTATTTTACCGTGTATATACCCATGCTCAAGACAATACATGTGCACAAAATTTCCAAAAGAAAATGCGCACTGAGACATTCATAATACAGTAAAACCCCTCTAAACCGGATTTCTAGTAGAGAAGAATAAGATTCGTTAGGCAGGTGGCTGCTTAATGCAGGGTGAAAATCATGCTGAAAGCTCCCAGAGAAGCTTTCTGCATGATCGACTTTCACCCTGCATTAACCTGCCACCTGCATTACAGACCGCTATTAATACTAATTTGAACGTCCGGTTTAAAGAGGTTTTACTGTATGATTCCGCAGTCCTTGGTTCATTGGTCAAAGGGAGAAGACTATTAAGGACTACAGTAAAACCTCTCTTAACCGGCCGTTAAATTTAGTATGAATATCGGTCTTGGAGACAGGTGGCAGCTTAATGCAGGGTGAAAGTCATGCAGAAAGCTCCTAGAGGAGCTTTCTGCATGACTTTCACCCTGCATTAAGCAACCACCTGCCTAAAAGTATCTAAATTCTTATCTAGTAGAATTCCGGTTAATAGAGGTTATACTGTATTTATTATAGACATCCTGTATTCACAGTTCAACTGGTACATATTTGCTCGTCGTTTACTAGCTAATACCGCTTCACTGATGCGTATATACAAAGGAAAAATATATTCATGAATATTTGTTATCTGATTTTTTATAATGATTTATAATATAAATATTGGAATGTTGGTCATGACAGAAACTATAAACTCAGAGCTATAGAGTTCCATGAGCAAACAGAGCAGACCCTGATCAAACAATGCCTATAGTAGTGGTTCGATCTAGGCCCACTGTATTTGCAAACTTCTATCAGAAAAAGCGATCAATTCCTTTTACTGATTCAAGAACAGTATCATAAAATACGAACCAGGGTGTAAGTATTAAGGGATAGCATTTCAAACGGTATTCTTATTAACAAAATTCTTTTTTAAAACATTATCCGTTTACTTGACTTTTGTCACGTTGAAAAACTGTCACAAATTCTTTGAACGTATAAAATGACATTGAAATGTGCACAGTAATGATATAATAGAATGCACCATTTACACCAAGTGCGTAACACAATGGTAAATCATCTCAATATGCAATTTGCATGCGCATTTTATGGCAGTGCTTGAGGATTTTATGCGCCTCGTTCCGGAAATAATGATTCTTTATGACTTTTGATAATAATGCTAATTGGGTTAATTCTTTCGCTGCCAAATTCTGTCGTCTGCAAACTTTGTCGTCTGCTACAATTTTCCTTTTTTATTTTTCTTCATTTTTGTTTAAACAAAAACCAGTCACAGTAACAGTTTGGATCCTGATGAGACGCCGAGTTTCTCGGCGTCTCATCTGGATCCAAACTGTTTGCATAGGTAATCACAGATGCGACATTGGCAGCGAAAGAGTTAAGGAAAATGCACATGGAGTTGAGAATTCACAGGAAATAACATGTATTAATTGACTGGTCTTTATACGAGAAGAAATTTGTGAATATAAATATTACTTTTCAAACATGTTATTACTTTTCACCGGACTGTATAATTGTCACCTACAGTATATATTTAACAGATGTATGCAAAAAGTATATTTCGAGATGAAGTGATACAATTTACAATAAAGAATTTTAATGTACTACAAATGTTTGACTTCAAACTGTTTTGTATGTTTCCACATTACATGACAGATATATGTTTACCACATTACAGGGCAGATATAAGTTGTAAAAAGATTGTTGGACATTCCGCCATTTTCTTGGACGGTCAAACTATACATGTACGAGCGTAGTGTGAAAGAAATGCCTCTTTGCATGACATCCTTGTATGGATTGAGAAACGTATTTTGAATCAAAACAACTATTATAATATAGATATATGAGTAATAGCAAGCCTTGGTCTGAAGGTAGCATTTTGTTAACCCAGGTTATAAGTTAAAAACATATTTATGGTAGCTACGGTTTTGTCGCTATCTACATATGTACATCACATCTTTAGCTAAATCAGAGTTGTTAAATAGAGTTAGTAACAAACTTTATACAAATAGATAAACCAATAGTATGTTAGAACACATATTTTACCATTCAAATGATCGAACTAGTGATAGAATTGTTTAAATATTTATGCAGAAATAATGGGAAACATGATGGAAAATCATCTTTATGACACAACGTATGTTACAAGGACGTAGTACAGAAAAACCTCTCCAAACCGAACTTTTAGTAGAGAAGACTTTTGATACTTTCAGGCAGGTGACTGCTTAATGCAGGGTGAAAGTCACGCAGAAAGCTCCTAGAGGAGCTCTCTGCATGATTTTCATCATGCATTAAGCTTCCACCTGTCTTAAAGACAGACATTAATGATAATTTAAACGTCCGGTTTAGAGAGGTTTTACTCTGCAACACATCTTAGTCTATTTATTGTTAGTCTAAAGTGTATTATAAGTTAAGTGTCTGCTTTATGTAGTAACGATTTGGCCTAAAGTATATATTGTATTTTTAACCACTTTGCTATCGATGTCACAAATGTGATTACTTGTGCAAACAGCTTGGATTCAGATAAGACGCCGAGTAACTTGGCGTCTCATCAGCATTCAAACTGGTTTATGTTACTGTGACTGCTTTTTTTTTTAAACAAAATGAAGAAATATAAAACAATGAATATCGTAGCAGACGATACCGTTTGCAGATGTTGCTTGCGGTGCATTCTCAACAATAAAAAAGAACTACATGTTCGATGAGTTTATGGTAAATAAAATGACAGTAAAAGGCGTATCTCTTTTGGCGCCAAATAATTGTCATCCGAAAACAATGCCACCTGCTTGAACCCTTTCCCTCATATAAACGCATTTGCACGCATTTGCAGAGTAAACACAGAACAGACGGTTCCTACAGGAACCGTCTGACCAGGGTCTGCTCTGTTTGCTTATGGAATTGAAAAAATATGTTTCTTTACATTCTAAAACGGCTACAATGGGCCACCTTCCATATTTCATTACATGTATAACTATTTTGTCCATGAATATTCAGTAGGTATTGAAATTTGGAATTAATATAGAACAGGGAAAGGGTTAAGTTTAAGAATAGACAAAACTCCTCTAAGACGTCAAATCATGTCAAACAGTTTGGATCCTGGTGGCACGTCGAGTTTCACGGCCTCTCCTCTGGATCCAAACTGTTGTATAAGGAAGTATTAGGTTCACCCATTGCAGCAATTCCTGTGAGACACTTCCCGGCGAGTTCGACGGTGAAAGAGTAAAACAATCAGTACGCTGTGGTTTTAGGAGATGCTCTATGTGCATATAATTCTCAAATTCACGCTCTTAACCCATTCCCTCATATTGACGACTTTTGACGACTCTGTAAAAGTCACTTTGTGAAACCATTGTGATAAATATAGCATTTGCTCCTATAGGAGCAAATGCTTTATTTATCACAATGGTTTCAAACTAAAAAAAAATCTACTTTTTTCCTTTTCTCTAGTTAATGCTCCTTTTCGGTAGATTTATTCAAAGAGGTTGTATCTAAAATAGCATATGAAGTAATGGGTTTTAAAAATTAAGTTGTTTGAAACAGCTTGGTGCAAGTAAAACAATGAATTTGAGCACCGTGAATGTTATTGACATTCATTTTATTGCACCAAGTTTTGATTATGTTCATAACAAGTGGCAATAATTATGTTTCTGACAAGACAAATGTACAGAGATTGCAATTCCTTGATGTTGAAATATTTTTTATTCAGTTCGCTTTTTTGTGTCTCCTGATATTTCATTTTTAGCACTCTTTGAGTGGATACAATTAAGCATCAGTAATTAGAACGAAACTACACTTCAGCATCCCAGTCTTTAGGCGCCATATTTACATGTAAAATATGGGACCCAGGAAGTTTTGCCGGATGCCATTGAGGTTATGTGTTTTAGAATCAAGGCGTCACCACTGGCCTTCAAAATAACGCTGGCGACTCATTATCCCTTATGCAGCACAGATCACCAGATAAATGTGCGTACGCAGAAACTAAAATCGTCATTTCTCTACTAAACCCTACGTTGTGCCCGCTCTTTAGAATCGCCCCAAAGAGACGATTCTAAAGAGTGGTAACAACATAGTGTTTGGTGGAGAAATAAAGGAGTGATTTGATTTTTGAAAACGTTTTAATTTACGCATCTTGCCTGGACCTCTGCAGCTATAAAGAAATACTATCTGATCAAATTGGGATATAGCGCAAGTCTGCCTATATCCGATTCAATCACGCTTTTGAGAAACTTTTGACCGAGTGTCAAACAGCTGAGATCCTGATTAGGCGCCGAGCTACTCGGCGTCTCATCTGGTTACAAACTGTTTGCAAATACCAGTCAAGTTGCGAAAAACGGAATAAGGGTTAAGGCACCCCATTGCGCGTGACTAACAAACCAACAGAAAAAGCTATATTGTCAAATTCCGCCTTATAACACAATCCATTGATTCAGGACCAGGAGACGGCCTACAGTTAATTGCCTTGTAACATGTCACAACTGATCAATGTTTCACTAATTGATGGATCGTAATTTCAAGCCGTATTCAAGACATGAGTTTGGTTTATTGCCCTTAAATTGCCACAGCATATTATGCCAACGTCTCTCAAGGATTATGCAAGTTTTATTGTACACCTGGAGCCATATTCCGGATTGAGTAGGACTTCGGAATAATTAAATAATTATAACAATGTAGAGTAGTAGTAACGATATTGAGGATAGTGAGTAGTACACGATATTGAGGATAGATAGACCGACGATGCTCACATCAAAACAGGTTCCTATAGATTTGTGTTGAAGTTAAGATGGCGTTTACGTCGTTGTCTGACACCCAATGTACGGGTCTCTTGTCACATCTGAGACAAACGATTGTCATGAAAAGTAAAATGCCGGTGTAAAGTATTCTGAAGTCTGAGAAAGTGGGGAAATATACATGTATGGGAGAAAGTAATATAATTTAAGAGCTCCTTTTAATTTGTTTAAAACTTCTCTTCTTAAGAACATGTGAGCTGCACAACGAAAAACGAAAAAATTGTGGATTTTTTTCAAGCAATGTAGCAGTATAGGTTTAGGGTCTTCAGCGCTTGCAAAGCTTCAGAGATGCAGCGCTTTTATATCGGTATATAGGTAATGCAGGGTCTTGGTGACTCTTAACTCCTTGAATATTCATATGAAATACAGTAAAACCCATCTAAACCGGAATTTTAGTAAAGTAGGATTGAGATTTTTATGCAAGTAGCTGCTAAATACATAATGATAGTCATGCAGAAAGCATCCTTTTGAGATTTCTGCATGACTCCGAACCCTGCATTAAACTACCAACTGTTTTACAGACCACCATTGGTACTAATTTGAATGTCAGGTTTATAGGGGTTTAATTGTAATTACATCATGGATATTAATTAGTTCAATGTATATAATGGCATATGAACACAGGAGTGGTTCATATGCCATTTCATATAATTCCAAATGAAAACAGAGCATCCTCATTAGACGGTTTCCATAGGACCCGTCTGAAGTGCGTCTACTCTCTTTGCAAATGCTTGAAAAGGAGTAGCCTACAGTAAAAACTCGATACTACGAAATTTAGTAATGAAGATTTTTATATCTTTGTGGGCAGGTGGCTGCTTAATGCAGAGTGAAAGTCATGCAGAAAGCTCCTAGATGAGTTTTCTGCATGACTTTCACCCTGCATTAAGCTGCCACCTGTGTTAAAGAACAATAATGGTACCTATGTTCGTAGTATCGAATGTTCGTAGTATCGAGTTTGAAAAGGAGTATTTATAATGTAACGGGTAACTTTGTTAAGTTGTATAAATCTGAATTCTTATTTTATCCATATCCATAATAGAAAGAAAACTGCACCGACCAATGCTAATAGCAAGTATCGGTCTATGTGGCATGAATATTTAGTTATAGCTTGGCTTACACAAACTCTTAATTGTATATATACATGTACATGTATGTTTGTATTATTGTTCGTTACTTGAATGATTTATTTCTATATTCCTTTGTACTGTTCTGTTTGTATGTTATCTCCACTGGGAGGAAATAAAGATACTGAACTGAACTGAATTAAGATAGATTTTTTTTTTAAAAAAAGGCTACATATCAATCTTGTCCTACTTCCACATCAAACTTAGTACTCAACCCTCTCATGATGTTACTTTTGTTATCATATTCCTTTTAAAACCTCTGTAAAAGTCAGCTTTTGACACCATTGTGATAAATAGAGCATTTCTTCTATGGAACAAATGCTCTGTTTATCACATTCGTTTCGAAACTACACAGTTCTAAATGTTTCCTTTTCTCTAGTAAATGCTCATTTTCGGTAGGTTTATTCAAAGAGGTTGGGTCTAAAATTAGCCTATGAGGGAATAGGTTACACCCTACCAACTGCATCAGCTTGCTAGTTACCATTGCAATGCATTAATAATTCATCCTTCTTCCACTATCCGCTACCTGAATGGCATTTACACACACTTTGGAACAAGGTAAGTCGTCACTAGTGAGTAGTGTTTCAGGGTCCAAGCTGTTTGAATAGTTTCTCAAAGGTTTGATCGAATCTTTATATTGGCATGCTCAGAATCAGTATCCATTCCATGGATATGGGAATGATTAAATAATTACTTGGAATGATGATCTGTGGAAGCACTGGCGACTTCTTTTCTCTAATTTCTGACTTCCAACATTCTACTTCTGACTTCCTACTTCTTCCAAATTGTTCTTGTAGGTTCTAGTTTCAATGGTCTAAGGGAGACAACTAATACTAATACTTAACGTGGTCTCATAGGATATGTATTTCTGTATTGAATGGGTGTATAAAATAACCCTTTACTCCATGAATACTCAAGGAAGAAATAACTATATCATCGATATTAGTAAGCTGAAGACATAAGAATGCAGGAAAGATTGGTAATGACAAAAACTGTATTATTTCATTATTTCTATATTATTTCATAAGCAAACAGAACAGACCTACAGCAGGAGCCTGTCTGAGCGGGGTCTACTATGTTTGCAACGGCGTTACAATGCGTTTCTATGGAGTAGAGGTTTAAAGTAAGAAAATGGTGTTAATTCCTTGATATTGTTATCCGAATTCCCCGATTTGTATACAGTTAAACCTTGTTAACTGGAGACGTTAGTATAGAAGAATTTAAATGTGTTTAGGCAGGTGGTTGCTTAATGCAGGGTTAAGGACATTCAGAAAAGGTTCTACAGTTTCTACCAATATCAAAATAGTATGTGTACATATACCAAAAAACTACACAAGTCTAAAAGTTTCCCTTTCTCTAGTAAATGCTCCTTTTGGGTAGATTTATTCAAAGAGGTAAGATCTAAAAATAGCCCATGGATGAATTGGTTAACCCTCTCACCCAGATAAACACCATTTTCACGCATTTGCAAATAAAGTAGATCCAGATCAGATGGTTCCTATAGGATCTATCTATACAGTTTCTACCAATATCAAACTAGCATGTGCACATATACCAATATACGCAATATACTAATAAATATTCATGGTGTAATTATTTCTTATATGCAAAAGAGAAAGGGTTTAAATCAACTACAATTGAAACTAGGAAGTAGGCATGATGTTATAAAAGTCAGCCAACTTTGTGACAACTACAGTAAAACAACTCTAAACCGGAATTCTAGTAGAGAAGAATTTAAATACTGCTTAATGCTGGGTGAAAGTCATGCAGAAAGCTCCTACTTGTTTCCAAGACCGATATCTATACTAAATTGAACGTCCGGTTTAGAGAGGGTTTGCTGTATCAATCAGTCAACAAGCACTTATATGAGAATGATTCGGTTATAAATTATATGAAGGCAATACAATCACTGTAAACTCAGCCATTTAGTGAATAAACCAATGGATAAAAAATATGGATCTATTTAATGTAGAACTTTAGCAATACAATAAATATTGCTAATCCGAAATTTTAGTAAAGAAGGATTGAGAATTGTGATCGCTTAATGCTGAACCCCTTCATACAAACACCATTTTATGCCTTCGCAAACAGAGTAGACCCAGATCAGACGGATCCTACAAGATCTGATCGGTTTGCTTATTAAATTACAATACACCCGACTCTACAGTTTCTTACAAAACAAAATGCATGTGAACATATGCCATTATAAATAAAAACAGCTAACATATAACCATGCTGTCATACTTTCTTGCATGAATATTCAACAGGGAAAGGGTTAAGGAGCTTTTTGCATGACTTTCATCCCGTATTAAATTGCTACCTGTCTTCAAAAGGGATTCTGAAACGTATATTTTGTATGTGTGTTGATTAATTAAGTTATACTGTATGTAAGGTTTCTGTATTGTTTTGGATGCTTGCTGTAGAGAGTTTTACTAAAATATCCAATACAGAGTCTACACTGTTAATCATTTAAAAATTAAATATTGCGGATGATAAATATATCAAACAATGTAGACGCTCAATTTCAACAGTTTAACCCTTTCCCCCATAAATACGCCTTTCTACGCCTTTGCAAACAGAGAAGACCCATATCAGACGGCTCCTATAGGATCCGTCTGACAAGGTCTGCTCTGTGTGTTTATCGAGTAATATAGACCTGAGTCTACGGTTCCTGCCACGGCGAAAACTTTCGGTGTTCACATGCCATTGCAAAAACAATCTGTTCTTAATATTCATAATGTCATCATTTCATACTTAAATATTCACTGAATACAGTAAAAGCCCTCTAAATCAGAATTATAGTAGATAAGCATTTTGATACTTTTAGGCAAGCAGCAGCTTAATGCGGAGTGAAGGTCTTTGACCCTGCATTAAGCTGCCATCTGTCTCTAACACCGATGTGTATACTAAATTGAGTGTCTGGTTTAGAGTGGTTATTCTGTAAAGGGTTTAAACCATTCCCTCATATTGACGACTTTTGACGACTATGTAAAAGTCACTTTGTGAAACCATTGTGATAAATAGAGCATTTGCTCCAATAGGAGCAAATGCTCTATTTATCACAATGGTTTCAAGCTACAAAATTCTAATTTTTTCCTTTTCTCTAGTTAATGTCCCTTTTCGGTAGATTTATTCAAAGCGGTTGTATCTAAAAAATAGCATATGAGGTAATGGGTTAAAGCAGTGACTGTCTGGTTGTACGTGTACAATGCTTACAAAACAAAAGTTCTTTCTCGTAGACAGGCTCAAATGATTTTGATAAGGAATGTGTATGCAATTGTTATTGCAGTGCATGAGGAGTTTATATGTCCCATTCCAGAAATAATTTTTGTTTTATGACTTTTTATAATACTGCACTAATCGGGTTACGGAAATACGCATTGAGTAGAGAACTGACGGGAATTAACATCTATGAATTGGTTTGGCTATATACGTAAATATATTTCAATCAAAGCGCTGCAGGCCTGAGCATCAGAAGGGTTGATCATGTGTTCAAGACGTTTTTGGGTTTGATTCGTAGGTGTGGGTGTAAACCTTGGGATTTCTCATTGGCCAACACATTCGGTACAACTACAGTCAAATTTAGATCTTGTGGCACACCCATTGTTCTCAGTGTTACAAACACTACAGGTATAAACAATGTAGGTGCAAGGGCACAATCAAAGATATTTAGACCAGTCTCCAAAGGTATAGTGGATGGGTAGCCGAGGGGCAATATCAACCGCTGTATTGACGTAAAGTGAATCTCACTGTAGGCAAAAACTTATGTCTTGCTTTTTTTTTTATAGTTTTATATTTGGAATGTGTTTTGTGTGTTATCATATTTTTTATGGGTTTTCTTTTTTTCTTTTTTTCTTTTTTTGGGGGGTGGGGGGGGGGGGGGGGTGTGTGGGGGCGAATACTATTATGTTTTTATTATTGTTTTTCAGTTCTTTTTAAATAATGCTGGGTTTGTGCCTTGTGGTGATCCTTGAGATAACACATTTGACTTGCATCTATGGCCAAGTACACCGCACAGAAAGTCGTTCTGAATACACAGGCAAAGGAAATAAAGATACAAAAAGAAATAAAAAGCATTTGCCTACAGTGAGATTCGAACCAACAACCAACAAAATATTCAATATTCTGTGTCATTATAGCGGCTGATATTGCCCCTCGGCTACCCGGTCACTGTGTCTGCTGAGACTTTTTGAACATCCTTGTGTCCAAGAACCTACAGTGCTTATCCCTGTAGTATTTGTAAACACTGAGAACAGTAGGTGTGCCATAAGATCTAAATTTACCTGTAACCGGTGTAGTTCTCATTAGCCGAATCAATATTTATATACGTTATAAGGACTTGTTTCAAAATTGATTAACATAAACATGTTTTAACTAAACATGTATATAGAACTAGAATTGATTTTATACAAAACTGATGTCTTCCCCACCCCAACCACGCGGACAAGATTTTCCATGTAAACAATACAAAGTTCCATAACTTTGCAGAAAATCATTGAACCGAAAGAGGAATAAGATATGCACAACTAGGCATGGTGCTGATCAATCCTATGAATTTTCAGGAAAATCCTACCAAAGGTTTTGGAGAAACCGCAGAGACAAAATGTTCCATGTAAAACTTTCAAAGTCCCATAACTCTCCAGCAAAGCATCGAACCCGGACAGAAAAAAGATATGCACAACTAGATATGATGCTAACCGAGTTTATGACGTTTCATGAAAATCTGACCAAATGTTTTCCAGGAACAGCGCGGACAAAAATGGCAATGTAAAAATTTCAAAGTCCCATAACTCTGCAGAAAATCATCAAACTGGAACAGGAATAAGATATGCACAACTAGGCATGGTGCTATTCAATCCTATGAAGTTTCGATGAGAATCTGACCAAAGATTTTGGAGAAACCGCGTGGACAAAGTAAAATCAGACAGACGGACGGACAGACGGACGTTCTAACATATGGACACTTGTTTGATATTTCCTTTGTTTAAATAACCAAGTCTCTCCTACTGACGCCTTTTTTTCCTCTGTAAAACTCCTTTATTAGAACCATTGTGATAAATAGGAGCAAATGCTCTATTTATCACAGCAGTTTCAAAACTACATAATTCTAAAATTATGCTTTTCTATAGTTACTGCTCCTTTTCGATAGATTAATTCAAAGAGGTTGTCTCTAAAAATAGTCTAGGAGGGAATGAGTTAAGAGTACCCAACAAGGGCACAAAATTACTCAACAATACAGATGCAATGAATAGAATTTACCGTTATCTATTGTTCTCCATACATTTCCGTTCAATTCCGCATAAGTGCACAACCATGCATCAAGTAATCCGTACATTCCGTACACTTCGGCACTATAATTGTGCACAATGCTGTAGGTATGAAATAATTCATTTATAAATATGCCAAACTTCCATTCATTTTTTTTCATTCTTAAAACCGCATTATTACCAAGTTTTATTGGTATGTGTTAACAAACTTTAAATATTGAAGCCCAAACAAATTGGAATTTCACCGATCTATTTGCTTTAGCGTATTGGCATATTGTGCAAGCGGTAAATCGCACTTTTCTTCGGTACGTGGATAGGGGTTGAAATTTTGGCATGACTACTATGGCCTTCGGCTTGGCAAGCCAACCCAGGCCAAAAACGCCTCCCTGGTAAGTTACCGAGTTCAACACATTTTACATTTGTGTATAAATGCTGACTACGCCTTATAAACGTTTGAAGGCGTATAAACATACCTGGGTAGATTAATTAGTATTTCAAATCAGTTACCATAATTATATCCAGTAACCTCGCACAATACAAACCTCTTTTTTCTTCTGCGAGTTTTACCGTGCTTCGGTCTTTAGCCAAAAGGACTTTCTCCGTTACTACAGGTGACCAGGGTCCATGCTTATTAAAGCTTTTAGTTGAGTCTGAGTTTCGTTCTCAAGCTTTTGATTGGTCAGATTTGAGTTCTCAAGCTTTTGATTGGTCAGATTTGAGCCAGAGGCTCAAATCTGACCAATCAAAAGCTTGAGAACGTACTCAGACTCAACTAAATGTTTCAGATATCTTACAAATAATCTAATATTTCATCTTCGGTATACCCGCGCGATCAAACACTAGCATAAATTTTACTCCATGAAAATACCTTTGCAAAAGCTACCTCATTTGGGGCTGCACAGTTTTCCTAAGTTTGACTGTCCTTACAAGGTTATTAGGACCTATCTAACAGCCATATCTCCTATGTATATCAGGTGATAGATATTCGTTACTTATTTTGAAATTATACTTTCAGGGAAGAACTGGTATGTATCACCCATCGAAGCATATTTAATTATAAATGTTCGTGAAAGTTCATTTATATATTTCCTTGTTTCAACAGAGCATCATATGCCAAAGAATGAACTGTATAAACCGGTTTGGAATGTGATATACATGTATGGCCTTTTAGGCTGGGTCCTAGTACTAGTCAAGGTTAACGAACCAGCCCTCCATGACTTTTTTTCATGGGTACCAAATTTGTTCGAAACTACCTGGGTTAAGAAAATACGTCATAACGTTGCTTTTAGAGACAATAGAAGGACAAAACAAGAACCAAAGTAAAGCAGAGACATATAGCTTGAACATATTATTAATTTTATTAATATTCATAAATGTATTTTTATATTAATGAGGAAGTAAACAAATTTGTTGGTTTTAGAAAAAAGGAGTTTGTTGAGAGGCCTATTAAGGCACAAGAGTTATTGAATTCAGGTTTAAATTGTTTGTTGGGGTCCTCAGAACACATTTTGAGCATGCCCCCAAACATAATTTTGTCCCAGCTATGTTTTATTTAACGGTATAAATGGTGACCCTATGTAATTTCGAAACTACATTGGTTAAGACAATGTATCATAACATTGCTTTTAGAGGCAATAGAAGGACAAAACAAGAACCAAAGTAAAGCAATGACATATAGCTTGAATATGATATGTTATTTCAACCGATCAGGACTAGGCGTCTTCTGAGCTTCAGAGGACACTCATTTGTCTGTGTTGAAGGCGATGGAGCTGCTGACCAAAGAGAAGAATACTTTTTTTCTGTCGGGCGGCGAGTTCCATGTCTCCCCTGTCCAGAGGATCGAAACTGCACAGGAAGCTGAAGCGGAGCATCTGCAGCAGGCCAGACACACTTTATGATTGTCCCAATCTGTCACGAAACGCCCGCAAGAGGCGTTGGTCTGGCATGATGTGATAAATAATCAAGCAAATACATAAGGCATCGCGAGTAATTTCAAAATCACGCAAGGCTAATGTGTGTAAACATCAACTGATAATTGCTATATATTTGCTATTGTATTGCAAAATTCATGAGTATAAAGTTGATATTCTTCATCAAAAACATGCATGAGGTTCAAATCCTCCGCTGCATTTTCTTACAAGAAATATGTTGTTTACATACATGTATATTGCAACATACATGTAGTAGAATTACTTACTTTTCAACAACTGTTTACATTATCATTAATATTCATGATTTTGAAAATAATATTCATTATCTACGTATTTATATACATTAATATCAATATCTCTGTTTCAGTCAGTATCAAGTTCCGTACTGTTTTACTAAAATAATCTCAGATAAGAAGAACAGCTCATTTAAGTGTGTTTGTTTTTACATCTCATTAATATTCATAAATATCGCATTTATATTCATGAACAAATCAAACATGTACACAAAGTAATGATCCTCTGCTCTCGTCTTTTTCTCGTCTTTCTCGTTTTTTTTGGTACACTATCAAGATGGATTATTTTCTTTGTATGATCACATGAAAACATTTAAACCTGAATTCAATAACTCTTGTGCGTTAATAGGCCTCTCAAACTTAACAACAAACGTTTTCTTAAAAAAACAACATTTTTTTACTTCCTCATTAATATTTATAAGACTACATTTATGAATATTAATAAAATTACATATCTTATTCAAGCTATATGTCTGTGCTTTACTTTGGTTCTTGTTATGTCCTTCTATAGCCTCTAAAAGCAAAGTTATGACGCATTTTCATAACCAAGGTAGTTTCGAAAATTACCCCGGGTTACCAGGGAAACCGTTACATAAAACATAGCTGAGACAAAATTATGTATTTATTTATTTACTTATTTTTTATTTTTTTTATTTTTTTGGGGGGGGGTGGGGGGGTGCTCAAAATGTGTTCTGAGGACCCCAACGAACAATTTGGTATCCATGAAAGAAAGTACAATTTGGTACCCATGAAAGAAAGTATAGGGGTACTACGGTAACCATGACTAGGACAGTACGCCCGTCACACGGAGTAAGGACCAACTGTATGTGTCTATCTTGAAAAGTATATAATTAAGGTAAAAACAACCACAGACCTCCTGGAGGAGACCTCTCATCAGGGTTTGCATTGCATCTCGCAAATTCACCCTTTCATACTGAATGGATTCTACCAATAAACAATGATGGACTATTCCAATCTGTTACGTCATCTTTGAAAGGATTAATGAAGGATCCCTTTGTAGAAGTGTTGCTGCAATATTTTCAAATAAATTGACTGGGTTGATAATATTACTTGTAACAAATATAAAATATATCCCCTCGATCCGTTAACATTTTCACTCATGAATATTCATAGGAGACTTAATGAATGTATGAATAATAATTAACTAAGTTCCTTACTGGCATCAACGACAGAAGTTTTAGCGATGTGATTTAGAATCCAGAATACAGAATTAGATCTATATTATTACACATTAGCTCCTAGTGACGCTTCCTAGGAGAAAATGCTCAATTAATCACAATGGTTTCAATACTACACAATTCTAAAATTCTAAAATTCTCCTTTTCTATAGTTAACACTCCTTTTCGGTAGATTTATTCAAAGATGATTTAGTGTCGCAGTGCCGTAAATTACAACTCACTCACTATTCAACGAAGTTGAATCTAAAATAATCTAGGAGGGAATTAGTTAAGCGAACAGAGATTAATTGATCAGACTGCTCCTATAGGAGCAATGATCTGGGTCTCATCTGTTCGCAAAGGTGTCAAAAGTAGGCTATAGGAGGCAAAGGGTTAACTGCAGCAATCAACGAACGTATCTAAATTTTACCGTCGAAATCTCTCACCTCATGTCACATCGGTTTGAAGTTGTACACAACGCAATAGGAAAGTGTGAACAACGAACAAGTTATTATAAAACTATTTACTCCATATATATATTTCTTTTCGAACCCTTAAATGATACATGTAGTATAACCCCAGATCAGATGACTCCTGTAAGGAGCCCACTGATCAGGAACCTGTCCTGTTTACTTATAAAACAATATAGGTCAGATTCTACAGTTTCTACCAAGGCCAGAACCAAAACTTCCTATGTTCATAATAGTTATTCACGATGTCATTATTTCTTACATGAATATTCATGACGTAAAGGATTAATTCACCATTCCAAAATTTGGCGGCCTAGAGTGAAAACACACGTACTACAACGTTCTATGGTTTAACGCCATGAATATCCATGTCCGACATACTGACTATATGTATATAAATTAGCTTTAGAATCTTATAAAGGTATGTAAATACAAGAAGTCTTATCAGTGGCAGAAACTGTAGAATCAAATCTTTATCATGTATTAAGCAAACAAAGCGAACTCTGGTTAGACAACTTATACAGGTGCCATGTGATCTGGGTCTACCTTGTTTGCAAATGCATTAAATGCGATCTATAGAGTAAAGAGTTAACTAAAAAGATTGAAAAGCGAATAAATTGTTTTATTTAGTGTAATGTTTCATTATATTTATTATAATTTGAAGTCACTTAGCTTAACTGAACTTATACTAACGTTTAAAAACAAACTGGTATGACATCATGTGTTTCCAGACTTGACCTTAATGACACTATGGCAAGCCCTAGCGCTCATTACATTCCTGTATATTCTGCTTACAGCATAATTATTGCGTCCAAATCGTCTGTGTATTCTGTTTATGACATGATTAGTACGTCTATATTGTTGTAGAAGCAAAATTAACTGTCCACTAAAAAAAGGTATACGTCATTTTATGAAACAATATATTCGATAATGTATGTGTCCCGCATAGTAACAATGTTCCATATGACAAATTGTAACGATCAACGCTGGTACCTGATTTTGATTAATGACGGGTCGCCAATTAATCTATCCAACATTGCCATCTTGATATTTTGATTTAGTATACATAGTGTCTGTGTGGAACAGCTTATGACAGCAGTGTCTGCTGGAACTGATTAACCTTGTTGTACCTACTGTCCCTTTATAAGATTGTAAGTAAAATGTGTCTACCGAAACCAGAAGGCTCATGAATGCTCTGATTAGGTTCCGCACTTATTTGCCTCACATTTTTTCTTCAAAGGTCACATTGGAATTCATTTAACGTAACTATCCCATAAAATAAACATTCTTACAAAATACATATTCGGGTGCGTTCTCTACCGAAACAGAATATAATGGCTTAACCCTTTACTCCATGAATACGCCTTTCTTCGCCTTTGCAAACAGAGTAGACCCAGGACCTATTAAGGAGCCGTCCGATCAGGGTCTGCTCTGTTTGCTTGTGAAATAATATACATCTGATTCTACATTCTCTGCATTGGCAACAATCCCATGTGTTTATATGCCATTTTAAAAACTATTCTAATCAATATTCATGATTTCGTCATTTCTTTCATGAATATTCATGAAGTAAATGGTCAAAACAATAGTTTCGTGTCGATCAAAACAGACTGAAAAGAAAACCCCCACTAAATGATTTGACTACTCGAATGCTGAGTTTTTAACCCTTTCTCTGTTTATTTCAAATTTCAATACATACTGAATATTCATGAACACAATAGTTATAATGAAATATGGGAGATGGAACATTGTAGCCATTTTAGAAAGTAATACCCCCATTCCACTGGGCGGCGTTTCCACTGCGCTCATGGCGATCATGGCGATCATGGCGCTTCTCAAAAATCTTCCAAATCGCCGCAGAAGCGCCGTCATGTGCCTAATTTTGGGACTTGGGAGTTTCTAGTACGCTTATAGTACGCTTCAATAACGATCTCGCTGCGCTGTTTACGATCCTGTCGCGATGTTTCTGCGCTTCTACGGCGCTTGAGGTCTCTCCAAGACGCTTCTACTACGCTTCCACTACGACACGGGATTTCAGGCTACGCTTCTTCTACGCTTAATACGTTGCTGTTACGACCTTGCTTCGACCTAGGCGCAGGAGCTGCGCTTCTGTTGCGCTTTTGGAACGTTTCTATATAAAACGGGTGATTAAACTGATTTCGAAGTAGTTGACCATCATCCTTCGAAGAAAATTGATCAACTTGTTTTGAAGACCCAGATCAAGAAAAACACAGTGTTGGGCCTGATCTAGGTCTTCTTTTTGCTAAGTCTTTCATGGGGTGACTCAAGCATTAATGTTCAATATCCATGTAAGAAAGAACGATCTTATGAATATTTATTGGCTGCATTTTTAAAATTTAACCTTTTTAAGAAATGTTTTTGCTTTGATAAAAACTGTAGAATCATATCGATATCGTGTTATAAGCAAATAGAGCAGACCCTGATCAGACGGCTCCAATAGGAGCTTCTGATCTGGGTCTAATCTGTTTGCAAATGTGTGAAAAAGCATTGGTACGCGGACAAATATCTCGGCGCTTTTGTTGCGATGCGACTGCGATTGCGCTACGTTACTCACGCTGCGACTACGATACTGATGCGTTCATGAATTTCTTACTACGCTTCTGTGGCGATTCGAGTCCACGGCGATGCCACTACGATTGTTTTGAGCAAGGTCAAAACAATCGCCGTGAAGTGGCGATCAAGGAGCTTCTGTTACGCTTCTACTACGACCAGGGCGCTTCTACTGCACTGTTGCCGCTCTTGCTACGATTCGCGGCGTTTTTACCAAAATTTCGAAGCGTAGCGGAATCGCCGCTCAGTGGAATGGGGGTATAAAGAAACAAATATTTCAAATTCCATTAGCAAACAGAGCAGATCCTGATCAGACGGCTCCTATAGGATCTACTCTGTTTGCAAGTCCATGAAAAACGTGTATCTGAAGGACAGGGTTAAAGTGGAATGATCCATCATTTTTAAAACTTGAATGTCAAACTACCCTGGTTAGAGGGCTAATAATGTCAAACTACACTGGTTAGGGCTAATAATGTCAAACTACACTGGTTAGAGGGCTAATAATGTCAAACTACACTGGTTAGAGGGCTAATCTGGGTCTACACTGTTTACAGAAGTCAGAATACTCGATTCCCGATTTTAAAGGGATAAACAATAGAGTGTTAACATTGAATTATTTTTGTGTATATTTACAGTTTGGTCAGTGTGTTGATCAATTATCCATACGTTGCATACATGTAATTATGATATATGAAACTATTAACATCATAACTGTAGTAATTGGTACAGTTAAGCCTGTCCTAAGCGCTTATTCATTTATAGAACATAAGAGTCTTAATAACAGGCGGTTGCTTTGCATTACGCTTGACATGCATTAGGCTACCACCAGCCTCACATACCCATAATTAGGCATCTTTTTAATGACCACTTACATTGTGTAAGACAGGTTCTGCTGTATGTCCATACATTGGAAATGGAACGGGTGTTTTGTTAGCCCCTCACTTGTAAAGCACATAGATTTGCTCCTACCCCTCCGTACGTCCATTCTTCCTGTATGTCTGTACATCTGTAACTACGTAAACCAAAACTATTGTGGCATGTACCTCTAGTTTACAAATAAACATTAACCTTTCCTCCATAAATACGCCTTTCTACGCCTCTGTAAAAGTCACTTTTTTGAAACCTATAGGAGCAAATGCTCTATTTATCACAATGGTTTAAAAACTACAAGATTCTAAAAACAATCCTTTTCTCTATTTAATGCTTCTTTTTGGGTAGATTTATTCAAAGAGCTTGGATCTCAAAATAGCCTATGGAGGAAAGGGTTAAAAAGTAATTAAACTTCTTGCAAAATGTTTATTTGGATATGAAGTTGTTCACATGGGTTTTAATTTCGTATGGGACCAGTAGCATCTCGTATGGGACCAGTAGCTTCGAAAGTTGTTGGCATTGATACTGTGGCATAAGGTATTGACATGTGGCAGTGAGACATTATGTGTCCCGTGGACGACAAATGTGGCAGTGAGACATTCTGTGTCCTATGGACGCAAATCTATTTGTAACATTAGTTCTAAGTACTTTGTTGTTTTTCCACCATAAAAAGCAGCGTCTACTTTATTTCATATGATTAATAATCCATCCCTGTGTCTGTGTTATGTAATAGGAACTGGTTTGACATATTTACGTATTAATAGGTCTTTGTACGGACGTCCTGAGATGTGGACAGGAAAGATTTTAGGTCAAGTAAACCTTTACAGTGCGGAACACGAGTCACTAATGTCCTTTACAAACAGTGTAGACCCAGATGAGAGGGTTCCTAGAGAAGCCCTCTCATCAGGGTCTGCACTGTTTGTCATGCTACACTTTTCTGTAGAAGAATCCCGAAATATTCACCATAAACCTGACCTGTTTGAATGTTGGAATGGTCCATTTGAAAAGTCAGCGTTGTAAGGGTAAACATTGTCTCGTCTGGAATGTAAGTCATTTGTTTGTGGTAGACTGGACGAAACTGTATTATTTTTAAATAAATCCAAATTAACCCCTATTCCGCTCTCCGCGGCCTGACTCCCACTTGTAGATTGTTTGGATCCAGATGGGACCTCGAGTAACTCGGCGTCTGATCAGGATCCAATCTGTTTGACACACGGTTAATAATTTCACATAAAAAGCTTCATCGAACCGGAAGTAGAAACACTTGCATCAGGCCTCCGAGGTTATATAACATTTTGCTTGAGTCTGAGATCATTCTCAAGCATCTGATTGGTCAGATTCTAAGCAAGCTCAGAATCTGACCAATGAGATACTTGAGAATGGTCCAGATTTGGACAGACACTATTGTTTCTTTCACAGTGGTGTAAGGGTTAAGTTCTATTCTGCCTATTATTTTGTACAAACATTAATTTATTTGTGATTAGAATGAATGTCCTTGATGTATAATCCATCGCAGCTGACTTCATCGCAGCTGACCCAACCTGAAATGTTTGAAAACATTTTGTCGCGAATGAAATAATCCATGCAACGAAAAGTGAATCATAAAGTAAACGATAGCATGTGCTTAAATATCTCAATGTTATACTAAACTGCTCGAAAAATATTTAACCTTTTGCCTCATATAAACGCTTTTTCGCGCATTTGCAAACAGAGTGGACCCAGATCAGAGGCTCCTGTAGAGTCTACTCTGTTTGCTATAGATGGTACATGATATATATCTGAGTCTGCATGATTTGTCAAAGCGAAACGTTCCCTTGAAACTATTATATTATAAACTCCAGCTAATGTATATTCATGATGTCATTATTTCTAACATGAATATTGAACAGCTAGGTGATTAACTAGAACTTGTTTTCTTCCAACAAAAACATTCTGCCAAGAAAAATCGAAAACTAATTATCATCTTGGGGATATGCACAACTACTCATTATGTGATCCCAGCTGTGGATTATTTCCCAGACCTGACCAGCCATTTATTAGAATGCAATTTTTAATACCAAATGGGACATAAATCTGTGAAAAATAGTCGAACCAGATCCTCCCGGGGATATACACAAGCTCATACAAGAGCAGTCTGATATGGATCTACTCTGTTTGCACAGGCATAAAAAGTCATATTTATAGAGTAAACACGAATTATTCCAATGTTTGTCTTGAGAGTATATACAGTAAGCGTTATTCCAATGTTTGTCTGGTGAGTATATACAGTAAGCGTTATTCCAATGTTTGTCTGGTGAGTATATACAGTAAGCGTTATTCCAATGTTTGTCTGGTGAGTATATACAGTAAGCGTTGTTCCAATGTTTGTCTGGTGAGTATATACAGTAAGCGTTATTCCAATGTTTGTCTGGTGAGTATATACAGTAAGAGTTATTCCAATGTTTGTCTGGTGAGTATATACAGTAAGAGTTATTCCAATGTTTGTCTGGTGAGTATATACAGTAAGCGTTGTTCCAATGTTTGTCTTGAGAGTATATACAGTAAGCGTTATTCCAATGTTTGTCTGGTGAGTATATACAGTAAGCGTTGTTCCAATGTTTGTCTGGTGAGTATATACAGTAAGAGTTATTCCAATGTTTGTCTGGTGAGTATATACAGTAAGAGGTATTCCAATGTTTGTCTGGTGAGTATATACAGTAAGCGTTGTTCCAATGTTTGTCTGGTGAGTATATACAGTAAGAGTTATTCCAATGTTTGTCTGGTGAGTATATACAGTAAGAGGTATTCCAATGTTTGTATGGAGAGTATATACAGTAAGCGTTGTTCCAATGTTTGTCTTGAGAGTATATACAGTAAGCGTTGTTCCAATGTTTGTCTGGTGAGTATATACAGTAAGCGTTCCAATGTTTGTCTGGTGAGTATATACAGTAAGAGTTATTCCAATGTTTGTCTGGTGAGTATATACAGTAAGCGTTCCAATGTTTGTCTGGTGAGTATATACAGTAAGCGTTATTCCAATGTTTGTCTGGTGAGTATATACAGTAAGCGTTGTTCCAATGTTTGTCTTGAGAGTATATACAGTAAGCGTTGTTCCAATGTTTGTCTGGTGAGTATATACAGTAAGCGTTATTCCAATGTTTGTCTGGTGAGTATATACAGTAAGCGTTATTCCAATGTTTGTCTGGTGAGTATATACAGTAAGCGTTATTCCAATGTTTGTCTGGTGAGTATATACAGTAAGCGTTATTCCAATGTTTGTCTGGTGAGTATATACAGTAAGCGTTATTCCAATGTTTGTCTGGTGAGTATATACAGTAAGCGTTATTCCAATGTTTGTCTGGCAAGTATATACAGTAAGAGTTATTCCAATATTTGTCTGGTGAGTATATACAGTAAGCGTTGTTCCAATGTTTGTCTGGTGAGTATATACAGTAAGAGTTATTCCAATGTTTGTCTGGTGAGTATATAGAGTTAGAGTTATTCCAATGTTTGTCTGGTGAGTATATACAGTAAGAGTTATTCCAATGTTTGTCTGGTGAGTATATACAGTAAGCGTTATTCCAATGTTTGTCTGGTGAGTATATACAGTAAGAGTTATTCCAATGTTTGTCTGGTGAGTATATACAGTAAGCGTTATTCCAATGTTTGTCTGGCGAGTATATAGAGTAAGAGTTATTCCAATGTTTGTCTGGTGAGTATATACAGTAAGCGTTGTTCCAATGTTTGTCTTGAGAGTATATACAGTAAGCGTTGTTCCAATGTTTGTCTGGTGAGTATATACAGTAAGCGTTATTCCAATGTTTGTCTGGCGAGTATATAGAGTAAGAGTTATTCCAATGTTTGTCTGGTGAGTATATACAGTAAGCGTTATTCCAATGTTTGTCTGGTGAGTATATACAGTAAGAGGTATTCCAATGTTTGTCTGGTGAGTATATACAGTAAGCGTTGTTCCAATGTTTGTCTTGAGAGTATATACAGTAAGCGTTGTTCCAATGTTTGTCTGGTGAGTATATACAGTAAGCGTTATTCCAATGTTTGTCTGGTGAGTATATACAGTAACCGTTATTCCAATGTTTGTCTGGTGAGTATATACAGTAAGCGTAATCCATTGTTTGTCTGGCGAGTATATACAGTAAGCGTTGTTCCAATGTTTGTCTGGTGAGTATATACAGTAAGAGTTATTCCAATGTTTGTCTGGTGAGTATATACAGTAAGAGTTATTCCAATGTTTGTCTGGTGAGTATATACAGTAAGCGTTGTTCCAATGTTTGTCTTGAGAGTATATACAGTAAGCGTTATTCCAATGTTTGTCTGGTGAGTATATACAGTAAGAGGTATTCCAATGTTTGTATGGAGAGTATATACAGTAAGAGTTATTCCAATGTTTGTATGGAGAGTATATACAGTAAGAGGTATTCCAATGTTTGTCTGGTGAGTATATACAGTAAGCGTTGTTCCAATGTTTGTCTTGAGAGTATATACAGTAAGCGTTATTCCAATGTTTGTCTGGTGAGTATATACAGTAAGCGTAATCCATTGTTTGTCTGGAGAGTATATACAGTAAGCGTAATCCAACGTTTGTCTGGTGAGTATATACAGTAAGCGTTGTTCCAATGTTTGTCTTGAGAGTATATACAGTAAGCGTTATTCCAATGTTTGTCTGGTGAGTATATACAGTAAGAGGTATTCCAATGTTTGTATGGAGAGTATATACAGTAAGAGTTATTCCAATGTTTGTATGGAGAGTATATACAGTAAGAGGTATTCCAATGTTTGTCTGGTGAGTATATACAGTAAGCGTTGTTCCAATGTTTGTCTTGAGAGTATATACAGTAAGCGTTATTCCAATGTTTGTCTGGTGAGTATATACAGTAAGCGTAATCCATTGTTTGTCTGGAGAGTATATACAGTAAGCGTAATCCAACGTTTGTCTGGTGAGTATATACAGTAAGCGTAATCCAATGTTTGTCTGGTGAGTATATACAGTAAGCGTTCCAATGTTTGTCTGGTGAGTATATACAGTAAGCGTTGTTCCAATGTTTGTCTTGAGAGTATATACAGTAAGCGTTATTCCAATGTTTGTCTGGTGAGTATATACAGTAAGCGTTCCAATGTTTGTCTGGTGAGTATATACAGTAAGCGTTGTTCCAATGTTTGTCTTGAGAGTATATACAGTAAGCGTTATTCCAATATTTGTCTGGTGAGTATATACAGTAAGCGTTATTCCAATATTTGTCTGGTGAGTATATACAGTAAGCGTTATTCCAATGTTTGTCTGGTGAGTATATACAGTAAGCGTTGTTCCAATGTTTGTCTGGTGAGTATATTCAGTAAGCGTTATTCCAATGTTTGTCTGGTGAGTATATACAGTAAGAGTTATTCCAATGTTTGTCTGGTGAGTATATACAGTAAGAGTTATTCCAATGTTTGTCTGGTGAGTATATACAGTAAGCGTTGTTCCAATGTTTGTCTTGAGAGTATATACAGTAAGCGTTATTCCAATGTTTGTCTGGTGAGTATATACAGTAAGCGTTGTTCCAATGTTTGTCTGGTGAGTATATACAGTAAGAGTTATTCCAATGTTTGTATGGAGAGTATATACAGTAAGAGGTATTCCAATGTTTGTATGGAGAGTATATACAGTAAGAGTTATTCCAATGTTTGTATGGAGAGTATATACAGTAAGAGGTATTCCAATGTTTGTCTGGTGAGTATATACAGTAAGCGTTGTTCCAATGTTTGTCTTGAGAGTATATACAGTAAGCGTTATTCCAATGTTTGTCTGGAGAGTATATACAGTAAGCGTAATCCAACGTTTGTCTGGTGAGTATATACAGTAAGCGTAATCCAATGTTTGTCTGGTGAGTATATACAGTAAGCGTTCCAATGTGTGTCTGGTGAGTATATACAGTAAGCGTTGTTCCAATGTTTGTCTTGAGAGTATATACAGTAAGCGTTATTCCAATGTTTGTCTGGTGAGTATATACAGTAAGCGTTCCAATGTTTGTCTGGTGAGTATATACAGTAAGCGTTGTTCCAATGTTTGTCTTGAGAGTATATACAGTAAGCGTTATTCCAATATTTGTCTGGTGAGTATATACAGTAAGCGTTATTCCAATATTTGTCTGGTGAGTATATACAGTAAGCGTTATTCCAATGTTTGTCTGGTGAGTATATACAGTAAGCGTTGTTCCAATGTTTGTCTGGTGAGTATATACAGTAAGCGTTATTCCAATGTTTGTCTGGTGAGTATATACAGTAAGAGTTATTCCAATGTTTGTCTGGTGAGTATATACAGTAAGAGTTATTCCAATGTTTGTCTGGTGAGTATATACAGTAAGCGTTGTTCCAATGTTTGTCTTGAGAGTATATACAGTAAGCGTTATTCCAATGTTTGTCTGGTGAGTATATACAGTAAGCGTTGTTCCAATGTTTGTCTGGTGAGTATATACAGTAAGAGTTATTCCAATGTTTGTCTGGTGAGTATATACAGTAAGCGTTATTCCAATGTTTGTCTGGTGAGTATATACAGTAAGCGTTGTTCCAATGTTTGTCTGGTGAGTATATACAGTAAGAGTTATTCCAATGTTTGTCTGGCGAGTATATACAGTAAGAGTTATTCCAATGTTTGTCTGGTGAGTATATACAGTAAGCGTTATTCCAATGTTTGTCTGGTGAGTATATACAGTAAGCGTTATTCCAATGTTTGTCTGGAGAGTATATACAGTAAGCGTAATCCAATGTTTGTCTGGTGAGTATATACAGTAAGCGTTATTCCAATGTTTGTCTGGTGAGTATATACAGTAAGCGTAATCCAATGTTTGTCTGGTGAGTATATACAGTAAGCGTTATTCCAATGTTTGTCTGGTGAGTATATACAGTAAGCGTTATTCCAATGTTTGTCTGGTGAGTATATACAGTAAGCGTTGTTCCAATGTTTGTCTGGTGAGTATATACAGTAAGAGGTATTCCAATGTTTGTCTGGTGAGTATATACAGTAAGAGTTATTCCAATGTTTGTCTGGTGAGTATATACAGTAAGCGTTATTCCAATGTTTGTCTGGTGAGTATATACAGTAAGAGGTATTCCAATGTTTGTCTGGTGAGTATATACAGTAAGAGGTATTCCAATATTTGTCTGGTGAGTATATACAGTAAGCGTTGTTCCAATGTTTGTCTGGTGAGTATATACAGTAAGCGTTGTTCCAATGTTTGTCTGGTGAGTATATACAGTAAGCGTTGTTCCAATGTTTGTCTGGTGAGTATATACAGTAAGCGTTGTTCCAATGTTTGTCTGGTGAGTATATACAGTAAGAGGTATTCCAATGTTTGTATGGAGAGTAAATACAGTAAACCCTCTGTAAACTGACGTTAAAGTCAGTATAAATATCGATATTGGAGACAGGTGGCAGCTCCAAGAGGAGCTTTCTGCATGACTTTCACTCTGCATTAAGCAGCCACCTGTATAAAGGTATCTAAATTCTTCTCTACTAGAGTTCAAGTTTAGAAGGGTTTAACTGTATTTGTATGAGCAAATCTTTCGAGACAAATTTTGAATAAACAGAAAGTTATAAAACTTCTGGTCATTTTGATATAACACTTTATCTGATAGAGATACCTTTGCAAACCGAGTACATGTAGATCCTGATCAGATGACTCTTGTTGGGGCCATATGATCAAGCTCTGCTAGGTTAACTGGTGTGTTGTTATGGATATGACTCTACAGTTTCTGTCATGGCCGAAATATGTTGTGTCCATATGCTTTTATAAAAATAATATTATTGATATCATTATTTCCTATATGAATATTCATTAGGTAAAGGGTTAAACTCTTAATCCATTTGCTCCCATATTATAAAGTAAACTCACCCAAATTGACTATTGGGACATGTTCATTTTGCTTGGTAAGGGTTTCTAAAAACCCGTGCTGATGGAAACATATGAAATTGACTGGTTTCGCAAACACTGCAGACCTGATCAGAACGTTTTCCTTCAGGAGTCCACTAATCTGGGTCTACACTGTTTGCTTACGTCCCATTTGTGGGATCTTGGCAGTAATTGGGGTTATGTGATTTCCGATGAGTAAATGAAACGTTTAAATAAGCACACCAAAATGTTTACAAGTTAAGGTCATCTATGATAATCGTTAATATCTGAGTACAGTAAAACACCTCTAAGCCGGATTTCTAGTAAAGACGAATTTTAGATAATTTTAGGCAGATGGCTGCTTAATGCAGAGTGAAAGTCACGCAGAAAGCTCCTAGATGGGCGTTCTGCATGACTTCCATCCTACATTAAGCTGCCACCTGTCTCCAAGACCAATATTTATACTAAATTGAATGTTCGATGTAGAGGGGTTTTACTCTTTGACAATCATTAATATCTTAGCACTAATGAGTTTGAAATACATAAAAATACAATTATGCTTCTAGCTTTCCTGGTACCCAGCGGCCTTTCCAGAAGAAATGGTAATATTGTTGGAGATTTGAAAACTCGGCGAGTAGCTGAAAAAGAACATTAATGAGACAATTAAAGCAATTATGTCAATTGCAATTATCTGTAATGCATATTGCAAAGCTGACTGGAAGCTAAAAGTTAGATGAAATACCATTAATCATAGTTCTAAATGAAGAAAATTGTAACTTTTTGCTTGATTAATTCGCTTGGGCAACAAAATCACTAGATTGCCGTAAACATCTTCATTGCTCCATTAAATCGTTTAAGTGAGAACGCTGTCGAAGTACTTCTGTATCATCGGGAATCGAATGAATTGTGGAGTAAGCCTCCATCTAATCAGGATCAATCCTTTTCTACGGGATAACCATTTACCTCATGAATATTCGTGTACGGAATAATGACACCAACAATATGAATTAGATGTTGTTTTTAATGACACAAAACTATTGGCCGTTGCGGAAACTTTACAATCCGACCTATAATGCTCCATAAAGAAACAGAACAGACCTTGATCAGACTGCTCCTACTGGACAATCTGATCTGGATATACTCTGTTTACGAAGGCGTTAAATGCGTTTCTAGGATGGACAGTTAAAGGCGTTTCTAGGATGGACAGTTAAATGCGTTTATATGATGGACAGTTAAAGGCGTTTATATGATGGACAGTTAAAGGCGTTTATATGATGGACAGTTAAAGGCGTTTATAGAATGGACAGTTAAAGGCGTTTATAGGATGGACAGTTAAAGGCGTTTATAGAATGGGCAGTTAAAGACGTTTATAGGATGGACAGTTAAAGGCGTTTATAGAATGGACAGTTAAAGACGTTTATAGGATGGTCAGTTAAAGGCGTTTATAGAATGGACAGTTAAAGACATTTATAGAATGAACAGTTAAAGACGTTTATAGGATGGTCAGTTAAAGGCGTTTATAGAATGGACAGTTAAAGACGTTTATAGAATGGACAATTAAATGCGTTTATAGGATGAACAGTTAAAAGCGTTTATAGGATGGACAATTAAATGCGTTTATAGGATGGACATGTAAAGGAATGTAGGAAATTAGAGAAAAATGTTCGATGAAACATGAAACAGATGGAAGTATTTTTGTACAGTAGAACCTGTCTTAAGCGGCCAGTTTTTTATTGAACATAGCAGCCTTAAAAAGCAGGTGGTTGCTGGATGCAGGACAAACGTAATACAGAAAGCTTTCTGCATTATTTTTGCCCTACACTAATCTACCATCTGCCTAACAGAGCCATAATTAGACCTCTTGAGAAGGTTCTGCTGTATAACATGTTCGCTTTTAGAGTCGAATGTTAACACATAAACAGTTTTAATTCTACCCAAAATAATGATGTCTGCACATAATCTGAACTGGGACATTTTTATTTTCTTTCGATTCGCCAGAGTTTCTGAGAAACTAAAAAAGTAAAGCGCCTAGTTGTAGTCTACTATCAGTCCGAATGACCGCTCAACCGACTGTACATTGAGCATTGCTATTACGGGTCCTATATGAGCCGTCTAATCTGGGTCTACTCTGTTTGCAAATACGTGAAATAACGTCTAAATGATGGAAAGGGTTAAATGTTAACAGATTACAAAGGAAAGGGTTAAGAGAAATGAAAACAGAAAGAATATTAAACCCTTTGAATGCGGGACACGCATGCACTGTCATCTGCAAACAGTGTAGCCCTAGCCTCGTATAAACAAAATCGAACATTTGTTCTTGTCCACGTGATTGGAGCTACTGCAAAAAATTCACCGGGTTTTTATACCATATAACGACCCTTGTTGGCTCTTCTTTCTTGGAAGTCAACTCTTCGCGTTGTAGCCATCTCACTGGCTTTTGCAAACAGATTAGATCCAAATGAAACGTCAAGAGTAACTAGGCGCAGCATCAGGATCCAAGCTGTTTGATGCTCTGTCAATAGTTTCTATAAAGTGTGAACGAACCGGAAGTAAGTGAAAACTGTAACGGATCGGAGTGCATTACCCTTTCCCTCATATAAACGCCTTTACACGCATATGCAAACTGAATAGACCCAGATCAGACGGCTCCTATAGGAGCCGTCTGATCAGGGTCTGCTCTGTTTGCTTGTGACATTATATAGATCTGATTCTACAGATATTGCCAAAGCAAACAATTCCCTTATAAAGTTTACTTTATAAAAATTCGGCAAATAAATATTCATAATGTCATTATTTCTTATATGAATACTGAACAGGGAAATGGTGAAACAGACATTATTTTGACAGCATGCTAGGGGTTATTGCGGCTCTGTGTTCATACATAAAGCCATATTTAACTTGAACTTGATTTCTTGACGCGGTTATTTGTCGCTACTGTTGTGATTTCCCAATACCAGGACAGGGTTATACAGTAAAACCCTTCCAAACCAGAATTCTAGTAGAGAGGAATTTAGATACGTTTATGCAGATGGCTGCTTAATGCAGGGTGAAAATCATGCAGAAAGCTCATAGAGGAACTTTCTGTATGACTTTCACCGTGCAATAAGCTACCACCTGTCTGCAAGGCCGGTATTTATACTTAATTCAACCTCCGGTTTAGAGGGGGATTACTGTAGTAACATGCTTTGATTTATTGTAAATGAGAAATCTTTTTATTCTTAGGTTCTGTTTGCCGTGTTTGTTCATTTGAGCGTCAGGGCCATTTCACGGATTTCACTCTTGAGCGGACTATCAATGTTTCTTTTCAAAATTGGCACAAGTGTCCATGATTTAATCATCATCTGGCAATTAACCCTTCTTCCGTTGTCCGCCACCTGACTCGTATTTACAAACAGCTTGGGTCCAGATGAGACTCGGTGTAATTCGGCGTCTCATTAGGACCAGAGCTCTTTGACACTCGTCAGTAGTTTCTCAAAAGATCGATCGAATCGGAGGTAGTCAAAATTGCACAAGATGCAAATTTAAGGAGGCATTATGTTTTTCACAGTGGTATAAGTCTTTAAGTATCAAAACATTGCCTACGCAGAGTTTGGGTCAATATTAGTTCAGTGGTGAATAACGTTCGCTAGCAAACCCTATTTGGTTGGACGGCGCAACATGTATGTGTTATCATGTATGTGTCATCAACATACACGCGTCATCAACATGTATCTTCATCAACATGTATGTGCCATCAGCATGTATGTCATCAACATGTATGTGACATCAACGTACATGTATTTGTGACATCAACATGTATTTTTTTATTAATATTTATGTTTCGTCAACATGCATGTGTCATCAACATGTGTGTGTCATCAACATGTATATGTCATCAACATGTATGTGTCATCAGCATGTGTATGTCATCAACATGTATGTGTCATAAACATATGTGTCATCAACATGTATGCGTCATCAGCATAATAAAGTATATATGTGTGCCATTAACATATATGTGTCATCAACATGTATGTGTATTCAACATGTGTGTTCGTCATCAACATATGTGTGTGTCATCAACATAACCTTCGCCCTTCATCAAGCAACCACCTGCTTTTACAGATTCCTATGTAAATAAATTATGTTGTAACAAAGGATTCTTTGCAATTTTCAAAACTCCAAATGCAATAAAAACGGTTCTGTTAAATCAATCGTGGATTGTGTACGATACGTTTAATTGATCTTAATTCCAAAAGTTAGGCAACCAAGTTTATAAGACCTTTGTATGCAATGTAGACCAATATCCTAATGGAGCCCTTTGATCACTGGTACTGTTTGTTATAAAATGATGCACTTTCTCGTTTTAATTATTCAGGATTAAACTTATGAAATGTTAAGGTATTTATGCAATCGTGTAATATCATGAGATGCGGTATATGAACAGGCCACAGACACGATTACAGCATTAACCCTTCGCTTGCTGAATTTCAAAATTTCCTTCTTTACCCATGCCCTGTTGTATAATTACATATATCTTCACTGTGTACAAATATTTCGCTGTACAATCAATGCTGTGGAGTGCGCTGGTTGCACTATCAACTTGTAAATAGTGCAGACCCTGATGAGACAGCTCCTGCAGGAGCTGTCTCATCTGGGTCTTCACTATTTACAGGTAGGTATATTGACGTGAATAGCAAGCGAAGGTTTAAATTAATACTATTCAAAAATTACCCGACGCCAAATTCAACACTAGGTGGGTAATTATCTATCTAGTCATTTTATTTCAAAGAATAACTTCTTTATTTCTCCACAATAAAGAAGGATTTTAGTATTTCTGTAGGTGCTTTTATCTGGTGCTCTGTTATACTGGTACACAGAGATGGTCAGACGCCAAATTTCAACACTAGGTAGGTTATTATTTATCTAGTAATTTTATTTCTTTGTTTTTTCTGTACTATTAGTTGTCCTCAAATGCTTGCAATCTGTTCTTAACACTTTCCCTGTTTAATATTCATGCAATAAATGATGACACCATGAATGCTAACCAAATTGGAAATTTAGAATGGCATGTGGATACAGGGCATTTTTGTCCAGGCAGAAACTTGTAGAATCAGACCTATATTACACAAAAAACACACCAAACAGAGCAGGCCCTGATCAGACAGCTCCTATAAGAGCCGTCTGAGTTGGGTATACTCCGTTTGCAAATGGGTACACAAACGTTTATATGAAGAAAAGGGTAAATCGGACAATATCAACCATTAGCATTCTACTGGCGAACTAATGATATAATTTGCGGAGAGTTTGGATCCAGATGAGACACCGAATAACTAGGCGTCTCATCTGGATCCAGAATGCTTGATGCCCTACTCGTTTTTCTGACACGGCATACAGGAAATAACCTGTTGTCAGCATTGAATCAGACGACAATTTACAGACGACAGTTACTCAGAGTGTAGAAGGTTAAACGAACGTCTGGTCCAGCCTATATCTTAATTCTTGTCTAATTACATGTCATATCTGACGAGACCCACTGGCGCTGTGTGCTGCTTCATGTCGAAAAATAACAAATTGGGTAACTGATTAATAACGTACTGAGTATTGTGCACTTGTATGACTGGTCGATATTAGGACTTAGGCTATTATTTGTGTAAGTTATCAGCCCCCGGTGATTTGTTTTATTCTGGGTCCATGTCGGTTGATCGACCACCACTCCGTTTGTCGGTTGGTCGACCAATTAGTTGTCGGGCATTCTGCAATATAAACTTTGTACAAAAAAGTAAAACCTCTCTAAACTGGACGCTTAAATAAGTATCAATGTCGGTCATTAAGACAGATGACAGCTTAATACAGTGTGAAAGTCACACAGAAAGCTCCCTTATGAGCTTTCTGTATGACTTTCGCCCTGCATTAAGCCACCATCTGCCTAAAAGTATCATTGTTTTCTCTCATAAAATTCCGGCCTAAAGGGATTCTACTGTACGCATGATACATTTATAGGTAGTACCATAAGCAAGAGAAGCAGGAACCTTCGTGTTACTGTACGCATGATACATTTATAGGTGGTACCATAAGCAAGAGAAACAGGAACGTCCGTGTTATTGCACGCATGATACATTTATAGGTGGTACCATAAGCAAGAGAAGCAGGAACCTCCGTGTTATTGCACGCATGATACATTTATGGGTGGAACTATAAGCAAGAGAAGCAGGAACCTTCGTGTTATTGTACGCATGATACATTTATGGGTGGTACCGTAGGCAAGAGAAGCAGGAACCTCCGTGTTATTGCACGCATGATACATTTATGGGTGGAACTATAAGCAAGAGAAGCAGGGACCTCCGTGTTATTGCACGCATGATACATTTATGGGTGGAACTATAAGCAAGAGAAGCAGGAACCTTCGTGTTATTGCACGCATGATACATTTATGAGTGGTACCGTAAGCAAGAGAAGCAGGAACCTTCGTGTTATTGCACGCATGATGCATTTATGGGTGGTACCGTAAGCAAGAGAAGCAGGAACCTTCGTGTTATTGCACGCATGATACATTTATGGGTGGTACCGTAAGCAAGAGAAGCAGGAACCTTCGTGTTATTGCACGCATGATGCATTTATGGGTGGTACCGTAAGCAAGAGAAGCAGGAACCTTCGTGTTATTGCACGCATGATACATTTATGGGTGGTACCGTAAGCAAGAGAAGCAGGAACCTTCGTGTTATTGCACGCATGATGCATTTATGGGTGGTACCGTAAGCAAGAGAAGCAGGAACCTTCGTGTTATTGTACGCATGATACATTTATGGGTGGTACCGTAAGCAAGAGAAGCAGGAACCTTCGTGTTATCGTACGCATGATACATTTATGGGTGGTACCGTAAGCAAGAGAAGCAGGAACCTTCGTGTTATTGTACGCATGATACATTTATGGGTGGTACCGTAAGCAAAAGAAGCAGGAACCTTCGTGTTATTGTACGCATGATACATTTTTGGGTGGTACCGTAAGCAAGAGAAGCAGGAACCTCCGTGTTATAGCAAGCAATATAGACCCAGATCAACCGCCGCGACAGGGACATGGTGCCTTATTAGTCTATACTGTCCTCAGTTACAAATGTACTACGTATCCCTTTATTCCATAAATATGCCTTCCACGCCTTTTCAAACAGAGTAGAGCCAGGTATTCTGTAGTACAGCTCAGATGTTAAGCTGTAGAGAAACGTTTGTAGAATAGTGGAAGAACTGTAGAATGTGGAGTTGGTAGATGGATAACTGCTCCGATAGTATTTTATATGTTTATTATGTATCCTGAACCTCCAGTTCGTGATATATAACAGTGGTAATCCACAGACAGTAAAATAACAAGTCCAAATGTAAAAAGTAACTATATGAAAGTAAAATAATTTAGTCAGGATATCCCGAGTACTAGAAATCTAGCATGGCCTAAACACGTGTGTCTTTGTCTAACTCTACACTGTAACTTCTGCAGAAAAGGGGCCGGAGGGATTTAGTACATCACGTGACTTTTGACAGGTAAATTGTACACAACGCTTATCGCGTCTTAATGGATTAAATCTTGCGTAATAGCTATCACCAGGCAGGCGTTATGTGTTGACAGTTATTACACTAGATAAATGATCTGGAGAACAACTATAAGTATGTATTTATGAAGTATGAATTTACCGATGTAATATATCCCCACATCCCGGAGAAGATTACGTCCTCGTAATCTAAATTTTGAGGAACATCATAAACAAATTTCATGATATCGATATTTTAACAAGAATTGTAGCCAAATGAAATATAATGCAGATCAAAGGATAAACGATATGTAGAATGTATCAGCTATGCATTCTTTTCATAGAATGGTCATATTGAAATTCGAAATGAGTAAGACCGACAAGCGGGTCTTTTATAAGGGAATGAAATAATAAATATAACGGGAACCGAAATCGAGTTCCTGAACGTTATATGAAAATTGGACAGCAATGTCCCGATTAATTGTAAAACATGAATTGCATATGTAAATATTTCTTCTTGAAGCAGCATACATAGCTAAGTACAAATGAATGAAGTAAAGGATATCAATGAATTGCGCACCGACCAGTTGCTAAGTACTCTGTTGCTAACGATATCAGTCAAGTGCATTAATTAGTATGCAATTTGTGTATGAATATGAGCGGATTTGTAAACGACTGGAGATTATTACATAATATATCAGAAAACCAAGGTAACGCCACGTGCTTTGCGCCGTAGGTTTCCAAGTGTCAATTATAATTGAAATTCTTAATGGAAAAGTAGTAAAGTCAAGCAGGCAAAGCCACATACAAGACGCAACCACCACCAAAACACCGATAGACAGCATGACACACATACACACACACACACACACAACCACACACCCAAACGCACACTCACATACGAGATGAACACAGAAAACACCAAAAGACACACAAGAACCAGAGACAAACGTTCCACACATGAACAAAATCACAAGCACAAAGACGCAAGGCAAACAAAAGGCAGCCAGTGTTCGGCATCTTTATGGCTTTACGTCATATCGATTGCTAAACAAAACAGACCGGTACGCTAGTGACAGATCTTGAGTAGTCAAGCAAAACAAACAAAGAAATTAGGATATGCATAATGAGATTAGCGTACTGGTCAAGTACAGATACGTACTAAGTATAAGAAAACATGAAAATGCAAAAACAAGCATGTCACAAGTAATCAAAATTGAACTTTAGGATAAGTACCAATGACAAATGTTGAATACAGCTAAACAGTGATACTTGTACCGATGCAAATGGTGTTATCTGAATGTACTTAGAAGTTAAACTGGTTATATCTGGGTAACAAAAATACAGAGCTCTGACGAAATTTCAATCTAACGCCAAAAACGATTTTACAACCACAATGGCGAAGGTGTGTTTTTATTATACCTGTACGTGGTGATTTCCGTAAACTATCAGTACTTTGCAAACCAAATGATACTACGAGTAATAATGTCTCAAAAAATGTAGAAATATGGTACAAATATCTACTATATATTCCCTTCGTAATTAACCGTAACGCAATTTCCAAAACAAAATCGACCAACACGCGGGTAAAATAATATAATGATCCCTGGAAGCACCGTCCGTATCTGGGATCTGGAAGCAATATTCCAAACAGTAAACAAGTGTAGGAGCAAATGTCTCAAAAAATGTAGAAATATGGTACAAATATCTACTATATATTCCCTTCGTAATTAACCGTAACGCAATTTCCAAAACAAAATCGACCAACACGCGGGTAAAATAATATAATGATCCCTGGAAGCACCGTCCGTATCTGGGATCTGGAAGCAATATTCCAAACAGTAAACAAGTGTAGGAGCAAATGTCCCGAAAAGTAAATGTGGAAATGCATATACGTACATTATTTGTTGAAGAGGAATAGATAATTGAACAAGTAACAAATTCGAACTACGGTTAAACTATATATTCCCTTTGTAAGTTAATCATTTTGCAATTTCAGGCAAATAAATGACCAGCACGCAGGCCATGTAGTAAAGCATATAAAATCTACATTGTACAACGGGAACCGAAGCCGTTCCTGAACATTATATGAAACACGAGAGCAATGTCCCGTAAAAGTAAACAAGTAATTGCAAATATAAATGTCCCTACATGAAGTGGAATACATAACTGAAATTTTTGAATTAGAAGTAACAACTATAAACTCAGGGGAGCGCACTTGTCCCGTAGAGAAAGTAGAGAAGCAAACTTGCCTCAATCTGCAGAACAAGCAAGGATGTAATAGAAAATTTCAATTCAGTATGCTGAATATCATTACAGATGCTGATGAAAGTATTTACTTATGAAGATAAACCATACCTTTTTAAATACACAATGCATGCAAAGACAATTGCACTGGAACAACACATAGTATAAAGTTAATCATTCTACTGCATATCAAAACATCAAACAAATGAATACTGTAATTTAAATTTAGAATGAAACGTTAAATTACTGAATTGAAGAATTCAAACACATAAAAAAAGCTATAAGATTGAAGATGTATGTACCGTCCAAATGTAAAAGTAACAAGTATATAGTAAACTGGCAATGAAACTGGAATTCAACATCCCACATGTAGCTGGCGACATTTTCGATTTCGCCGACCACGATGAGGAAAGGTGTGAAAGTTATTATTGTTCGAATATCCGCCGTACATTTAACCACGGTTTCGTTGACAACGAGTTTGAAGATCTGATATTTCAGAACGGGCTTTTTCAAGTTTTCGTTGTAACATATCAGAAATATCTTCAACTTCACGTTGCTGACGAATACTTAAATCCAGTTGCACCTGTAAATTTTTTCGAGTTCTTTCTTATGCAATTCACTTTCAATGTAACGAATAATTCCAAAAAGTCTGTCATTTCTTGATTCTAACGATTTTATTTGATCTGTGAGTTCCGCGTTGATGTCCTCTGTTGTTTGGGTTGATGTCGTAGCTGTAATTATCGGCACTGTAGCACGAGGTCTCTGGTGAAGTGAGTTGTTGGTGCCTAGCTTCAGTAGTTCAGGAGTTTCTAGGCAGTTGAAAGGTGGGTTTTCCGCCGTTTTCCGGAGAATAAATGCCGTCATCCTGGCCCGATCACGTTTTGATTTTCTCTCCCGCTGTAACGACGGAGAAGAAAAAATTCGTATGCTCTGTAAAAAGTAAGGCTGAATTTTGCTGTTAAAGTCCCGACGTCGCACTTTGAAGTTTGAAAGTTGTTCGCAGAAATATCCATTGAGTTCCATTGGATGTCCAAAGTAAAAATCCATGTAGTAATCCAGCATGTTGAAAATGGGGAAATTGAATATAACTCGAACTTGGGTAGAATCCACTCGCTTTGTGAAAGTTCCGAGAAAGTGTACACACAAAATATATGTCTGTACCCGGATTCTCCACCAACTGTAGTACAGCTCAGATGTTAAGCTGTAGAGAAACGTTTGTATAATAGTTGAAGAACTGTAGAATGTGGAGTTGGTAGATGGATAACTGCTCCGATAGTATTTTATATGTTTATTATGTATCCTGGACCTCCAGTTCGTGATATATAACAGTGGTAATCCACAGACAGTAAAATAACAAGTCCAAATGTAAAAAGTAACTATATGAAAGTAAAATAATTTAGTCAGGATATCCCGAGTACTAGAAATCTAGCATGGCCTTTTGTCTAACTCTACACTGTAACTCCTGCAGAAAAGGGGCCGGAGGGATTTAGTACACCACGTGACTTTTGACAGGTAAATTGTACACAACGCTTATCGCGTCTTAATGGATTAAATCTTGCGTAATAGCTATCACCAGGCAGGCGTTATGTGTTGACAGTTATTACACTAGATAAATGATCTGGAGAACAACTATAAGTATGAATTTATGAAGTATGAATTTACCGATGTAATACTTCCATAGGAGCCGTCTAATCAGGGTCTGCTCTGTTTGCTTGTGTCATAATATAGATTACACACTAAGTAACTGTCGTCTGCAAATAGTGTTGTCTACTACAATATTGATAGTTGGACTTTTTATTTATAAAAAAAATAGAGTATCAAATCCACAACTAGCACACAAAGACCTAACCATTTCCTTCATACTTAGGCTTTGTCACACATTTGCAAATAGATTAGTCCCAGGCCAGACGGCTCCTGCAGGATCTGCTTTGTTTACTTATGAAATTATAATAGAAAAACTGTAGAATGTGGAGTTGGTAGATGGATAACTGCTCCGATAGTATTTTATATGTTTATTATGTATCCTGGACCTCCAGTTCGTGATATATAACAGTGGTAATCCACAGACAGTAAAATAACAAGTCCAAATGTAAAAAGTAACTATATGAAAGTAAAATAATTTAGTCAGGATATCCCGAGTACTAGAAATCTAGCATGGCCTTTTGTCTAACTCTACACTGTAACTCCTGCAGAAAAGGGGCCGGAGGGATTTAGTACACCACGTGACTTTTGACAGGTAAATTGTACACAACGCTTATCGCGTCTTAATGGATTAAATCTTGCGTAATAGCTATCACCAGGCAGGCGTTATGTGTTGACAGTTATTACACTAGATAAATGATCTGGAGAACAACTATAAGTATGAATTTATGAAGTATGAATTTACCGATGTAATACTTCCATAGGAGCCGTCTAATCAGGGTCTGCTCTGTTTGCTTGTGTCATAATATAGATTACACACTAAGTAACTGTCGTCTGCAAATAGTGTTGTCTACTACAATATTGATAGTTGGACTTTTTATTTATAAAAAAAATAGAGTATCAAATCCACAACTAGCACACAAAGACCTAACCATTTCCTTCATACTTAGGCTTTGTCACACATTTGCAAATAGATTAGTCCCAGGCCAGACGGCTCCTGCAGGATCTGCTTTGTTTACTTATGAAATTATAATAGAAAATGTACATCTGATTCTACAATTTCTACCAACACAAAAAAAACCAGTCATGCACCATTATAAGGATTCAGTGCATACATATTCATGATGGCATTATTCATTAGAGACCGGGTTAAAGTTCAGAAGAGAATTACTTCTCCCATTTTGCTATAATGAACTGTGCTCTACTCTAGAGCTCCAGATAAGATGCGTAAATTAAAACATTTTCAAGAATAGCTCCTTTATTTCTCAACCAAACCCTATACTGTGACCACTCTTTAGAATCGTCTCAAAGAGAGGTCCAGTATAGGGTTTGGTGGAGAAATAACGAGTTTAGTATTTGGGTACGCACCGTTATCTGTAGCTCTGCCAGTGAGTCTATCCCATACCTGTTAGAGGCGCATATTGGCGCAATTGCGAACAGAGTATACTCCGATCAGGGTCTGATCGAATTTTAATGAAAGTATAACGTATAAAGAGCTGGTTCTACAGTTATTGGAATGGTCCAAACATCATGTTTGCATACACCATTGTAAAAATACAGCTAATAAATATTCATGCAGGTATTATTTCTTGAGTATGAATATTCATCAGGTTAATGTTTAACTCTGTACCTGTTCAATATCCATGTAAGAAATGATGACGTCATCGATTTTTATAATATTTTTATAATGGTTCATGAACACAGGACTCTGTTACCTTGGCAGACACTGTAGAACCAGATATATTATAATTTCATAAGCAAACATAGCATACCCGGCTCAGACGGCTCCTACAGGAGCCATCTGATCTGGGTCTGTTCTGTTTGCAAATGATTAAAAGGCGTTTATATGAGGGAGTGGGTTAACAGATGGTATAAGGGCTCGGAGTCCATCAAGAATTATACGTTTACAGTGGAACGGTCCATATGCGTCTAAGTATAGGGTCCATTCAGTATGAAAGTCTTGAATTTACTGGAGAAGCCAACATGTCTTGTTTTCATATGCCATTACAAACTTCAAGTAATAAATACTCATGATGCCATTATTTCTTACATCACTTGTCATCAGGTAAAGAATTCATATGTGAACTGCTGATTTGGATCACAACAAACTGTTCATGAACTTATCTTATGTTTCTCTGTGTTTTTTCAACTTTTTCTTTGTTTTTCTTTTTTCTTTGAAATCTCTAACCCGTCTTACGTTAAGCCTTTACTCCATAAATACACATTTCTACGCCTTTTCAAACAGAGAAGACCCAGATCAGACGGCTCCTATAGGAGCCGTCTGATCTGGGTCTGCTCTGGTTGCTTATGATATAATAGTAATCCTTATAATATATAATAATCCTGCCAGTGCCAAAGTTCCTGTGTCGATATGCTATTATAACAAATTTATCTAGTTAATATTCATGATGACATTATTTCTTACACGAGTATTCATGGAGGAAAGGGTTAAGCGCGATCTCAATCGCATTTGCAAACAGTTTGGATCCAGATGAGACGCAGAGTAACATCAGGATCCAAACTGTTTGACGCTCGGTCAATAGTTTCTTCTTACAAGCTTGAAATAAGAACGGGATGTTAATGTACAACGGTGTGACAAGTCAAAGTTTGATCAGACTTTGTTAAGTTCAGAAAGCTAACTTTCCTTCTTGACAGGCCTTGCATGGGGTCTAGACCCGTGTGGTGAAAAAATGTCAATTATCCCAACTCCCGGTCTAATTAACGAAATTATTCTGTCCTATGTCATGTTTGTTGGTCGACTTAATTGCGTTTTTGACGTGAAAACAAGGTCATAGTAATTATCCAGTCTAGGTTTCCCCTTTAAGTTTGTACTTATAGGAACATTCACAGTTGATAAGGTAAAGTTTACCAGTGATTACAAGAATTGTATTAATTTTTTATTGAAATAGTTAGACTTATTAAACGTACACGCTGCCTTACCCCTGGTCTAAAGCAATAAGAACAAAACAGGTTCTGGCATTTTGAATCAGTAGATAGAAACAATCAGATGACACAACGCTTTTCCCCGTGCTGTGCTCAGAAAAGTATTCTGTTTAGCAGTGTCTACAATTAACGAAATAAAAAGAGATACACCCTTGGTTACTTACGCTGTATTATTTGATTCATTTCCTACGCTTTATTGAGCAATGCTATCAGTAATATCTATACATTACTTCAATGGTGTTTGTTAGAATTATATAGTTATCTAGTATTTTTTTAAAACGTCAATCATAGAACGGTTAGATATGTTCTGCTTTTATAACCTGTTTAACCTTTCGGCGCCAAACTTCTATTTGTCGTCTGCAATCCAATTTATGTTAAATTATTCGCTTTCAGTACAATAAGGAAATGAAATAAATAAATGCAAATTTCAATGGAATAAAGCCCAGATATAGAAATAGAGATTGAGATAAAGAGTGAAGTCTCTGATCAGACGTGGCCTTGAAAAGGCGGCTTCTAATCTGGGACTGCACTATTTGTCGTGGTGCATTTATGCGACATTGACGGTGAAAGGGTTAATACATGCATTACATACCATGATAATCTGATAAACCCTCCATCTCACAATTATTTACACAAAAAATGACTTCATGAAAATTGATAAGCATAAATCTGATTCTAGCATTATGAACACGGGAATTTGGGCCATTGCAGAAACGGTAGGCTCAGGTCCATGTCATTTCTTAAACAAACAGAGCAGACTCCTATAGGAGCCTTCTGATCTTGGTCTCTATCAAGTAAAGGCTAAGGGATCTTTGTTGTTTGTGCTTGACTCCTTTAATAATTCCCTCCATGTATAGTCATGTAAGAAATAATGACTAATTTGTTAAAATAGCACATGGACACAGGATTTGTAAGACATGTCAGAAACTGTAGAATCAGATCTATATTATAGCATAAGCAAACAGAGCAGATCCTGATCAGACAGCCTCTATAGGAGCCGTATTATCTTGGTCTACTCTGTTTGCAAAGGCGTAGTTCTAAAGGCGTATTTATGGAGGAAAGGGTTAATCTAAATATTTTGAAATCACAAGTAATTCCACGGTGTTAGTGAAGCAAAGTTCTTACTCCATGGTGTCTATCTTTTGTATGGTATGATAGTTCTTCTTTTAGAGACGAAACACTAAGGCATTGATTTAGCTGTGTAAGTTTGATTTTGATATACAAAATCCAAAATTCAAACAGGTCAAGCGCGCTGTGAATATTGAGGGAATTTTGGAAAGAAAATTGTAACATGACGAACAGTGCAGACCCTGATGCGAGGGCTCTTCTAGGGACCCACTCATCTGGGTATACACCGTTTGCAAAGGACATTAGTGACTATTTTAATAAACTGAAGGGTTAAAGATAGTTTATTATAATTCTGTACAAGTAATAAACTCAAGACCAGTTGAAACAAGCAAATTCGCTGCATTGATATCCCCGCCAAACAAACACTAACCTCAGTATTGACCAAACGTTACCAAATGGTTTTTCGCAAACAAAGTGCTATAACTCTCTGGTGTTCCATGTTAAATGTGAGTGATACATACAGCATTTCCTAATGGTACACAACATTTACACAAAGTTTAATAGTATAATTCCATATAGTTTCTGAGATATGACTCTGGACAAACAGACATATTACATTTTTTCGCAAACAAAGGGCCATAACTCGAGTGTTTCACGGTTAATATAAATGATACTTGCAGAACCACATATCCTTATGCTACTAAACATTTTCACAAAGTTTCATAGAAACATTCCAAATAGTTTCTGACATATGGCTCCGGACAGACAAAATGCTACATTTTTGGCAAAAGAAGGGCCATAACTCTAACGCTCCACTGTCAATATAAATGATACTTGTACAGCCACATGTCGTTATGCTACTAAACATTTTCATAATGTTTCATAGAAAAAAATGAATCAGTTTTTGAGAAATGGCTCCGGACAGACAAAACGGTTACATGTTAAACAAAGGGCCATAATTCTGGTGTTCTTGTGTCAATATAAATGATACTAGCAGGACCGTATGCCCTTATGCTACTTAACATTTAAACAAAGTTTCATAGAAAACCTCCATACAATGTCTGAGAAATTGCTGCGAACACGCAAAAACGTTATATTTTTAGCAAACAAAAGACTATATAATTACTCCGATGTTCAAAGGTCAATGTCAGTTACACGTGCAGGCTCACATTCTGTTATAGTATTAAACATTTACACAAAGTTTCAATGAAAAACTCTAAACCGTTTTTGAGATATCAGTCCGGGACGCACCGATGGACGGGCGCACGCACGGACACAAGGACGCGCACGCACGGACAGACAATGTCAAATGTATATATTCCGCCTTCGGTGAGGGATAACAAATGGGTGTAGAATATTAAACTATTCATTTATCGTCACGCGCATACAGACTTTATTATCCTATACGTCGTAAAACATATATACAGTATATAGTAACAATTATTTATGACATTCGATGTCTTGCCTTATTGGACCTCAACTGCACAATATAGGTATAGATAGAAACAACCACCTGAAACGTAAAAACTTTAAAAAAAAAGATCTTGGTGTATGGCTGGCCAATATGTCAGTGTTATATAGACAGTTAGAATAAACAGTGACATACGTAGAATAAACAGATGCATGTCCATGGCCCACGGTTATAAAACTTCTGAGACTGAGACCATTGTCAAGTATCTGACCAATCAGATGTTTGAGAATGATGTCAGACTCAAGCAAAAAGTTGTATAACCCGAGGGCATTGCTTCTCGGTGACAAATGAGTCTAAAATCTTGAATCCGTACAAAACAACTCTGGCGTTTAACAATTTTAATTCAGCTCAGTTTCCACTCACATCCACTCACCTTAATGGTTCAATTGAAATGCCCTGTCCATTAGATGTCAGTTTTGTCGCCATATGTCAACCCGTGATAACCGTTACAAACAGTTTGGACCCAGATGATATGCCCAGCAACTCGGCGTTCCATCAGCATCCAAACTGTTTGCCCCTCTAATCAAGTGTTTGAATAGAAGTTCAAGGCATATACACTTTTAAACATGCAGCAGACGATAACTTTGGCAGACGAAATTTTCAAAAGCTTGAGCGAATCGGAAGTTGTCAAAAGTTCACCAAATCCAAAATTGTGCAGGCATCATGTTTGTCACTGCGGGGTTATGGATCATGTTTGTCACTGCGGGGTTATGGATCATGTTTGTCACTGCGGGGTTATGGATCATGTTTGTCACTGCGGGGTTATGGATCATGTTTGTCACTGCGGGGTTATGGATCATGTTTGTCACTGCGGGGTTATGGATCATGTTTGTCACTGCGGGGTTATGGATCATGTTTGTCACTGCGGGGCTATGGATCATGTTTGTCACTGCGGGGTTATGGATCATGTTTGTCACTGCGGGGTTATGGATCATGTTTGTCACTGCGGGGTTATGGATAAGGCGATTAGAATTGTTCTTGGTGCGGTTTCATGACCACGCGTCTCTATTAGTAGTAACTAGACGAGTTTTAAAGCCGCCCCAAACCATTTAAATGAATACGTACAACGTATGGAGGATACGATTATGTAGTTAACCCTTTCGCTGCCAAACTATGTCGTCTGCTATAAATTTTCATTTTTTTTATTTTCTTCATTTTTGTTTCAAACACATAGTAACAGTAACAAACAGTTTGGATCCTGATGAGACGCCGAGTTACTCGGCGTCTCATCTGAATCCAAACTGTTTGCATGTGATAGGCTATCCTAGACCCATCATTGTGGCACGGAAGGGGTTAAGAATCCTTTTAGGTAATTGACTTGAATCAAAGACGGTACAGACTTTGGACCAATTACAGAAGAACCTGTCTTAAGCATCCATAAAAAAAAGAGGTCTAAGTATGGGTCCGTAAGGCAGGTGGTAGCTTAATGCAGGTCAAAAGTAAGACAGAACTGTATTACATTTGCACTGCATTAAATAGCCACCTGCTTTTTAAAATGGCCGCTGAAGACAGTTTCTACTGTATAAATGGTGAACTCTTTGAGATAGCCAAAACCGATATCACCGATACAATGTACTCCTCACTTGATCAGTGTTGTTCGTTCAGGTTGTATGTCGAGTGTCTGGTAATGATAGACTCTTATACTACTGTAAACATCATGGGTGTGTTCAGGTTGTATGTCGAGTGTCTGGTAATGATAGACTCTTATACTACTGTAAACATCATGGGTGTGTTCAGGTTGTATGTCGAGTGTCTGGTAATGATAGACTCTTATACTACTGTAAACATCATGGGTGTGTTCAGGTTGTATGTCGAGTGTCTGGTAATGATAGACTCTTATACTACTGTAAACATCATGGGTGTGTTCAGGTTGTATGTCGAGTGTCTGGTAATGATAGACTCTTATACTACTGTAAACATCATGGGTGTGTTCAGGTTGTATGTCGAGTGTCTGGTAATGATAGACTCTTATACTACTGTAAACATCATGGGTGTGCTCAGGTTGTATGTCGAGTGTCTGGTAATGATAGACTCTTATACTACTGTAAACATCATGAGTGTTTTCAGGTTGTATGTCGAGTGTCTGGTAATGATAGACTCTTATACTACTGTAAACATCATGTCTGCCTGAACACCGAATTGTTGCAATGTCTGATTCATTCAAGGTTTTGACTATTGACCGAGTGTCAAATAGCATGGATTTCTGTTGTTTGATAGTTATACAAGCTGTTTTTAAGCGTAAGTCATGGTATGTTTGGCAGAAAAAATGATTGTGTTTCTACGCTTTTGCAAACAAAGTAAACCCAGATCAGACGGCTCCTATAGGAGCCGTCTGATCTGATCAGGGTCTGCTCTGTTTGCTAATGGAGTTTAAAAGATCTGTTTCTTTACTTTCTAAAATGGCTACAATGTTCTACCTACCACATTTCATTATAACTGTTTTGTCCATGAATATTCAGTAGGTATTGAAATTTGGAATAAACATAGAACAGGGAAAGGGTTAAATTGTACGTTCTTAACCAATTTCCCCGTTCTATGTTTATTCAAAATTTCAATACCTACTGACTATTCATGGACAAAACAGTTACATTGAAATGTGGAAGGTAGAACACTGTAGCCGTATTTGAAAGTAAAGAACAGATCTCTCAAAATCAATTAGCAAACAGAGCAGACTCTGATCACACGGCTCCTGTTTGCAAATGCATTAAAAGTGTTTATATAAAAGAAATAGGTTTAGTATATGCGACGTTTTCCCGTTTTAGAAAAAAACATAGAATAGAAGGCATACAGGAAATTTGAAAATGACACACGAAAGTGCACCACAACACCAGAAGCACACACTGAAATGCGCACTCGCACACGACCCTCATAGACTGTGCCTTGCATGTTCCACGCCAACATCATTTAGGGCACTGCGACACTAAAAAGGTCACGTAGTGCCAAAGGATGTAGAACATAAAAGAACTCTACAAACACAGAATCACAGCAAACGAAGCTCGCTTATACACACTCATCATACACATACATATACATGTACCATATACATACACATACATATACCATATACATACACATACACATACATATACCATATACATACACATGCATATACCATATACCCACATCTACCATATACATACACATACATATACCATATACATACACATACATATACCATATACATACACATACATATACCATATACATACATATACCATATACATACATATACCACATACATACACCGTATACATACACATGCATACACCATATACATACACATACATATACCACATACATACACATACATATACCATATACATACACATAAAACTGTTCCTTGCGTGCTCAACACTGATAACATAGCCGAGCCGTTAAACCAAAACTAAACCCCACCAACACAAAAAAATAAAGACAAAATGTGACGCCATAACGTCCGCAAGAGTATTACAAGACATAACATCACAAAAGGGCTTACTGTAAAGCACGCATCAACTGGACTGCGTCTAAGGCACTGCCGCACTTAATAATATAGTTTGGAGTAAAGGACACGCACCGCGACCCTGAAAAGATCAAGTAGCGCCAAGGAAGTTCTTTTGTTTCAAATAATTATAAACTATAAGAGTACCAGGTATTTCAGACACTTCTGAACAGCCATTTGTTTGTACTAGTCCATGAGTTTATGACATATGTCAATTAAAGTTGTTCAATAAGCCTAAAATTCAAGACCGGTACAGTTTTTATGTAAATAATGGAAAAGTAAAGATTATTTACGTAAGTATGTAGATATAAAGCGGAAAAGGAAATTATGTTCAATCCTTAAACAAATCCTTTAAACCCGAGTTTACATTTGCAGTAAGCGAAACATATCGCTAAATTACGTAGTTTACATGTAAATGGTAATCTACAAACATTATCCAGGGCCGACATAAAAATCCCTAAATTGTACACTTTCTGCTTAGTATAATACCAGATTCGATTCTGGTTTAATTGTATTAGTTTTTCTCAAACAAAGTCAGTATACATACTGACACAAAATAGTTTTTTTTAACTCTTTCGCTGCCAAGTTTTGTCGTCTGTAAAGTTCTCGTCTTCAACCTTTAATTTTCGAAATGTCTTCCGTTTTCTTTCAAAAAAACATATATACCTGATGGTACGTCGTGTAACTCGAATAAATCTGGATCCAAAATGCTCGCATAGGTAATCGAAGATTGGCCATCGGCAGTGAAAGCGAGAAACCGTTTCTTGCTGGAAAACGGACGTTTGCTATAACCGGTGCCAACAAATTGATCCTGATTAACTCATTACCTCATAGGCTATTTTAGATCCAACCTCTTTGAATAAATCTACCGAAAAGGAGCATTAACTAGAGAAAAGGAACATTTTTAGAATTTTGTAGTTCTGAAACCATTGTGATAAATAGAGTATTTGCTCCTTAGGAGCAAATGCTCTATTTATCACAATGGTTTCAAAAAGTGATTTTTACAGAGGCGAAGAAAGGCGTATTTGTGGAGGAAAGGGTTAAACACCTAGGAACATGCGTTCACTGTGGCCAATGTAAAATGCATTATCAGACATAGACATTGAAGAGTAAATGTGACAAATAGCGTATACCATGTATCTCTAATCAATGCTCTCGGGGGCGGTACATATCTTTAACCCTTTACTCCATAAATATGCCTTTCTACTCCTTTGCAAACAGAGTAGATTCAGATCAGACGGCTCCTATAGGAGCCGTCTGATCAGGGTCTACTCTGTTTTCTAATGATATAATATAGATATAATGTTTCTGCCATGGCCAAAAATGCCTGTGTTCATGTGCTACTATAACAAATTAATCTAATTACATGTAATATTCATGATGTCATTATTTCTCACTTGAATATTCATGGAGGAAAGGGTTTAAAGAATATGTCTGCATGTTGTACACAGGTTTTTGCTTAATGAAGAATGAAAGCAATACATAAAGCTGCATTCTTTCAGTCGGTCTCAAGTATTTTGAAAAACCCTCTAATTCTTTAATTGATAGTTATTATATTTGATTTTAGTTCCCCACAGGAGAAAAAGGACCTTTATTAGAATGGGAATGTTTATAAGAGTGTGGACGCTTACTGGAGTGTGGACGTGTTATTACCGTGGGGATGTTTATTGGAGTGGGGGCGTTTAATAGAGTGTGGACGTTTATTAGTGTGGACGTTTATTGGAGAGGGACGTTTATTAAAGCGTGGACGTTTATTAGAGTGTGGATGTTTATTGGAGTGGGGACGTTTATTAAAGTGTGGACGTTTATTGGTGTGGGGACGTTTATTAGAGTGTGGACGTTTATTAGGCAGTGGACGTTTATTAGAGTGTGTACGTTTATTAGAATGTTGATGTTTATTAGCATGTGGACGTTTTTAGAGTGTATAGGTTTATTAAAGTGGACGTTTATTAGAGTGGGGACGTTTATTAGAGTGGGGACGTTTATTAAAGTATGGACGTTTATTAGAGCGGTCACGTTTATTAGCGTGTGGACGTTTATTAGAGTGTGGACGTTTATTGGAGTGGGGACGGGTTTTTTTTTAGAGTATGGACGTTTATTAGAGTGCAGGTGCTTATTAGAGTGTGTACGTTTATAAGAGAGAGTAAGATATGTCAAATGAAAATGTTTCCTGTGCAAACTACAGCAAACCCTATTTAAAGCGATCACTAATTGAATAAAAATGGATTCTTCATAACTAGGTGGTTGTTCATTACAGAGAACAAGCAGCGCAGAAAGTTAGGCTCCTTTGGGAGCTTTATGCATTAAGCTAATACCTGCCTTAAAGCCCTATAACTCTTTTGGTGGTCGTTTTACTACCCTTTACCCGATAGTTCTAAATGGCTTTTCATACTTCTGCAAACAGAGTAGACCCAGTTCAGGTGTTCCCGTAGGAGTCCTCTGATCAGCGTCTGCTCTGTTTGCTTTTGAACAAATACTAGTGGTTCTACAGTCTTTCCCATAGTTAAATTCCCCTTATTAATAATGTCATTATACAATTCAGCTGATAAATATTCATGATGTCATTATTTCTTACATGCATATGCATAAGGTATAGTTGTTTAGGCAGGTTTCACTGCATTTTTAACATGCACATTTCAATATCGTGCCAAGTATCATCCAAGCATGCCTATATTAGCACACATATTACATCTAGTATAGTTAAGTCTCGCTAACACGGCCTCTCAAAAGAAGTCTCATTATGCGTTTTTTAAAACACGTGGCAGCTTAATGCACCGCAAAAGTGTTCCTATAGGAGCTTTCTGTAACACTTTTGCCCTGCATTCAGCAGCCACCTGTTTAAGTCCCCTATGTTAATAGATCATGCGATCGCTTAATCCGTTACTCCATCAGTGCGCAATCTACGCCTTTGCAAACAGAGAAGACCCAGATCAGTCGTCTGTTTGCTAATGGAATTATATAAACATGACTATATAGTTTCTTCCATAGTCACACTATCTAGTTTTCACATGTCATTATACATATGAAAGTAATTGAGATTCATGACGTCATTATTTCTTACATGCATATTCATGGAGTTAAACCTTCTCTTGCTGAATTTTAAAATACATTTCTCCTTCTTTACCCACGCCCTGTTGTATACTTACATATATCTTCACTGTGTACAAGTATTTCGTTGTGCAATCACTGCTGTGGAGTGCACTGGTTGCACAATCAACTTGTAAATAGTGCAGACCCTGATGAGACAGCTCCTGCAAGAGCTGTCTCATCTGGGTCTTCACTATTTACAGGTAGGTATATTGACGCGAATAGCAAGCGAAGGGTTAGCGAGACTTTATCGTACAGCATGCGAATATGTAAGCCTTCGTTGCGATTCGAACTCACGACCACTCCAACCTGCAAAATCAAGAGCTGCAGCAGTTTGCATTTTTATTTTCTCCAATCGCCCCGGTCTTCCTGCAAAATTGTTTCAAATTAATTAGAGAAAATCAGACTCTCTTATCAATTCGAAATCGTCGTTTCCAAACGGGATTTGTCATTGTTTGCATACTGAAAATCTCGGCCCATTTGATTACTGTCCTGTCATATTAAATGATGATGAAGACTTCGGCAGTGCATTATTGGGAGCGAATTTTGATGCCATACATGTAGTGTTCTGTTGAGATATGAATAAAAGATATACGAGACAGTGAGTCATTTGCATGATTAAAAGTTAGTATTTCTGTTTTATCAACATCGAGTAATCAAACTTGACACAAGAGACGTTATAAAAATCATTTTACTCCAGGAACAATAAAGTTTCAGAGATCGTTGAGACTAGGGTCAGCAGTTTAGTGGTCTCGCAGGACGTTGTTATCAACATCGGAAAACAGTCAAGGTTCTGAAGTTTATATAACCGAGTCTGAATCTCGCCTTTTTCAAGTTCTTTTTCAAGTATCTGGATCCATGCTTATAAAACGTTTAGTTGAGTCCGAGTTCGTTCTCAAGTTTTTGATTGGCCAAAGGCTCAAATCTGACCAATCAAAAGCTTGAGAACTCAAATCTGACCAATCAAACGCTTGAGAACGAAACTCAGACTCAACTAAAAGCTTTATAAGCATGGACCCTGATTGGGCAGATTTTGAGTAAGGTCAATTGATTGGTACTTGAGAATGGTCTTAGACTCAAGCAAAGGGTTTGCTGGACTTGGGCTAGCTTGGGTTTGAGAAAGACAGATTAGCGACAACGTCGATCGAAAGATTATACATTGTTGTGCATTTGTTTTCTTCGGCGCTTATTTCAGTTGCTATATATGTTTTATACCAGAATTATACCAACTAGAAATGTGTCTATAAGACACAAATGACATCGCTATGGACACAGAAATAGGGCGGTTTGTGTGTGTTTGTGTGTATGTGTTGGGACGTGGGTGTTACATTATTATGAAGAACCGGAAGACTTATAAGACTATAAATTTGACATTTGACCTAGCGGCAAATTATCCTGAAATTCCACAAAAAATGCATTTTTGAAATTTATACATATGTACGTACAAATTTACACCACACGTACACCACATATACCCAAGTTTACACCACACGTACACCACATGTACCCAAGTTTACACCACACGTACACAAGTTTACACCACACGTACCCAAGTTTACACCACACGTACACCACATGTACACAAGTTTACACCACACGTACACAAGTTTACACCACACGTACACAAGTTTACACCACACGTACACAAGTTTTCACGACACGTACACCACATGTACACAGGTTTACACCACACGTACACAAGTTTACACCACATGTACACAAGTTTACACCACACGTACCCGTGTACGATATGACAGTTTATTCCCTTGCCATTATCATGGCTTGGAGAGGCGTGAATACTCATAGGAATGGCATGAATCTGTTTGATATTTGTTTCGTGTTTGTTTGGTGCCAATAAAACGAGCAGTAGTTACTGTAAATTATTTTCCCCATTTAACCCATTCCCTCATATTGACGACTTTGTAAAAGTCACTTTGTGAAACCATTGTGATAAATAGAGCATTTGCTCCTATAGGAACAAATGCTCTATTTATCACAATGGTTTCAAACTACAAAATTCTATTTTTTCATTTTCTCTAGTTAATGCTCCTTTTCGGTAGATTCATTCAAAGAGGTTGGGTCTAAATTTAGCATATGAGGTAATGGGTTAAGGCGGTGGTATAACAATCTACATGGACTATGACAATTGGCATACTGTTTTCAATCTTGAACGTTTGTACTCATTTTTACAGTTCAATATTCACTGACATGCCAATACATACGTTCTTTCGCGAAGACTAAAACAGCAAGAAAAGGTGAACGGAATTAAGTTTACGCTGGTAAATAAACAATTGAATACAATCTCCCAATTGCCCTAAGTATTCGGACACCTAACCACCCCTCTCCATCTATAGGTAAAGCTGAATAATTCAGTTTTGCACAATTATGATAACTTTAAATTAGCCTGAAAAAGTAGCAATTTGATCTAGGTCTACAGTATTTGTCTCCAATTCATTTTCCAACACAATTCAAATTTCAACATAAAATGTCCTACATATCTAATACCAAGATCCTGCTTAAACTAGCATATTTATCCGTGCAAAATAACAGATAATTTTGAACCTAATTACTCACATCATCAATGAGTACCCAGTGGCGCCATCTTTACGAGGACAATATGGCGGCCAGTAATTCACACCCGGATGTTGCAACCGCCACTGAATCGTTGAAAAAGGATTCGTGATCAGAATTTGGCGACTGTTGGACGCGGTCACTTCAAGCATCAAACAAATAAACAAGAAAAAGTTATGCCACAGTTAGAGTCAGGTTGAAAATGAAAATCAAAGCAGTTGAATCACGGCACAATGGCGGCATTAAACTAATTGACTTGTAACATGTCAAAGTTGGTTACCGGCAACGGGTCATAATTTTGAGTTATTTTCTAAACTGATCACGGTTTATGGCCGTTAAAATGCATGTGCAATTTGTGCACATCTTTTAATGACCAGGCAATTGTTATTGCGCAACTGTGGTTTATACAACACTGATTATTGGCAATTACAACTTCAATGCTCTCGGTATTGTTGACATGAAAGGATGCCAAGATATGTGCACAGATTAATCCTTTCAATCCTGAATTATCCGAATGGAATAGTCCATCACCCAGGAGTAGAGTCCACTCAGTATGAAAGGCTGAAGGGAGTTTGAATGACAAACAGTGCATACCCTGGGTCCATGCTTATAAAGCTTTTAGTTGAGTCTGAGTTTCGTTCTCAGGCTTTTGATTGGTCAGATTTGAGTTCTCAAGCTTTTGGTTGGTCAGATTTGAGCCAAAGGCTCAAATCTGACCAATCAAAAGCTTGAGAACGATCTCAGACTCAACTAAAAGCTTTATAAGCATGGACCCAGGTCAGGGTGTACAGTGTTTGCAGATGGCTCATTGCATGTCCCCGGTTGAAAGGATAAATGTTTTCACATTTAACTCTTTACTCCATAGCTACGGTTTTAAACACCTTTTTGCAAACAGAGCAGACCCAGATCAAACGGCTTCTGCTATAGGAGCCGTCTGATCAGGGTATGTTCTGTTTGCTGATAGAATAATATGATCCTACAGTTTGTACAAGAGTTAAAACTTTTCTGGTCCACATGTCATTATTAAGTTTCAGTTCAACTGATATTCATACATACATGATTTCTTATATAAATAGTAACCCTTTCCCTGTTCTATTTTTATTCCAAATTTCCATACATACTGAATATTCATTAACAAAATAGTTATAAAGAAATATGGAAGGTAGAACATTGTAGACATTTTAGAAAGTAAAGAAACAGATCTATCAAATTTTATTAGCAAATAGAGCAGACCCTGATCAGGCGGCTCCTCTAGGAGCCGTCTGATCTGGGTCTACTCTATTTGCAAATGCGTGAAAACACGTTTATATATAGAGGGAAAGGGTTAATGGAGTGAATGTTTAACGTTTCTTTCGGTGTTATACTCCAGCAAGAACGTTCAAACGATGAAATGAAATATGAAATGACATCATTTAAACAAAGGTGCAGACAGAACAAGAGGAACTACAGCTACTCTATGTCTGGGACCTAGAGATTGCATTTCACTTTTTATGCTTTTGACGAAAGGAATAAAAAATAGCAACAACGTGTACATGAATTGTTCACACTACAACAAAAGCTAACATGTGGATGATTTAGAAGAAAAAAAGACCAGGAACTAGGCTAAGCGTAGAATTCCTATGCACTATATTAACCCTTTCCGTGTTCAATATTCATATAAGAAATAATAACATCATGAATATTTATTAGCTGGGTTTTAATACGGTAAACTTTTCACGGAAACATTTTACTTTTGACAAAAACTGTTGAATCATATCTACGTATAGCATGTCAAAAACAAACAGAGCAGACCCTGATCAGGGTCTACTCTTGTTTGCAAATGCGTGAAAACGCGTTTGTATGAGGGAAAGGGTTAAATGGGTGCTTATTAAAATGCCCATACTACAGTAATTAGTGTTAAGGTCAGAATTCACCATTTAAATAATAAGTTTTGTAGTTGTTCCTATGTTACTTAATTTCAAGATAAAAATAATTTTCAAATGTTAAATATAAATTTTAAATTATAAATAAATTTAGTCGGCCCTTCATTATCAACAATATTGGTTTATTCTATATCGTTTTCACAAGAGATATATCAAAAGCTTACCCTTGTGACATTGACCCTTATATATGGTGCAACGTCTTATCGTGGGGAAGAGTAGAAGCGCAGATTCTGTTTGCCAGTTTGTTCTGTATCGTATTCGCAAGCATGCCGTTCGTCACGGTTTACTCTATATCAAATCCATACGTTTTCAAATTATGTCTCTTCTTACCATGACCCTTTGACATTGAAAATATATAGGGTCCAAAGCTTTATCACAGGAAACGGGCATGCAAAGTTTGATGATTTTATGCGTCACGGATTGTCTTGTATCATCACAACTAAGTTCTTATTTTAAATATCTTCTTCCTCTTTTGACCTTGAATTTTGACCTGAGACCTCGACAATCAATATGAGGCAATGTTTCCTCATGGGGAAGTATCATGCAATGTTTGGCGATTCTGTGTTTCATAGCTTGTTCTGTATCATGTTCACTGTGTTAACCGACAGACACATGGACGCAATACAACTAGCAGAGCCGATCCAATCTCATTATCATTAGCTCTAGTACAGTAAAATCCCTCTAAACTGGACGTTAAATTTAGTATAAATATCGGTCTTGGAGATAGGTGGCAGCTTAAAGCAGGGTGAAAGTCATGCAGAAAGCTCCTCTAGGAGCTTTCTACATGACAGACTTTAATCCTGCATCAAGCAGCCACCTGCCTTAAACTTCATAGTAGATTTATTTAAAATCGTCTCTACTATAATTCCGTTTTAGAGGGGTTTTACTGTAGGCTACTAACATTTTTTCAATATTAGTAATCAACATACATACTTGTAATGACATGACTTGAGTTAGATACAGTGGAAATCCATGGTGTAAGGGAGACAACTGCAGCAGACACTAATATAAAGGCTACTGAGAATACTGTAGTCTGTCTCGTCTATGCCTCTTTATGCCTTGAATACCTGATATAGGAAACAATGTTGACTCTGGTGTATTCTGTTGGCAATCTCGAACTCATTTCAAAGGAATTGTCATTGCAAAAAGTTCTATGTTATGCATCTTTATTGTTTGCAAATACTTTAAGAGCGCCATTTTTTCCCTATTACACAAATATGTATGAAGGCCTGATTTCAGAAACAAATTGCTACTAAAATAATCACTTTACCAGATGTAAGAAATAATGAACTCGATAATATTAATTCGATGTTTTTTTCTAACGGTATATGAACAAAGTAATATTTGGCTATGACAGAAACTGTGGAAACAGGTTTGCCCTATTTGCAAAGGCGTCAAATGTGGTCTTCATCATGAAAAGGTTTAATAAGTTGAGAATGCCAAATTGAAACAATGACCCAATAAACCAGCAGAAGCCATGTATCAACAAATGGTTTTATTATCACAGTTTGGATTGTTTACAGTATTTACAAAGACACAGGAAAAAAAGCAATTATGACATAGTGACATATAATATACATGGCAAGCATGAACCCTTTCCTTCATATAAACGTGTATTCACGTATCTGCAAACAGAGTAGACCCAGATCAGATGGCCTCCCATAGGAGTCATCTGATCAGGGTCTGCTCTGTTTGCCAATGGGATTTGATAGATCAGTTTCTTTACTTTCTAAAATAGCTACAATGTTACATATTTCATTTTAACTATTTTGTCTATGACATTTGTAATAAACACAGAACAGGGAATGGGTTAAGGTACACTAACCCTTTTCTCCATGAATATTCATGTAAGAAATAATGTATGTATAAATATTAATTACGTTAATGATAATAATAGCATATGAACAAGAAAAGTCCTTGTAAAAACTTGTAAAATCCGATGTACATAATTCCGTAAGCAAACAGAGCTGACCCGATCCTATCGGAGCCATCTGGTCAGGATCTACTCTGTTTGCAAAGGCATAGAAATGCATATTAATGAAATAAGTTTTTATTTACTTTAACCATAAATAACTGTGGTACCATATATGGGACATAGGCAAACAGTGTAGACCAAGATCAGAGGGCTCCTCAAGGTGCGTCTGATCTGGGACTACTCTGTTTGCAAATGTGTGAAAAAATGTTTATATGAAGGAAAGGGTTAACAAAGTAATTTTGTTTTCAATATCTAAATCCTTTCAATAAATTGAGCTTACTTAATATAAAACTTTCGGGATATATATACTTTTAACAAACACAACGCCATTTCCTGTAACATAACCGTATGATTATTGATCACCATACTGTACCACCTCTAATATCATTCAATCATAGACATTATCATATCTTAACATACACTTAACAACATTCATGCTCTATGCAATTAACCTTACAGCACAACAATTAGTTAATATTCACTCATCCTATTCACTCAAGGCAATATCCAACATGATAAAATCACATACCATCATTATTCATTAATGGTAACCAATGGTCATCAATATATTCCAATGCAAAATAAAACTTTGTGACTTTCTAATAGTGCTCATATTCGACAAGATAAAATAAACTTTGTTATTCACTAATATAGTCCAACAAAACTCACCTGATGTTGCTGACCTCTGCTCTCATAATTTCACACTACGCTGCATTTCTGTATATATCTTCGGTAGTCACTGTGAATTATTTGTACGAGAATGCACAGGTATATCCAGGTATACCAGATTAAATATCATTCAGCATTGACTGTAGCTCAGATGGTAACGGAGAGGATTTAGTATTTTTTTCCATACAGTCAGGTGTTCGAACCCCATGCTATCCTCAAAAATAATTTTAAGCATTTTTCGATTGATTTGTGTTTATTTCCTTTTTTTTCTCACATTATATCACGTAAATAAAAATGATTTCTTTTGCTTTAAAGACAAAAAGTGGTTCGCCTTCTCATGAGGCGTCTTGTGAAATGTTACTATGTGGCAGGCTGTGACACATGGTATGAAAACAATGAAAAGATCCTGTCCCCCATGCATTTTATTGTGTACGATGTACTAGAGATTATTGATAAATACATTGTCATCTCACTTTAATTAATTCTTGCATAAATGTCAACGTCAGGTGAGTTTTGTTGGACTATATCACTCAATGCTCAATACGAGAAAGCTTACAAAATCAAGCTTTGCCATTTACATATATCACTAAATGTTTGACATGATAAACCATACAGCATCATACTTTACCTCTTACTGATAGCACTCAAATGTGTGGCATGATAAACCATACAGCAACATACCTTGCCATTTACATATAGCATTTAAATGTTTGACATTATAAACCACACAGCAATATACTTTGCCACTCACTGATAGCACTACATGTGTGGCATGATAAACCACATAGTATCATTCTTTATATCTTACTGATAACATTAAATGTGTGACATAAACCACACAGCAACATACTTTACCATTCTCCGATAGCACGACATGGGTGGCATGATAAACCACACATCATCATTCTTTACCTCATATTGATAACATTAAATGTCATTATGTGTGACATGATAAACCACACATGTCCATTCACTGATAGCACTAAATTGTGTGACATGATAAACCATCATTCTTTACCTCATATTGATAACATTAAATGTGTGACATGATAAACCATCATTCTTTACCTCATATTGATAACATTAAATGTGTGACATGATAAACCATCATTCTTTACCTCATATTGATAACATTGAATGTGTGACATGATAAACCACATGTCCATTCACTGACAGCACTAAAATGTGTGACATGATAACTCATACATCATCATTCTTTGCTTCTTTCTGATAGCACTCAATGTGACATGGTAAACTATACAGCATCATACACTCCCATTCTCTCATAGCATTAAAATTAATGTTCCCAACAAGATTTCTTACAACACTTTTATTATTTGCTAATAGCAGTCAGTATTTCAATATGACAAACCATACATCATTAACCTTTTCCCTCATAAATACGACTTTTGGCACCTTTGCAAACAGAGTAGACCCAGATTAGACAGCTCCTATAAGAGCTCAGACAGCTCCTGTAAGAGCTGTCTGATCAGGGTATGCTCTGTTTGCTTTTCTCTGTCCCTGATCTATGTTTATTCAAAATTTCAATACCTACTGAATATTCAAGGGCAAAATAGTTATGAAATATGGAAGGTGGAATATTGCAGCCATTTTAGAACGGAAGGTGGAATATTGCAGCCATTTTAGAAAATAAACAGACCTACCAAATTCCATTAGCAAACAGAGCGGACCCTGATCAGATGGCTCCTATAAGAGCCGTCTGATCTGGGTCTACTTTGTTTGCAAATGTGTGAAAAAGCGTTTACATGAAGGAAAGGGTTAACCCTTCCCTCCATAGGCAATTTTTAGATCCAACCACTTTGAATAAATCTACCAAAAAGGAGCATTAGCTAGAGAAAAGGAAAATTTAAAATTTTGTAGCTTGAAACCATTGTGATAAATAGAGCATTTGCTCCTATTGGAGCAAATGCTGTATTTATCACAATGGTTTCAATAGGTGATTTTTACAAAGGTGTAGAAAGGCGTATTTATGGAGGAGAGGGTTAATTAAGGTATAATATAGATCTGATTCTGAAGTTTCTGTCAAAGTCAACAATTTACTTGTTAATGTGCGATCATAAAATTTCAGTCCATGAATATTCACGATGTTGTTAATTGTTTAATTGGGAAGAAGGTTTCATTGTAAACATAACACACAATACAACATCAATCTTTATCATACTCATGACAGCACTCAATGCTCAACATGATAAACCATAGAACATCAATATACAGTAGAACCTCTCCTAGGCCGTCATTCATTTACTGAATATAGGAATCTTATAAAGCAGGTGGTTGCTTAATGCAGGGCAAAAGTAACGCAGAAAGTTCCTATAGGAGCTTTCTGCATTACATTTTCCCTGCATTAAGCTACCACCTAACCAATAATCTGACAACTTTTTGTGGCCGCTTAAGCGAGGTTCTACTGTATTTACATTTTAACCACAGCAATTAAACTTCTGCAAGATATACCTTGCAAAAACCATATCTAATCATTTAATTTATGCTCAATTCTGTCTCAGGGAAATCTTATATATCCTTCTTTACTCTTACTGAAAGAATCGCTTGTAAATAATAACAAGGGACTAACGAGTCATCAAACTAAACCCATTTACTTATTACACTGAAAGCATTACAAATAAATGTTATAAAACCATTTTTAACATGTTTTACATATACAAGAGAAAACTGACAACATGTTTTAACCCTTTCACTCATATAAACGTGTTTTCACGCATTTGCAAACAGAGTAGACCCAGATCAGACGGCTCCTAGAGGAGCCGTCTGATCAGGGTCTGCTCTGTTTGCTAATAGAAATTGATAAGATCTGTTTCTTTGCTTTCTAAAATCTCTACAATGTTCCACCTTCCATATTTCTTTATGGCTATTTTTCCCATGAATATTCTGTAGGTATTGAAATTTGGACTAATTGTAGAACAGGGAAAGGGTTAAGACATGCACACAGTACTCAATTATCTATAAGAGTAACGTAGGACAGTGGTTGGTATACCTGGTGAAGCAGTATACGCTGTGGGCAACAGGTAAGGAGGGCACACCACACCAGTCAGTTTTAGACATTCATGCAACTTGATAAAACCAGTTTTACATGTGCAATTAATTAACAGCTGATTGGCATAATGTTCTACACAAGGATATACTCAAAATAGTTTGAAGGCCAAATAATTTCTCTGTGACAAAACTGAATAAAAAGTAAAATCCTGCTCATTGACAACGTAACCCTTACTGTCTGCAGGACACGAGTCACTAATGTTCGTTGCAAACAGTATAGACCCAGATGAGAGGGCTCCTAGAGGATCCCTCTCATAAGGGTCTGCTCTGTTTGTCAGTCACTAATGTTTGTTGCAAACAGTATAGACCCAATTGAGAGGGCTCCTAGAGGATCCCTCTCATAAGGGTCTGCTCTGTTTGTCAGTCACTACTGTTTGTTGCAAACAGTATAGACCCAATTGAGATGGATCCTAGAGGATCCCTCTCATAAGGGTCTGCTCTGTTTGTCAGTCACTACTGTTTGTTGCAAACAGTATAGACCCAATTGAGAGGGCTCCTAGAGGATCCCTCTCATAAAGGTCTGCTCTGTTTGTCAGTCACTAATGTTTGTTGCATACAGTATAGACCCAATTGAGAGGGCTCCTAGAGGATCCCTCTCATAAGGGTCTGCTCTGTTTATCATGGTACACTTTTCTTCATAAAAATCCCATAATATTCACCATAAGCTTGACCTGTCCATTTGAATATTCAGTGTAGTAAGGGTTAAACATAAACATTTCAAAGCAGCTAAATTCAAGTATGTACATATTAGCAAAGAAAACAATGTTGCATACTAATATCAGAATATTACTTTCCAAAAACTATAATATACAGATATAATGATATTGCACGGAATCCTGTAGCACATTAATGTCCATAACGACTGTACAAAATCACAGTTTCAAACTCACCAATGAACAAATGACCATGTACAACACTTGAAATGGAAGGTACTTACATACTGTTGAGATTCTATTATCAAACCTCACTGACTTTAACCCTTTCCTCCATGAATATTCATGTAAGAAATGATGGCATCATGAATATTCATCAGACCAATCTTTAAAATGGCATAATTAACACATGAAATGTTTGCCCAAGTAGAAACTATAGAATCAGATCTATATTACTCCATAAGCAAACAGAGCAGACCATCTGATCTGGATCTACTATGTTTGCAAAGGCATAGAAAGGCATATTCATGGAGGAATGGGTTAAGACTACATGATCAGACTTGACTGACTTGTAGACTACATGATCAGACCTCACTGGCATGTAGACTATATTTATCAGACCTGACAGACTTGTAGACTACATTATCAGGCCTGAATGACTTGTAGACTACATTATCATACTCCACTGACTTGTAGACTACATTATCAGACCTGACTGACTTTATTATCAGACCTCACTGACTTGTAGACTACATTATCAGGCCTGACTGACTTTATTATCAGACCTCACTGATTTGTAGACTACATGATCAGACCTCACTGGCATGTAGACTATTTATCAGACCTGACTGACTTGTAAACTACATTATCAGAACTGACTGACTTGTAGACCACATTATCAGACCTGACTGACTTTATTATCAGACCTGACTGACTTGTAGACTACATTATCAGAACTGACTGACTTTATTATCAGACCTCAGACTTGTAGACTACATTATCAGACCTCACTGATTTGTAGACTACATGATCAGACCTCACTGGCGGCATGTAGACTATATTTATCAGACCTGACTGACTTGTAGACTACATTATCAGACTTCACTGACTTGTAGACTACATGATCAGACCGGACTGACTTTATTTATCAGACCTGACTGACTTGTAGACTGACTTGATTATCAGACCTGACTGACTTGTAGACTACATTATCATCAGACCTGACTGACTTGATTATCAGACCTGACTGACTTGTAGACTACATTATCAGACCTGACTGACTTTATTATCAGACTTCACTGACTTGTAGACTACAAAGACAACAGAGATTAATAATTACCCAATACTGCTTTGACAAATCAATCTCCGTGATCTTGACCGTGGATCAAAGACATTGGGTCCTAGATGCAGTGTACATTCTACATTTGGTGAACATTTGTTAGTAACTATTTTGAAAATCCTTTGCAAGGTTATAAGCTACTAGTATACGCCAGACATGAAGCCCTATTAGGGTCATGTCTTAACTGTCTACAGTAGAACCTATCTTAACCCGTTCCCTCATAGGCTATTTCTAGATCCAACCTCTTTGAATAAATCTACCGAAATGGAGCATTAACTAGAGGAAAGGAATTTCTTTTAGAATTTTGTACTTTGAAACCATTGTGATAAATAGAGCATTTGCTCCTATAGGAGCAAATGCTCTATTTATCACAATGGTTTCAAGAAGAGACTATTACAGAGGCGTAGAAAGGCGTATTTATGGAGAAAAGGGTTAAGCAGACAGAAATCTAAATCTGGACTTTTAAAACAGATGGTAGTAAAGTGATACAGAAAGTTCCTATAGGAGCTTTCTGTATCACTTTAACCCTGCATTAAGCAACCACCTGCTTTTAAAGACTCATATGTCCAACGAATAAATGTCCACTTAAGACAGGTTCTACAGCTGTAGATGGAGTCTACCCTTCTATGACAGTAACAATAGATTCGGCACTTTGTACTTTAGCTTTGGATCACTTTACCATGTGATTCTCATGTGATCTGTTAAAACTGTTCCCAATGGCACGTTGTCTTGTGTTTTGAATCGCTCTATCATGTGACAGACATATGATCAGTTCAAAATGGATTCCACTTTAAATATTGTCAGCCAATGTCACATGGGCATTGTTCCTCGGTTTTGAAACACTCTGCCATATGATCAGTTAGAAATGGATTCCACCTTAATTACCAGCCAATGCAGACGAGCATTGGTCCTAGATGTTGAAACACTCTGCCATATGACGTTCTATTTTCAAAATGGATTCCACCGTAGACACTGACAACCACAACCTGTTGGGCACTGCTCCTCTGCTTTGAACCATTCTGTCATGTGACTAGTATGACCTCCATGCCCACAGTGGAGGCAAAAACTGGACGTCCCTGTTAACATAACCATAAAATGGCCTTAAAAATATACTTTATAGTAAGTGTAAGCAAGTGAGAATGTTATACTAAATTTCAAAACCATGGGTCTTGACAAACCAAATCTATTCAGATCTTGTCCTCAGCATAAAAAACATGTTTTATTTAAAATAAATTATTGTAATGGCATACTTATGTACATGTACACAGGGTTTTTTGGTATTAAATGTATAAGCAAACAGAGCAGACCCTAATCAAACAGCTCCTACAGGAGCTGTCTGATCTGGGGCCTACTCTGTTTGCAAAGGTGTGAAAAAATGTTTCTGTGAACAGGGTTACAGATAAGGGGAGTATTGGGGTATTTACTCAATTAAAATTGTGGAAAAAGCAATTGTTTTTCAAAACTATGAGTAACACAAAGCAAATAAATATAGCAAAAAGCAAAAAAAAAAGAAAAAGAATACCTAATGAGAATATGAATAATACCCAATTATGAAAATTGCCAATACCCAATAAAAATTGCAAATACCCAACTCTGTAAAAAATCAAGGAGTAAATACCCAATTGCATCAAAACCTTATCTGTAACCCTGTGTGAAGATAAAGATTAATCAACTTACAAATTCTGCATTATGTCCATCCTTCATTAAGCAACCACATGCTTTTACAGACATCAATGTCTTCTCATTAAGTGATCTCTTTTGAGGCGTTTTACTGTTTTTGCATTGAATAACAAGCTTAACCCTTTCCTCCATAAATAAGTCTTTCTAAGCCTCTGTAATAGTCACTTCTTGAAACCATTGTGATAAATAGAGCATTTGCTCCTATAAGAGCAAATGCTCTTTTTATCACAATGGTTTCAAACTACATAATTCTAAAATATTTCCATTTCTCTAGTTAATGCTCCTTTTCGGTAGATTTATTCAAAGAGGTTGGATCTAAAAATAGCCTATGAGGGAAGGGGTTAAAGGTACCTTTGGGGCAGTTAATACAAAGACTGTACTATAGTACAACCTGTCTGAAGTGGCCATTCATCTATTGAACATAGGAGTCTCAAAAAGCAGGTGGTTGCTTAATGCAGGGCAAAAGTAATGCAGAAAGCTCCTATTGGAGCGTTCTGCATAACTTTTGCCCTTCATTAAGTTACCACCTGCCTTACAAACTCATAATTAGACATCTTTGTGATGGCCGCTTAAGACAGGTTCTATTGTATACAAAACACAACCGCAAGACTTGTAAATGGCAGAATCAGTGGCATTTGATCAGGTACTGTACTGCCTGTCATCCCCTATACCTGTTCTGTGCTTTGTAATGCCTTTGCAAACAGTGCAGACCTTGATCAGACAGCTCCTGTAGGAGATGTCTGGTCAGGGTTTTGCTTATGAAATAATATACTAGCTTTCAGACTTTGCCAATAGCAGAATAAGTAACATCTGGTCAGGTTCTGTAGTTGTTGTCACCTTTTAAATAGTTTTCTTGCTTTGTGTGACAAACAGTGCAGAACCTGACCAGACCCCATATTTATATGTGACACTCCTCTGGTTCTACACTGCTTGCAAAGCCTAAAGCTTGATTTTGATATACAGTAAAAATCCCTCTAAGCCCAAATTCTAGGAGAGAAGAATTTAGATACTTTTAAGCAGGTGGCTGCTCAATGCAGCTGCTTAATGCACAGTGAAAGTCATGCAGAAAGCTCCTCTAGGGGCTTTCTGTATGACCTTCACCCTTCATTAAGCTGCCACCTGTCTCTAAGACAGATATTTATACTAACTTGGAAGTCTGGTTTAGATGGGTTTTACTGTAGCAGGCTCCTGTATTTTATTATTCAAAGTTCTTCATTAAATGTTTCACTACAGAGTGTCTGCTCCATTCATGTGATTCTGTTTACCTCTAACTCCTATATGGCAGATGACACATCGGAAGGCTGGCATTTTGCATGTTCCACACTTGACGCCTCTCACCTCTGCCCTACAGTAGTGACATTGCACTCCAAACTCTGACAAAAAAACAAATACATGAATAATCATGAATGCTATAGCTGACTACTGTATACATCAATGTAAATAATTTTAACCCATTACTTTCATAATCTTGACTTTTATGCCTTTGCAAACTAGATGCAGATTGGACTGCTTCTATAGGAACTGTTAGATCAGGATCTACTCTCTTTGCTCATATGTTAAAGATCTGTTTCTTTAGCTTTGCTATGGCAATAAATTAACCTATTTCATATTATCAGTATAAGAACAGAATTAATTAGTATTCAACTATTCATAATGAATAAGTAAGTATTGCCAAGCAATCCATCTCCCCGACTGGAGACTGCCCTTAGCATTTCTGTACTCCAGACAAACGTTTAATAAAATTGAGGTCAAGGTCGTTAGAGACACCAAAGTAGTATGTGACACCGCCTTCCCAAGTTGCAACCACACAAGACATTCTAATATCCTAACTCAAGGGCCTGAGGATATATCATCCAAACAAATTTCAGAGGTCATGGTCAAGGTTACAGAGACACCAAAGCAGTATGTGACATTTCCCTTTCCCAAGATGCACCCACACATTAAATGTTGAAATCCTATCCAAAAGTGTTGAGGATATATCATCTTGACAAATTTCAGACAATTCTACTCTGCCTTCCCATGATGCACCCACAAGAAATTTGGAAGTGGTAGAGGAGATGTCGTCCAGACAAAAACTATCTGGATGGAAGGATTGCAAACCCACCAGTAGCCAGAGGGGGACTAATTAACTAATGGTTCATTAACTAAATGGTTAACCTGTTGCTCAATAAACACGCCTTTCCCACTTTTTGCTGTAGCAACTGTCTGATCAGGGTCTGCTCTGTTTGCTTATGCATAATGGAATCATGTAAATCTAATCTGACAGTTTCTACCTAAGCCAAAATAGCCCATATTCATATACCATTATAAAAATTCCAACTAAAAAATATTCATGATGTCATTATTTCTACCATGAATATTTATGAGGTAAAAGCTTAACCCTTTCCCTGTTGAGTATTCATGTAAGAAATAATGACATGAATATTTATTTGCTGAATTTTTACAATGTAAAATTAATTTTCAAGAGATTTTTGAACTGACAAATACTGAGGAATCAGATCTATAGCATATCATAAGCAAACAGAGAAGACCCAGATCAGATGGCTCCTATAGGAGACATCTGATCAGGTTCTACTCTGTTTGCACAGGTGTGAAAAGGAGTTAATACGAGGGAAAAAGGTTAGTGAAATAAGAGCTTGAGGGCTTGATGCAAAAATGTTATTACACATCTATAGGTGAATTCTTCATAAATGATTCTGGAAAAGGCATTTATCCTATTCTCTCATAGGCTATTTTTAGACTCAACCTGCTTGAATCAATCTACCGAAATTCAAATGGAGCATTTACTAGGGGAAAGGATGTTTTTTTGAAACTGTAGTTTTGAAACAATTATGATAAAAAGAGCATTCGGTCCTATGGAGCAAATGTTCTATTACAATGGTTTCAAAAAGTGACTTTTACAGAGGCATCAAAAGGCGTCAATATGAGGGAATGGGACATATGAGGGAAAGAGATGTAGAGGTTCTACGGTATCTGTAACTAAGCATTGCTTACCTATACCACAGTGTTGTTCTGGGGGTATGGTCACATGTTTGAGTACCTCTGCAGCCCGATTCCTTAGTCCCCAGCGGTAAAGGATATCAGCGTATACCTTCATCAAGTGATCATACTGTGTGTACCTGGTTGGGTCTAATAACCTGACAAAATAAATGGATTGATATATTTGATGGTTTTATATACAAGGTAAATTAACCCATTCCCTCCTAGACTATTTTTAGACCCAACCTCTTTGAATAAATCTACCGAAAAGGTGCATTTACTAGAGAAAAGGATTTTTTTTAGAATTGTGTAGTTTTGAAACCATTGTGATCAAGAGCTTTTGCAAAATTTTATGCTCTACTCATCACAATGGTTTCAAAACAAGAGCACCGCAAGCGGGTGCGAACGCTCGTCTGTTATCATTTTGGTATGTGTGGATAGGCCTTGTCAAGATAAACATGCATACCAAAAATAAAGGTTGTAAATGACAAGTTGAAGAAGTAATGGTCAATGTTAAGATTTTGGACGATGACGACAACGTGGACGCCGGATCGAGGCAGACAATAGCTCGTGATTTCTTCAAAACAGACGAGCTAAAAATGACTTTAATAGAGGCGTCAAGTGGCATTTGTAGAAGGGAATAGGTTAACCCTTTACTCCATAGATATGCCTTTCTACTCCTTTGCAAACAGAGTAGGCCCAGATCAGATGGCTCCTATAGGATCAGGGTCTGCTCTGTTTGCTTATGATATGATAATATAGCTACCGGTATGATTCTACAGCTTCTACCATTGCCAAAAAATCCTGTGTGCCCTTATAACTAATCCAATAAATATTCATGACGTCATTATTTTTTGCATGAATATTCATGGAGGAAAGGGTTAAGAAAGCTGTAAACCCAAACAAGGTTCTTCTGTATTCCAATCCCACCCTTGTCTGAGCATCCATTAGATATAACCAAAGAATATTGACAAATGTTAACACTCCAACCAAACAACTAGGTTTGGACCAAATTATCAATTTCGGATCTAACTTATCAAAATTTCGGAAGCAAATAATCCAAATTAGAAAAAAAGACAATCAGTATTATGAATACCTTTATAATGGCTTTATTACATAGTTAAATAGTGCAGATCCAGAATTCAGGGTTGCCACAAACCGGAGGAAACAAAATTTCCTGACAATTCCCTGACATAATTTCAAATTTCCCCGACACATTTCATCGCGAAATTTGGTCTATCTGTCATAATTTCTGTAATACGTAATGGATTTTTTAAAATATATGACATCTATTCTCATGTTTTCAAAATTCCCTGACAATTCCCTGACATTTGCCTATATTTTCAAAATTCGCTGACAGTTCTCAAAATTCCCTGACAATTCTCTGACCTTGAAAAAAAAATAAAAAATTCCCTGACTTTTCCCTGACACATGGCAACCCTGCAGATCAAATGGGTCCTGTAGGAGTCATCTGGTCTGGATCTACGGTTTGCTTATAAAGCATGAGAGATGCAATTCTGCACTTTTTGTCAAAGCAATGTATTCTCTTAGTTTACAATAAATAAAGTTTTGAATGAATATCCTTCAGGGAAAGGGTCAACCATATTCCTCATATAAACACCCGTTTTATGCCTTTGGAGAGCAGACCCAGATCAGATGGCTCATGTAGGAGCTATCTGATCAGGGTCTGCTCTGTTTGGTTATGAAATTATGATAGATCCGACTCTACACTTTCTACTCTACCAAAATGTCCTGTTTAAATATGTCATTGTTTGTTTTGTTTAATTGTGTTGATTAGCGTCCATTTCTGTTCACTATGGGCATTGTGAAAAAAAGTTAATAACCCATTATGCCATCATTTTATATATGAATATTCATGAGGTAAAGGGTTTTCACAATGTCCTTTTAAACCATTGTGATAAATAGAGCATTTGCTCCTACAGGAGCAAATGCTCTATTTATCACAATGGTTTCAAACTACAAACTTCTAAAATTTTCTTTTTCTCTAGTTAATGCTCCTTTTCGGTAAATTTATTCAAAGTTGTTGGATCTAAAAATAGCCTATGAGGGAATGGGTTAAACCTGCCCATGTTCAATATTCATGTAAGAGATTATAACATCATGTACAATCATTAGCTGTAACCTTTTCATGGAACTTGTTTTGCTTTGACAAAAAAACTGCAGAATCAGATCTACATCATGTCAAAAGCTGTGTCTACTCTGTTTGCAAATGCATGAAGGAAAGGTTTAGAGTACTGCACATACCTGCATTTGATCTCATGCTGTTTTTTCTCCATTTCCTCTGCTTTCTCCTTTGTGTCCCCCTCATCCTCAAATTTATAATCCTCAAACGAGAAATCTGTCAAACTATTGCTCCTCCGGATCTTGACCATGGCTTTAAAACAACAGACAAACATAGTGATTATGTGCATGGTCATCACAGACATAGTGCTTATACAGATACACATAGCGATCACACACAGACGCTCAGATAAGATGCGTAAATGAAAACATTTTCAAAGATATCTTCGTTATTTCGCCACCAAACCCAATGTTGTGGCCACTCTTCATAGGGTTTGGTGGAGAAAGGACGATTTTAGTATTTGAGAACGCACCTTTATCTGTTGCCCAGACTCACATACTGACACATATATGATTGTGTGGAAAGACATATAAAGAACACATTGACAGGCATAGTGACGAAACAACAGCAACAACTGAAAATTCTGCACTACGATGCATAAACAAGAACTATGGTATAATAGAGAAACTGTATAATGTATATGATAGCTGGTCTAGGCATTAGTAGAGAAACAATTATAGATTAAGTTAATTAAAGGACAGTTAGATATAATCAAATTTCATGTAGGATAATAACACTGTTAATATAACTGGTTAAAATGAAATCTAAATGAATGTTTCCAGTAGTTTCTTGAGTAAAAACATTATATATGTACATAATATTGTATATGACTGAAAAAAATATTTTTTCTTAATGTCTACTCAAAATGGTCATAAATTGCCTAATTGACAATTAACTTAACTCTTTCCTTCATATAAACACCTTTTCATGCATTAGCAAACAGAGTAGACTCAGATCAGATGGCTCCTATAGGGTCTTCTCTGTTTGCAAACGCTTGATAGTGCATATATATGAATGAAAGAGTTAAAGTTGTAAAAGATAGCAATCTTACTACAAACATTAAGCAAATTGCATAGTATAAGCAGTTCCATAGGTACCTTATCATTTTGGAACAGTGTAGATCCAGACCAGGCTTCACATCTTAAATGTGATAGTACAGATTTTAATTATCTAAATCTTAGTCTGATCACTGCAGATGGTTTAACCCTTTACTCCATAAATTCACCTTTCTACGCCTTTGCAAACATAGTAGACCTAGATCAGACGGCTCGTATAGGAGCTGTCTTATCTAGGTCTGCTCTGTTTGCTTATGATATACTATAGATATGGTTCTTTAGTTTCTGCCATAGGCAAACATTCCTGTGTCTATGTGCAATAATAGCAATTAATCTAATTAATATTCATGATGTCATTATTTCTTACATGAATATTCATGGAGTAAAGTGTTAACAACCATTTATAATGTGGTGACTGATATGGATCTACAAGTTGCAAAGCATCTCCTTATGTTCTCAATGAGTGACCTGTATAACAAACCTGCATGTCATAGAAGCCCACACCAGAGCAATAGATAGATGTGCATATTCAAAAACTAAAACTGACATTTCTCCACCAAACCCTATGTTGTGACCACTCTCTAGAAACGTCTCGAATAGACGATTCTAAAGAGTGGTCACAACACAGGGTTTGATGGAGAAAAAAAGGAGCAATTCTTCAAAATATTTTAATTTACACATCGGTATCTTATCTGCGTATCTACCACACTATTACCTCTTTTATCATTACAGATCAATTTGTGATGACCTTTGCTAAAAGGTTAGATCCTGATGAAAAGCTGAATGAACTCTTTGATGCTCCAATCAGTTTTTGAAAAGCTTCTTAGAAGAATGTATTCATTTGATAACTGCAGCAGATGGAAATATTTACAGAAGGTTTGTTTTTGTGAGAGTGATTTTTATGACATCTGAAAGGGTTAGAGCAAGGGTTGGCTGCAAGACTTTAATGTTACATTGTTCACTTGCATCCTAGGGGCGAATCTGTGATTACCTATGCTTGGATCCAGATTATATGCCAAGTCAAGCAGCATCTCATCCAAACTGTTTGACAATCTGACAAGAATTTCAAGATGAAGGAAAAAACTGACTGTATGAATTGAAGCAGACAATGAATTGCAGCAGACGACAATTTTTGTAGATGATAATAACTTGTGCAGAGACGATATCTCAATATTACACTGACTGCTAAGTTTGTTTTTGCAGCCCAAGACTAATTTACAAGAGTAGCCAGTAGGAAATTGACCATCTGTGTGTAAATAATATTTACAAATTTATACATTAAAGTCTTTTATACTGTAAGGCATCTATATATATCATTATACAGTAGAACTGGTCTTAAGACACCACCAAAAAGAGGTGTAATTATGGGTCTGTAGGCAGGTGATAGCTTAATGCAGGGCAAACGTAATGAAGAATAGGAGTTTTCTGCATTGCTTTAGTCCTGCATTAAGCAACCACCTGCTTTTTAAGATTTCTGTGTTCAATCAATTCAAAGTCACTTAAGACAGGTTCTACTGTACATGCCATACAAACTTAAACTTGTTTGAGGGTTTTGAATGACAAGTAGTGCAGACCCTGATCAGAGGGCTCCTCTATGACCCCTCTGATCTGGATCTACACTGTTTGCAAATTCTGGTACACTTGTTCCCGTGGGTTAAGAGATGAGTTATTCAAGCTATGGATAAAAGCTAAAGCTATGCTATGGAATAGAAGCAATTTCATTAAATAAATATGGCATTGACTGATCCTGCTGGAAGTAAAATCCAAAGGATAAAAGAAGGTATCCATACAGCCAGGATAAACTCTTTGAATGCTGGGTATTCACAGTGGACTGGCTCATCAGAGTACAACTATACAATTCATGCGGTATAAATTTGCTAGAGGATTTTAATGACAAATAGTGCAGACCGTGAATGAGGGCTCCCTCTCTAGGAGCCCTCTGATCTGGGTCTACATTGTTTGCAAATGCCAGTAAACTAACTTCCTGCATTCAAAGGTTTAAACAACTACATAAAAGCAAAAGTCCACCACCACAAATATATACAGCTGGATGATAAAAAATGTACGAGAGATGTTCACCTTTAGCATGTTAACCCTTTCCCTCATATAAACGCATTTTCACGCATTTGCAAACAGAGAAGACCAAGATCAGATGGCTCCTACAGGAGCAGTCTGATCAGGGTCTGCTCTGTTTGCTATTGAAATCTGATAGATCTGTTCCTTTAGTTTCTTAACTGGCTACAATGTTCCAACTTCCATATTTCATTATATTAACTATTTTGTCCATCAATATTCACTAGATACTGAAATTTGGACTAAATATAGAACAGGGAAAGGGTTAAACATAATTCAATATTGTCCTCACAAACACAACAAAACTTGAAACTAGTTTGAACGCTGATGAGGTGCCCAGTCATTAGAAAAAGTCATTCTTTTTTCTGTTAGCGTGTTAACCCTTTCCCTCATATAAATGCCTTTTTACGCCTTTCCAAACAGAGCAGACCCAGCTCAGACAGCTCCTGTAGGAGACTTCTGATCTGGGTTCGTTCTGTCTATAATGTCTACCAACACAAAATAATCCCGTATAATATGCTATTATAGAAATTCAGCTTATAAATATTTATGATGTAATTACATGTATATTAATGAGATTAATTTTTACCATGGCATATTGATACTGGACGTTTTAGCCAGTGGAAACTGTAGAACCAGGGTCCATGCTTATAAAGCTTTTTAGTAGAGTCTGAGTTCGTTCTCAAGCTTTTGATTGGTCAGATTTTCGTTCTCAAGCTTTTGATTCATCAGATTTGAGCCTCTGGCTCAAATCTGACCAATCAAAAACTTGAGAACGAACTCAGACACAACTAAAAGCTTTATAAGCATGGGCCCAGATCTATATTATTTCATAAGCAAACAGAGCAGACCCTGATCAGATGGCTCCTGCTCTGTTTGCAAATGCGTAGAAATGCATATCTATGGAGAATAGGGTTACAAAACAATGGTCTAGGCTAAGGTCCAGCTCATCCATGTTTTGAAACATGAACATTTTTATCATCTAATTTTGTTAACAGCATGAGCTGATTGCTTGTAATATATAAACTCCACCAAGGTTATATAAAATTAGTAAGACTGATTCTACTGGGGAAACAAACAAGCAGTGGCACACCAAATACACAACAATGGCACCACAAGCAGCCTTTTATAGCTTTATATCTACATGGGTTTAACCCTTCACTCCATGAATATTCATGTAAAAAATAATGACATCATGAACATTAATTTCCATTAGATTACTTGTTATAATAGCATAACTATGGACAAATGAATTTTCGGCCATGGTATAAATTGTAGAATCATGTACATAAGTAAACAGAGCAGACCCTAATGAGACGACTCCTATCGGAGCTGTCTGATCTGGGTCTACTCTGTTTGCAAATGCACTGAAAGGTGTATTTATGGAGTAAAGTACATGTATTGACATAAAGCATACCCTAGACATGTATAAGCAAGTCTTGGACTAAATCCTGCACATACTCTTATTGAAATGGTTTTTGCACTACCCTAAGCATTCAGATCTCCCCCTCTCTATTTGTTTGTAATACTGTATAACTTCACAATAATTCGGCATAGTAGCATAAAGTGTAGACCCTGATCGAGCAGCTCTATCTAGAGCCATTGATCTGGTTCTGCACTGTATCTATGATGAGGTGGCAGCTCTCAGTAGATACCTTTTATCTTTTCCTTTATCTACACTATGATAGCAATGCTATATAAGTCAAGTTAATCTACACTATGTCTGCATTGCTATATAAGTCAAGTTAATCTACACTATGACAGCAATGCTATTTAAGTCAAGTTATTAAACACTATGACAGCAGCGTTATATGTAAGTCAAGTTAATCTACACTATGATAGCAATGCTATGTAAGTCAAGTTAAACTATGACAGCAATGCTATATAAGTCAAGTTAATCTACACTATGATAGCAATGATATGTAAGTCAAGTTAAACTATGACAGCAATGCTATGTAAGTCAAGTTAATCTACACTATGACAGCAATGCTATGTAAGTTAAGTTAAACTATGACAGCAATGCTATATAAGTCAAGTTAATCTACACTATGACAGCAATGCTATATAAGTCAAGTTAATCTACACTATGACAGCAATGCTATATAAGTCAAGTTAATCTACACTATGACAGCAATGCTATATAAGTCAAGTTAATCTACACTATGACAGCAATGCTATATAAGTCAAACAAAACAACATATCATGTAAGCAACACAGCCACAACAAATAAAACTAGATTATAGATTCTAACCTACTAATAATCAGGCAAAGAAACTGACCTATATAAAATGCTTGCAAAGATTATTTCAACTTGAAAACTATTCTCAGCTATTTGGGGTTGGGGTGGGGTCAGGAGAGGGGTTGATAAGACAAATGTAATCACTTCAACTGTTTTTCCTTAAAAAAGACACAAGCTAATGATATACATGTAGCTTATATTTATAGCAAGTTGATTACTAAGAGAGACAAAAAGGTTTTGGTTCAGCATTTTTTCTATTAAGATGTGATGTACAGTAGCATGCTTGTAATAATTTTGGATCCAGATGTGAAGTTAAGTAGCTTACTATCTTACACATTTTCACGCATCTGCAAACAGAGTGGAACCCAGATCAGATGGCTCCTGTAGGAGCCATCTGATCAGGGTCTACTCTGTTTGCTTTTGACATAATATAGATCTAATTCTATAGTTTTTGTCTAACAAAACATTGCCTTGGAAATTGTAAATCAGAACAGGGAAAGGCTGAAGTGCATGACACATCAGTAATGTCCTTTTCAAACAGTCTAAACCCAGATCAGGACTCTCACCAGGGTCTACATTGTTTGTCATGTCAGCATTTAAAAGGTTAATGCCTGCTATTCTTTAAGTGATACTAGCAAAGAAATTCACCTCCAGAAGAATTACCTAAATTTGTAACTATAAGCCATGTACATTAAACGCCTCACTCAACAGACATGCCATTCAAAACAGAGTACACCCTGAACAGAGGGCTTCTGTATGAGCCATCAGAACAGGGTCTGCTCTGTTTGCTTAATATAGATCCGATTCTACAGTTTCTGTAAAGACAAACAGTTCAATTGTTCATATACCATTATAAAAATCAGCTAATAAATATTCAAGATGTCATTATTTTTTACACCAATATTCTTCAGGTAAAGGGTTAATGTCTGCTATTCTTTGTAATAATCCATCCATTTTCCTCCATAAGTATGCCTTTCTATGCCTTTGAAAACAGAATAGACCCAGATCAGATGGCTCCTTTAGGAGCCATCTGATAAGGGTCTTCTCAGTTTGCTTATGAAATAGTATAGATATGACTGTAGTTTCTGCCATCACCAAAATTTTCCTGTGTTCATATACCATTACAAATACGAATCTAATTGATGTTCATGACGCCATTATTTCTTACATGGATATCAATGGAGTAAAGGGATAACAGGGGGCATAAAAAATCTCTTCCACAGCAATTGAATGTTGATAGAGAAAAACGGCCTAGAGTTGTTTATAACTACAAGCATAATAAGAAAGTACAACGTTCAAAGCATATATGTAACTATGTGCCCGCACATGCTACACTGAGGGTACAATAGGGTGACGGCAGGGGTGATACCTCGCGAGAGGAAGGCGGGCATTGTTTGATACAGGGAGTCAGTCTTCGGGGAGGGTGAGGTGCTCGCCTCAGTACTGTGTGCTGAAAATAATACAGTCATGACAACACACGAAGGCAGCGGCAAAATAATCTCCTGACTAAAACATGCTAAACTCTGGCTGGCAGAGTGCCTAAAGCAAACCAATGTGAACACAACTACTTTGATAAACTAGGGGGGAAAAAGCAACAAAGCTTCTTCCTTTAGCAATGGTTTAAAACAATTGAATTTTGCATCTATACATGTTGAACATGTTTTGTGCATACAGAGCACAACCAGTGTGTGATGTAAACAGGGTAAGTTCTTTGCATTCTGGTTACACTCAGAACATGTTCCAAGGATATCAAGTGGATTCTTGTAGAATCTTAGCACACCTTGGTATTTTCCATATGCAACCTGGCTCCGAAGTTACAAAATTTTGAATCCGAGTTCATTCCCAAGTATCTGAATGGACAGATTTTGAGCAAGCTCAAAATCTGTCCATTCAGATACTTTGGGAATGAGCTCAGACTAAAGAAAAAAATCTTACAATGTTGAATAATGAGAAGACAAAGAATGTGTTCTTTTAATTCTGAACACATAAAGAGTATGGTATGTTATGCACTCCTAGAGCATGTTCTACGTTCAAAGCAGCCAACAAGGTTGTTCTGTTACTCTACTCACCGTAAACATTGAAATATTTAGACAGAATCTCAAAAAATGCAGATCCCGTCAACCTGCTCCAACATGAAACTTTGACCTTGGTCTACACTGTATGTCAATCCATGTTTCATGTAAAGTTACAAAACAGTGCTGAATGATCTTATTCAGATTTACAAACTTGTGAAAAGAGGAGACCGGATATCTGAATATATTTAACCCATTCCCTCATATTGACGACTTTTAACGACTCTGTAAAAGTCACTGTGAAACCATTGTGATAAATATAGGAGCAAATGCTCTATTTATCACAATGGTTTCAAACTACAAAATTCTAAAAAAAATCCCTTTCTCTAGTAAATGCTCCTTTTCAGTAGGTTTATTCAAAGAGGTTGTATCTAAAAATAGCACATGAGGTAATGGGTTAAAGTAAACAGTATGATCATTTTTTCTTGGGTATGTTTTATGCCATCTAAATACACCAGTAGCATTATTTGGTTAACTATGATTGCAAACATCTCCAATATCAATCACTGACTGATAAACATTATATCTAACATGAATTAGATTTGTAATTTAACATTGAAATACACAAATATAAGGGCACATTAAGTTGACATGTAACCTGTGGCCAGTCATTACCCTAACTACCTTAAGTACAGTAGAACCCGTCCTAAGCCGCCGTTCATTTACTGAATAGGAGTCCTAAAAAGCAGATGGTTCCTTAATGCAGGGCAAAAGTAATACAGGAAGCTCCTGAAGGAGGTTTTTGCATTACTTTTGACCTGTATTAAACTACCATCTACCATCTGCCTTACCCATAATTAGACCTGTGTTTGATGGCCACTTAAACCCTTTCCTTCATATAAACGTGTTTTCATGCATTTGCAAACAGAGTAGACCCAGATCAGACGTCTGATCAGGGTCTGCTCTGTTTGCTTTTGACATGATATAGACATGATTCTATAGTTTTTGTTAAAACAAAACAATTTCTTGAAAAGTTTACATTATCAAAATTCAGCTTATAGATATTCATGATATCAATATTTCTTTCATGAATATTGAACCGGGAAAGGGTTAAGACAGGTTCTACTGTATTTGGACAGACAAACTTAGGCAAATAGGTGCCATTTGATCTGGGTCTGCACTATCTGCCTACATTTGTCTGTCAATACACTTACATGTAGGGTCATTAGGATACATTATATTTACATATGAACTTGGTATGTTTGGATATTAAATCTAAATTTCAGTTCTCAAATTCTACATAAGTGAACAATGATAAATGTAGAAAATTTATTTCTATGAGAAAACGGGGTTCACTATCAGTATATGTAAAACTATTTTAAAGCCATTAAAAACTCCTTTAATTGCCAAATAAGAAATAACAACACTTTTAATCCTTAATTGGCTATGAAACTAGTTTCACTGGCATATACATAAATTTCATTTGTTGCGTCACTGCATGTTTATATATAAGACATCTTGATTTTTTTTTTAATATTAACCAAAGCTATTTGTTATATACACATATATACAATGTATATACATATCAAATTAATATGATCACAACAATTAGCTACATATTGAATTATATGTCATTAAATAAACACGTTAATCTAGGCTGGCATACAGACATTATCATACTCATGACAAAGCTTCTGAGTACTGTAAAACCCCTCTAAACTTGACAGTCTGAGGCAGATTATTATCCATGCCAGTTCTTAACCCATTCCCTCATATTGACACCTTTTGACGCCTCTGAAAAGGTCACCTATTGAAACCATTGTGATAAATAGAGCATTTGCTCCTATAGGAGCAAATGCTCTATTTATCACAATGGTTACAAACTACAAACTTCTAAATTTTTTCCTTTTTTTCTAGTTAATGCTCCTTTTTGGTAGATTTATTCAAAGTGGTTTGATCTAAAAATAGCCTATGAGGGAATTGGTTAACCCTTTCCCTTATGGTAACCTGTTTTCACGCATTTGAAAACAAAATAGACTCAGATCAGACAGCTCCTAGAGGAGCCATCTGATCAGGGTCTGCTCTGTTTGCTTATGGATTTTGATAGATCTGTTTCTTTACTTTCTAAAATTGATGCAATGTCCCACCTTCCATATTTGATTATAACTGTTTTGTTCATGAATATACAGTGGGTATTAAAATTTGGACTAAACATAGAACAGGGAAAGGGTTAAGACACAGGACAGTTTAATGCAGGGTGAAAGTCATGTTGAATGCTCGAAAAAAGCTTTCTACCTCACTTTCATGATGTATTAATCAGCCACTTGCCAAAACACCCCAAGTAAAGTCTTCCTCATCAAAATTCCTGTTTAGAGGGGATTTGCTGTAGTGAAATTATATTGCAACAACATCAACACACAGCCAGCCAGAAACCAAAACTAATCAAACTGAATGCATCCTGTTAGAAAAACACTAACCATCACTGTAATGATTATAATGAAAGTCACCCTTTCTGTCTTGATAAAATGAGTTACTGCAACCCCTATTCAAGATTCCCATATCAGCAACAAAACCATAAAGCAAAACTTCTCTAAAGAGGCTTAAGCGTTAAGTTATGCAGAATGAAAGAAATGCTTAGGAGTTTTCTGCATTACTTCATTCTGCATTAAGCAGTCATCTGCTTAAAAAAGTTTTCTTTAAGACCTAATTTTAATTTCACAATGTCATACTGAACATATTAACCCATTCCCTCCTAGACTATTTTTAGACCAAACATCTTTGAATATATCTACCGAAAACAATCCTTTACAAGAGAAAAGGAAATGTTTTAGAATTGTGTAGTTTTTAAACCATTGTGATAAATAGAGCATTTGCTCCCATGGAGCAAATGCTCTATTTATCACAATGGTTTCAATAAATGACTTTTACAGAGGTGTCAAAAGGTGTCAATGTAGGTGGGCATGGGTCAAATGGCAATTTGGCCATAATATTGATTATAGTTATTACTAATGCATTAAATGTAGCATGATAATTGCCTGTACCACTTGCAGTCACACCACACTCTGTGCCTACTCTGGCTCCAACATCCCCACCCCCCACTCCCTGGTGTTACCTGGTGGTGAAACTTTCTCACGTACTGTCTTTTTCTGGGTATGTCCTGGTTATACAGTTAACAACACATATCAAATGCACAAAATCACATTTAAAGGGCCCCACCATACTAAAAGATTGTGTGACCAAAATAATTGTAATTACATCTGATACTACTTGAATATCCTTAATTATCACAGACTCATGTGCAGCAATTAACCCGTTACTCCATAAATACGCCTTTCTATGCCTTTGCAAACAGAGTAGAACCAGATCCGATGACTCCTGTAGGAGCCATCTGATAAGGATCTGCTCTGTTTGTTAAGACACAATATAGATATATGATTCTACAGTTTCTGCCATGGCCACAAATTCCTATGTCCTTATGCTTTTATGACAAATAATATAATTAATATTCATGATGTCATAATTTTTCGTATGAATATCCGTGGAGTAAAGGGTTAAGGCCAACTTTGCATGACAGAAATTATACAAAGGTCTAACATTATGATGGTCGCAATTGGAACTTACGATAATTTTAGTCATACAGTCTTTAGTAAGATGGACCCTAGAATACGATAAGAATAGCACAAGCTGTACTATATCTATTACATATTATCAGAAGGGCATGGGGACCTAGAAACTAGTGAAATAGAATGTTATCAGTCACTAATATGGGGGAGAGGTAAAATATGAAATTCAAATAACATAGTACAGCTTGCATGAAGTATCATACCATAACCCTTCACCTCATTGAAATGCCTTTTTCACATTCCGTAATATTCCTAATAGACGCCCCTGCCCTAATAAAGGCCCCCGGCTATTTTTGTAGGAAAAATCTACTCACCAGGCTAAACTCAAAGGAAAATCCAAATTCAAATCCATCCAAATCCAGTATATCTTTAAAAATCCAGTCAATCAAAAAGTTAAAATGAACACTTAAATGTAACGTTAACAAAAACTTCCGAACGTAGATCTATTTACAATGTCATGAGTGTCCAATGCTGTGTAGGAGAAAGGCTTGCAAAGTCTCTTTAGCCTTGTTGCACCACTCTCAAACACATTTTCTATCTACATGAAATAGATTGGCCTTATGCTTGCCAACTTGTTCGGCAACGCCGACAACTTTCAACTTAAATGAGGCAGAGTAGAACTTGTATTTTTGTATTTAGGAAAAAGCTTACCTTAATAATCGCCCCCTTTTGGAAAATGTTAGGCCCCCCGGGGGCGTTTATTAGGAATAATATGGTACATGTATTTACAAACGGCACTGACGCAGATATGATGGCTCCAATAAGAGCCCTCTGATCAGGGTCTGCTGTGTTTGATTATGAAATAATCTAGATTTGATTCTACAACTTCCCATTCCTGATTTCAGTTTATGCCGTCATACATCCAATTAATATTCCTATCATTATTTCTTACATCAATATTCATGAGGCAGAGGGTCAATTAACAAAAAGGATCAACAAATACACTAGAGTGCCATATGAGCAAAGCTTTAACCATTCACTCCATAAATACACATTTCTAAACCTTTGTAAACAGAGTACACCCAGATCAGACAGCTCCTGTAGGAGCCGTCTGATCTGGGTCTGCTCTGTTTGCTTGTGAAATAAAGCAGATAGGATTTCATAGTTTCTTTTATGACCAAAAGGTCCCATGTCTATGTGCCATTATGAACATAAATGTAATAAATATTTATAATGTCATTATTTCTTACATGAATATTCATGGAGTAAAGGGTCAATATACCGTAAGATTTAAATTGACCTTGATCAAGCTGGGTGTCAAACAACTTGGATCCTGATTAGGTGCCAAGTGACTCATCCTCTTATCTGGATCCGAAATGTTTGCAAATGCCAGCCGGGTCTCGGTAAGCATGATAACTCTTCATACCCATTGCACGCTAAGTAATCGCTGTCTGGTATAATTCTCAAAATTAAATTTTCCTCCATTCTTCTCTAATATACAGTCAGAGTATAAAATATTTCGATCTTGATGAGATGCTGAGTGATTCGACATCTCATCTGGATCCACACTGTTTGCCTAGGTTATCATGAATTCAAAAGAGTTATTAACCCTTTCCCTGTTCTATTCTTAGTCCAAAATTAAATACATCCTACTGAATATTTATAGACCAAATAGTTATAATGAAATAAGGAAGTTGGAAAATTGTAGCCATTTTAGAAATTAAAGAAACAAGATCTATCAAATTCCATTAGCAAACAGAGTAGACCCTGATCAGATGGCTCCTGTAGGAGCCATCTGATCTAGGTCTTCTCTGTTTGTAAATGTGTGAAAAAGCGTTTATATGAAGGAAGGGGTTAACTGCAGAACACATGCTATAGCGTGAAAACTGATAAATCAATGCAAAGTATATGCCAATGAAACAAAGCATAAAAAATCATCTATCAGTAATAATTAACAAGCAAATACTGATGTCTTTTGGTAAAACAGAATAACAATATCATTTGTTAATGAATAGCACATGCCTTTACAATAAAATAATAAAAAGCTTATTTGTCAGTTGAATTCAGGTGCCCTTAATATCACTAACAAGCATTTTGGGCAATGGGTGAACGTTGTTAATTTATCATGGGTATCAAATACAACCAAATCAAATATTATTGCATTGACAAGGTTTTATCAATGATCAGATCAGAACTCTATACATGTACAGTCAAATCCCTCTAAACCAGAATTCTAGTAGAGAAGAATTTATATTCTTCTATGCAGGTGGCTGCTTAATGCAGGATGAAAAAGTCATGCAGAAAGCTCCTAGGAGCTTTCTGCATGACTTTCACCCTGCATTAAGCTGCCACCTGTCCCCAGGACCGATATTTATACTAAATTTAACATCCGGTTTAGAGGGGTTTTACTGTAATAGGAGTGTTTTTGAAATGAAAGGAAATTATCACAGCTATAGCTTTTGTATAGACATATTGAGTAGATTCTAATCAGACATCTCCAACAGGAGCTGCCTGATCTGGGTCTTCTCTGTTTGCAAAAGTGTTAAAAGGTGTGGTTATCAAGCAGAGTTAAGGTATATCAATAAATCAGAATGCTATAAATGTAAAATAAACTGAAATTACAAGCAGTTACATGGTAAAATTTAAGTGATATATACTAAAGCATTTTTAAGGTATTTAACTCACCTATGCAACAGTTTGGATCCAGATCAGACGCAGAGTATATCGGCTTCTCATCAGGATCTAACTATCTGACACTGTCATTTTGTCTTTTGAAATACAAAGGAGGAAAATTAAAAATTAAAACTTAATCCTTACCGTGCAGGCACAACTCACTAATGTCCTTTGCAAACAGTATGGACCCAGTTGAGAGGGTACCTAGAGGAGCTCTCTCATCAAGGTCTGCACTGTCTGTCATGTTACAATCCCTAAATATTAACCATAACTTTGACCTGTTGAATTTTGGAACAGTCCATTTGAAAATTCAGCGTTGTAAGGGTTAAAACAGATGATAAATTTTGTTGATGACAACGCTCATCAGTAACAGACTAAAAAAGCCAAATACAGTGAAACCCCGCTAATGCGACCACTTAATAAACAGCTACTGGTGTCGTTTAAAGCAGGTGGTTGCTTAATGCAGGACGAAAGTTATGCAGAAAGCTCCTACAGGAGCTTTCTGCATAACATTCGTCCTGCATTAAGCTACCACCTGCCTCTGCCACCCAGAATTATGCCCCTTTTTGGTGGTCGCATTAGCGGGGTTTTACTGTACATGTACAGATAGTTTCACATTCATATCCAAATAACTGATATACAGCACAAAGAGATTTGTCTCCTGTTAACTCTTTGAATGCGGGAAATGAGTGTACTGGAATTTGCAGACAGTGTAGATCCAGATCAGAACACTCCTAGAGGAGCCCTCTGATCAGGGTTTGCACAGTTTGCCATTCAAAATCATCTAGCAATGTGTTTCACCTTTCATAATGAATGGATTCTGTTTTTAAAAAAACAAGAGGGCCAGAATGGCCCTGACATCGCTCACCAGACAATAAGAGGAGAAGATTTTCAAAGTTTTCACTATATGTTTCTATTGAAAACTTAACACCCCAGGGGCGGTGCCAATTTTGACCCCAGGGACACAATTTATATAACTTTTGTAGAGGACCTGAACATGATGCTAAAAGAATGTAGTGAAAGAATGGATAGAGCATTAGACCGCTGGAACTTGTATTCTTTGGATGCTAGAGGTGGATTCTCCCACCACTAATGACCTATGCAAACAGTTTGGATCCAGATCAGGCCCCACATAATGTGGGGCCTGATCTGATATCCAAATTGTTTGTAAATGAGACTGAACTTCTGTGTGTAGTGGGATTCTCCCGCCACTAATGACCTATGCAAACAGTTTGGATCCAGATCAGGGCCAACATAATGTGGTGCCTGATCTGATATCCAAACTGATTGTCAATGAGACTGAACTTCTGAAAAACTTAGAAAGAAAGTGTGTAGTGGGATTCTCCCACCACTAATGACCTATGCAAACAGTTTGGATCCAGATCAGGGCCAACATAATGTGGTGCCTGATCTGATATCCGAACTGTTTGTCAATGAGACTGAACTTCTGAAAAACTCAGAAAGAAAGTGTGTAGTTAGGATAACTTGTGAATATGCTGCAGACAACAATTTAGCAGATCACAAAATTACCCAGCATGCAAAGAGTTAAGCTGAAATTCACAACAGATATGCTCTATATTGATAGCTGGTAGCTTAATGCAGGGCATAGGTATGAAAAAAAGCTTCAAGAGTATTCTGCATTTTGAGAATTATCCACAGTTTTCTCAATCTTAAATGAGTGTGTGTTATTTGTCTAAACACAATTTCTACTCTACTGATCAGGCTAAGGGTGATTATATAAGAACTGACCCACTGACTGGTCTCAGCTAAGAGTGATATTAAGGAGAAACCTTTAGAATGTAATTTCTGGTGTAAAGAAGTATATACACACAGGGCAGGGCCACTTTTAACCCCAGAACTATGATACTTATAAAACTCATAAAGTTATGCTAAGTAAATCTATACACCAAATATCTAAGCTCTTGGACATGTAGTTTCTGACAAGAATATTTTTAAAGTTTTTCCTATGCATAACTGGTGATCCCATAGGCTGTTTACGCAGTCAGCTATTAAAAACTGGAAATCCCCGGGGTGGGACCAATTTTGACCCTAGGGGCATAATTTATATAACTTTTGTAGAAGTCCTGAAGTTGTAGCTATGTGCCAAATATGAAAGCTGAGGACCTTCTAGTTTTAGAGGAGATGATGTTCAAAGTTTTCACTATATGTTTCTATTGAAAACTGAAAACCCCTGGGGCAGGGCCAATTTTGACCCCAGGGGTATAATTTATATAACTTTTGTAGAGGACCTACATATGATGCTATGTGCCAAAGATGAAAGCTGAGACCCCTGTAGATTCAGAGGAGAAGAACTTTAAAGGTTCAAATTGTTGACGACGAACGACGCACACCGACGGACGACGGACATCAGGCGATCACAAAAGCTCACCCTGAGCACTTTGTGCTCTGGTGAGCTAAAAAGAAGATAAAAACACCGATGGACCATTCCACTTTGAATATTCAGTGACCAAAGAGTTAATACTCAAAATATACACATGAAACATGTACTGATAATATAGCTTAACCCTTTTCTTCAAGCATTCACAAACAGAGTAGACCCAGATCAGACGGCTCCTATAGGAGCCCTCTGATCAGGGTCTGCTTTGTGTGCTTATGATATAAAATAGGTATGATTCTACAGAACAAGGTCCTGTGTTCATGTGCCATTAAATAAATTAATCTAACTAATATTCATAATGTCATTATTTCTTACATTAATATTCATGGAGTAAGGGTTAATCATAATATTATCAAGATGGAGTCCAAATAAAAAGAAAAAATGCGCTAAGGTGACATGATTTGCTCTAAATAAAACTTGACAGTTTTGATGGATTTATTTGGTACTCAGCACTGAAGGTGGTATAAGAGATGCCTTTAATCCTTTCCCTGTTCCATGTTTATTCCAAATTGCAATACCTAATGAATATTCATGGACAAAATTGATATGTAATGAAATATGGAAGGTGGAGTGTAGTATCCATATTAGAAAACAAAGAAACAGATCTTTCAAATTCCAATTAGCAAACAGAGCAGACCCTAATCAGACAGCTCCTATGAAGGAGCCATCTGATCTGGGTCTACTCTGTTTGAAAATGCGTGAAAACATGGTTATATGAAGTAAAGGGTTATGTCACATTTATTTTCAGACAGTTACAAATCAACTTAAACCCTTTCCTTCATATAAATGCCTTCTCATGCATTTGCAAAAAGAGTAGACTCCTGTAGGAGTTGTCTGATCAGGGTCTGCTCTGTTTGCTTATGACATGATACAGATATGATTCTCCAGTTTTTGTCAAAACAAAAAAAAGCCCCTGGAAAAGTTTACGTTATAAAAATTCAGCTAATAGATAGTCATGATGTCACTATTTCATACATGAATACAGAACAGGAAAGGGGTTAAGTCTTTGCCCTGCTGTACCAAATATATCCATCATAATAAAATTAGTGAGGAAATCTAGATAGAACTAAAGCCAATGCACACACATATACAAATGTATATAGAGCCTGTAGGCAAGAGAGGAACAGTTTGATGCCCGGAAAAGAGACATTTAACCCTTTACTTCATAGCCATATAATGTCTTTGTAAACAGAGTTGACCCACATCAGATAGCTCCTGTAGGAGGTGTCTGATCAGGGTCGGCCATTATAAATATTAATCTTAATAAATATTTATGATGTCATTATTTCTTACATGACTATTCATGAAGTAAAAGGATAAAACAAGGTTTGTCTCATACAAGTATGCTGCATTAAGAGTATGTTGGTGTAGAGCTGACTGCAAGCGGGCACAAATGCCATTTCTCAATGTAATACAGTGATACAAACACTACAGGAAAATGGACAATTTATGTAATTACATGTATATACATGTACCTTTTTTCAGTACTATCAATTTGAATATTATTTTCTCTGAGAAAGTACTGGGGAATGCTAGACTTTTGAGAGTCTCACTGGAATCTCAAGATATGCAGAATGCTACATACAGAATAATGCTTAACTAAAATAAAAAAATATCTAGAATGTATACTAGTAGTATGTGGGAAAAAAAGTAGCCTAGGCACTGACTATCAATAAGCATAAACAATTTAATTACAACAAACTATGGAAATATAATCCTTTACCTCAGTGACACCTTTTGGCACCATTGCAAACGTAGTAAAACCAGATCATATGGCTCCTGTAGGAACCATCTGATCAGGGTCAGCTCTGTTTGCTTATGGAACTCCATATATATACAGCAGAACCCCTCTAATGCGACCAGTTAATGAATAAACATGAGTGTCTTTATAAGCAGGTGGTTATTTCATGCAGGACAAAAGTAATGCAGAAAGCTCCTCTAGGAACTTTCTGCATTATTTTTGTCCTGCATTGAGCTACCACCTGCATCTAGCACCCAGAATTATACCTCTTTTAGGTGGTCGCATTAGCGGGGTTTTACTGTAGTACTAATTCTACAGTTTCTGTCATGGCCAAAAGTTTGCTTATGTAGATACTATTGCAAAAATTGAGTCCATGAAATATTCATGAAGTCGTAGATTCATGCATAATTATTCATGAGGTAAAAGCTTAATGATGCTCAAATGCATTGACTTAACAAAAGCCATAACCCTTTCCCTCATAGGCTATTTTTTAGATACAACCTCTTTCAATAAATCTACCGAAAAGGAGCATTAAAACTAGACAAAAGGAAATTTTAGAATTTTGTAGTTTGAAACCATTGTGATAAATAGAGCATTTGCTCCTCATAGGAGCAAATGCTCTATTTATCACAATGGTTTCACAAAGTGACTTTTACAGAGTCGTCAAAAGTCGTCAATATGAGGGAAAGGGTTATAAGCATTTAACCCTTTACTCCATAAATACTTCTACGCCTTTGCAAACAGCAGAGCCTGGATCAGACGGCTCCTAATATAGATATGATTCTACAGTTTCTGCAATACCCAGACATAAAACTTCAAACTAATTTATATTCGCGATATCATTATTTTTTACATGAATACTCATGGAATAAAGGGTTAAGCATGAACAAGCAGCTTTTGCAGGCAAGCAGACACAAACAAAAGACATACTCGAAAAATATGTCTAGTGATAAAAGAGCTTTATTCAAACTTGGCAACATTTAGATGCTCTACTGAAAACCAGTGCAATTTGATACTCAAAATGTGTCAATATCCATATTGGGGCTATGCCCAGATGCAGATTGAGGCCCTTGAAATGATGAACAAATACCTGTCTGTGAAGATAGATGGAGTTTGATTACAGGATGTAGAAGTCATGACTACCATATTCTCCCTAATGAATGCCCATACTCTAATAAAACACCCCCTTACTTCTGAAGGAAAACTAATGGTCAATAAACAACCAAAATCCTATATAATAACCAATATATTTTTTTTAAATACAGGTGGTAGCTTAATACAGACTGAATGCAATGCAAAAAGCTCTGCTAAGAGCTTTCTACATTGCTTTCATTCTGCATTAACCCTTTCATTCATATAATTTTCATGCATCTACAAATAGAGCAGACCCAGATCAGAGACCTCCATAGGAGCCATCTGATCAGGGTCTGTTCTGTTTGCTAATGTAATTTGATAGATCTCTGTTTCTTTAGTTTCTAAAACGACTATAACATTTCTTTCTTCCATATTTCATCATGACTATTTTGTCCATGAATATTCAGTAGGCATTGTAATTTGGAACAAATACAGTAAAACCTCTCTATAACGGCCACTAAACTGTGTTAATTAATTGTTATTTCGGGCAGGTGGCTTCTTAAAGCAAGGTGAAAGTAAAACAGAATGCTCCAATAGGAGCGTTCTGTTTTACTTTCACCTTGCTTTAAGCAGCCACCTGCCTTTAACACAAACTACTTGATGTAATTTAGTGGCTGTTATAGAGAGGTTCTACTTTATAGAAAAGGGAAAGGGTTAAGCAACCACCTGTATACAAAATCCAAGAAGCTCCATTTAAAACGAGCCGAGCGCGGCGCCAACGCTCGTCTGATTTGGTGTTAAAACTTTTTTTTAAAAAAAGGGCCATAACTCCAAAATTTTGAAATCAAGAGCTATGGTTCTTATGTAGGGAATTTCTCCTAAATGAGATCTACCCACCTATGAAGTTTCATGTTGATACCTCATATACTTTTCGAGTAATGAGCTACATTAAAGATTTTGCACACCCCCGCCGCTGACAACTACGACCCAGTGATCACAATAGCTCGACTTTAAAACGAGCAAAAAATGTGTTTAATAGAGACGATACAGCATGTCCCAAGTTGTTCACAATGGTGACTGAAAGTATTACAACAAAAATAGATATAGCAAAACCTTGATTCTTTATCTTTGAAAAACAAAGTGAAAAGTACAAGCTCCTTAAATTCTTTGACTATATTTGTTCCTTATGTTGGTTTCCGTTTGCTGAGAATAGAAGACAAAAGTTTGACACCATAGCTTTAAAGGTCCATTCAAATTTAAACTGAACCTAAACTGACATTACAAACAAGTAACAAGTAAATGTTTACAACACATTAAGCAATCCAAAAATATACAATCATAACAGTGTTTAATACAGCATACTTGTAGAGCAAGCAGGGATTTCCAGCACCAAAAAGTGTTCCTCTGCTACAGGAGAGTTAGACATAAAGGGAGATAACACTCAACTTACTCGTCAAGCTTCTCAGTAACCCAGACATTGACGATACTGTATGATAGGGATTATACTGTAGAAAAATAAGTATTGAACATTTGATAGTAGTGAACACATTTGCACAGCTGATGGTCACCAGTGGGTGATCACATTCCGATGCAGAATATTTCCCCATTCCGAACATAAGACCAATCATAGTTATCATTCAATTCTACAAATCACAAAACCATATCAGCAACTGCAATGAAGATATCACATTATTTCTAATATCTGAAATTAAAGCGTATTGCATCAATATGATCACAGAAAAAAAATCATACCACATATTCAGTCCATAGCTTCTGTCAGATCATATTTATATACAACAAATAAAGTTACATCAGACAGCCTTTTAACCCTTTACACCAAAGATAGGCCTTTCAAAATCTTTGAAAACAGAGTAGACCCAGATCAGATGGCTGCTGTAAAAGCGGTCTGATCAGTGTCTGCTCTGTTTTCAAATGATATAATATAGGTCTGATTTTACTGTTTGTGTCATGGTAAAACAATCCTTGTTCATAATGCTATTAGAAAACTATTCTGTCAGTATTTTACATGAATAGTCATGCAGTAATTCATATTTCAGCCAAAATAAAGAAAATAAAGAAACCAACCAACTACATGCATAGTATAAACACTCCATGGAGCTGTTCCAAGAGGAAAAGTTCTTAGGGCTTCCCAAACAATGTAAATCAAGATCTGGCATTCTGTCACAGAATAAAATGTCAGATCATAGTCTACTGTAACTTACAGTACTCCCTATCTTAAGTGACCACCAAAAACAAGTCTATGGGTCTGTAAGGCAGGTGGTAGCTTAATGCAGGTAAAAAATAATGCAGAAAGCTCTTGTAGGAGCTTTCTGCATTATTTTTGCCCTGCATTAAGCAACCACCTGCTTTTAAGACTCATATGTTCAATAAATAAATGGCCACTTAAGACAGGTTCTACTGTACATTCATTATCATTGGCTGTGTTTTTTCTTTAGTAAAACATATGGCTCTGGTCAAATGACCCATATGTGGTGCCACTGCTAGTCTCCGCCTTCACTGTTTACAAAATGTCCACACCCTAACAATATCTTTTCTCTTGGCAAAGCTCGTAACTAAACATGCTTTTAATTATCATGTCATGCACAAAACACCTTTCTGTTCATTTAATATTTTCAAACAAGGTCACATTCTAAATGTCCTATTTCAGAAAAATTGTAATGTTTTCCAATACAAGAATGAACAAAAGAACTTACCCAAAGGAGCTTTTTGCATTTCATTTGCATTTTGTTCCATTAAGGTCTATTCTTGCTAAACAGATATCATGTGCATGTCACATCAGTCATACATGGGTAAAGCCCAAGGGTCAATGCAAGTAAACAGAAGCCAATACCAGAACAATTGCATGCATAATCCCAGTCACAATTAGCAGTCAGCACAGTCATAAGGAACAGATCAGGAGGTACAGTAGAACCCATCTTAAGCAGCCACTTCAGTTATTTATTGAACATAGAGTTAAAAAGCAGGTGGTTGCTTAATGCAGGGCAAAAGTAATGCAGAAAGCTCCTATAGGAGCTTTCTGTATTACTTTTGACCTGCATTAAGCTACCACCTGCCCTGCAGATCCATAATAAGACCTGTTTATGATGGCAACTTAGGAGATATTCTACTGTACTATCTATCAATGGCTATACAAGAATGCTAATCTAGCTTTCCCTTCATAAGTTGGCAAATTTATTACCAATATGATTAGTATTTCAGCAAAAAAACCTTCTTTGCGTGTATCTGTATGTAGTTTTCATGTGTATGTGTTAGGTTTGAGTCTTGCAACCATCTGGTCTTGAGAATGTTTTCATTCTCCACAGTTATATGGGGGTTAATGCCTTGCTCTAATCCTTTCAGTTTCCCTATGAACTATCACATCCCTGCTGCATAACAATGGTGTAAACAATTTGATACATTAAAATCATTTGCTGATGCTCTTATTTATTTCATTTGTTTATAGTCAATTAGGGGAATGATGGCTCTGAATCGATCACCTCATTACCAGTAGTTCAGATATTATTTAAGTGTGAACTTAAGGGCATTAACTCTAGATATAGTCTGATTAACTATACCTGATATAAATGCCTTTTCAAGCCTTTGCAAACACAGTAGACCCAGATCAGATGGCTCCTGTAGGAGATGCCTGATCAGGGTTTGCCTGTTTGCTTATGGAATTATATCGATCCAATTCTACAGTTTCTGCAATTATATGTTAAACAAAGAACAGATTCCATAAAATCTATCGAAATGACTGCATTTACCCGGTTACATCTCAACTCTCACCAGATAAGCTGAATCCCTATAACACCAGTTAACTGTTTAACCCATTATCTCATATGTCATTTTTAGATAAAACCTCTACTGAAAAGGAGCATTTACTAAAGAAAAGGAAATTTTTAGATTTGTGTAGTTTTGAAACCGTTGTGATAAATAGAACATTTGCTCTTATGGAGCAAATGCTCTATTTATCACAATGGTTTCAAAAAGTGAATTTTACAGAGGCGCCAAAAGACCTCAGTAAGAGGGAATAGGTTAAAGAATATTAACCAAGTTGTGATAACTTTTTTTTACAAACATTGTGGATCCGGATGAGATACCAATTAACTTATGCTTCTCAACAGGTTCCATAATACTCTGACACTGTTTATTGGGAAAAGAAACTGAAGAAAACCATATTTGAGTCTTGATACCGGCAATGTTCTGTAAAGATGAAAGCTACTTCAACAGGTTAAGTTTACTTATGTATGTGACACCCAGACACCCATATACTCCTAGCCTCTGTGTACGATACAAGATTTATGCCTGCTAACTTATACCTGGGTGACATCCAAAATACCTGAGAACCTGAATTTTGGTCCACATAAGCCTGGCTGAGGATATTTCTCCTTGCAGTGACATTTAAAGAGACCGATTTATAATTCAATCTATTTTCTTTATCCCTTTACTCCATGAATATTCATGTAAGAAATAATGAATGTCAGGATATTAGTTAGCTTCAGAGGTCCAGATAAGAAGTGTAAATCAAAACATTTTCAAGACTAACTTCTTTATTTATCCACCAAACCCTATGTTGTGACCACTCTTTAGAATCGTCTCATTGAGACGATTCTAAAGAGTGGTCACAACATAGGGCACTCTTTAGGGTTTGGTAGAGAAATGACAATTTTAGTACTTGAGTATGCACGTTTATCTGTAGCTCCGAGCTTAATATTCATAATGGCAAATGAACAAGAAAAGTTTCAACCATGGCCAACAATTCCTGTCCATACATCATTATAAAACTTCAGTAAATAAAGTATTCATGATGTCAATATTTCTTACTATATACATGTATACACCTTTCTACTCTTTTACAAACAGAGAAGACCCAGATCAGACAGCTCTTGTAGGAGTGGTACAATTAGAGTCTACTCTGTATGCTTATAATATAATATATACACGATTATACAGTTTCTGCCATGGTCATAACTTCCTGTGTCCATGTTTTATTATAACAATTAATCATATTAATATCCATGTCACTATTACATGAATATTCATGGAGTAAATGGTTAAAACAGAAAACAGGGAAGACTGTATAAAAATTAACTTAAAGGATGTCACCCAGGTAACGTTTTCATTAAACTTTTTTTTTTTATTATTTGTTTGTATTTGGGAAGGTTATAATTAATGTTACAGTAAAACCTCTCTATAACGGCCACTTAATTGTATTAATAAGTCGGTATTTAAGGCAGGTGGCTGCTTAAAGCAAGGTGAAAGTAAAACAGAACGCTCCTATAGGAGCGTTCTGTTTTACTCTTACCTTGCTTTAAGCAGCCACCTGCCTTTAACACAAAATACTTGGTGTAATTTAGTGGCCGTTATAGAGAGGTTTTACTGCACAACCAATAAGTACCACTAAAACACAAACCTGATAACAGTACCTGCAATAACATTAACAAACAATAAGACAAAAACATAAGTATAATGTGACAATTGAAAATGAAGACAATCCATGACTGAATGTCCAAAATGTTGGCGTATCATTTATTAACCATTTACTCCATGGATATTCATGTAAGAAATGACGACATCATGAATATTTATCAGATTAACACATGAATTTTTTTTGCTAAAGCAGAAACTGTAGAATCAGACCAATATTATTCCATAAGCAAACAAAGCATACCATCAGAACAACACCTTTTAATGCCTAAACAAACTGAGTAGACCCAGATCAGACAACCCTTGTAGGAACTATCTGATCACAGTCCATTCTGTTTGCTTATGAAATAATGTAGATCTAATTCTACAATTTTGTTTATGATTTTAAAAATTCCCTTTTTCATAATGCCATCATAAAAAATCATTAATCAATATTCATGATATCAATTTTTCTCACATAAATATTCAAGAGATACAGGGTTAATCACAGATACTTCTATCAATGTACACAAACACCATACAAGCCTTGTCATGAGGAGTGCATGCTAACAGAGTACTCCAGTATCAGTACCTCGAGCAAGACACAATTCCTGATGACGAATGAAACTGATCTGTCAAGTATGAAATGACTCGGACAGACACTAGTATGTTAACCCTTTACTCCATAAATACACCTTTCTACAACTTTGCAAACAGAGCAGACCCAGATCAGATGGCTCCTATAGGAGCCACTGATCTGGGTCTGCTCTGTTTGCTTATAATATAATATAGATATGATTCTACAGTTTCTGCCATGACAAAAAATTCCTGTGTCCATGTGCAATAATAACAGTTAATCTAAATAATCTTCATGAGGTCATTATTTCTTGCATGCATATTCATGGAGTAAAGGTTTAAGCTCCATGTTTCACCTTAGCACCATTCTGATAACCTTATTTTAGACTGACATAATAGCAAATAGTGTAGACCCTGATTAAAAAGACTCCTTCAGAAATGGTTTGAGCTGGGTCTGCATTATCTGCCTGTCTGTCTAAATTCTAGGGGTAATTAGGGAACAGTCTTTTGTCAGTAATAAACACTTGAAATTTCTTTTCCATGTTACAAGCTTCCTTGGTGAATGTTTTTTGTGAACTTTGAAGTCATGGACTGTCACAGTAGGTGTGAATGTCAGCTGTAACCATAGCAACCATGACAGAATGGCTCTTAAATAGAATTTATCTTCTGGGTTTTTATTGTCTGTTGTCAGACTTTTAGGTTATGAGAACATTGTATTATTTAATCCTTTCTTCCATACCAACACTTTTTCATGTCTTTGCAAACAGTAGACCCAGATCAGACAGCCCCTGTAGGAGCTGTCTGATCAGTCTTCTCTGTTTGTTTATGACAGTTTTTATCAATACCAAACATTCATGTACAGAAAAGGTAAAGTAAAGTAGAACTAACGATCTAAAGGGTTCTGGTCTTTTATTATTTTACCCAATGTTTTCGACCTACATTTAGGTCTTAATCAGGGTCAACAGGGAAAGGGTTAAGTAGTTTGCCTAAACTTTGCCATGTCAGTAATTACTTGGTTTAATACATCAATGGAACAAAACTTTAATAACAAGCTCTGACCCCATACACACACAGAGCTTGTTCCTGGATTAACTTCTAAGAAGAATTTGATAATAAAGTGGCTCTTAAAGATGTATGCTGCACAAATATCCGCAAATTTTGCGTTTCGAACTGACTTCAGAATTGGAATATATGTACCTTAACACTTATTTAACGCTAAACAGCACGGTCAGTAAATGGTTGTTTGTTTTGAAAAAAAAACTAGAAAAATAGATTGCTATGGAAACCAACAGAACAGCCTTCACCATTGGCCGGAATCTGTTGTAAGATTCAAAATTTTACATACCGGAAATAATCATTCGATGCACCTGTATGAGTTAGCTCCCTTTGACTGTTATACATGTATTTGATTGACACCATTGAACGGTATATTTAGCTTATTTGCATGTAAATTATATGTGGTAAGATGGGCATATTGCCTTATTTTCCTGAAAAAAATCTATTATGTAGGCCAACAACCAGTGTCAGCCATTGTACATGTGGTAACAACCTAATTAATATTCAAAGCGTTGTTCTGAAATAGAATCGGAGTCATTCAGAACTTGGCCGAAAATGTCCGCTGATTTCCGTACAAAATCTCCGTTGATAAAAAGGAGGCTCCTTTTAAAGAATTTAGCAGTATTCGGATAGCGATAATATTTAGCTGAACAAATATATCCTGTCAGAAAATGGGTTGTAAGCACTATTTATTATTGTATGTATACCTGTACAGCTTCTGGTGTTGATTGGTTAATACGAAAAATGTGCATAATACATCTTTAAACATCCTTGAACATAGTACAAACTATTTACAGATTACAGATAATCTTGCACAGACACATGGACAAGCACCTTCTCAGACTCAAACACTAAACTATTCTCTAACAAGTTTGTTTGGGTTTTTTCCCAGCTTCTACTGGAATGGTTGAAGCTAGGAACCAAACAAACATGCTTAAGATTATTCTCAAGTTTTAGCCCTTTCCTTCATGAATATTTATGTAACCATTTATCTGTTCATAAAAATTTTGATGACTGATTTTTTGTAATGCCACATAAACAGGAATTTTCGGCCACAAAAAATACTACGGGAGAATCAGATCTCTATTACTTAATAATCAAATAGAGCAGAACCTGATCAGACGGCTCCTATAGGAGCCGTCTGATCTGGGTCTACTCTGTTTGCAATGGTGTTAAGAAGACGTATATAAGCAGTAAAGGGTTAAACCTAAGAGTGTTTTCACAACCAGGCACAACAACAAGAGGCTCTGCCCATAGCGTAGGACTAAGGACACATTGGAAGTATGACCACCATGGCTACAGCTGACATTGACATCAGTGCAGTAACATAAGCCGTGACTTACGGGACAGCAGGTTCCAGCCACTATCTGAGCTGCTGCCTAGCTTTGTCTCCATCTAACACAGAAATAAGAAGCAAACTGAACATACAGTTAGGCCCCTGGTCTGCTGAAAGCCATCTGTCGGACTTTTTATACTGGACAATTAACCCTTTCCCTCCTATAAATGCCTTTTCACTACTTTGCAAAACAGAGTAGACCCAGATCAGACAGCTCCTATAGAAGCTGTCTGATCTGGGTCTGCTCTGTTTGCTTTTGACACAATATAAAACTGATTCTACAGGTTCTGTCAAAGCAAAACATTCCATTGAAAAGTTAATGTTATAAAAAATTCAGCTAATAAATATTCATGATGTTATCATATCTAACATGAATATTGAACAGGGAAAGGCTTAAGTAAAGAACAGCCACTGTTGAAGAACTACTAATTAGCTGTCAGCCAATTAAACTGATGACACCTATTTTCAAATAGCTACCTACACATGCCTGTCATGTTTATCTATCTGCAGTTGGACAAACATGATATAGAAAATAATTTCAGCAGATCTTGGGCAAAATAAATAAAAACATTTACTGCAGAGCTGTAAACAACTAAAAAGGAGTGTTTCAGAAATTAAGGGGGAAAAAATAGTGCTTCTCCGCAAAACTCTATCTTGTTGATACTGATAGGAATTTCCTCTCTGAGACCATTATAACCATTAACTCTTTTATCCATGAATATTCATGTAAAGAATAATGACATCATGAATATTAATTAGATTATTTTTTATAATGGCAATTGAAAACGGGATTTTTTGGCCTTGGCAGAAACTGTAGAATTATATCTACATGTATATTACTTCATAAGCAAGCAGAGCAGACCCTGATCCAACAGTTCCTATAAGAGCTATCTGATTTGGATCTATCCTGTTTGCAAAGGTGTAGAAAGGTGTATTTAAGGAGTAAAGGTTTAACTCCATAGATATACCTTTCTACACTTTTGTAAATAGAGTAGACCCAGATCAGATGGCTCATGTAGGAGCCATTTGATCAGGATCTGCTCTATTTGCTTATGATATAATATAAATATAATTTTACAGTTTCTGTATTGATAAAAAAATTCTTTTGTACAGAGTGCCACTATTAAACTTCAATAAATTAATATTCATCATGTCCTGATTTCTTTCCTGAATATTCAATGAGTAAAGGGATAATGAATACCACAAGATAAAGTTTAGCTGTGAAATAGATATGGACAAATCTGTATGCCTTTTATCTACAGTGCTAATTAACCCTTTCCTCCGTGTATATTCATGTAAAAAATAATGACTTCATGCATATTAATTTAATAGATAAATTTGTTATAATAGCATATGGACACAGGAATTTTGGCACTGGCAGAAACTGTAGAAACATATCTACATTATATCATAAGCAAACAAAGCAGACCCTGATCAGACGGCTCCAATAGGAGCCGTCTGATCTGGGTCTACCCTGTTTGCAAAGATATAGAAAAGGCGTATTTATGGAGTAAAGGGTTAAAACTAATTATCTATGGGAAGTCAGGCCGCCATTTTGTGTGGGCATGCAGGGTGAAAAGGAATATAAATGATTTTTAATTATTGTAAAATATTTGGTTCCATAGATTTACTTTGGACTACATGTATTCATTATATTGCATTTTTCATAATTTCACAATTCATTTAATAAGATTTTTATTTCAAAAAAAAAATTCCATTCTAACCCTTTTGACCTTGAATTATCAGATGGAATACAGTTAAATCTCTCTAAACCGGACATTCAAATTAATATCAATGCCGGTCATGAAGACAAGTGGCAGCTTAAGTCAGGGTGAACGTCACACAGAAAACCCCAAAGTGAGCTTTCTGTATGACTTCCATCCTACATTAAGCAGCCATCTGTCTAAAATTACAGATTTTTTCTTTATGAAAATATCGGTTTAGAGGGGTTTACTGTAGACCATCAGTGTATAACTATAGAGTTCACACAGTGTTCCCTGAGTTCTTGTTCTCATTAACTCTTTACTTCATAAATACACCTTTCTACCCCTTTGCAAACAGAGTAGACCCTGATCAGACGGCTCCTGTAGGAGCCGTCTGATCAGGGTCTACTCTGTTTGCTTATGAAATAATATACATGTAGATATGATTCTACAGTTTCTGTCATGACCAACACTTCCTGTATTCATATGTCATTACAAAAAATAATCTAATTAATATTCATGATTTCTTACATGAATATTCATGGAGTAAAGTTTTAAAACTGATATGAGTTCATGCAAAGCAGACTGCCTAGTCTAGTAGGAATAAGGTTTGAATTAAAACAAACATGCTCAAAGTCTGACACTTAAAGCAATAAAAGTGTACATTTCAATATCTGACAGAATAAAGTTAGCATATGTACAGTATGAAATAAGAGTACTGACATACCCAAATTATCCTCAGTATTTCGACAGGAAAACTCAGGCAAATAGTGCAGACCTAGATCAAGCTGTAGGACCAGGGTCTACACTGTTTGCTACACTAGCAGTCTAACAGTAAGTTATCATAAAAATGCCATATTGATTTGTTATGCTTTATAAACCAAAGGAAAGGGGAAATTTGGTGTCTGAATACTTATGAGTAATTAGGGTATATAGGATGTACAATACGAAACATACAGTATTGACATATTTCAGTACATTTTAAGGTATCTGACGCATAATATGGCTGACAAAAAATTGTTACATTGCAGTATAACCTGTCTTAACCCTTTCAATGCTAAATTTCCAGAGTGGAATAGCCCATCATTGTTAATTGGTAGAGTCGATACAGTATGAAGGGGTAAAATTTGAGAGAGGATTTTGAATGACCAACAGTGCCCTCTGTCTCTAGGAGCCCTCTGATCTGGGTCTACACTGTTTGCATATGACAGTGCACTGGTTTCCTGCACTCAAAGGGTTAAGAGACCATTTAATGATTGACTATTGGAGTCTTAAAAAGCAGGTGGTCACTTAATGCAGGACAAAAGCAATGCAGAAAGCTCCAAAAGGATTTTCTGACCGGCATTACATAACACCTGCCTTAAAGACCCAAATTATACTTATGTTTAATGGTCAATTAAGACAGGAACTACATGTACTGTGTATTTTGTTGATTTTTTAATTCTGTATTATACATCAGGTACCTTACAACAACCATTTTTAATCCTTTACTTAATGAATTTTTATGCAACATTCATTATGTAAAACTATGAATTTAAATATTGTATTAATCCGTTCCCGCATGGGCTATTTTTAGACCCAGCCTCTTTGATTGGATCTACCAACAATGAGTATTTACTGGAGAAAAGGAAAAGTTTAGATTTGTGTAGTTTTAAATCATTTTGATAAATAGAGCATATGCTCCTATGAAGCAAATGCACTATTTATCAAAATGGTTTCGAAAAGTATCTTTTACAGATGCGTCATAAGGCGTCAACATGCGGGAATGGGTTAACTAGAATTATGTCCACAAGACATGGAAGCCCCTACTACTTTTTCACAAAGTCACGGAGTGTAACACAACGTGTCATAAGTCTCTCAACTGTAATTTCTTACTTTACAAACCTCTTCATGTCTATGGTGTTCATTAATGAAATTTTGAAACAAATCCCGTCAACATTGTCGGAGGAGTTTAACACACAAGATTTTGTGCTATACATTTATATTACAGTAGAACCTGCCTTAAGCGGCCATTAAAAGTCTAATTATGGGTCTGTAAGGCAGGTGGTAGCTTAATGCAGGTCAAAAGTAATGCAAAAAGCTCCTATAGGAGCTTTCTGTATTACTTTTTTCCTGCACTAAACAACCACTTGCTTTTTAATACTCCCATGATTAATAAATGAATGGCTGCTTAAGACAGGTTCTACTGTATATAAACATTTTATTGAAGCATTAAGGAAGTCAAACAACATCTTATACAGGGCCATAATTCTGTCAAATATGATGACAGCTGTAATCTTTCCTTCATGCTCATTGGAACATCAAGGTTGACCATCTGTGAAAGTTTGAAACAAATTCAATCAAATACCCATGTATGTCGGTGAACTTCATTCCACAAGTTTTTGGGGATGTACATGTACCTGTGGACGTACAGACAAGTGCAACACTATGTGTTGCTCACATAAGATATGGGGGCATAAAAATATCAAATAATGAAATTTTTGGTCATTGCCAATAGAAGAGATTCAGATCTGTAGCTATTTAGCAAACGGAGCCGACTATGATTTGGTCTGGGTCTACTCTGTTTGTAACAAGAGCACCGCGAGACGGGGCAATATACGCCCGAAGGCTGTTCTATTTACACAATGTGTGAACCTTCAGAAGTTGCGCATATGAGGACTCTATTAGGGCTAAGGCAATAGCAAGGAGAGTAAAACTGCTTATTGTAATAGTAATCTTTTATTTGTCGGACACAAAATTTGCTAACGCTCTATTTGTGACCTTGACCTTGAAAGTTCACAATTGGGTTTTGTATGCAACACACCTTCAAGTGATACTGAAGCCCTATTTGTGACCTTGACCTTGAAAGTTCACAATTGGGTTTTGTACGCGACACACCTTCAAGTGATACTGAACATATGTGTGAAAGAATTTTGAAAATCAGAGAAAAAATGAGTAAGTTATAGCCAGGACACGAATTTGCTAACGGACGGACAGAATTGCTAACGCCCTATTTGTGACCTTGACCTTGAAAGTTCACCATTGGGTTTTGTACGCGACACACCTTCAAGTGATACTGAACATATGTGTGAAAGAATTTTGAAAATTGGTGAAAAGATGAGTAAGTTTTACCAAGGACACGAAAATTGCTAACGCCCTATTTGTGACCTTGACCTTGAAAGTTCACAATTGGGTTTTGTACGCGACACACCTTCAAGTGATACTGAACATTTGTGTGAAAGAATTTTGAAAATCGGAGAAAAAATGAGTAAGTTATAGCCAGGACACGAATTTGCTAACGGACGGACGGACAGAATTGCTAACGCCCTATTTGTGACCTTGACCTTGAAAGTTCACCATTGGGTTTTGTACGCGACACACCTTCAAGTGATACTGAACATACGTGTGAAAGAATTTTGAAAATTGGTGAAAAGATGAGTAAGTTTTAGCAAGGACACGAAAATTGCTAACGCCCTATTTGTGACCTTGACCTTGAAAGTTCACAATTGGGTTTTGTACGCGACACACCTTCAAGTGATACTGAACATTTGTGTGAAAGAATTTTGAAAATCGGAGAAAAAATGAGTAAGTTATAGCCAGGACACGAATTTGCTAACGGAATTGCTAACGCCCTATTTGTGACCTTGACCTTGAAAGTTCACAATTGGGTTTTGTACGCGACACACCTTCAAGTGATACTGAACATTTGTGTGAAAGAATTTTGAAAATCGGAGAAAAAATGAGTAAGTTATAGCCAGGACACGAATTTGCTAACGGACGGACGGACAGAATTGCTAACGCCCTATTTGTGACCTTGACCTTGAAAGTTCACCATTGGGTTTTGTACGCGACACACCTTCAAGTGATACTGAACATACGTGTGAAAGAATTTTGAAAATTGGTGAAAAGATGAGTAAGTTTTAGCAAGGACACGAAAATTGCTAACGCCCTATTTGTGACCTTGACCTTGAAAGTTCACAATTGGGTTTTGTACGCGACACACCTTCAAGTGATACTGAACATTTGTGTGAAAGAATTTTGAAAATCGGAGAAAAAATGAGTAAGTTATAGCCAGGACACGAATTTGCTAACGGAATTGCTAACGCCCTATTTGTGACCTTGACCTTGAAAGTTCACAATTGGGTTTTGTACGCGACACACCTTCAAGTGATACTGAACATTTGTGTGAAAGAATTTTGAAAATCGGAGAAAAATGAGTAAGTTATAGCCAGGACACGAATTTGCTAACGGACGGACGGACGGACAGACAGACAGACGGACACCCAGCCAGACGGCCAGACGATGGAGACCATAACATAATACGACCCTTCGGGCGTATAAAAATGTAACAAAGACTTGATGATCAAGTAAAGGGTTAAGAAGGTATGCTTATAACTGGTCATGTGTATATCAGTCATGAGAAATAAAATCTAGGTGTATATGTATACAACATTTAGTGTACAGTAATCTGTGTCCATGCTTATAAAGCTTTTTAGTTGAGTCTGAGTTCGTTCTCAAGCTTTTGATTGGTCAGATTTGAGTTCTCAAGCTTTTGATTGGTCAGATTTGAGCCAAAGGCTCAAATCTGACCAATCAAAAACTTGAGAACGAACTCAGACTCAACTAAAAGTTTTATAAGTATGGACCCTGTTCTTTCAACAAACATAATTAATGAATTAAAAATTTAAATTAAGGTATATAAAACTGTTCCTGAAAGAAAAATACCAAACATTTTAAAAAAGCATGATTAACATTAGAACTGCATTCAATATTTCTATCAAATACCTATCAAGGACTTAACTGATGGCCATAAACCCTTTTCCTCATATTGATGCCTCTGTAAAAGACATTTTTTGAAATCATTGTCATAAATAGAGCATTTGCTCAATAGAAGCAAATGCTCTATTTATTACAATGATTTCAATACTACACAATTCTAAAAGTTTCCTTTACTATAGTAAATGCTCCATTTCAGTAGATATATTGAAAGAGGTTGGGTCTAAAAATAGCCTAAGAGGTAATGGGTTAATGGAACAACAAATACATACAATAGAACCTCTTTAACCCATTCCCGCATATTGAAGCCTTTTGACGCTTATGTAAAAGTCACTTTATGAAACCATTGTGATAAATAGATAGGAGCAAATGTTCTATTTATCACAATGGTTTCAAAACTACACAACTCTGAAAATTTCCTTTTCTCTAGTTAATGCTCCTTTTTGGTAGATTTAATCAAAGAGGCTAGGTCTAAAAAATAGCTTAAGTCGGAATGGGTTAAAGTAGTCACTTTAAACACTAGGCTCTTTTAAACATAGGAGACTGGTTAATACAGATCAAACCTAATGCTCAGAGCTCCTATGGTCAGAGCTCCTATCTGCATTAAGCAGATATTGGTTGTACCGACCAGTAATTTGACATTTTTTGTGTAACTTTTAAAAAAAATTGTACTGTAGTTCAATATACTCAACTCGGCGTTCAGTTATTTGCGAAAAAGTGAAGACTCAAATTTTATTCCAGTTTCTTGTCAAGTTTTGCCGTTTGTCATAATAGTCATCAGAAAGCATTTTTTCAATTCTTCTGCAAATAATGCAGACCTTTACCAGATTCTCCATTCCAAAACTTTTCTAATGATTCAGTCCCAATGTACTTTTATAATAATAAACTTTGCATGCCAAGAACTTATTTTTTGCAAAAATTGTTGTCTGCCACAATTCTTAACCCATTCCCTCATATTGACACCTTTCAACGCCTCTGTAAAAGCCACTTTCTAAAACCATTGTGATAAATAGAGCATTTGCTCCATAGGAGCAGTTGCTCTATTTATCACAATGGTTTCAATATAACAGGATTCTAAAATTTTCCTTTTCTCTAGTAAATGCTCCTTTTCAGTAGATTTATTCAAAGAGGTTGGATCTAAACATAGCCCATGAGGTAATGGGTTAAAGGTATTTTCTCTTATAAAATACTGTAAGACAAGATTATCTAATAGGTTAGATCCTGATGAGATATTGAGTTCCTTGGCATCTGATTTGGATTCAAACTATTTGCATAGGTTATCTAGTTCACCAAAGGCAAGGAAATACTTTAATCCATTGTATGCTAAGGGGGAAATTAGGATTACAGCCCTAAGTAATTGCTTGTCTAATTAACTGTTTGCATGCTAAGTAATTTTGTCATCTGCTCATTTTGTATCATCTGCATTTTATCGGCCGCAACATTTTCAAAACTATTAGTTTTCTTTCTGATGTATTGCAGACGACAATTCAAGGACTTAGTGCAAAATTATGGTAACTACAATCTATGGGGGCGAAACAGTGATGACTTTTGCAAAAGTGTTTGGATAAAGGTGAGAAGCTGAGTAACTTGGCTTCTCATCAGAATCCAACTTGTTCGACACTCTGATCCTGAATTTGGCAAGAAATGGGAGGAAATATTGTTCTCAATATTTGGCAAATGCTTATACATACTACAGAACATAGTTAAAATAGTTTTGCGCTAAGCTCTCAAATTACTCACCAGACAAATAGCAAAGTGTTACGCTAGGAAACTAGTCATATGACTTTTTCATCATAAAACTATATACAGTAAAACCCCTCTAAACCAGAGGTTAAATTTAGCATAAGTATCAGTCTTGGAGACAGGTGGCAGCTTGATGCAGGGTGAAAGTCATGCAGAAAGCTCCTCTAGGAGCTTTCTGCATGACTTTCACCCTGCATTAAGCAGCCACCTGCATTAAAGTATCTAAACACTTCTCTACTAGAATTCCGGTCTAGAGGGGGTTTACTGTAGTCATAATAAATACTGTCTAAAGTGACCACCAAAAATAAGTCAAATTCTGGGTTTCTAAGACAGGTGGTAGCTTAATGCCGGATGAAAGTTATGCAGAAAGCTCTTCTAGGAGCTTTCTGCATTACTTTTAAGCTGTATTTAGCAACCACCTGCTCTTATAGACCCCATATTTGTTCATTATAGTGTTGCTAATAGATGGTTCTTCTGTATTTAGATCAATACTTACATTGGCTGGGACAAAGTCAAGGGAAGATTTGGATGTAGACTTCTGGATGCTCTGTGACTGGGCCTGTATCAGATGACGCCTGTCCCAGAACACACAGCACAGCATGGCCAGTGTCTGTACATCATGGATCTGCTTATAATAGGCAAACCTAAAACAAAGTGTAATTAAGATTGGACACGGTATCGTGTGTTAGCATAAACATTGGTCTCACATCTGACATGTCTTACCATAAAACCTCTGTGCGGTGGTTACTCATAAGTAGTAGCATTGTTGAACTTTTGAATAAGTGGTAATTTAACTGTTTCTGACTGATCAGATGGCTCCTACACAAGCCGTTTGATCTAGGTCATCTCCGTTTGCAATGGGGTAAAAAGGCTTATCTATGGCAGAAAGGGTTAAACAGAAAATCTCTAAAGATCAAGGCTCTACAATACCTTGACATTAGAGAGCTAATACACATTTTTTTGGGCAATAACATCTGCAGTGTCTCGAGATGCCGTTGTTGTCCCGAGCCCAAAGGGCAAGAGCAACAACAGTCCCAAGAGACACTGCAGATGTTATTGCCCCAAATGAACATGTATTATCGCTTTTCCTGCACAAAACCTTTTCCTGCCATCATTTAATTGTTCAAAATACAACCAAAAGTATAGGCTATTTCTTTGGTGGTTCATTCATTAATGCTGTTAACGGGGCACTGTAAAAATGCCATAGTACATGTACTCACGTCTACTGTTAGGCCCCACAAAAGATATTTAAAACTGGTCAACAACAGCGTGTGAGCACGAGAATCGTCTTGCTAATACATGGGTCATTGGGACTACAACAGCACGCTTTATGCAAGAATATTTCTTCTAGTCCCTTACCTGATAGCCTATTCACAACTTTGCAAACAGATTAGACCCAGATCAGACAGCTCTTGTAGAAGCCATCTGATCAGGGTCTGTTATGTTTGTTTATGGATCTGGTTATACAGCTGTTATGTTTGTTTACGGATCTGGTTATACAGCCATGACCAAAATTTCCTGTCTTTATATGTCATTATAAAAATTAATCTGATCAATATTCATGATGTCATTATTTCTGAAATGAATATTCATGAAGTAAAGAGTTAAAACTAAAGAGTGCTATACTGTTCAAATCTTAAGCTATAATTTCTATGAAAATGATATGTTGTATATCTTTAATCCTTTACTCTCTATATATATGCCTTTTAACCCCTCTGCAAATAGAGTAGATGTAGGAGCCATTTAATCAGGGTCTGCTCTGTTTGTTTATGGAATTAAAGTAGAACTGATACTTCTGCCATTGCTGAAATTTCCCGTGTTCATGTGCCATCATAAACAAGAGGGCCATGAGGCCCTGAAGCGCTCACCTGAGATAACTCCAGGGGGGTTCATTAATGGTCTATGCCTTATGGTTTCAGAGAAAAATAATATTTCATATTTTTCCAATAAAAAACTGATAAGCCCTGAGGCAGGGCCAAGTTTCGCCCAGTGGTCAGGGTCGTAAGTTAAACATTCTTGGCAGAGGACCACAAGCCACAGCTACTTATTTATAGAGGACCATTAGATCATGTTAGTCATACCAAATATCAATGGTATTCAATGAAAAATTGATTTTCCAATGAAAAATTGATAAGCCCTTGGGCGGGGCATTTTTGGCCCGGGGGTCATAATTTGAACAATACTTGTAGAGGACCATAAGATCATGCTACATATACCAAATATCAAAGGTCTAGGCCTTACAGTTTCAGAAGATTTTTAAAGATTTTCCTATAGAAAACTGATAAGCCTTTGGGCGGGACATTTTTGGCCCGGGGGTCATAATTTGAAAAACAATTGTAGAGGACCATAAGATCATGCTACATATTAAATATCAAAGGTCTAGGCCTTACAGCTTCAGAGAAGAAGATTTTTAAAGATTTTCCTATGAAAAACTGATAAGCCCTTGGGCGGGGCCATTTTTGGCCCTGGGGTCATAATTTGAACAATATTTATAGAGGATCATAAGATCATGCTACATGCCAAATATCAAAGGTCTAGGCTTTACAGTTTGAGAACAGAAGATTTTTAAAGATTTTCCTATGAAAAACTGATAAGCACTTGGGCGGGGCCATTTGAGGCCCGGGGGTCATAATTTGAACCACTTTTGTTGAGGACTATAAGATCATGCTACATACCAAATAACAAAGGTGTAGGCCTTACAGTTTGAGAACAGAAGGTTTTTAAAGATTTTCCTATGAAAAACTGATTAGCCCTTGGGCGGGGCCATTTTTGGCCCGGGGGTCATAATTTGAACAACATTTGTAGAGGACCATAAGATCATGCTATATACCAAATATCAAAGGTCTAGGCCTTACAGTTTCAGAGAAGAAGATTTTTAAAGATTTTCCTATGAAAAACTGACAAGCCCTTGGGCGGGGCCATTTTTGGCCCGGGGGTCATAATTTGAACAATATTTGTAGAGGACCATAAGATCATGCTACATACCAAATATCAAAGGTCTAGGCCTTACAGTTTCAGAGAAGAAGATTTTTAAAGAATTTCCTATGAAAAACTGATAAGCCCTTGGGCGGGACCATTTTTGGCCCGGGGGCCATAATTTGAACAATCTTTGTAGAGGACCATAAGATCATGCTACATACCAAATATCAAAGGTCTAGGCTTTATAGTTTCAGAGTAGAAGATTTTTAAAGATTTTCCTATGAAAATTCCATATTACCATATACGGAAACCAGAAATGGTGTCAAAGCCACCTGATGCTCGCCTGCTTAAAAGTTAAGTCTAAAACGTGTCATATTGAATACAAAAAAAAAATCATGTTTTTTGCCGGATCAAAATTCTTTTAACAACTTTTGAAGTCTATCAACTGAGAAACATTTTGGTGAAAACTATATTCAAATCGGACAAGTCATTCTGGAGAAGAAGATTTTTCTAGATATTGTGTACGGTTGCCATGGCAACAAGACCGATGGCCCCACCCACTATCTTTTAACAACTTATGAAGCACCCACCAACAGTATGTATCTGACCAAGTTTGGTTACAATTGGGCAGTCGGTTTCAAAGAAGAAGTCGTTTGAAATTGTTGACGGACAGACGGACAGACGGACAGACGGACAGACAGACAGACGGTAGGACGGACGCCGGACGCCGGACACAGGGGTATCACAAAAGCTCACCTTGAGCACTTTGTGCTCTGGTGAGCTAAAAATAATCTAATTCATGGTATCATTAATGTTTTGGCATGTTGCAAGGGGTTAAAGCATATTCTAAACAAGAGCACTGCAAGCGGGTGCCAACGCTCGTCTGTCGTCATTGTCAAGATCAACATGCATACCAAAAATGAAGGTTATAAATGAACAAGAGGGCCATGAGGCCCTGAAGCGCTCACCTGAGATAACCCCAGGGGCGGGGCAATTTTTGACCACAAGAAATCATGTGGACAACCTTGGTAGAGAACCACAAGGCAAAGCAGTATGCCATTAATTAAAGGTCTAAGCCTTATGGTTTCAGAGGAAAATAATATTTCGTATTTTTCCCATGAAAAACTGATAAGCCCTGAGGCAGGGCCAAGTTTTGCCCAGTGGTCAGGGTCTTAAGTTAAACATTCTTGGCAGAGGACCACAAGCCACAGCTACATATTTATAGAGGACCATTAGATCATGTTAGTCATACCAAATATCAATGGTCTAGGCCTTACAATTTCAGTATATTTTTAAAGATTTTCCAATGAAAAAATGATAAGCCCTTGGGCGGGGCCATTTTTGGCCCGGGGGTCATAATTTAAACAATATTTGTAGAGGACCATAAGATCATACTACATACCAAATATCAAAGGTCTAGGCTTTACAGTTTCAGTGAAGAAGATTTTTAAAGAATTTCCTATGAAAAACTGATAAGCCCATGGGCGGGGCCATTTTTGGCCTGGGTCATAATTTGAACAATATTTGTAGAGGACCATAAGATCATGCTACATACCAAATATCAAAGGTCTAGGCTTTACAGTTTGAGAGAAGAAGATTTTTAAAGAATTTCCTATGAAAAACTGACAAGCCCTTGGGCGGGCCCATTTTTGGCCCGGGGGTCATAATTTGTTCAATATTTGTAGAGGACCATGAGATCATAATACATATTAAATATCAAAGGCCTAGGCCTTACAGCTTCAGAAAAGAAGAGTTTTAAAGATTTTCCAATGAAAAACTGATAAGCCCTTGGGCGGGGCCATTTTTGGCCTGGGGGTCATAATTTGAACAATATTTGTAGAGGACCATAAGATCATACTACATACCAAATATCAAAGGTCTAGGCCTTACAGCTTCAGAGAAGAAGAGTTTTAAAGATTTTCCTATGAAAAACTGATAAGCCCATGGGCGGGGCCATTTTTGGCCCGGCGGTCATAATTTGAACAATATTTGCAGAGGACCATAAGATCATACTACATACCAAATATCAAAGGTCTAGGCCTTACAGTTTCAGTGAAGAAGATTTTTAAAGATTTTCCTATGAAAAACTGATAAGCCCTGGGACGGGGCCATTTTTGGCCCAGGGGCCATAATTTGAACAATCTTTGTAGAGGACCATAAGATCATGCTACAAACCAAATATCAAAGGTCTAGGCTTTACAGTTTCAGAGAAGAAGATTTTTAAAGATTTTCCATATATAAAGAAAATTCCATGTTACCATATATGGAGAAAATGACCACGCCCTCTGGCGGCCATGTTTTTTGCCGGATCAAAATTCTTTTAACAACTTTTGAAGTCTATCAACTGAGAAACATTTTGGTGAAAACTATATTCAAATCGGACAAGTCATTCTGGAGAAGAAGATTTTTCTAGATATTGTGTACGGTTGCCATGGCAACAAGACCCATGGCCCCACCCACTATCTTTTTACAACTTTTGAAGCACCCACCCACAGTATGTATCTGACCAAGTTTGGTTACAATTGGGCTGTCGGTTTCAGAGAAGAAGTCGTTTGAAATTGTTGACGGACAGACAGACGGACGGACGTACAGACGGACGGACGGACAGACGGACGACGGACGCCGGACACAGGGGTATCACAATAGCTCACCTTGAGCACTTTGTGCTCTGGTGAGCTAAAAATTGAAGAAGTTATGGTCAGTGTTAAGATTTCGGATGACGCCGCCGCCGGAGTTATGACAATAGCTCGTGATTTCTTCGAAACAGACGAGCTAATAAGAAAACAACATTTATGGGATAGTGAAACGAGCAGCTAACAAATCCATTCTTATACACACATTGATTCCAGCATCTGTCTTCCAAATGGGTGTTGTCCCCAAGGAGGTCCATCATCAGGGTCAGTGCTGGGTTTAAGATTTGTGCTACTGACCAGGGACACTAGAGACCACAGCTGAAACAGAAAAAAACTGAACAGAACTCTTTCACATGGAAAAGAATATACATGTACATGTACCAAATTCTCCCTAATAAATGTCCCACTCTAATAAATGCCCCCTTACTTCTGAAGAGAAATCTAGTGATAACCCCCCCACACACACACACACTAATTAAAACCCTAGGTAATAACCAGTAAAAAAGAAATGTAGGTTACAGGTGGTTGCTTAATGCAGACTGAAAGCAATGCAGAATGGGAGCATTCTGCATTGCATTCAGTCTGCATTAAGCATCCACCTATGTATAAATGCAAGAAGCTCTTTATAAAATATGTAATGCCCAGGGAGCTTGTATTAGAGATACGAAGGTATTTCATAACTGTAAATAAGAGGAGCATTTCGGAATTTTAGGTAAAACATTTTCTGTATCGCTCTGCAAATTACTACTTTGTTAGTACATTTTGTATGTATGAATCTTAACCCTTTCCTCCATAAACATGCTTTTCTACGCCTTTGCAAACAGAGAAGACCCAGATCAGATGGCTCCTATATAGGAGCCTTATGATCAGGGTCTGCTCTGTTTGCTTATGATATAATATAGACATGATTCTACACTTTCTGCCATGGCCAAAACTTCCTGTGTTCATGTACTATTATAACAGTTTATCTAATTAATAATCATGACATCATTATTTCTTACATAAATATTCATGGAGTAAAGGGTTAATAAACTAATTCGTAATGATTTCTGAACAAGAACATTTTTGGCCATGGCAAAAACTGCGGAATAAGATCTACTGTCCATTTCAATTTACTTTGTCAATGAATTTGAATCAAGATTTTTTTCATTTCTAACCGGATTGAGATAAAATTTAAACCACTTTTGTAAACGTTTTTCAGGAACTCTGTACCAGAGTTTTCCTTGAATCCATCTTTAAATAAATATTTCATGCATAAAAACAATGTTTTCCCATTGTAAACATGTTCATTTCGAACTGCAAATGGCGGACGATTGACGTCAAATGGAACGTTCGATTTTAACTGAGGGTAATTATAGCTCTTAAAAGTTGACGTCATACATGAAATTACATCATTTATTTTACATCAGTATGCAATTCACCCCTGTTGAAAAATGATATGTTCCACTATCCATACATACGGCGGCCATTTGCAAAGAAACAGCTGATCAAACTAGCATGTAGAAAACGCATTTTCAGCATTTTCTTCCTTGTTACTGCATGGCATTCAGGGATATTTACCATGGGAGTTCCTGAAAAACGATGCGCTCAAATGAAGTAGATTTAAGGTCAGTCTAACCCGAAATTAAAAAAAAGCTGGATTCAAATTCAGTGACAAAGTAAATTGAAATGGACAGTATATAATTCCATAAGTAAACAGCAGACCCTAATCTAGGTCTACTGTGTTTGCAAAGGTATTACAAGCAAAAAATGCGGAAACTGCATTTAAGCCAGATTTTTCAGTTGAAAGATCTTCATCCAAGCTATCTGCATACAAAATATAAATTGTCAAGCATAAGTAGTTCAGAAGTTAAAACAAAATTTTAATGACAGCCAAATTTTCAAAATAGTGACCTTGGCGGTGACCTGATTTCAGATATCTTTATGTCAACTGTAAGGTCCTTATCAAAGCTAAAGGTGAATTGCCTAGCATTTGTGGATCAGAAGTTATAGCAAAATGTTACATTTTGTTAACAGCCAAGTTTTCAAAATAGTGACCGTGACCCAATTTCATGAAAGGCCTTCACCAAAGCTATCTCCATACCATATATGAATTGTCTAGCATATGTGGTTCAGAAGTTAGGTTACAATGTTGAAGTTCATTAGATACGAGGGGTGTTCCATAAATAATGTCATCTGTGCTTTATTTCGCGGAAATCGTGCAATTCATGCACAAAACCACCTCGTGTCGATTGAGTGATCACTGGCTCGTGACACAGGTAAATATCTCGTCCACACGTTCACTTGCCTCGGTACAGTGTACATCGTTTCATAGCCTATTCGTTAGACTATACACAAAATGACAGGAAAACGAGCTGAAAATGTTCTTGAAATTAGGGCCTATATAAAAGGTAGGTCATTACTCGGCATAAAGGCTGTAGATATTCACCGCGAGGTGTGTGACATTTATGGGGAGGGCCAAATGTCCCACAGGACTGTTTGTAGGTGGGTAGCTAAATTTAGTGCTGGGCAGCAGCAACTGAAAGATGCTGCTCGCCCAGGTCGTCCTGCAATAACTACGACCAAAGGTAACATAGAAAAAATCCGAAATATCCTCAAAACTGATGCTCGATTCACCGTAAGACAATTGGCTCGAATGACAAACTTGTCGTTAGCAAGAGTTCATGCAATTTTGAAGAAACACCTAAAAGTTAGAAAGATAAATGCAAGATGGATACCCCATTTGTTAACGGATGAGCAAAAGAAGACGCGTGTAACAATGGCAAAAAAACTTCTCAAAATGTACCCAAAATATAGTAAAAAGGCTTTTGATAATATAGTCACTGGTGATGAGACCTGGGTGTATTATTTTGAACCAAAGCGGAAGGTTTCCAACCGAATATGGGCCACTAAAAATGCCAGACGCCCAAGTATTGCCAAACGAATACGAACGGTAAAGAAGGTTTTGTATGCTATTTTTTTTCACTAATAAGGGTCCAGCTATTCAAATCCCGGTGCCAAAAGGCAGAACGGTCACAGGCAAGTTCTATAAAAACGTTGTTCTGAGAAAATTGAAGAACTACTACAAAAGTAGCCGCCCCAAAACAGGACTTAAGTATGTCCGACTTTTGCATGATAATGCACCCGCTCACAAGGCACGTATTGTGACTGACTTTTTGGAGTCAGAGAAGGTTACCGTCCTTCCGCACCCTCCGTATTCGCCAGACTTGGCCCCCTGCGACTATTTTCTCTTTCCAAAACTTAAATATCATTTATCTGGAAGGAGATACAATTCGAGAAATGCCCTTGGATCTGCTGTTTATCAGTGTCTGATGGGTGTCTCCATTGAAGAGTATGAAAAATGCTTCCAAAAATGGATTGACCGGCTAAAAAGGTGTATTCTGGCTGGCGGAGAGTATTTGAAGGGCAGAGCAAATTAAAATGAACAAAAGCACTTCCGCTATATGAGCACCGATGCAAGTGACATTATTTTTGGAACACCCCTCGTATTTGGTATGAATCATCACCCAATAGACCTCTACCAAGTTTGTTCATGACAACGGGCGATCACAACAGCTCACCTTGAGCCTTTAGCTCAGGTGTGCTAAAGATTACAGCTCATAAATATTCATTCAATATTTATTACATGAATATTTATTTGGTAAATGTTTAAGAAAGGTTTTACTGTTCAGTTATCCTAGACATTTTAGTCTTACCCTGACTAGATCAGGGCGGCCAACAGCTGAAGCCTCCTTCTTGTTGTGACTGCACATAGCCTCAATATTGGACAGGTCCATACTGAAATGAAAACACATTTCCCTTAACCCTAAACCTATCAAAACAGAAGTAATTTTGTCAAGAAAATTACTGCAAGTTTCAATTCTCAGTAATAGAATTTTTTACTATTTCTTTTGAAAATCACTGGTAGAGAACCAAATAGTTTGGATTCTAATATAACATCAAGCATCTCATCTAAATCACAAGAGTGTTCAAAGGAGCATGTGTCACATGATGAAAACAGCATAAAAAGCATGACGAGTAGACTGCATGCTTTCTAAGACAATAAGATTTATTCATTAGGTGGCTGCCATAGACGGATACCACTGTAATACAGACACCATACCTGTATTTCTCTCCAAGCTCTCTGTGAACTGTGAGCAGACAGTGTGAGTCATAGATCCTGACTGGGTCCACCTTAACTGACTTCTTCTCTTTCTTTATCACTTTGTCATGCCTTCTATGCTTGTCCTCCATGAGCTCCTTATGAGATTGTCTGGACTTGTTACGCCCTCTTTGTACCTGTGGATAAACATACATATACATAATCAATGTTGGTTATATGTCTGAGTTTATTCTCAAGCATCACTGGTCAGATTTTGAATTCAAGTCAAGAATCAATCAGATACACTAGAATTCAACACAGTAGAACCTGTCTTAAGTGGCCATCAAAAAGAGGTCTAATTATGGGTCTGGTAGGTAAATGCTGGTCAAAAGTAATGCAAAAAGCTCCTACAGGAGCTTTCTGCATTACTTTCGTCCTGCATTAAGCAACCACCTGTTTTTAAGACTCCTGTAATTAATACATAAATGGCTGCTTAAGACAGGTTCAATTGTATAACCTCAGGCCCAAGTAGTCGTATAACTATACCTTTGGCATATTGTAGTAGACGCTGATGGACATCTGTTCCGTTTTGGTTGTGGGTGGGCTGCGAGAGAAGTTGTTGTAGAAACCACTGGTGCTCTGGGAGGATCTCACCCGATTAGTGGACGTGTAAGCTGCCAGCTCTGACAAGGCTCTAGTAACATACATACAAAACATGTTAATTAGAAGGATTTGGCAGAAACTAGAAACAGATCTATTTTATTTCACTAACAAACAGAGTATACCTTGATCAGATAACTCCTCAATGAGCCATCTGATCTGGGTCTACTCTGTTTGCAAAAGTGTGAAAAAGCATTTAAAATGAGGGAAAGGGTTAATAAAACTCAAGTAATGCTAAAACATTAAACAAAATCAAACTTATTTAAACCCTGTACTATATGATAAACTTGTATTATATAGAAAGAATGACATCATGAATATTAATTAGATGAGTTTTCATGATGGCATGTGAACACAGGATTTTTTTTATCATGGCAGAAACTGTAGAACAAGATATAAGCAAACCAACAGACTCCGATCAGACAGTTACTGCAGAAGAGCTGTCTGATCTGGGTCTACTCTGTTTGCAAAGGCATCAAAAGCTGTATCTACAAAGTACCAGGCAAATTCTTTGCAAGCTAACAGTGAATTTTAGAATAGTTTTCAAACAGTTTGGATTCAAATAAGATGCTGGGTAATTAAACCTTTCCCTCATATAAACAAATTTTCAGGCATTTGCAAACAGAGTAGCCCCAGATCAGACAGCTCCTATAGGAGCCGTCTGATTAGGCTCTGCTGTGTTTGCTTTTGACATGCTATAGATCTGATTTTACAATTTTTGCAAAACATTCTCTTGAAAAGTTGCAATATAAAACTTTAGCTAATAAATATTCATGATGTCATTATTTATTATATGAATACTGATCAGGGTTAAACCCTTTCCCTAATGAACATTATATTATTGGTCACCTCATTAATATTCATTAACATTTATAATGTAATATATTCAAGTGAACTTTTTGCTTTTGCTTTGACAAAAACTGTAGCATTATTTCTACATGATTTAATAAGCAAACAGAGCAGACCCTGATCAGATGGCTTCTATTAGAGCCATCTTATCTGGGTCTACTCTGATTGCTAGGATATGAAAAAGCTTTATACATGTATGAGGGAAAGGTTTAACATCTCCACAGGATCCAAGCTGTTTCCCCCTCTGAATATAGTGAACATTTAAATCTTTCCCTATTCTAAGTTTATTCCAAATTTCAACACCTACTTAATATTAATATAAAAAGTATGGAAGGTGGAACAATGCAGCCATTTTAGAAAGTAAAGAAACAGATCTATCAAATTCCACTGGCAAACAGAGCAGACCCTGATCAGACGGCTCCTATAGTCTACTCTTTTTGCAAATGCGTGATAACATGTTTATAAGAAGGAAAGGTTTAACTTAATTCTGTGCATATTAGGGAAATTGTGATTACATATGTAAACAATTTGGCTCCAAATGCAATGCAAAGTAACTGAGATTCTTATCAGGATCCAACCTAATGTTTTGACTGCACTTCAATTAACTTTCAAAATTGAAGCAGACATCATGTTTCGCATACAAGAAATATGTAGCATCAAAGTACTTTTTGTGAAACACTATGATCCCCTACAAATTATGGATACAATATACAGGAGGGTCATGATGACCCTGATACCGCTCACCTGACACCATACAATCAATTTCACTATCTGTTTCTATAGAAAACTGGCCACCCCAGGGGCAGGGCCAATTTTGACCCAAGGGGCATATGTGTCAAATATGCAAAGAGCTGAAAACCTTCCACTTTGAGAGGAGAAGATTTTTAAAGTTTTCACGATAAAATTGTTTCTATTGAAAACTGACCACCCCTGGGGCAGGTCCAATTTTGACCCCAGGGACATAATTTATATAACTTTTGTAGAGGACCTATAGATGATGCTATGTGCAAAAGATGAAAGCCGAGAACCTTGTAGATTCAGAGGAGAAGATTTTTAAAGGTTCAAATTGTTGACACCAGAAGATGCACGACACACGCCGATGGATGCTGGACATCAGGCGATCACAAAAGCTCACCCCGAGCTATGAAGTGATGATTTCATTCACTTACTTGGGAGTTTTCTCTGAGGGTTTGTTAGCATCCCTTGATCGACCAAAGCACACCAGCAAGCCTGTATTAAGTAGTAGCAAAACATATACAAATGTCACAAAGTGTCATCTTGTGATTAGAAAAATGTTGTACATTTCATGCTTTATATTCTTTGTGAACTATATTGAAATTTTGTCTTGCATCAAATATGTTATCCATATAAAAGATATTACTATCAATATTTTTGTTATAATTGATTAAAAAAAAATGTCCCAGTACTGCAGCTTACCCAAATACTAAAATCATCATTTCTCCACCAAACCCTATACTGTGACCACTCTTTAGAATTGTCTCTTTGAGACGAGGAGCTATTGTTGAAAATGTTTACATTTACATATACATTTTGTATTATCTTGCCTACGATGTCCTATTCTGCTAAGCCAAACAAGACTTGCATTTACAGACAGTTTAGATCCAGATGACATACTGAATGTTCCAGTGTCTCATCAAGATCCAAGCTGTTTGCCACTTGGTCAATACTGTAAAACAGGTTTTATTAGCAACAATATAAATTTCACGCTAATTAGCGAAAGTGTTACCTAGCAAATTCAATATTCTCACTAATAAATCAGTAACAAGAATAAAATGGAGTAATGTCCAAAATAAGTATATCCAGAATATGGTCAGTTTTATCACAACGTGGTCTACGTGTTTTCTGTATTAATAAATTTCTTTGTTCAATACAAATGTTGAATGATGTGTATTGCTTCCATGAAAAATTTGTTTAGTAAACGAAAGGTGTTTAAATAAGAAAAATACAGACCAGAAAATGGAAGAATGTTTCTCTTCTTTATTGACCTCCGTGAGAAGGGAAGTAACTCTAATATACATACATGTATACATGTACGTCAAGTGATAAATTGTCACTGAAAACATCTGGTTGTCTTTGCAGAGTATGTGGTGTTTCCTGCATGACTCATATTTGAACTTTGCTGACTTTTGAAACAGGTTTGACTCTAAGTGTTTGTGAAAAACAATTCACTCATTTTGACTATTGAATAAAGGCTTGTTCCGAGCTGTGTTTAACAGATCAACACATATACACAAACCTGTCAATTTGTTTTCACACCTTTACCATCCAAGTTTCAATAGGGACATGCATTAAACCTTTAGCCTCATAATTAACAAATAACCAGTTCTTTTGCAGACAGTTTTGATCCAAATAAGACCCCAAAGTTATAAATGAGTAGTAACTTTGTGGCTTACATTTCAGCCGTTTCAGCAATAGACCAGTGTGTCACGTTGTGCCATACATCCCAGTTTTGGGGAAGTTCTCAAAACAATTACAAAATGAATACTGGTAAATACAGGGCTTACCGCATGCTATAAAAGCCGTAGACTTTGTATACAATTATCGATTGATAACCCCTAAATTGCAGACGGCAGTTACTACATTCGGCAGAAATTTTGCCCTTTTTACAACATTTGGCAGATTCTATTTGCGATCTGTTAATTTAGCGAGAGGGACGCCGTAGCGAAACCATCATGACATGAATTAGTACAAAATCACATTTACGCGAAATAATCATGACACCAATATAACCTGTTTTACAGTAGTTCCTCCAAAATTTGTACAAATCAGAAGTAAGAAAAAATTACGGAAGATCAAATTAATTATTTTCAGTAGACATCATTTTTCAAGTGAGCTAATGGTAAAATCCTACATAAGAAGAATATATCTATAAGAGACAAGAGCCTTGAAAATGTGCATACATATCTTATGACCCCTTATCTTCACTGGCTGGTGCATATTGAACTTCTATTCTAATTAACCTTTTACAACATAAATATTCATGTACAAAGTAATACATGTACCATCATTAATATCAATTAGTTTAATTTTTATAATGACACATGAACACAGGAATTTTTGTTTTTGGTATCGTAGAAATTGTAGAATCTTATCTATATTATCCCATAAGCAAACAGAGCAGACCTTGATCAGACGGCTCCTAAAAAGGATGTCTGATCTGGGTCTACTCTGTTTGCAAAGGTGTAGAAAGGTGTATTTATGGAGTAGAGGCTTAACCTAAACTCCCATCTTCATGTGTTTGTAAAGCTTAATAAGCCACTTTGGAACCATTTTCACTATGTTAGATAAGACTGACATATTAGCAAATAGTGTAGACCATGGTCAATCCGGATCTACATAATGTGCCTATGTTTGTCTGTCTAACTACTTAGGGTAATAAGAATACATACAGTCAAACCTCTCAAGGATAACAACTCATGAAACAAGAGCATCGCAAGCGGGTGCCAACGCTCATCTGTCGTCATTGTCAAGATGAACATGCATACCAAAAATGAAGGTTGTAAATGAAAAATTGAAGAAGCTATGGTCAATGTTTAGATTTTGGACGACAACGACGACGATGCGGACGCTGGAGTTACGACAATAGCTCGTGATTTCTTCGAAACAGACAAGCTAACTAGAGCTATCTATTCTTGGTCTACTCCATTTGCAAAAGGCATTAACCCTTTCCCTGTTCTATGTTTATTACAAAATTCAATACCTACTGAATATTCATGGACATAATAGTTGCAATGAAATATGGATGGTGGAACATTGTAGCCGTTTTAGAAAGTATAGAAACAGATTTTTCAATTCCATTAGCAAACAGAGCAGACCCTGATCAGACGGCTCCTGTAGGACACGTCTGATCTGGGTCTACTCTATTTGCAAATGCGTGAAAACACGTTTATATGAGGGAAAGGGTTAAAAGGCATTCCATGAGGTAAACATTTAACCCAGGTACCTGCAGAATTGAACTGTGCTCCACAAGTGCGTGGAAATGGTATATAGTAGTCCTCAAAGGCTAGGAAAGGCGGTGTCTTGAACGAGTGCTGCAACTTGTTGGGGGTGGTGGGCGGGTAGCCATCTGAATCTGGGGTCTTTCTCTCCTCAAGCTGCGACTAACAACAGAATAACCATCCTATTTACCCTATATACAGTAAAACCCCTCTAAACTGGACATTAAGATTTGTATCAGTGTTTTTTCTTTATAAACAGGTGGCAGCTTAATGCAGATTGAAAGTCATGCTAAAAGCTCCTACAGGAGCTTTCTGCATTACTTTCACCCTGCATTAAGTAGACACCACCCTAAAAGACCTAATGTATTCTTCATCAAAATTCTGGCTAAGAGGGGTTTTTACTGTATTCCGACAGACAAACTTAGGTGAATAGTGCAGACCCAGATCAAACTGTTACTTAAGGAGCATTTAGATCAGGATCTACCCTATTGCTATTCTTATTTCACTTAAAGATACCAATTCAGTGCAGATTTGACATACAGTATACCCTCACTAATGCGATCATCAAAAATATGTATAAATCTGGGCCTTAAAATCAGGTGGTAGCTTAATGCAGGACAAAAGTTATGCAGAAGGCTCCTACAGGAGTTTCCTTCATTACTATTTGTCCTGCACAAAGCAACCACCTGCTTTTAACAGAGCTACAGATAACTGTGCGTACTCAAATACTAAAATCGTCATTTCTCCAGCAAACCCTATGTTGTGACCACTCTTTAGAATCGTCTCTTTGAGACGATTCTAAAGAGTGGTCACAACATAGGGTTTGCTGGAGAAATAAAGAAGTTATACTTGAAAAAGTGTTAGTTTACGCATGCTATCTGGAGCTCTGTTTTAAAATTGCCCAATGATTTAATTAAGTGGTCATATTAGAGGAGTTCTACTGTATTCTGTTTTAAAAACTGGTGGAGCATGGAGAATGAGTCTGCTCTGTTTGGGTATGATCTAATATAGATCTGATTCTACAGTTTCTGTAATAGTCAAAAATGTCTTAGTTATAATCCAATTATAAGAATTCAAATAATTAATATTTATCATATCATTATTTCTTACATGATTATTCATGTGAAGTAAAGGGTTAAAGAGACCTAGGTGTAGATGGATTTTATTGTGTACTTACACCCATGCTCTCAAAAGCTGTGGCAAACTGCCTGATACATGGCTCCAGGCAGTTGACCCGCCTCTTCATGTGCATTTGAGATGTCTCCCTCAGTACCTGTGAAACACAGTCCATATAGGAGTATTGTCATGAGAAATATCACAGCTAAAGATAAATAGTAAAACATATTCTATATGTCTGACAATGTAGTCTCTACCAAAAACTTTCATAAGTTTCCCTCCAAATCCTATCTTGTTGGTACTTAGTAGAAACAATAAACTAATAAGTACCATTAGGATAAGGTTTGCTTGAGAAATAAGAAAGTTAACCCTTTCCCTCATATAAACGCCTTTTCACGAATTTGCAAACAGAGCAGACCCCGGGTCTGCTCTGTTTGCTAATGTAATTTGACAGATTTGTTTCTTTTGTTTCTTAAATGGCTAAAATGTTACACCTTCCATATTTCATTATAACTATTTTGTCCGTGAATATTCGGTAGGTATTGAAAATTGGACTAGATGTAGAACAGGGAAAGGGTTAAACAGATCAGTTCTCAACTTATTTACAGCTCTGAGAAACTATCTTTGAGTGTAAGACCAAGGCTAGCAACAGTGTAACAGACATAGTGTCTGATGAGGTTGTAATGTTATGCAGATTCTGATCAATATTAAAAACTAACATCATGGGTTTCAAATAGTGCAGGTGATGATCAGATGCCACATTGAGAGACTGTCTGCAAAGTCCCAAATTGTAACTTTTTTCATTGGGAGCAACAAAATGGATATTATCAATTTTCTTTTAATCGTTGAATGCTGAATTAACATGTGCATGCATGCACACCTGCTTTGAATGCTGAAATTGCATGCTCGCGCACGCATGCACGCTACCGGGTACAAATTAATGACCTGTTAGCCGAGATCAACGCTCATTTAATATATGCACACCAAAATAATTTACGGGTGTCTTACAAAATTCTGAACAAAAAACTAGCAAGATAGTGAACCATATGTGTATCAGTGCATGTGTACACATTTCAGAAAAACTGCCAATTACTGTAATAAGTTTATAACACCTTTTGTTACTCAGGTGCCCGAATCGAACCTCTGCAAAATCCTCCAGGTGGAAGTTTTCCCACTTTATTTTATGTCTTTTATCTATTTATAACAAAATATATGATTCAGGGATGTATCCTGAAAGTTGGTGCAAAGGAGTTATTGTCCCTGTGTCCAAGTTGTAGTGACTAAAGGTGATTGCCGATAAAGAACTGAACTCAACTGTAGAGGTTTAATAGGGTAAACACAGGACGTAATTAAGAGAACACCCAATTACGTCAAATAATCGTGTGATACCATTTGCAATATTTATAGTAGACAGCACCAGCATGGTAGACCAGACTTTTAACCTTTAAAAACACCATATGACAACATAATTGCCAACAGTTTAATACACAGAACTGATACTGCAAACTGCGGTGCCTGTTTTGAGATTTCAACTGCTTGAAACATGGAAACTTTACTAACGTGTATAACAAAAAAATGAAGGACATATGCAGACGACAATATTTTTGTCAACAAATTTCAATAGTTGCTGAGTTATGGAAAAATAACATTTTCGTAAAATTGCTGTGATAGGTTAAAATACCATCCAGGGTTTGAATTTTTTACTTTGTTCGTTTCTGATCTACAGAGGTTAATCCAATTCATGTAAGTTTGTAGGCGTGTTTAAATACATGTTTCTTCATGGAAGATGTTCCTCCATCCCGGTAGCTTAAATTGATATAACATAAATTGCATTTTGTTTTCTTTGGAAGAACTTGAAGCATGAAAAACTTCTAAACATCGCATGTATTAATCCCCAAGGCAACACTTTCATACGGGATACATTTTCTTATGCTTATGGGTGATTAGAGTAATCTATATTAATGGGTACCCGCGGTAATTGTTCTTTGGGTATTCAGGTACAAAATATGTAACTGTTTCAGCCCTATTTCTAAGTGACGTAGTATATGAGATATGCTGAGGACAAAGAAAGTATAATAAGTAAAGGCGAAGGTCAAGGTAAAGGTCAGAGACCTAAGAATAGGATTATGTGACACTCTGCAATGTCAAAATGTATCAATGCACCAAATAGCACATTCCTGATTGACATAGAATAGGTGATATGTCCTGGAAAAGAAAGTGTGACAACAACATGATGATGACGGACAAATGATTCCTGTCTACCATGCTTGGTTTTGACTGAGAAATAAGAGATTCTGTTAAATCAGTACACCTCATTTCTGAAAACATCCAACTGACCTTGAGCAATCTGTTGATGATGCCCTGTGAGAGACCGCTATTACTCGGAATGTTGAACTCTGGGCCCGCAGAGTTTGGGTAATATGTCGGGAATGTGATGTTGAGATTCACGCTGTGCTTCGCCGATGTTACAGTCACAGAACATTGTCTTGAAAAACTATCCATCTGTCATGAAAATGTTGGAATGTATCTCAGATGTAATACAAAATGTATCTCTGATTTACATGTATCTCAGATTTAATACAAAATGTATCTCAGATTTACATGTATCTCAGATTTAATACAAAATGAGCAAAATTATTCACAGACCTCTTGTATAGTTTCAGTGACTATCAGTTCCTAAACAAAATAATAGTTGGTATTACAGTAAAGTTCCGCTAATGCGACCACCTAAAAGAGGTATAAATCTGGGTGCTAGATGCAGGTGGTAGCTTAATGCAGGACAAAGGTAATGCAGAAAGCTCCTAGAGGAGCTTTCTGCATTACTTTTGTCCTGCATTAAGCAACCACCTGCTTATAAAGGCACCCATGTTTATTCATTCAGTGGTCGCATTAGCGGGGTTCTACTGTATCTCATTCTCCCTATACTTTAGAATTACATCTATATTATTTCAAAGCAAACAGAGCAGACCCTGATCAGATGATAGCTCCTACAGGAGTCGTCTGGTCATGGTCAACTCTATTTGCAAAGGCAGGGAAAAGCATGGAGTAGTGGGGTAAGCTTCTTAGAAATGTTTTAGCATACAAACTATTTTAGCAGAACTTTTCATTCTAAATCTGTGGCAAAATTATGGAGTTAATTTTCATTCAATGGCTCTCAAAATATTTTGTTACATGTACTCTATTTATATCAAGTTTAATTCCTCACAGATGATTTTATGAGATTATTGAATACAGAGGTCCAGATAAGATGCTTCAATTAAAATATTTTCAGGAATTACATCTTTATTTCTCAACCAAACCCTATATTGTGAATACTCTTTAGAATTGTCTCGAATAGGGTTTGGTGAAGAAATGAGGATTCTAGTATTTAGAGTTTTTAGTATTTTGACGCCTTTGCAAACAGACACCAATCCTGTATGAGCTGTCTAATCAGGGTCTGCTCTATTTGCTTATAGAATTTTGTTGAGCTCATTCTATAGTTTCTTTCATAGTACAAAATTCTCATGTGGCATTACAAAATATCAGCTAATGAATATTCACAGAGTGATTATCAAATACTTAAATATTCAACAGGTAAAGAGTTAAAAATGTATATGCCCATTTTTCTTATACAAAGCTCATATAAGACTGATACAACATGCTAACCCTTTCCTTCATATAAATGACTTTTCACCCCTTCGCAATCAGAGCAGACCCAGATCAGATGGCTCCTGCAGAAGCTGTCTGATCAGGATCTGCTCTGTTTGCTTATGAAATTATAATAAGTTGACTACAGTTTCTACCTATTCCCCACAAATCTATGTACACATGCCATTATCAAAATTCAGCTAATAAATATTCATGATATCAATAATCATTATTTCTTACAAGAATATTCAACAGTGACAGGGTTAAAGTTCCTGTTCATTACCACATTGAGATCTTCATACCTTCTCTATTGTAACATTGGGGATGTATTTGTTGAGCAGTGAGAATTCCTTCTCAAGGGTCATGGTGTGCTGCACCAGGTTAGAGCCAGACTGCTGCATCTTCTCACCAGGACTGCTATTCATGCTGGGGTTGTCCGTGGGGGTTGATACCAGGGTAGAATCAAGTGGATCCTGACTGTAGGATTCATTCTCTGATGAGTCCAGTGTGTCATGGCCACAGAGCTGTATAGATCAAACAAAAGAGGTACTTGTATAGTAAAATATCATGTCAGATAAAAGACTTTGAAGGAATGCATGCTTGAAGCCTTTACTTCATAAATACCCTATATGTTTTTGCAAACAGAGTAGACCCAAATCAGACGGCCCCTGTAGGAGCCGTCTGATCAGGGTCTGCTCTGTTTGCTTACAAAATAATACAGATATTATTGGTCAGTTTCTGCCATGGCCAAAAAAAGTCCTGTTTCATGTGCCATAATAAAATTAATCTAATTAATATTCATTATGTCATTATTTTATGTCATGAATATTCATGGAGTAAAAGGGTTAATGCCTATGCTAACAGAATAGACCATGGACACAGGGAGGTTTTGGCCATAGCAGAAACTGCACAATATCTATATTGCATCATAAGAAAACAGAGCAGACCCTGATCAGACGGCTCCTACAGGAGCCATCTGATCTGAGTCTACTCAAGGGTTTGCCCCGACGCAGGTTTATTGCGTCTGGTACGCGTTTTCTGTGACGAGGACCCGTATTTGATCAATTGTCCGCGTCCGCGGGACCCGCATGTGCAGCCACAGCGTGTGTAACAAATGGTCACGGAATTATACCTGCCTGATCAGACTGCGTCGGTAAAACGCTTGTCGATAATCAAACTTCATTTGTAGCGAGCGCCTACATGATATTGGTAATGTATATAGTACGACGAGAACCAGACAAACGGAAATGATTCTCCTCGCAGCAGACGGCTGTCGCGGAGAAAATGTCAAAACAAACAAAACTGACCACTTTATTCGGTGCAAAACCACATATTGTCAAGCAGCCTGTCGACAATAGAAAAGAGGATTCAAAAACTACGGACGAAAATGTATCTGCAAAGGGGAAAAGGCGTAAATTTCTTCCTGAATGGAATGACAAGTTCCAATGGCTGCGGTTCATTGACGCGGAGGTAGGAATGCGCTGTTCATATTGTAAAAAGGTGAATGATCTTATAATCGGATTTGTAAGGCTAAACTATTGAACAAGTATTGGAGTATAATGGGACCCCCATAAACTACAGAGGGACTCTCACATTGGTAGGGTTGAGGGTCCTAGGACTCCCATTTGCAAAATCCTAGGGCAAACCCTGCTACTCTGTTTGCAAAGGTGTATTTATGGAGTGAAGGGATAACCCTTTCCTTCATATAAACGTTTTTTAACACATCTGCAAACAGAGTAGACCCAGATCAGACGGTTCCTATAGGAGCTGTCTGATCAGGGTCTGCTGTTTGCTAATGGAATTCAATAGACCCATTTCATTAGTTTCTAAAATGGCCCACCTTCCATGTTTCATTATTACTAATTTGACCATGAATATTCAATAGGTATTGAAATTAGGAATAAATATAGACCAGGGAAAGGGTTAATAAATCAGCTGACATACTATTTCTCAGAGAATTGACTTCTATTCATGAAACGTCTCAACAGATGTAGAATATTATGCATCATAATCTGGAGTCATTTCATATTCGCCTTAAATCTCATCATTGATCAACAAGCATCTGACAAGAATAACAAACCTGAATTGAAGATAAGAGAAGTACTTAGTATTTCTAGCTAAAACAGCTTCTGTACGTTTTAGCCTAAATCCTATCTTGCTGGTGGTCATTAGAAGCAACTGAACTAGGAAATTCTAATGCATACCAAAAATAAAGGGTCTGCTGAGAATTAGGAAAATCACTGTTTTGACCCTTAGATTTGTAATTACAATAGTTTTTCGCTAATAAAGCTGTCGAAATATTCATCATATAAATTCTAAGCTAATTTTTAAATCATAAACACAACATTACAAACTCACCCGCTGAAGCTGTGGATCCACTTTCCAGATTTTCAGATTCTGATCTTTTGACCATGTAACAAGATGGTAGTCTCTACTCTCTAATAAGAAAGATAATGTTTAACTAATAACTCTTTACTTGGCAATCCGAACTTTTTATGTCTTTGCAAACAGAGTATGTCCAGATCACACAAGAGGTTGTCTGATTAGGGTCTGCTGTATTTATTTTTACCCTTTCCTTCATATAAATGCCTTTTCATACCATTGTAACGGAGTAGACCCAGATCAGATGACTCATATAGCTGGCTGATCAGGGTTGCTCTGTTTGCCTATGGAATTATATAGATCTGATTCTACAGTTTCTGCCAGAGTCAAAAAATCCTGTATTCATTACCCATTATAAAAAATTAGCTAATAAATATTCATGATGTCATTATTTCTGACATAAATATTCCTGAGAGAAACTGTTAATACAATACATAAATCAATATTCACAACAAGTGGAGTCTTGTTCAAATATTCATTAAGTAAATGATTAACCCTTGACTCCATGAATATTCATGTAAGAAATAATGACATCATGAATATTAATTAGAATCTTTTTAATTATGGCATATGAACAAGGAGTGAGTGAGTTGGGTTTTATGTCCGACCAACAGTATTTCAGTTATTTGCAGACGGCACCCGCATGAGACAAGTTATAGTGGTGCCTCACTGGAATACTCCTGCCGCAGGTACATGGCAAGGGCACCCCACCCAGTCACATTATCCTGACACCGGGCCGACCAGTCCTATAACTACACCTTTATTGTCAAGCGTAGACAAGGGAGCTACTAGTACCAACTTTTAACGGCTTTTGGTCTGTCGCGGCCGGAGATCGAACCCACGACCTTCCATACCGCAGGCGGACGCTCTACCACTGAGCCACGCGGCCGGTATATGAACAAGAAATGTTGGTGATGTCAGAAACTGTAGTCATATCTATATTATTTTATATTAAGCAAACAGAGCAGACCATGATCAGATGGCTCCTACAGGAGCCATCTGATTGGGGTCTACTCTGTTTGCAAAGGCAAACGCACATGCAACTCTTTATCATGTTCATGAAACATCTGTAATGTGCATGTATCGCATATTTACCATATGTAACAAATTACATATTTTAGTTGTTACAGGACATGGAGTAATTGTGAACAGTCTTGGGGCTGGTTTCAGTCTCTGGTACAGTGTACCAAAAGTTTTTTCACCGAGTTAACTACCTGCATAACCTAGAACATGTTAATTTTGTCCTAGTACATGTGCCTGTCTATAAACTGCACCATCTGGATTCAAACTGTTTGCATAGTTTATCAATCACAAATTGCTGCAAGCATACAATGAGTTTAACAAAAGAGTTTGAAGAAACCTAAGCTGGCAGAAGTGTGATGAAAAAAGCAAGATGAACAAGAAAATTGTGTCTGTAAGACACAGTGATGCCCCCGTGGAGTTGCTTTCCAAGCTGCATGTAAAGTTCCTAAGTCATTTGACCTTGACCTTGGGCTTGCTGGCAGAATGGGCTGGGTACGCAATGAAAATATGCATGGTGGTTTATATGTATATGCAATTCCATGCCAATAGCTACAGTGGTTAGTGAGATATAAGACAACCAACTGCACGTACCAACTGCATGTAAAAGCGTGACGCAAAGACGGACTGACAGACAGACACACGGACGGACAGGTGCAAAACATAATGCCCCCGGCTATCGTCAACGGGAGCATAAAAAAGTATAACAGACAGATGGATATATGAATAGACATTGGAGAAGCCATCCTTAACCCATTCCCTCATAGGCTATTTTTAGATACAACCTCTTTGAATAAATCTACTGAAAAGGAGCATTTAACTAGAGAAAAGGATTTTTTTTTAAGAATTTTGTAGTTTGAAACCATTGTGATAAATAGAGCATTTGCTCCTATATGAGCAAATGCTCTATTTATCACAATGGTTTCACAAAGTGACTTTTACAGAGCCATCGAAAGTCGTCAATATGCGGGAATGGGTTAAGTATCACCCTGTTAAAACAGATAACACAAATAAGGTGCATTTAAACTTACTTTCGTATTTCTTTCTCCACTGGAAGTCAAAAACAACATCACTGTGTCCAACAAACTGGTGGACAGGCTGGTCAGTGGTGTTATTGTTCCACAGTAACAGACTGTTCTCCCCACGACGGAGAGTGGACATCACCACAGTTACAAGACCCTCACCAAATGGCTGAAAATTACAAAATAAACCTACAATAAAATCTCTACAATGACCACCACAAAAAGGTTGAATAATTCATAGAGGTTCTACTGTACTAGTATAGTTTCATTTATCGTCTGTGAAAGATTGAAATAAATACACCCAATAGAGTTTCAGGAGTTGGGCACACAAGAATTTTTCACTGTATTTCATGCATTGAATTAAATTTCAAGGTTATTCATCAGTGAAAGATTTAAAATTATTCCTCCAAATGGAGTATGAGGAGTTGGACACATATGATATTTTCACTTATAGTGAAGAAAATATCAAATTCCTGTAACTCCGGTAAAAATGGTAGCAGCGAACATTCACATCTTTATCTTCACATTAAGGTTGTTTATCTGTGAAAGTTTGAAGAAAATCCTGCCATTGATGCATGAGGAGATGGACACACAAGATTTCAGGGACATAAATAAGGACAGACTGACAAGAGCATGTCTATATGCCTCCCACCCTGTATGGGGCATAAAGCATATTTTTGTGCTTTTTAAGAATGAATCCTTTCAACACTTAACTTTAGTCTGGAAACATTGTTGTCATATCTAGAAATACAGTTTTATTTCATGTTCTTTAAAAATAGCAGTATTACAACGTGAAACAAATTTTGATCCGGATGAGATTACAAGTTACTAAGGGTCATCTGGAATCAAACTGTATGTAAAGACCCATATTAGCCAATAGTGTGGGAAAGTAACTGAAACAAGGAATCTATAGGAGAAACTTAACCCTTTGAATGCTGAATTTTCAAATTCAAACAGTTCAAGCTTACCGTGATTATTCATATATTTTCTTTTAAAGAATAGTGTAAAATGACAAACGGTGCAGACCCGATGAAGTGCTCTCATCTGGGTCGACACTGTTCGCAACTTAGGACATTAGCGACTTATTTCCCACACCTGTCTCACTGGTTAAATTCCAGGTTCATTTGACCTTACCGTATATCTTGCTCTCCATACTGGGGAACCCGAGTTAAGCATTCCTTTGTTATGACGAGCATTTGTGTAATCCCAAAACTGTGGAACAAAAAAATAAACATTTACTAACATCAGAACTCGTACAACTAGTTATGAGTCTGATAAGACAATTTCCTAAAACTGTGTGACAAACCTTTACATTATGAATCAAAGCTAAAAATAAGATGGTCATGTAAGAAACAAGCAAATTAGCTGAGGTTAACGAAACAAGAGGGCAAGAATGGCCCTGAAGCGCTCACCAGACAATCGGAGGAGAACATTTTCAAAGTTTTCACTATATGTTTCTACAGAAAATTAGCTGGCCCTGGGGCAGGGCCAATTTTGACCCAAAGGGCACAATTTATATAACTTTTGTAGAGGACCTGAAAATGATGCTATGTGCTAAATATGAAAGCTGAGAACCTTATAGATTCAGAGGAGAAGATTTTCAAAGTTTACACTATATGCTTCTATTGAAAACTGGCTACCCCTGGGGCGGGTCCAATTTTGACCCCCAGGGACAATAATTTATATAACTTTTGAGAGGACCTGAACATGATGCTATGTGTTAAATATGGAAGCTGAGAAAGTTTCAGACAAAAAGATTTTCAAAGTTGTCACTATATGTTTCTATTGAAAACTGACCACCCTGGGGCGGGGCCAATTTTGACCCCAGGGGCATAATTTATATAACTTTTGTAGAGGACCTGAACATGATGCTATGTGCCAAATATGAAAGCTGAGAACCTTCCAGTTTAAGAGGAGAAGATTTTCAAAGTTTTCACTATATGTTTCTATAGAAAATTAGCTGGCCCTGGGGCAGGGCCAATTTTGACCCAAAGGGCACAATTTATATAACTTTTGTAGAGGACCTGAAAATGATGCTATGTGCCAAATATGAAAGCTGAGAACCTTATAGATTCAGAGGAGAAGATTTTCAAAGTTTACACTATATGCTTCTATTGAAAACTGGCTACCCCTGGGGCGGGTCCAATTTTGACCCCCAGGGACAATAATTTATATAACTTTTGAGAGGACCTGAACATGATGAAATGTGCCAAATATGAAAGCTGAGAACCTTCCAGTTTAAGAGGAGAAGATTTTCAAAGTTTTCACTATATGTTTCTATAGAAAATTAGCTGGCCCTGGGGCAGGGCCAATTTTGACCCAAAGGGCACAATTTATATAACTTTTGTAGAGGACCTGAAAATGATGCTATGTGCCAAATATGAAAGCTGAGAACCTTATAGATTCAGAGGAGAAGATTTTCAAAGTTTACACTATATGCTTCTATTGAAAACTGTCTACCCCTGGGGCGGGGCCAATTTTGACCCCAGGGACATAATTTATATAATTTTTGAAGAGGACCTGAACATGATGCTATGTGTTAAATATGGAAGCTGAGAAAGTTTCAGACGAAAAGATTTTCAAAGTTTTCACAATATGTTTCTATTGAAAACTGACCACCCCTGGGGCAGGGCCAATTTTGACCCCAGGGGCATAATTAATATAACTTTTGAAGAGGTCCTCATGATGCTATGTGTTAAATATGGAAGCTGAGAAAGTTTCAGACAAAAAGATTTTCAAAGTTTACACTATATGCTTCTATTGAAAACTGGCTACCCCTGGGGCGGGACCAATTTTGACCCCCAGGGACATAATTTATATAATTTTTGAAGAGGACCTGAACATGATGCTATGTGTTAAATATGGAAGCTGAGAAAGTTTCAGACGAAAAGATTTTCAAAGTTTTCACAATATGTTTCTATTGAAAACTGACCACCCCTGGGGCGGGGCCAATTTTGACCCCAGGGGCATAATTCATATAACTTTTGTAGAGGACCTGATCATGATGCTATGTGCAAAATATGAAAGCTGAGAACCTTCCAGCTTCAGAGGAGAAGATATTCAAAGTTTTACTATATATTTCTATAGAAAACAAGGCGCCCATGGGGCGGTACCAATTTTGACCCCAGGGGCATAATTTATATAACTTTTGTAGAGGACCTGAAAATGATGCTATGTGACAAATATGAAAGCTGAGAACCTTCCAGTTTCAGAGGAGAAGATTTTCAAAGTTTTCACTATATGTTTCTATTGAAACTGACCACCCCTGGGGCGGGACCAATTTTGACCCCAGGGGCATAATTTATATAACTTTTGTAGAGGACCTGAACATGATGCTATGTGACAAATATGAAAGCTGAGAACCTTCCAGTTTCAGAGGAGAAGATTTTAAAAGATTTCACTATATGTTTCTATTGAAAACTGACCACCCCTGGGGCGGGGCCAATTTTGACTCCAGGGGCATAATTTATATAACTTTTGTAAAGGACCTGAAGATGATGCTATGTGCCAAATATGAAAGCTGAGGACCATCCAGTTTCAGAGGAGAAGATTTTCAAAGTTTTCACTATATGCTTCTATTGAAAATTGACCATCCCTGGGGCATAATTTATATAACTTTTTTAAAGGACCTGAACATGATACTATGTGCCAAATATGAAAGCTCTGAACCTACCAGTTTCAGAGGAGAAGATTTTCACGCTTTTATTATATATTTCTATAGAAAACAAGGCACCCCTGGGGCGGGGCCAATTTTGACCCCAGGGGCATATTTTATATAACTTTTGTAGAGGACCTACAGATGATGCTATGTGCCAAAGATGAAAGCTGAGAACCCTGTAGATTCAGAGGAGAAGATTTTTAAAGGTTCAAATTGTTGAAGCGGGACGACGGACGACGACAGACATCTGGCGATCACATAGCTCACCCTGTGTGCATATACCACACCAAAACCTCCTGATTACATCTATTACACTTACCAATATGCAGAATTCAGAATAAAGTTAATTCAAAACTAAAACTGACCATACACCATCACAAAGAATGCTGAATATAACAAGAACAAGAACATTAAATCAACTTCATGGCAAGTGTTATACTTTTCAAAGTATATTCTGACCCAGGATTACTGGCTGCTTAACCCTTGCCCTGATCTACATTTATTCCCAATTTTAATACCTGCTGAATATTCATTGACAAAAGAGTTATAATGAAATATGGAAGGTGGAACATTGTAGCCATATTAGAAAGTAATGAAACATAACTATAAAATTCCATTAGTAAACAGAGTACACTCTGATCAGACAGCTCCTATAGATCAGACAGCTCCTATAGGAGCTGTCTGATCTGGGTCTACTGTTTGCAGATGTGTGAAAATATGTTTATATGAAGGAAAGGGTTAAGACAGGTGTTACTGTAACTTTATATGAGATAAGTTCAGACATGTGATAAGACCCGATCCCGGCGGTAGTCTACCGATATCAAAAGGTTCTTTCTAAGCTCCCAGCGGGAGACCAAAAACTCCCGATATGCGACAAGCCTGACCATACCTCTATTAAGATAAGGAATTTTTAATTGCCACTCTCTCGAGGCAATAATTGGGGGACCATTGAGCCCATAGCTACTGGCCTAGATAATCTGTTATCCTATTAGGTCATACTCAATGTAATTAACCAATTCATGGTTCCGCGATCGGTTATTTTTGACCAATCAGAGAACGGCATTAAATTCTGTCCGTACCACCGCGTCACTATCCGCCATATTTAACCACAAACATTCGTAACTACCTTCGTAACTGAGTCAGATATAAGACAAGTTTTATTAAACGTCGGATATTCATAACATAATAACACATATAAATCCATATGCCATTATAAAAATACAATTATAATTCCTGATGTCATTATTTTTCACATGTATATTCATGGAGTAAAGGGCTAATCTTGCCTAAGAGCCTAGCTTTCATGTGTTAACAGCTTGGATTCTGATTTAACTTGGTGCCTACTCAAATCGGGAGTAGATCTACAGAAACAATTGCAACATATCAGAGTTCAAGCAGACATCAGTTTTAACCCTTTCCTTCATATAAACACATTTTCATGCATTTGCAAACAGAGTAGACCCAGATCAGACATTAGGAGCCGTCTGATCAGGGTTTGCTCTGTTTGCTTTTAATATGATATAGATATGATTCTACAGTTTTTGTCAAACAAAAAAATCATTGAAAAGGTAACATAAAAAAACCCAGCTAATAAACATTCACAATGTCAGTATTTCTTACAGGAATATTGAAAAGTGAAATGGTTAAAGCAGGATAACAGTTATAAATTTCCGCACGATAGATATTTTGTGATACATGACATTCCAGTCTATTCTTTTTAACCTGTTATTCATTTAAAATTATAAACACTTTTCACGATTCTGCAAATAGAGTAGACCCAGATCAGACAGCTGATGTTATCTGTAGAAGCTGTCTAATGAGAGTCTGCTCTGTTTCCATATGAAATTAGATCTAGATCGGATTCTATATAGCGTTTGTCTTCCCGAAGTGATCGTGTCATGCATAGGCCTAGTGTTAATTAGGAAAAGATTAAATAGCCCAAATTGTGAAACATGTATTATGTACAAACAATTTTGTTGAGACGGAAGAATGTAAATGGTTTACTAGCTTATTGAGAATCTAGCTTAACCCTTTGAATAGTGAATCTTCTATATAAAAAAATAATCTATCATTGTTAACCCATTCCCTCATAGGCTAATTTTAGATCCAACCATTTTGAATAAATCTACCGAATAGAAGAATTTACTAGAGAAAATTGAGGGAAAGTTTAGAATCGTGTAGTTTTGAAACCATTGTCTCCTGAGCAAATACTCTATTTATCACAATGGTTTCAAAAAGTGACTTTTTCAGGGGCGTCAATAATAGGGAATGGGTTAAATGGTAGTTCTAGTAAAGTCCATTCAGTATGAACAAGATGGATCTTCTAAAGTGTTTTGAATGACTTTAAAATAAATCAAATCAAATCAAAGATCTAATTTGTTCAATTCAAATGAATTTAACTATATTTATATATATCATTATTTTTCATATGTTCTGTTCAGTTATTTTAGTGTGTATGTAATTCCTGTAATAAAGTATGCTTTGACACATCAGTGGGGATTAGCACCCCAACCGTGCATGTACAGCTATAGCCAAAAGGACGCTGATTTACACATCAATGAACACAAATTAAACATGTGCGAACCGTAAGTCACACGATTGCATAAAATTAAGTAATATTTTATGACACCCATGGTCACTTTTGGTACAGCTCGGGGTGTTAAATAAAAGCATAACACATGTATATAGATAAATGGCTTATCTCTAAACTGATCGCAAAAATAATGGTACTTATAGCGACCTGCAAAACTTGCAGCCATTTGCGATCCACGAACTTAGTTCAAATCGAGGTAATGAAGGTACACTTAAGAAGTTAAGATATGACTGCAATAAAAGATAAATTCACATGTAAATACTCATACCCTACAGTACATGAACAACATGAGTCGTCCACAGTGTCTCCTTTTATAAGGAGGTGTAGTTTATGCTGTGGTTTTTTTTTTTCGCATAGAAGGCCAGCATCAAATCATTAAACAAATTTCTTCATTTCCGTCCGACACTTTAACATCGTGAATGTAACCTTGCGTGTAATAATTTAAATCCTTCTCCAGGACCTTTTTTTTTATAAGGGTTTAGCAATCGGCAGAAAAGATACAGATATATATTCAGGTATTTTGGCCAGAGAATCTGACACCGGCCTCTTCTCTGCATCTGTATCCACCATTTTGTGCGAAAGCTTGGGGTGATTAGCAACAGTAACCAATGTGGGCGGAGCTTATCTTTTCTCGCGGAACCATGAATTAGCATAATCTCATGGCGGGCGTGATTTAGCGTGAAATCAACAGACCGCCATGTTGTGTGTATTGGAAACGACACATGTCAAGTTTTTCGCATGTTTGGAAGAGGATTACTGATGATTTATCGATGGTTCATCAAGCAAGGGTCAGGGACAAGGGGCTGCTCATCAGTTCTGGTGAAATAAACACCAATCAATGAGTTTGGCTAATTGGAAAGGTAGGTAAACTATAAAAGATGATAAAAACTGTCTGCAAACTCTGTTAAAAAGCCGTCTGCATATAACTGAAATATTGTTGGTCGATCGTAAAACCCAACTCACTCACTGTTAAAAAGAGATAATGCTTGTATAAACTGTTTGGATAGCAATAAGAATGATTTTGAATAAAATATGGATGCTGCCTTTTGATCATCAGTCAGTCAAAATTGTCTGTTTGCATGTTTTCACCATGTCTAAATGACCGACACAGTCTTGTAAAACCCGTATCAAGAAGAAAAGTATGAGGCTTATCTAGACCATTACGGCACTAGATTTTATGTGAAATTTGTGTCTTCTCTGTTATTCAAATGCTGTCTGACCAGTCTACTCTGTTTGATTATAAGTAGAGTACAATATAGACCAATACTACAAAATTGCTCTACCTTGGCAAACAAAGTAGACCTAGTCACCTAGCTTAACCCTTTACTGTATGAATATTAATTATTTATTGCACATTTGATACCAGTTGTAAAATCTTTTTATATTCTTTGTAAAACAATAACATATAAGGGACTGTAGTTATGAATATGATACATGTACATGTAATGCAAACAGAGCAGACCCAGATTAGATGGCATCTAAAGGGGGGGGTTGTCTGATCTGAGTCTAGTATGTTTGCAAACAGTGTAGACCCAGATGAGAGAGCAGCAGAGCTCCTATAGGAGTTCTCTCATCTGGGTCTACACTGTTTTCAAATACAACTACACACGTATAGTGGTGACTGGCAGGCTATGGGTAGATTTTGCATCTGTGCAAACAAAGTAGACCTTGGTAATGTTTCATTCTTGCACACAAATTTTGTGATAAACACATAAAGATACATAAGAGATGCATGTTTCTCGTTTCTTTTATCCAGTTTGTAATAATTTTAAAACCACTTCTTGCCTTGTAAAATCAAAGTGAGATTTATTTTTTACTGGTGGAATCCAATTGCTTACTAAATCTACTCCATGTATATTTATTCAAATTTTTTATTTCCTTTTGAATATACATTGACTTAATTAACTATTACAATACAACATGGCATAATACTAGAGGTTTTTGTCAAAAAAACGGATGTCTCCCCTCTAATAAAAACAATATGTAAAGGGAAATCACTAAAAATGTTATGGTCTTGACGAATGATACTTCCCCTCATTATGCGTTTTCCACACTACATTTTTCAAGAAGAAAATGATAACAGCTAATAACTCTAAAAATACTGATACCAGATTTATGGCCCTTGTGCATGACACTTACTTTCATCATGCTCTTTCCAAAAATAAAACGTCATTCCAATAGCATCAGTCAATAGGAGTTATTGATCGGCCAAAAAATGTAACAAAGGGCAATAACTCCAAAAGTATTGAAGCCAGAATTATGGCCCTTGTTCATGACACTTTCTCTCATCATGCTCTTTCCATATATGAAGTTTCAATACGATGGCAAGAGCCATGTAGGAGTTATCGTCCGGACAAGAAAGAATTAAACAAATGTACAAGGGGCAATAACTCTAAATTTATTGAAGCTGGAGTTAAGGATCTTATGCATGACACTTTCTCTTATTATGATTGTTCCATGTATGAAGTTTCACTCCAATGGCATGTGTCACATAGGAGTAATCATCCGGACAAAAAATTGTGATTGTTTTTAAAAAGGGCAATAACTCCAATATTAGTGAAGCCAGAGTTATGGACCTTGTGCATGACACTTCCTCTCGTTATGATCTTTCCATATATGAAGTTTCAATCCAATGGCATGAGCCATATAGAAGTTATCGTCCGGACAAAAAAGTGTGATTTTTTTTACAAAGGGCAATAACTCCTATATTAGTGAAGCCAGAGTTATGTACCTTCTGCATGACACTTCCTCTCGTTATGATCTTTCCATATATGAAGTTTCAATCCAATGGCATCAGGCATATTGAAGTTATTGTCCGGACAAAAAATTATAATATTTTTTACAAAGGGCAATAACTCCAATATTAGTGAAGCCAGAGTTATGGACCTTGTGCATGACACTTCCTCTCATTATGCTCTTTCCATATATGAAGTTTCAATCCAATGGCATCAGGCATGTAGGAGTTATCGTCCGGACAAAAAAGTGTGATTTATTTTTACAAAGGGCAATAACTCCAATATTAGTGAAGCCAGAGTTATGGACCTTGTGCATGACACTTCCTCTCATTATGCTCTTTCCATATATGAAGTTTCAATCAACTGGCATCAGGCATATTGAAGTTATCGTCCGGACAAAAAGTGTGACAGACAGACGGACAGACGGACAGACAGACAGACGGACAGACAGACAACTCTCACGAAAACAATATGTCTCCCCCATATAAATATGGGGGGAGACATAATAAGGAACTGTAGACCTTAAATTTATGGAATTTAATATGCAAACAGAGCAGACCCTGATCAGACACTCCATTAAGTAGCTGTCTGATCTGGGTGAACTCTGTTTGCATATGCTGTAAAATGAGTATCTATGGAGTAAAGAGTTAAAACATGGAATTCCGTCAATGAAAAAAAATCTCCCACTTTGTGACCAAATCTCCCACTTTGGGACAGCCAATCTCCCACTTTCAGTGAATTACAAAATCACATGTATGTAAGTTTGGCACTGACCTTGACTGTGCAGTCCTGACTAGATGTTACAAATGTGTGTTCCTGCACAGGGCTCCAGTCTATGCCGTGGATCTTTGACAGATGGGCAGTCAGGTAAATAACTGGGGCATTCCCTTTCTGAAATTGACAACAATGACTCCTCTTTAACACAACCACACAAAAGACTCTTATCTCTTTATCCCTAATTAGCTGATTTTGTTACAATGGCATAATGATCACAGTAATATTTGACCATGGCAGAAATTGTAGAACCATATCTACAGTATTCAGATGCAAAAAGAGCAGAGCAGACCAGGGCTTCAAAAATCTCGAAAACTGTTGGTCGGGACCAATTTTTTAATGTGACACCAATTTTGTGAGAGAAATTAACCCATTCCATCAAAGGCTATTTTAGATCCAACCACTTTGAAAAAATCTACCAAAAACGAGCATTAACTAGAGAAAAGGAAATTCTTAGAATTTTGTAGTTTTGAAACCATTGTGATAAATAGAGCATTTTGCTCCTATAGAAGCAAATGCTCTATTTATCACAATGGTTTCAATAGGTATTTGTTACAGAGGCGTAGAAAGACGTATTTATGGAGGAAAGGGTAAAGAAAATAATTTGGTCAGTGAATCTGGAGTAGACATAAGAAGATATAATCAGAGCAACCATCTCTCACTGTACGTTTTTGTTTGCACTTGGTTGTTTCAGGGTGTTTTTCTTTTAATAATAACTGTGGATTTTTTTTTTAATTCAGACAGACAGCAAGATTTGCAAACAAACTGAGTAGTTGCTAGCATACTAGGAATTAAAGGGTCATCTCTACACATAAAGGCCCTACCCTGGGGTCCCACACCCTCACATCTCCCTCATGGGCTGTGGCAAACAGGTTATTGGTGACCTTATTCCACTGGACCTGGGACGCTCCACCTGAAGTAAACAGCAAAACAAATCAACTGATGAACTTCACGTCTAGACTGGAGTGCTCAAAAGAATGCATGCAACAGCACCTACCAGCAAACTCGGTGAAATTGTGAGCTGTTGTAAAGGATTACCAACCTACCCCAGTTGTCATTTGGTCAAACAATAAGAGCTGTTGATAAGAAGCAGTCTGATCTATTAAAATCTCTTATTTCTCTGCCAAAGCCTGTCTTGTTGGTTACCAGGTACATATTAGAATCAGAGCTCCAGATAAGATGTGTATATTAAAACATTTTCAATAATAACTCCATTATTTCTCTGACAAACTAAATATACTGTGACCATTCTTTAGAATCGTCTCTTCAAGACGATTCTAAAGAGTGGTCACAGTATAGGGTTTGTTGGAGAAATGGCGATTTTGGGTATGCACATTTATCTGTAGCTCTGAGAATTATATATTACATTCCAATGAGTATCAACAATATAGAGTTTAGTGGAGAAATACAGGAAGAATTTTTACCTAGATCTCCTTAATACACCTCTTTTCTAGAGCTCCGGGGCCTGTATGACAAAAGTTATCATAAGTTCAAACACAAGAGCTGTCCGCAGACAGCGTGCTCCACTTTCTTTAGTGCTGGATAGTGTAATGGAAGTCTAAGTCAAAAAGGGGAGATAACTATAGCAAAATTAATTTTAGGGTTACCTGCCCTTGTGAAATGGGCCCCCCTTGTAATAGTTAACATGTATACCAAATTTGAACCAAATATCTTGGGGACAGTTTCTGAGACATGGACCACATAAAACTTTACCAACAATGAAAATTCTAAGTTGAAAAAGGGGCATAATTATGGCACAAAATTAATTTTAGCGTTACCTACCCTTGTGAAATGGGTTCCCTTTGTGATAGTAAACATGCATACCAAATGTGAACCAAATACTTTTGATGGTTTCGGAGAAATGGACCTTAACAAAAAGGTTAACCAACGCCGACGCCGACGCCAACAAGAGGGTCATGACAACAACTACACCTTTTGAAAGTTAAAACAATTTATCGCATACTAGAAACAAAAGCTGTCCAAAGACAGCGCGCTCCACTTTCTTTAGTGTTGGATAGTGTAGTGAAAGTCTAAGTCGAAAAGGGGAGATAACTATAGCAAAATTAATTTTAGGGTTACCTGCACTTGTGAAATGGGTCCCCCTTGTAATAGTTAACATGTATACCAAATTTGAACCAAATATCTTAGACAGTTTATGAGACATGGACGGTGCGGATGAAAGGGTCATGACAATAGCTCCACTTTTCGAAAAAGTGGAGCTAAAAATGATAATTTCAGATATGAGAATAGTAGTAACGATGCAGGTAAATTAGGACTAATGAAAAATTTGGTTATATGGATTTTCGTAAAACAGGACCCTGGTGGATAAACCTTCAACTGATCTTAATATTTTACTTCATGTATGTTCAAGTAAGAAATAATGACATAATAAATACTATTAAGGATATTTTGGCCAACAGAACTTTAATATTTATATCTATATTATTTCATATGCAAATATAGCAGATCCTAATCAGAGGGCTCCCACAGGAGCCATTCGATCTGGGTCACTCTAATCTGAAAAGGGGGATAACTAAAACATTTTGTATTAAAATCTCCTTTACTGTCCTTATCCAAGTGCCAAGCTTCAAGGAACTTCCTTTGAGAGATATAAAATTAATGCAATAACTGATTAAGAGATGGATGGACTGACAGACATATCAACAGAAAGTCAAAAATGATCCCTATAAGTGTATGCAACATAGAAACTAAGCAGTTAAGCAGAAGAGGAAGGAAAGAAAATCAAGAAATAAAGAAAGAAGGATGATAGAAGAAGCATAAACAAAGAAAACAAGTAAATTGATGACTTGTTTGTTTCGTAACTTAGTTTAGCAGTTAAATCACTGGTTGCACCGATTCACATACAAAAATCAATTTATCATAAATTTGCTGGCAGTACTGGAAATATTGTAAACCTGAATGAAAACAACTTACAAAATTGTTAAGTAGAATAACCAGATTTTGTTCAATGCAAAAAATTATGAATATCCTATTTACCTTATGCATACAATTTTAACACTTTACTCCATAAATACACTTTTCTGTGCCTGGGCAAACAGAGTAGACCCAGATCAGATGGCTCCTATAGGAGCCATCTGATCAGGGTCTGCTTTATTTGCTTATGATATAAAACAGGCCTGTTTCTACAGTTTTTGCATGATAAAAATTATTTTGTTGATAGTGTCATTAATATGAAAATTGAGTTTATTAACATATATGCATTCATGTCATTATTTCTTGCCAGAATATTCATGGAGTAAAGGATTAAGCAATAGTGAAAACCCAGATCAAACTGCAGTTTGATTAGTGTCTTCACTTTTTGCAAATAAGTAAGTCTAATATGAAGTTATCTAAATTGTGCCAAATTGAATTATTTTTTAAATGAATGGAGAGGGGGACCTGTGTGTCCAAATCCATTGGGAAGTTGTATATGTACTTCACATACTTACAGACACTCTGAAATGAGGCTGTGGGCTTCTTTGGGTCCCTGACATCCCACAGGTGGGTGTAGGTGTCCGTGGAGCATGACGCAATCACATTCACATCAAATGGAGACCAGTCTATGTCACTGGAATACAACAGAATCACAGCTGTGACCAAATGATATGCTATTTACTGTGTTCTATAATAATTGTCTGCTACAGTTGCAACCCTCTATATGATACAGACACCTTCTGACATCTTTGCAAACATAGCAGTTGATCAGTTGAGATTATTCTTGTAAGAGCTGCCTGATTTGGATCTGCTCCATTTGCTTATGCACTAATATAAATTTGATTCTACAGTTTCTGCCATGCTAAAAACAGCCCTTGTTCATTATGTCATGTTTATAAGCTGGTTAAAATTCAGTCTTTCTTTCTCACATGAATATCTTCCACCAGGTATAAAAGCACACCCATTATCTGATGTTGCAATGAAACCATGACATTGAGCACAGTGTACCAGATTTTGTATGTGCCCTATCTCTTGCTTTGTTTGGTGTGTGTAATCAACTCATTCTAAAACTCAAAGCCCATCAATAAATTGTTCATATACTAACAAATAAAACATTTGACCATACTGACTTCCATTAACCCTTTACTCCATACAGGCGCTGTTTAACACATTTGCAAACAGAGTAGACCCTGCTCTGATCAGGCTCCGCTTTGTTTGCTTATTGAATTATATCGGTCTGATTCTACAGTTTCTGCCATGACCAAAATTCCTTTGTTCATATACCATTATAAACATCAATCTAATCAATAATCATGATGTCATTATTTCTTACCTGACTGTTCTGGAGTGGGCCTTCATAGAGCACACCTGCTTGCTGGTTCCCCCTTCCCAGTTATATAAGTCAAGTCTCTGGGTACACTGCAAGTACAAAAGGGTGGAGAATGTACGAACATCTAGTAAATAGTAAAATCTTGATACATGTTCTTCGAAATTTTAGTAATGAAGAATGGTGCCTTTTTAGGCTGGTGGCTTCTTAATGCAGGGTGAAAGTCATTCAGAAAACTCTTACAGGAGCTTTCTACATAACTTTCACCCTGCATTAAGCAGTCATCTGTCTTGACCCATTACCTCATAAGTTATTTTAGATCTTATCTCTTTGAATAAATCTACTGAAAAGGGGCATTTACTAGAGAAAAGGAATTATTTAGAATTGTGTAGTTGTGAAACCATTGTGATAAATAGAGCATTTGCTCCTATGGAGCGAATGCTCTATTTATCACAATGGTTTTAAAAAAAAAAAGTTTACAGAGGCATCAAAAGGTGTCAATATGATAATGAGGGAATGGGTTAAAGACCTATACTTATATTTGTTTTAGTGTTTGAAATATCAAGTTTTTAATGTATGTATATAATAGGGGAAAAAAGCCTTAGAGCTACAGATAAATCTTTGAAATGATTGGGCATTTATTCTTTAACAATACTTGCATCTCAAATTTCAAATTTATCCCATCAGATTTGGGTTTCATTCATTGTACACCAAGTGGTAAATTCATAATAGGCAAACAGTTTGGATTCAGATGAGATGCAGAGTAACCCTGGGTTTCATCAGGATCCAAACTGTGTGTAGCCATTGACTGCATTTCTTTACATGAATATTCATTAGGTGCAGGGTTCAGATGGCTGCACTGTACCCGAGTTTGCAAGAATTATTGGGAATTCAATTGAATCTGATTAAACAAAGTGAAAACACAACCTCATGTCTACTGTGAGTTAACTCTTTGCATGCTAGGTAGTTTTGTTCTCTGCTTAACCCTTTCCCTCATATAAACGTGTTTTCATGCATCTGCAAACAGGTGCTCAGACTCTGCTCTGTTTGCTAATGGAATTTAATAGATATGTTTCTTTAGTTTCTAAAATGGCTGCACTGTTCCACCTTCCATATTTCATTACAACTTTTTTCTCCATGAATATACAGTAGGTATTGAAATTTATAATAAACACAGAACAGGGAAAGGATTAATGGAAGGAATAATTATATCATGAATATTTAGTAGCTGAACTTTTATAAAAGAATATATACATAGGATGTTTTGGCCCGGGCAGAAACTGTAGAATCAGATCTTTATTATAGCATGGGCAAAAAGAGCAGACTCTGATCAGATGGTTCCTACAGGAGCTGTCTGATCTTGGTCTAACGCCTAAGGTAGACAATAATGAAGATTGGTAACAACATAGGGCGTAGTGGAAAAAAAGAACCATCTTTTTTAACTCTTTGCTCCATAAATACACCTTTATATTCCTTTGCAAACAGAGTAGACCCAGATAAGCAGGCACCTGATCAGACTCTGCTCTGTTTGATTATGGAATTATATAGATCAGATTCTACATGAATATTCATGGAGTAAAGGGTTAACCCATTCCCTCATAGGCTATTTTAGTTAAAACTAGAACTACCACTAAAGGTGATGAATACCCCCACTAGCACATTTGACACAGAGATGGGGGTTATAGAAATAAATCACTACAATATCTGCTACAGTTTAAAAAGTCAAAATGCTGTGATTCCGTGAAAAATCAATGTAGTGTAACAAAATTCACACTTGATCTGTAACTCATTATTATAAAGCTACATACCAAATATTACATCAATATCTGCAAGTCTGTAAAGGTTTAGAAAAAAAATCCGGAAAACCTGAATTTCCGGAAAATTTCTAAGTACATGTATAATCACTGTATTTCCGTGAAAAATCAATGAAGCGTAACGAAATTCAAACTTGATCTGTAACTCGATATAATAAAGCCACATATCACTTCAATATCTGTAAAGGTTTAGAAAAAAACTCTGGAAAACTGAAAAATAACAAAGGCAATAACTCCAAAAATACTGAAGGCAGAGTTACAAAACTTGTACATTGCACTTGAAGTCAATAGCTTTTATACTTTGGAAGTTATGATCAAGACAAGCCGGACGGACGGACGAACGGACGGACGGACATGGTGACTCCAGTATACCCCCACAAAACTTTGTTTGTGGGGGTATAACTAGTACATGTATACTCAGGTGAGCTAAACTGTAAAACAATTAATTAAGCAACACCTAAGATAGAATGAGACCCTACAATATTCTACTAGCAAACAGTGCAGACCCTGATCAGACATCTTATACAGGAGCCATATGATCAGCATCTACTCTGTTTGAAAAGGTATCTGAAAGTGTTTCTATCAGGTATAAGGTGAATTGACTTACTGCAGTACAGAAGAGCTGAGTATGGGAAGCATGAGGGTTCCACTGTACACAGCTTATATCCCATTTACTCTGCCTTGTTAGTCTATGATACCGCTCTTGCGGGTCATCAAGATCTACAAGAACAAGAACCCGCCGGCTGAAATAAAATAATCAAATAGTTCATTAAATGGTAAGGAATAATTTCATACAACAGAAACACTGAAAAGATTTTTATCTTTACTTGTATTTATTCAGAATTTTAAATAGTGCATGTACTTCAACATCTTTAACCTTTTCCTCCATAAATATGCATTTCTACGCCTCTGTAAAAGTCACCTGTTGAAACCATTGTGATAAATAGAGCATTTGTTCCTATAGTTGCAAATGCTCTATTTATCACAATGGTTTCAAATTACAAAATTCTAAACAAAATCTTTTCTCTAGTTAATGCTCCTTTACGGTAGATTTATTCAAAGAGGTTGGATCTAAAAATAGCCTATGAGGGAAAGGGTTAAGTTAGAACTGGACATTTGACCTACCAGGTACATTTTCACTACATTTGACTATGTGATAACTTGGAGATGAGACTGTTACCTCATTGTGATTTAACCCTTTCCCTCATATAAACATGTTTTCACGCATCTGCAAACAGAGTAGACCCTGATCAGATGGCTCCTATAGGAGCCGTCTGATCAGGGTCTGCTCTGTTTGCTAATGGAATTTAAAAGATCTGTTTCTTTACTTTCTAAAATGGCTACAATGTTTCATTTTAACTACTTTGTCCATGAATATTCAATAGCCTTTAGGTATTGAAATTGAAATAAACATAGAACAGGGAAAGGGTTAACCCTTTGACTCCACAAATATTTATATCAGAAAAAAATGATATAAAAATATTTATTAGCTCAGATTTTATAGTAGAGCATGTACACAGAGATTTCTGGTACTTGTAGAACCTGTAGAGTCAGATCTATTTACAATCTCATAAGCAAACAGAGCAGACCCTGAGCAGGGTCTGCTAAAAAAATCCCTTGAAAATTTACATTATAAAAATTATGTTAATGAATAATTCATGAACTGACCAATTCACATATATAACTGATACGGTTAAAGCACAGAAATTCAAACAATATCTTCTTATTTTTTCTTTACCTTTTATAAATTGCGACATGTGAGGCATAAATGTAAACAGCTTGGATCCAGATCAGATGCCTAATAAATCTGACAAGTCTTTGGAAAATAGTACAATAAAACCCTTCTAAACTGTATGTTAAATTTTAAGTATAAATCTCGGTCTTGGAGACAGGTAGCAGCTTAATGCTGGGTGAAAGTCATGCAGAAAGCTCCTCCAAGAGCTTTCTGCATAACTTTCACCCTGCATTAAAGAGGAGGTCCCTACAATGATCGCATATTTTCAATAATATCATAAAACTTGGTATTTGTTATGCTCTATCATTATTATGAAGGTTCCCAATTTAAACTTATATCGAAAAATGCCCCTGTGATACAAATAAACCGATTATATCAATAACTGGTAATTTTTGTTCTACAACACAATATTATCGGCCTTTTCCGTAAATTCTTCCGCGTTTTGCCGATGATCACCCGATTCCTCCATTGTTTACGTAATAGCTTTCTCGGAAGTGGTCGGAGAATCGCGAATAGGGCGAACAGTTACGAAACTAAAACTCAACCCGAATAAAACTGAAACATCGGGGAGTAAAACCGGGATCGGTGATATCAAACACATGGATGTTTTGTCATTATAAACGGTAATTGGATGGGGCTTTTTGTGATATACTACTTTTCAGCATATAAACAAAAGAGTTCTGTATATTTCAAGTGTTTATGAAACGCGTCAAATGTAGGGACATCCCCTTTAAGCCACCACCAGCCTCCAAGTATCTAAATTCTTCTCTACCAGAATTCTGGTTTGGCGGGTTTTACTGTATTTAAAAAAATAAAACAAGGCTTGATTTCAACAGTCTACACTGAAAACAAGAAAACAATGTTTTAAGCATCTGATATTATTGCAGGTTCTTTTTCATCATAGTTCATATAGATTATAACTATAAGTCTGATATCCAACAGTACAAATTTGAAATATATGAAAGGTTTAATTGGAAAAATCAAAAGTTAAACAAACAGCTGACTCCATATATCCATTCTAAGAATCATGTGAATATTTACCCTGCCAGTACAGCCCACTTCCCCAGGCAATCCACAGCCATGGCATTGGCCTAATATAACAAAAAATATAGAGCAATCAATGAGCACAATTACCATGTACTGCAATTAACCTTAAGTATAAAACACCCTATCTATCTTTTAAATCTTTACTCCATAAATATGCATTTCTATGCCTTTGCAAACAGAGTAGACCGGGGGGTTTTGAAATGTTTTGAAAGTTCACTTGTCCACAGACAAGTTGGCATTCAAAATCAACTTGTCCGTATCAAAATGTTACTTGCCAAGAGAGTAAATAAGATTAAAACATATAATGAATAAAATAACATGTATTTACTTTTGTGAACTTAAACATCAATATAGTGCTAAAACAACAGTAAGCCCAAATCTAAGAAATAAGAGACCATTCCCTCACAATTTACTGCCCAAGTTCAGCAAGATAGATATCCCCTTATTGAGTACTTTCCCAAAGAAGGGGACACATCTCCAGACTGTCTAAAACCCTGATGCATATTCCACAGCTCATTTGGAACCAGTCGAAATGTTTTTTACTTTCATTTTAACACTTTGTCCAGAACAGATCCAGAAAACTGCTTTCTGAACCAGCAGTGTTTTGGTTGTCAATGGACAAGCCAGATGCTCAGATCTTGTTGCCCAGACTGGCAAATGGACAATACGGACAACACGGCCAGTTAATTTCAGAACCCCTGAGACCCAGATCAGGCAGCTCCTGTTTAACAAATAATCTAATTGATATGGCTGAAAAGTGCTGTTGTAAATATTTCTTACATGAATATTCATGTAGTACAGGGTTAAAAGCCTGAAATCTTGTCAATTCTTATGGAAATCGACAGACATATTCAGCAAAACTCTGATATATATCCTGAACTGATTTCAGAACACTAAGTGTTCACAAAATTGGTTGATAAGTGTCTGACCAATGTGAAACTAGAAATGTGTCCATAGGACACTGATGCCCCCATTCAGATTTTTTGTCACAGAAAGTAAGGGCCATAATCATGTATGGAACGGCTGAAGCGATTTATGCCATTTTTGCAAATAAAGGGCTGCAACTCCTTAATGACTGAAGCGATTTACATGCCTATCAAACTTAATCAGGATATAATGGGCACAAACATATTTGTAAAGTTTGGTGTGGATTGGACAAATACTTTCCAAATAGGGGTCTGGACAGGATATTTTTAAAGTCATTTTTGCAAATAAAGGGCCACAACTCCTGAACGGATTGACATGGCTATCAAAGTTGACCAGGATATAAAGGCCACAAACATGTGTGTAAAGTTTGGTGTGGATTGGACTAATACTTTCCAAGAAAGAGCCCAGATAAATTCTTCTGGATGTGCGTACTGACGGACGTATATATACGGACAAGAGCAACTCTATATGCCACCACTTTGTGGAGTGTACTGTTGGAACCTGTGGTGATGAGATGCTCTAGTCCTGGTTGTTACTGGTGTCAAATAGGAAGATGCTGGTATGCCTACTAAATGGTTGACTATTTTGTATAACATGATCAACTGGGCCTTTTCTCTCCTAGTTTCAAGAGTTTCCCAATGCAGATGATCCAACATATCTGTCACGCTGCTTGTGTTGCGGTATCTGCTGGTCACAAAGCGAGCTGCTCTGCGCTGGACCATCTCCAGTTGATGTTCAATGTCTTTTTGATAAGGGTTCCAGATTGAGCAACAGTACTCTAGATGGGATCTGACAAGGGTCTTATAAGCATTTGTCTTTGTGTTTTCTGATGCTCTATGTAGATTTCTTTTCAGGAAGCCTAGCATGTTATTGGCTTTTTTGGATGTCCTGTTGATATGGTTCTTCCAGGCCAGATTTGATTGGATGTCAACCCCTAGGTACTTTGTACTGCATTCTTCAACCAGACATACTCTTCTTCTTCTTCTTCTTCTTCAATAATGGCTATCCGTCAATTTCTGAACGATTATGGCCATGCGTGGGGGTTAAAAAAGAGATAGATTGTCATGTCTCCCAGGCTACTTAGTCCACCCAGGAGGACATGGCAATAGTGAATATTTACAAATCAAACAGGCCTACTCTAGCCTTAATTTTTTTATATCAGGCTATTTGTAGACTATGTGTATGGTGAAGAAAAGAGTGTTAGTATGGTTAAAAGGATAAAAGCATCTGTTCAGTCTAAGGGATGTGAGGCAAAGTAGCAAGTGCTGATCTGAACGCTATGACAGAATCAGCACTAACTACATATGCCGGCAGAGAGTTCCATTCAACAATAGTTCTCGGAAAGAAAGAATACTTTATGTAATCTGATGATGAGTGGGGTATCTGATAAGCTAAATGATGGAAGTGTCTTGACTGGCGTGAATATGGTTTGATGTACTGTGATGGTATAATGTCAACAAGTCCATAATGGATTTTATAAAATAGACTGAGTCGGCCATTCTGTCTTCTTTTCTGGAGTGAGTCCCAATTCAATTGGTTTAAAGTTTCTGTTACTGTCCCCGGAGTTTTTGAATAATTATTGGCAGTAAATCTAGCCGCTCTTCTTTGTACATTTTCAAGTTTCTGGATGTCACCATGTTGGTACGGGTCCCAGGCTGAGGCACTGTATTCTAAAGTGGGTCTGACTATGGATTTATATGCTGCTGCTTTGGTTGGAGGTTTTACAGAATGAAGATTTCGTTTTAAGAAGCCTAGATGTTGACTGGCTTTACCTGTTATTTTGTTTATATGAGGGGTCCAAGAGAGGTTTGATGTGAGTTCTAAGCCAAGGTAAGTGGCTTGCTGGACAGCAGATAGTTTTTGGTTATGGATGGTGTAGTCTGTCAGGATAGTTTTTCTGGCTTTGGTGATATGCATAATGTGGCATTTGTCTACATTGAAGGCCATCCTCCACTTCCTCTCCCAACCCTCCAGGTTGTTTAGGTCTTCTTGCAAAATCTGGGCATCCAGTTCCGACTTTATCTCTCTGTATATAATGCAGTCATCAGCAAAAAGTCGGACACTGGAGCGTACACTAGAGGGAAGGTCATTTATGAATAGAAGAAATAAAAGAGGGCCTAAAACTGAGCCTTGAGGGACACCTGAATCTACAGTGGATATCGATGAAGATGATCCATCAACAACTACTCTCTGAGTCCTATTTCCAAGAAAAAGTTGTGTATGTGTTACCCCTGATGCCATAAAAATTCAAGTTTAAGGAGGAGTCTTCTATGGTCTACTACATCAAAGGCTTTGCTGAAATCCATGATAGCTACATCCACTTGAACACGTTTGATGGATTGAGTAAGTTCATGTAAGAATGATACTAATTGCGTTTCGCATGATCTGCGTGATCGAAAGCCATGTTGGTTGTCAACAAGTATGTTGTGAGAATTAAGGTGATCAAGAGTGTTACTGACTACAATGTGTTCAAGTAGTTTGCAAGCAATACATGTCAAGGAAATTGGTCTATAATTACTGGCCTTAAATTTCTCACCCTTTTTAAACACTGGTGTTACATTTGCCTGATTCCACTCCTTTCAAGTGGTAATCAAACTTTGACCTTGTCACTCTAGAACAATCATCTGACCAGCACCAGAACAATGCAACACTATGGGCATCTCTTCTTGCTGATGAAGCTTTCATTGGAATGATGATAGTGGTTGTTGGGAAAAGCCAGGACAAGAAAAGCCATCAGAACGACAGACATGGCTCCTATCCCTTTAGTTCATATAAACATTTTTTAAATACCTTTGTAAACAGAGTAGACCAAGATTAGGTTGCTCCTGTAAGAGCCATCTGACCAGGGTCTGCTTGTTTGTTTATGACATGATACTAATCCCGATTCTACTGTTTTTGCGACAGTATAAAAACTTAACATAATAAAAATAATCAGCCAATAAATATTTATGATATCAACATTTCTTACATAAATATAGAACAGGTAGATGACAATATACCCATTTACAGATACGGACTGTAATAAAAGACAAAAATTAAAACATTTGTTTGAGAAATATTTACCCCACCCGCCTAGCTTAAACAAAGATTTTGAAAGTGTTGTACTCCATCAACTGTTATCCTTGGTGACAGACAGTTTCTACTTTAGGATGAATAAAATTACCTGCAGGTCGCCAAAGTCTGCCGAAACATAGTTTTCGCTCCACTGTGTCATTTTATTTTCGGAGCAGATGGGTGTCGATCTTGTTTCGTTTCTACATCTCAAACGCTTGGTGTGAGAAGCAGTCGCCTGGATGAAAATAGTGATGTCGTAAAATATATTTTTTTCGTTTACATTCAAATTGTGATGCAAATTATATGTTTTTGTCATTTCAAATAATATTGTTTTCTCTTGATTAAAAAACTAAAGAAAATAAACCATACATTTAAATGGTCTAGGGAAAAAAATCAAAGCACCTAAAGTACTAAGCATATAATATTTTGCAGGGTTGCCATTCATTAATAAGAGGTTAAAATATGGCCTGGACGTGCCTTCTTGATTAATTGTAATATTTGACTCCTCCCTCTATGAATATTAATAAAGCAAATCACAAATACAACATTCTTATTGCAGAATATGATTTTTATGACAAACGGTGCAGACCCTGATAGTTATTATAAGAGGGCTCTGTACTAATTACTAAAGTCTATTTATTATTAATGTAATCAAATAAGGAATACATTAGTTTTGAAAACATGCTCATTATTTATTTATTTAAGTTTATATCACATCATCTCATCTCACTTAAAATTATTCAATTCTTTAATCATCCCCTCACTACTTATCTTTCCTCTTCGCAACTCTTTTCAGATGTTCCCACACCTTCTTTGCTCTCTTTGTTTTAACTTACTTAATATCACATTACCTACCCTCGCCTAGACAGATCTAAGTTTGCTCACCATGCCCCATCCATGCCCAAGATCCCATCTCAATTCAACATATCCAAAACCCCAACCCCTGTATCAACTAAACTGATCTGAAATGACTTTACTCGGGTGGTACTAAACAGAGACAACAAGTGTCAACTAGAGACAACTAACTTAAAAAGGCGTTTTAGGGTATTATTTATATATTCACAGCCAGATAAAGTAGTATTATGTCGTAATAGATTGAAAATTATCAGTTTGGATCCAAAATAATGTCTTAGATTGCATTTTGAACCCCTGTTGCACCCCAATTACACCAACTATATTCCGCCGAGGTTTACGGAGAAATCGCCTAGTGACGAAATCGCCTACAATTAGATATATAGTAAACCAATTGGAGAAATCGCCTAGAAAGCAATTATATAGTGTTTGTATTTCTCACCTATGGTACAGGACGGTTAACATGACAGAACTTTAAAGAATGTTTGTAACAAGATTAAATTGTTATGTGGTATTATTTTCCAGATCAAGATTGACCAAGATTGATCGATCAGTGTAGCCCCTGATGACTACATAGAATCAATTTGCCAGAAGATATTTATATATAAGAAGTGATAATTATAATATTTATGCAGAAAGTAAGAATGTCATACGCACGGAACAGGTTATTGTATGAGTTTTATGTCTAGTCAGATGATCTGGATCTGATCAGTGTAACCCCTGATCACTACATAGACTTTGACAGAAAATGGTAAAAAGAGCGATAATGATATATAAATAGTTATGGCAATTTTGCAGAGTGAAAATATCTAAGTCTTAATCACTGTAATATGATCTGGATCCAGTAAATGGGTTAGCAATATTATTATAAAAACTGTCCGTTATCACAGTAAAAAATAAAATTATTATAATGGGACGTAATGGGATATACATCACTTCATAGGAAGTGAATAATTCCACAGACCACCGACAAGATTTTTTTGATTTTTTACCGACATTTTGTACTAACTAAAATTGCATTTCGAAAATGTATTGGATGCATATCATCTAACAAGAAGTAATACTCATATTATAACTTATTTCGTGCGTATGACATTTTCACTTTCTGCTAATATTCGGTATATAACAGGCGCGTAGCTGCCTATACGCGAGTACGCAGCTGAATCCACATAATTTTGACCCAAAAAAATAAATTTAATAAAAAAAAAAGAAAAATCACCCATTGTACAATACATTCCTATCCTCTTCTATATTAAATAGCCTTTGTGTACTATACCCCGCCGAAATAAATTAAAATCTCAGTTTATCACATGTATATCAATTTGTGTGAGATATTCTGAGTCAGAAAATGATATTCATGAGGGCTCAAGAGTCAACTGCTGGATATGCTCTGTTCAATTATTTTATTGAGGGCCAGGGGAACGCTGTCTAAGATGCGTGACCAGGGTTACGATAGAGCCAGTAATATGCCGGGTGTCATTGTGCAGTACACACTCGGGTACAGCAACTAGTTCCAGAAACCATGTTGCATAGTTTGAATCTTTTCATTGTCCATGCCGGCAAAGATAGCACCTGTTAGAAACTTGTTGCACAAAGAAATTGCAGCAAATCCGTTTTGCATTCAAGTAGTCTGCAAAACTTCTACTTGCATTTCGAGAAGAGCTGGGAAACGACGCTGTTGCTAGAGAAGAACGGAGCAAGTGAATCCGCTTTAAGAGTCTCTAGCCAGTCTCCGGTCAGTCATGCGAACTCTATCTCCAAGTTTAAAACCGACTACACCACTGTAGTTAATGTCCTCAAGGTGCTAGGGCGAGGAGATGCCAATAAGCGCAACTATAGATTTGGCATCCTTGGGTTCAACTTTAAATATCGTCTCTCTGGTAGTTGTTGAGTTCGTGTTTAAAGGTATAAAACATCGACTTAAATTTGAGGCTGTCAGGGAGAGCCAGGTTCTTAAAGCAACCTTTGTGCCGAGTGAGCAGACGACGCTGTGTATGATGAGCTTGACTGCAAAACAGTGGCCACGGCCGAAACGCAGGAAGTAGAGCCTTCAAAGTCAAGAGTAGCTTGCCATAAACGCTTCCGTGGCAAAGGTCCCACATATTCTGAATACTGGAAACGGGCAATATACTATCCGTTCTTTGACCTTCTGGTTGTAGAATGGAAGACCAAATTGTAATCTCCAAAGATATATTCAAAGCAGAGTACATTAATGATTATATCTGATACCAAGTATTGTCCATGAACTGACACCTGCTCCGAAAGATGCCAATTTTGATGCCTTTTGTGACGACTTCATTGGAGATTGTGAAAGCTTCAGACGTGAAGTTGCCAGCTGGAGAGTAAGGTGGTATTCGAAAGAAACAAAACCTTCTGACATGAGTATGACTTTGAAATACACAAACAAAACTCTGGGCAGATATTTTCATATGTCTGGTGCTTATCTCTATGCTGGTCACAACAGCCTCAGCTGAGAGGCAGTTCAGTATCATGAGAAGGGTGAAGAACTACGTGAGATCTACTATGTCCACTAAACGTCAGTTTAGACTAGCAATTTCTTATGTCACATACATATGGACATTGAAAATGTCCTCATACATGGGAAAAGAACTGAAAAAAGACCTTTGTTTGAAAAACGGGACTCGTATTTCTTTGCCATTTTAGCCTTCCTTAAGAAATAAAAGTAATTGGCTTATTTGTAGAATTTCCTTACTAAATAAAGCGCACCAGAATACCCAGAATACAACATATTTTTTCTATTTTTTTGGAGAGGGGGTTGGGATGGATGGGTGTATGTGAAGGTGGGGGAAGCTGACACAATTATGAATCCACATGAATTGAGGGCTAGCTACGCCCCTGTATAATTATCAACCCTGCAATATTGGGCTGTCAAATTCCAGGTGGTGATCAGGGGCCGTACTGGTCGTCCAATCTTGGTCATCTTGATTTGAAAAACAACACAACAGGACAATTTATTCTTGTTACAAACACTCTGTATAGTTCTCTCATGTCATCACTACCTGCACCATGGGTGCGAAATACAATCACTATATAATTGCTTTCTAGGCGATTTCTCCAAATGGTTTACTATATATCTAATTGTAGGCGATTTCGTCACTACAGTAGGCGATTTCTCCAGCACCCTTCCGCCGAGTATAGCCGACTCAGAGTCAACTGGAGTCAACAAGGGATATACCTCTTATTAACTGTGTTAATGTGGAGAGTTATATTATAATGATAAAAGAAGTTATTATTTTTATTATTTCTGTTGTTTTCATTTTGATCAGAACATGTCAAGTGAGATAGTTTATTAATTTTGATCGCTGTACACACGATAGCTGATTATGTGTTGACGTGTGATTTACAAAGTCGTGATAATCGCACATAAGCTACTACTGTTTGAGCACCGGTCCATTTGAGCACTATGTAGACCCAGATCAGTCATTTCACCGTCAATATGGGTTTTGATCAAGATATGTGGGGTTTGATCTGGCAAAGGAAAACACCTTTTTTAGACGAATGCAGTGAATACAATGAAGACCCTGATCAGCCACCGAGTTGACAGTGTAGACCCAGAAAATTCATATTTTGATTACGTTTTTATTGAACGCACCAGTCACACTAACGTACTCGTACATGTGCACAAGTTAGTGCGCCCAGGAATCGGGACGAGGACCCGGCGTTTTTTGAGCCCCGAATTTTGAATTTTGAAAACTTATGCCAATGTTCCAAAAAATACTCAAAACTCCTCAAAATAATTTCGATCAATTGTTACAAGATAACACTATTTACAGCTATTTACAAACATCCCGCATATATTAAAGTAATCTGTTAATCTGGCTAAATAATTTAAATGTTTGTTTAAAATACATTTAAAATCAGATTATAAACCAAAGAGACAATTTGGTAATAGTGGATGGAAAGTCGGCAGTTTAAACGCCTAATTACTTTCTCAAAACTTTATTCGATGGAGAATATATAACTATCATAATGTGAATAACATTTTAACCCTTTCCCTCATATAAATGTGTTTTCACGCTTCTGTAAACAGAGAAGCCCCATATCAGATGGCTCCTCTAGGAGCCATCTGATCGGGGTCTGCTCTGTTTGCTTATGGAATTTTGAAAGAGCGGTATGTTTCATTACTGTCTAAAATGGCTATAATGTTCCATGTTCCTTATTTCATTATAACTATTTTGTCCATGAATATTCAGTAAGTATTGATATTTGGAATAAACACTGAACAGGGAAATGGTTAAACGTTGAGATTGGCTCAGATCGTTTCAGAACCATGGCCTAAATCAGAGACAGATAACGTCCTTTGTCAGCCATGCTTTTAAAACGGATAGCCAAATGTTATAGTTTACGGCACATATCGTTTCTAAGTTATAGCTGACCATTTCAATTAACCATGGCAAAAAATGGATGACCGAATAATATAGTAATTGTTCTATTTCGGTACTGTTAGTTGTAAAATATTAACATAACATGGTAGTGGCAAGAAAACGAAATTACTATGAGGAGTATAAAAAGAGTCCTTTTGATGCGGGTTGAAGGTTCGAGGTTTTGGAAATTTTGAAATTTGAAAGCCTCGCGAGCCTTTTTGGCCGTTGCTCGGGGTTAAGTTGTGCCCGAGTCTCATGAGAGACTCGATCTGAAGCCTGGCTGGAAAGTTCAAATTTTCCTGTATCATGTAGAGCTCCTCGAGTGTGGAATACATGCCGTTCAATATTCGGCATTAATCTTTTTGCCAGATATGGAACGTCACAGTCTGCGATGATCTCACTTTAAGCTCAGATATTTGGAGCTTAAAATACCATCAGACCCAGACAATCTGTTAATAACCACAGAAACTTCAAGCTGGGCCAAATGTTCCGTAGGTTCTCAACAGCATTGTCTTTGAGGTGCTTTGCACATAGGACCCTACTTGCTTTCACATATACCCCGTCATTCCAAACAAAATTAGTGAATTTTACTGAGATTTCTTGGGACCTATCAGCACTGTGAGATAAAGACTTGCCAGGGGTAGAAGTGTTTTTTTTTAAAAGTCTCAGAAGCCTCAATGCCATCAATAATGATTGGATCACTAACTAAATTTTCAGGGATTAGTGGGTTTCCAAAAGGATCTTATTCCATTAACACCAGACCATAAAAATTGTACACTTCCTCTGGACCGAGAATTTCGGAATTTGAACGTGGTATTCAGAATTCTAATGTTAAAGTCGGCTGGGTCGTTAACGACAGGATAAACAGACTATCGGCCTGCCTGTTACGCATGATCCAAGCACAGGAATACGCAGACATCTGCGCACAGTTTCGTGGCTTCTGCGAATGAGGGACTGACGTCTGTAATTTCTGTTTTTGAATATATGTATTATTCTTTATGATAGTCTCAATTACATACAATATAATAATACACAGAATATAAATATGTACATATCACACACATGTATGTAACCATTCTAAATTTAGAAATACTAGATACTTTAATATTTCTCTCACTTCATATATCTTATAGGCGAAAAACTAATATCACCCCGATCAGATCGTTTTGAATGACGGTTAACATAAAGCTTAACTAATTATTATTAACGCATATATGCAAACATAGTAGACTCAGATTAGACGGCTACTATACAGGAGTCGTCTGAAGCGTCTGCTCAATTTGCTAGAGGAATTTGATAGATCTGTTTCTTTACTTTCTAAAATGGCTACAAATGTTCCACCTTCCATATTTCATTATAACTATTTTGTTCAAGAATATTAAGTAGGTATAGAAAGTTGGACCAAATATAGAACAGGGAAAGGGTTAAAAGACATGGTAAAAGTTAAACTGGTAAAAAGTTAAACATCATATCTCTTGACACACGCCGCTAGTTATCGGTGATCGATGATCCAATCATCGGATTAGCACCTCTGTTGATTATGTATTATGCTCAAGGCACGGTTAATCTTCACCGGTCACTTGCCACGTGCCGCAATTAACATATCAATACTCAATCAAATATATACCGGTATGCAAACTGAAGCTGCTGAATCTCGGTCTACTCTGTTTGTGTATCTATGAGGGAAAGGGATAATTAACACTCGTTGATTTATTACAAACAAACACGGCAGTTAATTTTGCTGGTCCATATCCATAGCCGTCGCAATTACTTAGAATTTTTTTAGAAGATTATTATTTGAAAAATTGTGAATACACGATATCCATTCATGTTATCAGACCGGGGAAATGCCTTATATAGAGCAGTTATATGGTGTTTCGACTTGAATTATAGCGTATTTCTATTTCGAACCTCAAGAGTCAACCTGTGTCCTAGAGAGGCTGGTTGTCAGAACAGAACAGAACAGAACAAATCTTTTATTTTTCACCCAGGTATAGTCACTGGCGACTCGTTGTAAAAGCGTGTTAATATTCTGAGAAAAATAGATGACTGCTCATTAAGAGTGGTGATTTCTTTGATAAATAAGACACAGTTAATGGATATCTGTGGTCAAATAAGCTTTCAAGGACGATTGTAGTGAATGAACCCATCGATTTTTGAGCAGATTTCGGCCGGAGTTGGATACCTTTTACATATTATATAGAGCATGGGTGTTCGCGAAACAATTTTTTTCTCATTTTTTTGGATGGGTCAGAAAACTATCTTTTGGCATGTTTTAGATACTTATATGACATGTGATTAAAAATAATGTATTTGTGATGGGGTTGTTGTTGTTGCTGAGACATAGCACCTGTGGATCAGATGGATCGGTTTTGGGTCTACTCTGTTTGCAACACATTTAAATAAGGCAAAGGGTTATTTCTGGAAATTGTGTATGTATGAATATGCACTTACTGAATGAATAAAGTTTAATTTAACACCATTGTTATCATTTTTAAATCCGTTACTAGCCTATGCTAACTGAGTAGATCCAAATCAGGCAGCTGATTGATCAAGATACACTCTGTTTATCATAAAATTAAAATGTGCAGTTTTCCGTTGAAGCAGAGTACCAGAATCGTTTATATATAGCATACGCCAGCAAAAATCAATCAGAAATAGTAGGGAAACAACTTGTGAAAAAGTGGTTTGGCAAGCTATGTGCGAAAGTGCGAATGTCATGACTATCTAAATCTCACGCCAACACAATTTCTAATTTAGAACACGGTTGGAAAATATCCCATTTTAAACGTTTACATCGCATATTTTTACATTAAAAAAATATAATAGTCATTTAGAATGACTTTACCAACTAATATTGAGAATAACCCTACTATATTAACCACAGTAACCCGATATTTATCGAGTTGGCTTTGTTGACTCTGGGTTGGCCGGTGTCGGTGTCTTTCCGTTGCTATAATTCGGGTTCTAAATGCAATCTAAGGCAATATTTCGAACATTTAAATAATTTTATTCATTTATTACAGTATAATATTACTATATATTGCTGTTTATATATAAATAATGCCCTAAAATGCTTTTTAAAGTTAGTTGTCTCTAGTTGACACTTGTCTCTCTTTAGTACCACCGACTTTACTCTGCTCTGCTCATTTCATCTTCTAATCTCATCTTCAAATCTCAACTTCCAATATCATTTTCAAATCCCATCCCGTCACGGTCCCATCCTCGTCTGTCCGTCCGTCAGTCCCCTTCCCCAGTCCATGTCTAAGTCCCAGTCCCAGCTGGTCCCAGTCCAAACACCCCCTCCCACCCCTTCCCAGTCCCAGTTCCAACGCCCCCTCCCACCCAGCCCTAGCCCCAAGCTCCAGTCCCAGTTCCAGCCAGCCCCATTCCCAGCCCCAGCGCCCCCTCCCAACTCTTCCCACCCCTTCTACTTCTACTTCTACATAAATACTCCCAACGATCAATCGCTGATCATAACAGGGAGGTCGGGGACAGTTGTTAAAAGTTAAAAATATGACAAGAAGACTGAAAAGGTTAAAAAAGGTTAAAAACAAATGTGCATAATTATGGACTGTATGTGCTGAGGCGCGAGGTGACCACTCAACCAATCACTTATGCTCAGCTTAACAGGGTTCAATTAAGATATGACAAACAGTAAATGTGGGAAACTAGAAATGTTATTTAGGAACGACGACCGATAACTTGTGACTTCTAGAAGAAGACACTGTCTAATTTTATAAAGAGAGCGTGTCGCAGCTCAGTGAGCTTCGGCGATCGTCCGAACTCTATCGGTATATACATCCGTGACACCGGTGCAGAACGGTTGACGGAGAATCGTTGATATTTTGATATTTTACGACAATCCACAAAATTTTGTTTCTGGATGACCTAAATTTTGTCAAATGGAACAGGGTGTAGCATCTAGAGAAAGTTGGAATGAAATGAAATTTGAAACATTCATACCTTCTGTCAGATGATAAATACTTCATTCAGCATATATGGAAGTTATTTTGATAGTTGTCCGCCCGAAACAAAATGTCAGTGGGCAGGACTACAAACCGAAAATGTACGACATCCTGTTGTTGGACCACAAAAACGTTGAGAAACATGGAAAACCAACCAAATTTTTACCTGTTAACACATTATCAATGGATGGGGAACCTAGGGACGAAATTCTCAGTCATATGTACAACTTAACCGGTGCAGAAATGGGTGGTATTAAAGGGGAAAGAGTCCTTCACGTTCCCTGGAAAAAAGATGTGTGGCGAGAATCCCTAGCAAGGTTCACTCTCTTCTGCATTCCTGTGAGTATAAGAGATAAACTCAACAGTGTCTTTGTGGAGAAATCAGTCAAAAGTCCAGGATTCTATTCAATGGACAGTGTTCAGCAAGCCCTTAAATCGGGCTCAATAAATTTCCCACCTGCCACACAGAACTTCATTTCACATCTCGAAAGTTGGCTAAAAGAAAAGCATTCCAAACCAGGAGCTCTGGATATTATTTTTCGCTCAAGAGGAGAATATCGGATTAAAATGAGTGTCAACAACCCTGTATTTCTCCCTTTGAGTATGAGTTTAGATAGGAGAAATGAAATGACGGAGGAAATTCAACCGCTTCAGTTAGCTGCTCACGAATCACTTACAAAAATGATGATGGTCGAAAAATGTGACAAGGTTGTGATAAACCCTTTATTTGGTTCAGGACTTGAGCGTAAAAAGTCAAGATCGAACAAACCTTTTACTTGGACATCATGGCCGACACCTGATTATATTGAATCTAACACAACATCAAGGAAAAGCAGTCTGAACAATTCAATTGATCCAGATAGTTATTCAATCCAAGAACGGGAACACTATCCACTTCATATATATGCTTCAAAAGGAGATGTGATAAAAGTGCAAGAGTATATAACCAGGGGGTATCCCCTTGGTAAAAGAGATTCGTATGGGTGGACACCAATTCATTGTGCTGCTTGGTATGGGTATAGTGATGTGGTTCAGATGCTACTTGTGTCCGGTTGCTCACCAAATCTTGTCAATTCTGATGACAGGACACCTCTTCATCTATCTGCAATCAAAGGTTACCCGGCAGTAGTAAGCATTCTCCTTAGCCACCCAGAAATAGATGTGAATGTTGTAGATAAAAAGGGTCAGACTGCTATTGAAATGTGTGATCAGAAGCTTAACTGGGAACATATACAAGTCAGACAGCGGCTAGAGATTGCAGCTAAGCAGCCCAGGCAAATTAAGGTACATATCAACAGTGTTAACAATTAATTAATTTTTGTTTTGTTTGTGGTCCATGGATACATGCAAAATTTTGCTACCAGTCATACATTGGTTTGATGCATGGTAAATGGACCAATTAGAGAAAAAAATGTACAAATTGCCCCAGGGCACAAACAACATCCCCCCCCCCCCCCCCGTTCAAGGGGGAGGAGGAATGTTGTTTTTGCCCCATCTGTCATACTTCAAACTTGGCATGCATGTGCAAACAGGGTAGACCATGTTAATGCCAAGAGGTTCGGTCTTAAAATAGCCTATGAGTGAATAGGTTAAACTGAAATTTCAAACTTTTTAATGAAAAAACATTGTTAGTTGTTTGACTCTAGCAGTGTCTGGCTCCATACTAGTAGTGACAGTCTGAGAGTGGAGTGAAGTCATACCTTTACTCCATAAATACGCCTATCGATGCCTTTGCAAACAGAGTAGACCCAGATCAGGTGGCTCCTATAGGAGCTGTCTGATCTGGGTCTGCTCTGTTTGTATATGATATAATATAGATATTATTCTACAGTTTCTACCATGGCCAAAACCTCCTGTGTCCATGTGCTAGTACAACACATTAATCTAATTAATATTCATGACATCATTATTTCTTACATAAATATTCATGGAGTAATGGGATAATTTACCTTAACCATTAAGTATTTACTTCATTAAATCATTTTCAGGTTCTTATGATGGACTCCGCCAGTAAAAACCTGAACCTGGTTGATGGTGCAAATACAACTGTACAACAGTTGAACCAGCAGATGTTACGTGAGTTCAACATGCCAGAGATGCCATACTCGGACATTTTCACAATATGGATTTGTTCCAAGAGCCTTGAATTACAACTGAAGCCTGAGCATAAACCACTTGAGCACATGAACGATTGGAAAAGGAGAATCATTGGAATGTTGACAGAGGGTGATCCAAAGCAGGAGGAACCACATCTGAAATGGAGACGAAATGCAAAAATAAGTCTCATAGTAGAAAGAGAAGTGATACATCCAGATGGAGTGAATCTGCTTTTTCATGAAGCCAAATGCAACTACATCAATGCAATGTACCCATGCCAGGACCAGGATGTGCTACTATTTGCATCAATTTTACTGTACATAAATCATGGTGGAAATGACAGACCTGTAGAAAAGTTTCTGTCTAACAGTAAAAATATTCAACAATTGGTCCCATTACCTTGGCTTAAAAAGACCAATTTGGCTGGCAAAATTCTCCAGCAGTACAAAGAATTTAGTAATGTGATTGCAGAATGCGAACGAACAGAAAAGGCCAAATATTCTGATATTCGTTTAAAGAATGATTTCTTGGGTAGTTGTCGTAACCTTACTGTGTATGGATCTGCTTTTTTTACTGGGAAACTGGATCCAGTTAACTCTCGACACACTAGTGTATGTTTCATTGGAGTGAATGATGTTGGATTGCATATTATAAACTCACAAAGCAGAGCAATGCTGCACAGCTACAAATATTCAGAAATCAGCTGGGGTCTTGCACCAGAATATGGTGTCTTGTATGTTACAGTAAGTCGTTCAGATGCCAGGCCTGGGGACCGACATCCACCTAGGAACCAGCTGAAACTGAAGACCAGACAGGCAGGAATGATCAATCATCTCATGCGAAAGCTTTCTCATATAGCATATGCTCAGATTGCATATGGAGATGGCAGGCAGTAGAGTATGAATAAGCCCTTTCAACACTGAATTTTCAGAGTTGAATAGTCCAACAGAGTATGAAAGGCTTACATTTGCGAGAGGGTTTTGAATGACATACAGTTTAGACCCTGATCAGAGGGAGCCTCTAGGAGCCTTCTTATCTGGGTCTACACTGTTTGCAAATGTGTGTCTGGGGCTGAAAGGGTTAAATGCCTGGTCTTAAAGACATCAATGGTTAAGAAAACGATCATTTTCTGATTTCAGCATTTTCTTCATGAATTAATTATATATATACATACATACATTCATTTATTTTATGAATTGATAAGAATTTAAAGTTTTAACCCTTTACCTGATCAATAGAAACACTTTATTTTTGCAAACAAAGTAGAACCTGGGTCCATGCTTATAAAACGTTTAGTTGAGTCTGAGATCGTTCTCAAGTTTTTGATTGGTCAGATTTTAGCCTTTGGCTCAAATCTGACCAATCAAAAGCTTGAGAACGAAACTCAGACTCAACTAAAAGCTTTATAAGCATGGACCCTGATCAGACAGTCCCTGAAGCAGTCTATTCAGGGTCTGCACTGTTTGCTGCTCTGCTTGCTAATGAAAATTCAAATAATACATATCTCATTCTGCAGTTTCTGTCTCTCATGATAAATAATTACCATGTTCATAATCCCGTTATGAAAATTCATTTAATATTTGTGATGTCATTGTTCTTTACATAACTGCTTATTGGATAATGGGTTAAAAGACATCAGTGGTTAAGAAAATGATCATTTTCAGACTTAAGTAGTTTCTAAAATTTAATGAATTCATTATATTTACATGTATATCCCATTCCCTGATAGACATTTGTGAAAGAATTCAAAAGACATTTCATCATGAAACATTAATTTTCAAGGTAATTTCAGAACGTGTAGAATTACTACTAGATAATTCCATAAGTAAACAGAGAAGACCTTTACCAGGCAGCTCCTGTAGGAGCTGTCTGATCTAGGTCTGGCATCAAAAGGCATCAATATGAGGACATGGGATATATGAATTGTTAAGAATCTTAAGTTGTCAGTCTTGGAAGAGAATTTTTAAAAACAATTACATCTCAATCTTGCTGATGGAATTCTATGCCAAAAGAAGTAGAAATTTTACTGAATTTATACAAAGCTGTAAATAAGAGATGAATGCAGGAACATTTAGTGAAAATATTTTTTGTACCGTATAGCTCTTTTTGAGTACAGTAAAACCTGTCTTAAGCGGCCATAAAATGAGGTCTAATTATGAGTCTGTTAGGCAGATGGTACATGTAGCTTAACCCATTACCTCATAGGCTATTTTTAGATCTTTGAAGTAATCTACCGAAAGGGAGCATTAATTAGAAAAAATGATTTTTTTTTAGAATTTTGTAATTTGAAACCATTTTGATAAGTAGAGCATTTTCTCCTATAGGAGCAAATGCTCTTTTTATCACAATGGTTTCACAAAGTGACTTTAACAGAAGCTTCAAAAGGCGTCAATATGCGGGAATGGGTTAATGCAGGTAGCTTAATGCATGTCAACAGTAATGCAGAAAGCTCCTATAGGAGCTTTCTGCATTACATTTGCCCTGCATTAAGCAACCACCTGCTTTTTAAGTCTCCTGTGTTCAGTAAATGAATGGTTGCTTAAGATGGGTTCTACCGTACTAGCAATATTGGTATGGCTGAGAAATTTTCTGCAATGACCATGAATTCCTCTGTTAGTATACTATACCAATAACTCTTTCCTCCATAAGTACGCCTTTCTACGCCTTTGCAAACAGAGTAGACCTAGATCAGACAGCTCCTATAGGAGCTGTCTGATCTGGGTCTGCTCTGTTTGCTTATGATATACATGTAATATAGATTGATATAATACAGATAGGATTCTATAGTTTCTGCCATGGGCAAAATGTTGTGTCTCCATGTGCTGTTGTTATATAAAATTAATCTTATTAATATTCATGACGTTATTATTTCTTACATGAATATTCATGGAGGAAAGAGTTAATCAAAAAGTAGATATTCATGCTGTTATTATTTCTTATATGAATATTAACCCTTTCCCTCATATATAAATGCCTTTTCAACGCATATATATGCAAATAGAGAAGACCCAGATCAGACAGCTTCTATAGGAGCCATCTGATCAGGGTCTGCTCTGTTTGCTTATGAAATTATAATAGATCAGACTCTTCGATTTCTACAAATACCTAAAACTTCTGTATACATACACTATTATAAAAATTCAGCTAAAAATATTCATGACGTCACTATTTCTTACATGAATATTGAACAGGGAAATAAATAAATACGCCTTTCAACACCTTTGCAAACAGAGAAGACCCAGATCAGACGACTCCTATAGGAGCAGTCAGATCAGGGTCTGCTCTGTTTGCTTAATGCTTATATTATGATATAGATATGATTCTACAGTTTCTGCCGTGGCCAAAACTTCTTGTTTCCATGTCCTATTATAACACATTAATCTAATTAATATTCATGACAACATTATTTCTTACATGAATATTTATAGAGGAAAGGGTTAATAAGGTAAAGAGCTACACATAGGGCTAAAGCTTCTGAAACTGCTTGTACATGTACATTCTAATGTAGATAGTAGATTAGATATATTTATATTGTGATATAGGAGCAGGGATAGATTGGTGCTAGCATGCTTTGACAGCATTAACTTTTGTCTATAAAAAAATCATCATCTGCAATTATCTAAGTTCAGTTTTCTTCCATTTGTTTAAACTTACCTGATGAATATTCATGTAAGAAATAATGATATCATGAATATTAATTGGATTAATTGTTATTTAAAGCTCATGGACACAATACTTTTTGGGCCATAGCAGAAACTGTAAAATCATATGTACTGTGCTTTTCTCTCACTTTTGTCACTTGATTTGGTTCAAGATATTTATCTGATCTGTTTCGAAGAAATATTGAGCTATTGTGATCACTGGATCGTAGGTGTTGTCGTTGTTGTTGTCGTCGTCGTTGCTGGTGTGCAAAAACTTTAATGTAGCTCATTACTCCAAAAGTATAAGAGGTATCAACATGAAACTACATAGGTTAGTAGATTTTATTGAAGGGAAGGTCCCTAGGTAAGAACCATAACTCTTGAGCCAAAAAAGTGACATGTTAAATAGCCCTGTATGCTATGCAGTAACAAGGAAGAAAACTCCAAAAATGCTCTTTCACAATGCTAATTCGATTTGCTGTTTCTTTGCAAATGGCCGCCGCATAATGTAATGCATATGTACGGAAATTAGTAATGGAGTGTACCATTTTTCAAACAGGGATGAATTGCATTCTGATTATGGTATAAATATAAATGATGTAATTTCATATATGACGTCAATTTCTAAGAGCTATACTCACCCTCGGATTCCTCTTCATGCCATTTGTCTGTCATCTTATCTTTTTGATAAAATGAAATGGGGAAATCTGAGTATAATGCATGTTTTCGGTTCTGTCTGGTCTCTGGTTGCTAGGGCCTCTTTTGCTGCTATGATTCCTTCTCTAACCCTTTCCCTGTTCTATGTTTATTCCAAATTTCAATACCTACTGAATAATCATTAACAAAATAGTTACAAAGAAATATGGAAGGTGGAACATTGTAGACATTTTAGAAAGCAAAGAAACAGATCTATCCAATTCTATTAGCAAACAGAGCAGACCCTGATCAGACGGCTCCTCTAGGAGCCGTCTGATCTGGGTCTACTCTGTTTGCAGATGTGTGAAAACACGTTTATATGAGGGAAAGGGCTATGTGGTTTATTGGTATAGAGTGAGGTGACGTCAATGGTTACCAATAAATAATCTTTTGGTATCTTCCCTAATTCTTTCAGTTTGGTTAAAAAGTGGTTTGTGTCTTTGATGTATGATGGTACTTTTGGGGCAAAGGTTTTGATGTAATGGTCTACATACTCTTGACAGCCTTTTTTTTAGGGCCCCACACCTTGGTGTAGGTGCCCTATAGTAATGAGTTACAGATCAAGTTTAAATTTTGTTACACTACATTGATTTTTCATGGAATTACAGCAGTAATCATAAAAAAATATTGCAATGTAAATATCAAAATAATTTATTTCTTATTTTGAAACAAATTATATCTATATCATTTATAGTCAGCTGTAAATTCCCAAATCACTTGCTTTTCCAAGTCAGTAGGGCACATTGTATTGCAATTTAGCAATATTCTCAGAATGCTTGAAGGATGGATCCAAGGGAAATGGGACACAGAGTTCCTAAAAAACGATGGCACAAGTGATTAAAATTTGATCTTAATTCGGTAAGAAATAAAAAATAATCTGTATTCAAATTTTAGTGACAAAAGTAAGTGAAAAGCACAGTATATCATAAGCAAACAGATCAGATTTTGATCAGACGGTTTCTATAGGAGCTGTCTGATCTGAGTGTACTATGTTTGCATAAAAGTCATCAAAGGGGGGCGGTGTTAAGGGTTAACAGCCTTGGAATTTGACAATGGAAAATTATGTCTAGAAAATTAACCCTTTACTCCATGAATATTCACACAAGAATTTATGACCTGTTGAATATTAATTAACCCGTTCCCTGATAATAACATCATGATTATTATTATTATTTATTAATTGATTTTTATAATGGCATATGTACACAGGATGTATGGCTCAGGCAGAAACTGAAGAATCGGATCTATATTAAACCATAAGCAAACAGAGCAGACCCTGATCAGACAGCTCCTATAGGAGCTGTCTGATCTGGGTCTACTCTGTTTGCAAATGCGTATAAAGGCATTAATATAAATGAAAGGGTTAACTGAATTGTTATAATGGCACTAGGAACAAAGTAATTATTTAAAATGACAGAAATTTTAGAATCAGATCTATAGTAAATCATAAGCAAACAGAGCAGATCCTGATAGGACGACTCCTAAAGGAGCTGTCTGATCTGGGTCTACTATATGTTTGTAAAAGCATAAAAATCTATGGAGTTGAGGTTTAACAGAGCTTTAGATAAGAGACTCATTATTCTATTCAAATATATAATTTCTCCACCAAACTCCGTCTTGTTGGTGCTTATTGGAATCGCCCATCTAAAGTGCTCTTTAGTTCTTAACCCTACATAAATATTAATGAGATCAGTTTGTTATAATAGCATGTGGACACCTGAATGTTTGGCCATGGCAGAAACTGTTGAATCGTATCTATGCTATATCATAAGAAAACAGCACACCCTAATCAGACGGCTCCTATAGGAGCAGTCTGATCTGGGTCTACTCTGTTTGCAAAGGTGTAGAAAGGCATATTTATGGAGTAAAGGGTTAAAGATCATGGTCTGTTCTGTTTGCTTATGGAATTATATAGATCTGATTTTACTCCTTCTGAAATGGCCAAACATTCTTTTTGTTCATTTGCCATTAGAAAACTCAGCTAATGATTATTCATGTGTATGAATTTTTCTATAAATATTCATGAGGAAAATGGGTTAGTGAGCAAATGTAAGGTAGGATTTAATGGAGAAAAGAAGGAACTATTTGTCTTAGATTTTTTCAGTTGTAGTGTTGGGAATAACTTCAAAGTTTATGATCGATCATGATTTCTTTGCAAATGATGAATAATTGACTATGATCAACTAGTTATGGTTGTAATAAAATATTATATCTATCTATCAGGATTGTTACTTCTATGTACCAAACAATCACACCACTAGTTGATATTGATACAAAATTGATCATACAATTTTCTAATTTATTAACTCTTTCCCTGTTGCATATTCTTGCAAGAAATAATGGCATTATAAATATTCATTAGATTATTTTTTATGATGACATATGAACACAGACATTTTGGCTCAGTTAGAAACTGTAGAATCAGATCTATACCCAGTATTTTACTCTAAGCAAACTGAGCAAACCCTTATCAGTAGGCTCCTTTAGGGACCATCTGATCTGGGTCTACTCTGTTTCTAAAAGCATTAACCCTTCCCCTCCTGAAAATGTGTTTTCACTCATTTGCAAACAGAGTAGACCCAGATCAGATGGCTCCTATAGGAGCCGTCTGATCATGATCTGCTCTGTTTGCTTAAGGTATTACATGTATATAGATCTGATTATAAAGTTTCTGCAAAATTAAAAAAGAATCTGTGTTTATATTCCATCATAAAAATTTGGCTAATTAGTATTAATTTTATGATGTCATTATTTCTTGCATGAATATTGAACAAGGAAAGGGTTAACAGGTGTACTTATGGAGCAACGGGTTAATCCTTTCCTCCATAAATACATTTTTCTACGCCGCAGTAAAAGCCACCTGTTGAAACCATTGTGATAAATAGAGGAGCAAATGCTCTATTTATCACAATGGTTTCAAACTACACAATTCTAAAAGTTTCCATTTCTCTAGTTAATGCTCCTTTTCGGTAGATTTATTCAAAGTGGTTTGATCTAAAAATAGTCTATGAGCGAATGGGTTAAATGAAGGAAAGCATTAATCAATATCTCTGCTAAACCCAATCTTACTGCGACTCATTTGAACTGCCCAGGTCTGCAAAAGTTGCTGTCTTCTATGAATTTGTTAACCCTTTACTCCATGAATATTCATAAAATGATGACATAATGAATATTAATTAGATTATTGTTAGCTCACCAGAGCACAGAGTGCTCAGGGTGAGCTTTTGTGATTGCCTGATGTCCGGCATCCGTCGCCAGCAATTTGAACCTTGACAAATCTTCACCTCTGAATCTACAGTGTTCTCGGCTTCCATCTTTGGCACAAACCATCATCTGTAGGTCCTCTACAAAAGTTATATAAATTATGTCCCTGGTGTCAAAATTGCACCCCCCCCACACACACACACACACAGAGGGGTGCCTTGTTTTCTATAGAAACATAAAGTGAAAACTTTGAAACTGGAAGATTCTCAGCTTTCATACTTGGCACAATGCATCATGTTCAGGTCCTCTACAAAAGTTAAATAAATTATGCCCCTTGGGTCAAAATTGGCCCCACCTTAGGCGTAGCCAATTTTCAATAGAAACATCTAGTGAAAACTTTGAAAACGTCTCCTCTGAATCTACAAGGTTATCAGCTTTCATATTTGGCACATAGCATTATGTTCAGGTCCTCTACAAAAGTTATATAAATTGTGCCCCTGGGGTCAAAATTGGCCCTGCCCCAGGGATAGCCAGTTTTCAATAGAAACATACATGTATAGTGAACTCTTTGAAAAATTTTCTCCTTTGAAACTGGAAAGTTCTCAGCATTCATTCTTGGCACTTATCATCATGTTCAGGTCCTCTACAAAAGTTATATAAATTGTGCCCCTGGGGTCAAAATTGGCCCTGCCCCAGGGATGGCCAGTTTTCAATAGAAACATATAGTGAAAACTTTAAAAAGCTTTTCCTCTGAAACTTGAAGGTTCTCAGCTTTCATATTTGGCACATAGCATCAACTTCAAGTATTGTACAAAAGTTATAGAAATTATACTCCCAAGGGTCAAAACTGGCCCCGCCCAAGGGGTGGCCAGTTTTCTATAGCAGCCTGCTGTTTAAATCCTTAGCTGGTCAGTGAGAGTATAGTGGTCTAAGTCAAATCAGTTTGGTTGCTTGACCAGTGGCTATATTTAGAATACATGTATTGCTGGAGTGTATCATATTACTCAGTGGAACTCAGTTAGCCAAGATGTAGGAGGTTTGGGAGTTTTTGCCTTGTTTTATATAGAAACATATTGTGAAAACTTTGAAAATCATCTCCTCAGAAACTGGAAGGTTCTCAGCTTTCATATTTGGTACATAGCATTATAATATAACTCGTGGCTTCAGCGTGACGTAACACTATCATTTATTTTTTGATATTCACGGGCATATATTCACTAGTGAATAACATTCGAACGACCGAACTGTATTCATACGCGCTGTCAAAACAAACAAACTGGCGGACGGTGACCTACCTGTCAACGATTGAGTCACGATAGATGGCAAAGGATTGTTGGCACTTGCGCCTTAATTTTCATAAAATAATACAAATTGTAATCGCTGTCAGTAATTATATACAAAATGTATGCCAAAAAAGACCTACCAGCTACTCTGACCCATACAATCCATTCTACATAGAAAATGCCTCCACAACTTTGCATTTTCTTCACCGCATGTCCTTTTGTTTATGCAGATTTCTACTCATAAAAATATCTCGTCAATCAACAACTATAGTCATCTGAATCCAGCACAGCACAAACATATTTCAAATATGCTATACTCAGCTGATCGCGAAAATCTTCCTCCTGTTCCAACACATTTTATGCAGCAGTTCGTACTGAATCTTTTGTCCATTTCAAACATTTTCACTGAACTTGAATCGAGATTTTTGTTTCTCTGTGGAAATGTCCATGTCCATGTGTATACAACACTATGAAGGGCTTAATATACCAAAACGAAGGCGCATTTTGAATCCCATTGACAGTGAGTGTCAGACGTGTTGGCGACTGTATGTGGGTCTTCATTTAAATGGCGCGCTTTACATAGACACAAGTTGTGTACAATGACGTCATAATGTGACGTGTTTGTAACTATGTATGTCAAAACTGTAACTCAAAATTGTTTTTGTATCATAAACTATCACAGTTAAATTGAATACCAGAGAGGTCTGAATTAGATCCTGGTTGATATGACAGTAAGTCAAAAAAAAGTTGGAAAATTTGGACCTACTTTGTCCCAGTTACCTAGCGAACCTAACACATTTCATTCATCATTTCTATATGTAAGGAGAATTTATAACAATCCATGTTACTGCTGAAATATTGGCTGCAAATAACATTTGTGTGTTTTATGTTATAAATAGGATCTTGCATTCGTGTTCATGATTATTGGATTTATTAAATTCGTCTTTTTAAAACGATAAAAAACTCACTAAAGGTCGTTTTTTATCGTTTTAAAAAGACTCATTTAATAAATCCAATAATCAAGAACACTCATGTAAGATCCTCTATTTATCTTGAATTCCTCTACAAAAGTTAAAATTATGCTCCTGGGTTCAAATGAGGCCCGTCCCAGGGGTAGCCAATTGTCTATACAAACATAGTGAAAACTTAGAAAAATCCTCCTCTGATTGTCTGGTGAGCGATATTAGGGCTATCATGGCCCTCTTGTTTTTATAATGGCACTCAAAGTTTTGTCCATATTACTATTAGAAACTGTAGAATCATACCTATATTATATTATAAGCAAACAGACCAGACCCTGATCAGACGGCTCCTACAGTAGCCGTCTGATCTGGGTCTACTCTGCAAAGGCATAGAAAGGCATATTTATGGAGTTAATTGTTAAAGTGATTTTCTCCATTTTGTTTCTCAAAACAAACCCACTGATGATCAATTTGGATTCTGCTTAGATGAAGAGTTACTTTCCATCAGGTTGTCCGGATATGGTCACTAGTTTGCAAAATGTTAGCCTTTTATCTAATGAATATTATTGTAAAAAATGAAAACTTTATGAATATTAATGAAGAAGGAAGTATTGGCCGTGATGAAAACTGTAGAATCGCATCTATTAATCCTTTCCTCCATAAATATGCTTTTCTACGCCTTTCCAAACAGTAGACCAAGATCGCTTAGGGTCTGCTCTGTTTGCTTAGGATATAAGATAGATATGATTATACAGATTTTGTCCATCTGTTATTGTAACAAATTAATCTTATTAATATTCATGACATGTTTATTTCTTACATGAATATTCATTGAGGAAAGGGTTAAAATCCATCTTGGATGCAGAGTACTGAGAGTTAATTCTTTACACTATGCATATTCATGTATAAAGAAATAATGACTTTGAATAGATGGCTATTTATAATGACTTGAACACATGTTTGGCCATGGCAGAAGTGTAGAATCAAATTCATTAACCCTTTACTCCATAAATACGCCTTTCTATGCCTTTGCAAACAGAGAAGACCCAGATCAGATGGCTCCTATTGGAGCCATCTGATCAGGATCTGCTCTGTTACTGTAGATATAATATAGGTATGATTCTACAGTTTCTGCCATGGCTGAAAATTCCTGTGTTATTATAACAATTTAACTAATTTATATTCATGACATCATTATTTCTAACATGAATATTCATGGAGGAAAGGGTTAACAGACAGACAGGAGCCATCTGTTCTGGGTTTATTACGTTTTGCAAAGACGTTTACAGACATCTCTATCATGTGCAACCGAATTTGCATGTGTCGTTTTCAAATTAATGCCAGCATTGTCATGGAAATGAAGATGCTGTTTAAGTTTAAAACCAGAGATAACCAGTGTGGTTGGAGTTTTATTCAGTCTACACAGGAATGCAGACAAGCTTAATTTATGTTTTAAATTTCTCTGTTTTAACCCTTTTCCTCATAGATAAGATGGTTCATGTAGGTGCTGTCTGATAAGGGTTTGCTCTGCTTGTTTATGGAATAATATACATGTAGATATGATTCTTCAGTTTGTGTAGTGATAAAAAATTCCCCTATACACAATGCCATTATAAAAAAAACAGCTGACAGTTATTAATGATCAGGTCAGGGTCATGTCTGTTTGCCTATCAAACAATGTAGATGATCTGATTCTACTGTTTCTGCCTAAACCAAAATGTCCTGTACTCATAATTATGTCATTATAAAAAATAATCTTATTGGTATAAATGAAGTAATTATTTCTTACATGAAGAATTAAAGTAGATCTTGCTTTGTTCACCTGTTTGACCTGGCCAGAAACTGTAGAATCTGATCTATGTTATGGGATAAGCAAACAAAGCAGCCCCTGATCAGACAGTTCCTATAGGAGCCGCCTGATCTGTGCGTACTCTGTTTGCAATAACATTAAAAAGCATTAATATGATGGAAAGGGCTAATGTTAGTCTTTTTATACCAGTAGATAAGACTGGTGCAGTTGCTTTGTCATATAGTGCATTTTTATCCCTTCATGAATATTCATGTAGAAAATATTTACATCTTGGACATTAACCCTTTCCTTCATATAAACGCCTTTTCACTCATTTGCAAACAGAGTAGACCCAGATCAGACAGCTCCTGTAGGAGCTGTCTGATCAGGGTCTGCTCTGTTTGCTAATGAAATTTGAAAGATCTGTTCCTTTAGTTTCTAAAATGTCTACAATGTTCCATCTTTCATATTTTATTATAACTACTTTGTCCATGAATATTCTGTAGGTATTGAAATTTGGAATACATTTAACCCTTTCCTCCATAAATATGCCTTTCAGCGCCTCTGTAATTTTCACTTCTTCAAACCATTGTGATAAATAGAGCATTTGCTCCATAGGAGCAAATGCTCTAATTATCACAATGGTATCAATACTACACAATACTAACATTTTCCTTTTCTCTAGTAAATGCTCCTTTTCAGTTGATTTATTCAAAGAGGTTGGGTCTAAAAATAGCCTATGGAGGAAAGTGTTAAATACAGAACATAATTTTTATAATGTCAAATGACTACAGGAATTTGGGGCAATGACATAAACTGTAGAATAAGATTTATATTACTCCATAACCAAGCAGAACTGATCCTGACTAGACAGTTCCTGCAGTAGTGGTGAGATCTGAATCTACTCTGCAAAAGCATAAAAAGGCATATTTGTGGATTCAAGGGTTAACCCTTTCCCTGTTCTATATTTAGTCCAAATTTCAATACCTACTATTCATGGAGAAAATAGTTATAATGAAACATGGAAGGTGGACCATTGTAGCCATTTTATAAAGTAAAGAAACAGATATTTCAAACTCTATTAGCAAACAGAGCAGACCCTGAACAGACGGCTCCTCTAGGAGCCGTCTGATCTGTGTCTACTCTGTTTGCAAACGCATGAAAACACGTTTATATGAGGGAAAGGGTTGAAGTCATTTAGCTGCCATTTTGCTTTTAGAACACTGAATAGCATAGATAAATAAATGTATAATTTCATTTAAATAAATAATGCTTGCATAGAATTACAACTCTCATTATTTGAATGCAAGGAAATAAGTAGTCTGCATACTGTCGTGATACAACTTACAAGCATTGTAATACATTAGAAGCTCTCAAAACAGGAATTCTAGTAGAGAAGAATTCAGATACTTTAAACCAGGTGGCTGCTTAATGCAGGGTGAAAGTCATGCAGAAAACTCCTAGAGGAGCTTTCTGCATGACTTTCACCTGACATTAAGCTACCACCTGTCTCCAAAACTGATATTTATACTAAATTGAATCATCCTGTTTAAAGGGATTTTACTGTACATCATACAGAATAACTGCACACCTTGGTATCAGCCTGTATTATTTTTATACGCCCGTTTGAAAAAAAGGGACGTATTATGGAATGGTGCTGTCTGTCCGTCTGTAACATCTCTAACTCAAGTTCCGCTTGGTGGATCCTTCTCAAATTTTAACACAATGTTTATCTAGACATTCTACACTCGTAACAGTAGCCTGCCAAGTCCCGGTTTGTTTATCCAAGGTCAAGGTCACACAATTGGACTTAGAATTTGCGTTTAGCAAAAATGTTAACCGGTCTGTCTGTCTGTAACATCTCTAACTCAAGTTCCGCTTGGTGGATCCTTCCCAAATTTGACCACAATGTTTATCTAGACATGCTACAGTAGCCTGCCAAGTCCCGGCTCGTTTATCCAAGGTCAAGGTCACTTAATTGGACTTAGAATTTGCGTTTAGCATTTGCGTTAAGCAAAAATGTTAACCTCAATTTATGTGGAACAAGTCCACTTATTTACATAACACTTTGTGATAAAGCTTTGAAACTTGGAACACTTGTTCACCGTCACAACCTTCACCTGTAGGCAAGAGTAAATAACTCTGTCAAGCATTTTTACCGAATTATGCCCATTTTTAACTTAGAATTTTTGGTTAAGGCTTTGTTAAAGTCCATTTATTTACATAACCCTTTGAGATAAAGCTTTTAAACTTGGAACACTTGTTCACCGTCACAACCTTCACCTGTAGGCAAGAGAAAATAACTCTGTCAAGCATTTTGACCGAATTATGCCCCTTTTTAACTTAGATTTTTGGGTTAAGGCTTTGTTAAAGTCCATTTATTTACATAAACCTTTGAGATAAAGCTTTTAAACTTGGAACACTTGTTTACCTTCACAACTTGCACCTGTAGGCAAGAGTACATAACTCTGTCTAACATTTTGACATAATTATGACGCTTTTTAGCTTGGAATTTTTGGTTAAGGTTTTGGTTAAAGTCCACTTATTTACATAACCCTTTCAAATAAAGCTTTTAAACTTGAAACATTTGTTCACCATCAGAAGCTTCATCTGTAGGCAAGAGTAAATACACTGTACCTCTGTCAAGCATTTAGACACAATTATGGCACTTTTTAATTTAGAATTTTGGGTTAAGGTTTTTTGTTAAAGTATGCCTATTTACAACCTTGAAACTTGGTCGCAAAATTGGGCTTAGAATTTGAGTTCAGCAAATATGTTAACCCCAGTTTATGTTGAACAAGACCCCGACGGGCGTATATTGTGCCCACTGGCACTCTTGTTAGAATAGACATTAGGTACACTAGTGAGTATAATGACCCTTTTTATGTGAGCTGCAAATTCATGATTACCTGTGCAAACAGTTTGGATCCAGATGAGACGTGGAGTTGTTTGGTATCTCAAGGGAGGCAAACTATTTTGATACCCTGATTAACCCTTTCCTTCATATACATGTAAATGTGATTTCACACATTTACAAACAGAGCAGACCCAAATCAGGTGACTCTGCTCTGTTTTCTCATAGAATTTGAAAGATCTGGGTCATTAGTTCTCAAATGGCTACAATATCCAACCTTCGATATTTCATTATAACTATTATGTCCATAACTATTATGTCCATGAATATTCCGTAGGTATTGAAATTTGGAATAAATATAGTACAGGAGGGGTTAAAGGAGAAAGTCCACTTTATTGAAATAAAGGACAAATTTTTATGACAACAATTATTTACTGTACTTTAAATTCTTGATATGGCTTATCTGTAAGATTTAGCTCAAAATCATAACAAACCAGGGCCTAACCCTTTCTTTCATATAAAGGCCTTTTTACACCTTTCCAAACAGAATATACCCAGATGAGACGGCTCCTGAAGGAGCAATCTGATCAGAGTCTGTTCTGTTTGCTTATAGGATAATATAGATCTGATTCTACAGTTTCTACCTGAATAAGAATATCCTGTGTTCATAATTTTAAAAAATAATATAATAGATATTAATGATGTCATTATTTCTTACATCAATATTTAGCAGGGAAAGGGTTAGATGTAGTCAAGATATTTATGACCTGCATTTGAAGGCTCACATGTTAATTTATTACATGTAAAATGCCATTTAACCCTGTCCCTCATAGAGAAACAATTTTCAAACAGAGGAGACCCAGATCAGATGGCTCCTGTAGGATCTGGGTCTGCCCTGTTTGCTTATGGAATAGCATGTGTATATAGATATTCTGATTTTATAGTTGCTGCCTCGAACATATAAATCCCATATGTGTGTACCATTATAAAAATGCTGCTAATAAATATTGATAATGTCATTTTTCTTACATAGATATTCATCAAGTAAAGGGTTAAAAAAGATTTTTTTTTAGCATATTTTCACAGCTATCCCCATCCAACTTGACGTGCTTGTTCACCTTTGCAAGGACCATCTGGTCATGAAGGGTCATTAAGCCGTAAGGTACAGGTATTTATACTGACATGGACTACAGGTATTACCTTAAATATTCTGACACCAAGTCTCTCCCTTCTCCATTGATACATAAAGCTGAATAACACAGTTCGGTGCTAATTTGATAACTTTTAATTTGACCAACATGGTAGCAAATAGTGAAGACCCTGATCAAACTGCTCCTTCAGAAGCAGTTTGATCTGGGTCTGCATTATTTGTCAATGTTGTTTGATTGTCTGAATACTTAGTGTAATTAGGGTATATCTTATTTATAGGAGATTGTTTTGGCAAACAGGACATTTGTGGTGCTGATCTTATAAGTCAAGTTACTGCAGTCCTGTACATGAAGTTGAATGGTCCAGCATTGTTATTGATGCTTTACTTCACAAATACGCCTTTGTATGCCATGTAAACAGAGTAGACCCTTATCATATGGCACCTGTAGGAGCCAATCTGATCAGGATCTGCTCTGTTTGCTTATGAAAATTTAACAGATCTAATATTGTTGGAAACTAGCGTAATGTCATTTGCAAACAATGTTGACTCAGATCAGAGGTCCACTGTTCAGGGTCTGCACGGTTTGTCATTCAAAATCTTGCAGCTAATTTAAGCCTTTCATACTGAATGGACTCTTATCATTGAATACTTTGAAAATTCAGCTTTAAAGGGTTAATAAAAAAAAAAAGGAATTGTTTTTCATAGTGAGCTTGAGAGATTATTTTATTGCTTTTTAATAGCATGCAACTTTGTAGAATTTTGTATTTTAGCTTATGATATATATTGTCATACACTATGTATTGTTTTCTACCCTTTTTATTGTTAGAATAACTGTAAAACCTCTTTAAACCATTACCTGATGATAAACCAATATTCATTTAACCCTTTCCCTGTTCTATGTTCATTTCAAATTTCAATACCTACTGAGTATTCATGGACAAATAGTTGGGAAATATAGAAAGTGGAACATTGTAACCATTTTATTAAGTAAAGAAACAGAGCTCTATCAAATTCCATTGGCAAACAGAGCAGACCCTGATCAGACAGCTCCTATAGGAGCCATCTGATCTGGGTCTACCCTGTTTGCAAATATGTAAAACATGTTTATATGAAGGGAAGAGTTAATACATAAGGACATATGAATATTCATTTGGTCAGTTTGGATAGTAGTACATATACATGTATATGAATACAGGATATTTTGGTCATGGCAGAAACTGTAGAATCAGATCTATGTAACTCTATACTGTGACCACTCTTTAGAATCATCTCAAAGAGACGATTCTAAAGAGTGGTCACAGTATAGGGTTTGGCAGAGAAATAAAGGAGTTATTCTTGAAAATGTTTTAATTGACGCATCCTGTCTGTACCTCTGCTATCAGGTAAAGTGTTAAATTGACAACTCGGTGAATGAGATCAGAAATCTGTAATTCTTTGCATGTAGTAAGTAAGGTTCTTATTACTTATGTAACAAATTTTGATCCAGAAGAGATGCTGAGTAAACAATGGAAGAAGAAAATTGACTTTCACCCTTTCCCTCATAGTGATGCCGTTTTGGACCCTTGTAAACAGGGTCAGTTCTGTTTGCTTTGAAATAATAATTATACAGTAGAACCCCTCTAATGTGACCACTTAATGAGTCGACATGGGTGTCTTTATAAGCAGGTGGTTGCTTAATGCAGGGCAAAAGTAATGCAGAAAGCTTTTACTTTTGTCCTGCATTAAGCTAGGGCAAAAGTATTGCATTAAGCAGGGCAAAAATAATGCAGAAAGCTCCACCTGCATCTAGCACCCAGAATTATACCTCTTTTAGGTGGTTGCATTAGCAGGTTTTTACTATATGTCTGAATTGAATTATGCAGCCTCTGCCATGGACAAAAATTCTCTTGTTTATGATGACATTATAAAGTCCAGGTAATTAATATACATGAATATTCATGAGGAAAGTATTGACACCTCTGTAAATGTCACTTTATGAAACCAGTGTGATAAATAGAGCATTTCTGTAGGAGCAAATACTCTATTTATCTTATTGGTTTCAAAACTACATAATTCTGAACTTTTCTTTTTTATCTAGTAAATGTTCCTTTTCAGTAGATTTATTGAAAGAGGTTGGGTCTAAAAATAGCTTATGAGGGAATGGGTTAAGAGTTTGTAGCAGATAGTAAATTCCTCGAAAGCAGTTACTTAGAATGTAAAGAATTAAAAAGGAGGTGGTTACTAAATGTGGAATAATAGTTATACTAAGGTTCTTTCCATACTCCTTGCATTCTGTATACAGTAAAACCTCTCTATAAGGGCCACTAAATTACATCAAGTATTTTGTGTTGCTTAAAGCAAGGTGAAAGTAAAACAGAACACTCCTTAGAGGAGCGTTCTGTTTTACTTTCACCTTGCTTTAACCTATTCCCTCATATTGACAACTTTTGACGACTCTGTAAAAATCACTTTGTGAAACCATTGTGATAAATAGAGCATTTGCTCCTATAGGACGAAATGCTCTATTTATCACAATGGTTTCAAACTACAAAATTCTAAAAATTTTCCTTTTCTCTTGTTAATGCTCCTTTTTGGAAGATTTATTCAAAGAGGTTGGATCTAAAAATAGCCTATGTGGGAATGGGTTAAGCAGCCACCTGCCCTAAATACCAACTAATTAACACAATTTAGTGGCCGTTATAGAGAGGTTTTACTGTGCCAGTCATAACCATTAACTTGATAGAGACATTTTTAACAACTTTGCAATCAGAATAGACCCAGATCTGTTGGCTCTTGTTCGCTTATGGAATTACATGTATATAAATCTGATTCTACAGTTTCTGCCATAGCTAAAATTTAGGAGCATTAACTATAGAAAAGAAGAATTTTAGAATTCGTAGTTTTGACACCATTGTAATAAAAGAGCATTTGCTCCTATGGAGCCAATGCTCTATTTATCACAATGGTTTCAAAGAAATGAGTTTTGCTTAAGCACAAAAAGGTGTCAGTAGGAAATAATGAGTTAAATTTTGGTGAACATTTATTAGTAACTATTTTGAAAATCCATGGCAAGGTTACAACAGAGCTACAGATAAGTGTGTAAAATCGTCATTTCTCCACCAAACCCTTTGTTGTGACCACTCTTTAGAATCGTCTCTGAGACGATTCTAAAGAGTGGTCACAACAAAGAGTTTGGTGGAGAAATAAAGATGTTATTCTTAAATATGTTTTAATTTACGCATCATATCTGGACCTGATAAGGATAAGGAAGTTTGAGTTTATCAGTGTGATTTATTTTTTTAAACGACAGGTCTATTTAGGACTGTGTGATAACGACTGGTATCTATATCAAGCAACGACCAAAAGTATATTATGGTACCTTAACCTTTGTGGCTTGGTTGCTGGAAACATGTACACCTTGTGTAGGGTTATGATATGCACTAATGTTATTGCCCTTGACATGAGCCAAGTCTTACTGACATATTCCTAGTTTTATATATACAATGTATTGTTTGACCTTGTATCTGATAGAGATGTTTTTTATGCTTTTGCAAATAGAGTAGATCCAGATCAGACGGCTCCTGCAGGAGCTGTCTGACCAGGGTCTAGTGTGTTTGCATATTTAATCTAATTGTGCGGTTTCTACAGTGGCCAAATATCCTGTGTTCATATATGCTTTAACCCTTTCCATCATATAAATGCATTTTCACACATTTGCAAACAGAGTAGATCCAGATCAGATGGCTCTGCTCTTTTTGCTAATTGAATAAACATATAACAGGTAAAGGGTTAATAATAAAACAGCTAATTGGTATTCATGGTGTCATTATTTCTTGCATAAATAGTATTCAGGTAAAACAGTTAATGTGAGTGATAGGCATGCCTATTATGCCCTTCTTGTTTTTGCTTGGCTCAGCTCATCTGCTGAGCCTATTGGTGGTTATGAATAAAGCTAATATGCTGTACACTAGAGTCTGTTTTTCAATATGAGAACACATAGAAGCAATCAGAGAGACGGAGAGAGGGGATAGAAACAGACAGGAGAGAGAGAGAGAGACAGAGACGAGAGAGAGACACACAGAGACATCTACACAGAGAAAGACAGACACAAATAGAAACAAACAGAGAGACAAATACATGTTTTAGTTTTATAAGGTTGAGATGACTTTATCTATGAAAAAGAACACTAAAACAATAAAACAATAAAATGTTTTACTGACAAGGCATCGAAAAATAATGGAAATGAGAAAGAATACAGATAAATGTGTCAATATTCTAGCGAACTATTAACACCCAATAAGATAATTTAGAGAAATCTACTCCATGGTTCAGGTCAGGAATTATCACATTATAAATATTAATCGATTTTTTAACACAATGAACAAGAGATTTTCATAGTGACAGAAACTATAGATTCAAATCTATATAATTTCATAAGCAAACAGAACAGACCCTGTAGGAGGTGTCTGCTCTGGGTGTAATCTGTTTACCAAGGCATCAAAAGGTGTATCTATGGAGTAAAGGGTAAAATAAAAAACAACACTTTGAATAGTGTCAAACAGTTTGGATCTTGATGAGACGCTGAGTTACCTGGTGTCTTATCTGAATCCAAATCGTTTGCTTTGTTTAACTCTTTCGCTGCCAAATTTTGTCGTCTGCCAACTTTTCGTCTGCTACAATTTTCAGTTTTTATCTTTTCTTCATTTTTGTTTCAAAAACAGTTCGTCACAGTAATAAATAATTTGGGTCCTGATGAGACGTCGAGTTACTCAGTGTCTCACCTGGACCCAAACTATTTGCATAAGTAATCACAGATACGACATATTGGCAGCGAAAGAGTTAAAAGGGAGTCGCCGCTAAGTGAGCAAAGGTTATCAAACATGTCTGTTGCCCAATATAAAGTTTTCAAGGACAAATCGAGACAGCAAGATTTCGTTCTCGTCAGCAAGATTTTTAAATACTTGTCCTGATTTCACCAACAGTAAAACACGACTTGTTATCATCCTTCAAATATAATCGAGTGATGTCACATGAAATAAAGTGCATAAAGTTAGACACTGATATAACGCCGTTACTGTCCAGCGACAGAGGACTAGGAACACGCAGTTAATGCGTCCAGCAGATATTTATGGGCAACAGATAGGACATGTACTGATTTAACGCTTTCTCCATAAAAACGCCTTTTAACGCCTTTGGAAACAGAGAAGACCTAGTTCAAACGGCTCCTATCGGAGCCGTCTTATCGGGGTCTGCTCTGTTTTGATAATATAATTTATAACTATTAATTTTGTTGCCAACAAATTTGTTCCGCGTTAACCCGTTCCCCTATTCAATATTGATGTAAGGAATAATGACGTCATGAATATTTATTAGCTGATTTTTTATAATGTAAAATTTCCATGGGAATTATTTGCTTTGACAAATACTGTAAGATCTGATCTATATCAGTTTATAAGCAAACAGAGCAGACCCTGGTCAGACGACTCCGTCTGATGTGGGTATACTCTGTTCGCAAATGCGTGAAAATGCGTTTATATGAAGGAAAGGTATAAAAGGATACTCCTCGTTCTACATACTAGCTTCTGCATGATGACTGACAAAACAATGTAGACATGAACTCTATACATACGTGTGATTACCTAGCAAGTAATATAGATTTCAATGACATGCGGACTAACGCAATTCATGTGATATTCTGTCTACATTTTTGAAGAGAAAGTGACTAAGTTTCGCAGCAGAACGACACTATTTTGCAAACAACAATTACTTAGCGTGCAAAGCATAACTCAACGTATTCCATCTCTTCTATCCCCCTTTTCCCCATGTTACCACTCAAATTGAATATAAACTTGATCGATATATGTTGAGGGTTTTTGTGCAGAGTAGAGGTTAACCCTTTCCCTGTTCCGTATTTAGGCCATATTTCAATACTAACTGAATATTCATTAACAAAATAGTTAGAAAGAAATATTGAAAGTGGAATATTATAGACATTTTAGAAAGCAAAGAAACAGATTTATCAAATTCTATTAGCAAACAGAGCAGACCCTGATCAGACGGCTCCTCTAGGAGCCGTCTGATCTGGGTCTACTCTGTTTGCAAATGCGTGAAAACACGTTTATATGAGGGAAAAGGGTTAACCAGCATTTGCAAACGGAGTAGACATGTGACTTCCGTAATCAAAGTCTTCATTATTTGGTGAGATAAATTCTATTCATCAAAAACGTTAATTTAAATATTTATAATGGACTGGACCAAATAGATAAAATAGAACAGGAACGTTAATTTCAAAAAGGCTCAGAAACAAAATTATGTTATGCAGATGACACAAACTTTATTCACAAATACATACAGTATCATACATACTTACATAAAATATGCACTGTCAGAGCAGTAGAAATATTTATATTAAAACCTTCTACTAATCATTTACAGTAAAATCTCTATAAACAGGACATTCAATTTAATATAAATATCTGTACTAGAGGAGCTTTCTGCATGACTTTCACCCTGCATTAAGCAGCCACCTGCCTAATCGTATTTAAATTCATATCTACTAGAATTCCGGTTTAGAGGGATTTACTGTACTTAACGAGTTTACATTTACAAGTTTTCTCCTTTATCCATTTGTAAATGGAACAGATCTATAGCATACAGTCCATGCACGAGCTGTGTGATCAGGGTCTGCTCTGTTTGCTTATATGATACAGATCTGATTCTCTATCGACATCTTAACCCTTCGCTTGCTATTCACGTCAATATACCTACCTGTAAATAGTGAAGACCCAGATGAGACAGCTCCTGCAGGAGCTGTCTCATCAGGGTCTGCACTATTTACAAGTTGATTGTGCAACCAGTGCACTCCACAGCAGTGATTGCACAGCGAAATACTTGTACACAGTGAAGATATATGTAATTATACAACAGGGCATGGGTAATGAAGGAGAAATGTATTTTAGAATTCAGCAAGAGAAAGGTTAATACTTTACCACATACTGGCACTTTTTCACTCCTTTGCAAACAGAGTAGACCCAGATTAGACGGCTCTGTTTTTTCAGAGCCTACTTTGTTTGCTTATGAAACTATAATAGATCTGACTCTATGTACAGTGTCTACTGATAACAGAATCCTGTGTATATAGGCCAAAATAAAATATTCATGGTGTCATTATTTCTGGCATGAAAATTCAACAGATAAAGGGTAAATAAAATAAATAAAGTGTTTTGCTCCTCCATAATATTCATATCTAGCCCCATTCTGTTTCGTCAATACAATCTCCGACTCAAAACTTGAAACTCTAGAAAGCCAATTGTCCAATGCGTTCACAATCTTGAGTCCCAAGAATGTTCATAAACCACACGAGTATAAACATTCGTTCTCTATGTGAACTTCTTGAATAAGTGGACAAGTACATTGTCATTTGTAAACAATGTAGACCAGATCACATGACTCCTCTGTGTTACCGCCAATCTGGGTCTGCACCGTTTGCCATTCCAAGTCTGCCAGCAACTGTAATATTGCTACATGTATATTGATTATTGAATGAACTCTATAATTAAACAACTGACCAGTGAGCGTTGAATATTTTAAACTTTTATAGCCACAACGCAGCGTAATTATGTACATCCATCTGCATATTAATGACCCTGCGTCCAGCACAGTCAAACCACAGAACACCTATTAGAAATAAGGACATGATCCCGAGATTATAAATGTGTTTACTTGAGTCTGAGTTCATTTTCAAGCATCTGATTGGTCAGATTTTAAGCAAATTCCAATTTTTACCAACCAGACACTTGAGAATGAATTTTATAACCTCGGAGTTTGGACTGGACACTGTAGACTAGTGTGATCGAGGAATTGTTTGATAGAATTCGAGAACATCCCAAATAATTCAAATCGAGCTAAATATAAACTAACGCATTCTAGGAACCATATACAGTATACCTCTAAACTGGAATTCAAGTTGAGAAGAATTTAGATACGTTTAGACAGGTGGCTGCTTAATGCAGGATGAAGGTCATGCAGAAAGCTCCTCTATGAGCTCCCTGCATTAAGCTGACACCTGTCTTAAAGACTGATATTTATACTAAACTGAATGCCCGGTTAACCCATTCTTACATAGGCTATTTTTAGATCCAACCACTTTGAATAAATCTACCGAAAAGGAGCATTAACTAGAGAAAATGAAAATTTGAGAAGATTGTAGTTTGAAACCATTGTGATAAATAGAGCATTTGCTCCGACGGAGCAAATGCTCTGTTTATCACAATGGTTTCATTGGGTGATTTTTACAGAGGCGTAGAAAGGCGTATTTATGGAGGAAAGGGTTAAACAGTAAGTCATCATTTGTCTGATCTTCAGTATTCACCCCTATCCCCACGGTCAAAAACAGGCTTTTGAGAAAGTCTTTACTAAGTGTCAATCAGCTTGGGTCATGTATGTCGGGTAAATCGGTGTCTCAGCTGTGAGTAAGGGCGTGGTATTTCACTTTTCAAACTAGTCTTCGCATTCGGTTTGTTTTAATCGATTTAAAAGTGCATTATATGGCTACTCTGTCCTGTCTCTTAAATTATAGATACTGTTTATATTTCTGTTTGTTAAATATTTTGTATGAAATGCTTCTGTTAGAGGGCCCTGGGGTAGATTAGTCTGTTGACTAACCGGGTAACCCTCTTTAAATAAAGCCTTTCATTCATTCATTCAATGGGATAGGGGTCAACACTATCAACAAACATGATGTTAAACATGATCTTACAATAATGTATGAATGGTTATGTGGAGAATACATCAGACAAAATAGCGACAACTATCACGATCGAGTGTAAACCCTTTATCACGCTAAGCAAGACTCCTGACATTTGCAAACAGCTTGGATCCAGATCAGACGTCGTGCAACTCAGCGTCTCATCCGGATCCAAGCTGTTTGACATCCAATCAATACTTTCTTCAAAATTATCGAATTAGAAGTAAGAAAAATGTAAGTATAAACAGACATTAGTTTGACTGAAGGATAATGTTTAATCAGCATACTGTCGAACCTGTCCTAAGCGGCCATAGAAAGAAGTCTAATTATGGGGCTGTAAAGCAGTTGATAGCTTAATGCAGGGCAAAAGTAATGCAGAAAGCTGGAGCTTTCTGCATTATTTTTGCCCTGCATTAAGCAATCGCCTGCTTTTTAATACTCCTATGTTCAATGAATAAAAGGCCGCTTAAGACAGGTTCTACTATAATCAATATGCAGTGATATGCGTGGTAAATGATAATTAACAACAAACCGCATTACATGGGAACGGCTTCCAGAGGCGGATCTGCAAAAACTGCACACTCAGCGAAATCCATGCATCAGAGTTTGATCAGGATCTACCATCTACAGTTCTGTCAAATACTGACAGTATGATTTCTGACACGCGGCTGGTGAAACACTGCTTGTCAAGTGCCAAAGACACTTACAGTAAACCCTTCTAATATGGACTTTTAGTAGAGAAGAAATTAGACGCTTTCAGGCAGGTGTCTGTTTCATGCAGGGCGAAAGTCATGACTTTCACCCTGCATTAAGCTGCTACCTGTCCCCTAGACTGATATTTATACTAAATTGAACGTCAGGTTTAGAGGGGGTTTATATAAAAAAATATTTTCTCCTTTTAGACTCTCCCTTTTCGCAGACGGAAATTATGTGTCGCGTATTCTAAAATGGCATGCCCGTATACTCAATAGTCAAATTGAATCATCTTTAACCAATTAGCCTTTTAACGCATTGCGAAAAATGTAGACCAAGACCAGACGACTCCTGTGGGAGACTTCCAGGGGTCCGGATAAGATGCGTAAGTTTAAACCTTTTCAACAATAATTCCTTTATTTTTCCACCAAACCCTATACTGTGACCAATCTTTAGAATCGTCTAGAAGGGGTTGGTGGAGAAATGGCGATTTTAGTATTTGGGTATGCACCTTTATCTGTAGCTCTGTAACTAGGAGCTGTACGGTCCGTTTTCTTATGGAATAATATACGAGTAGATCTAATTCTACCGTTTCTGTCATCGTCAAAATGTTCATTTATGGAAATTAATTTAATTAGTATTCATGATATCATTATATCCTCCACGGATATTCAAGGAGTAAAGGATTAAATCTACAGAAACGGTTCAACCCCTCTAATGCGACCATCAAAAAGGGGCATAATTCACAGTGGCAAATGCAGGCGGTAGCTTAATGCAGGACGAAAAGTATACAAAAAGCTCCTATAGGAGCTTTCTGTATAACTTTCGTCCTGCATTAAGCAACCACCTGCTTATAAAGACAGCAATGTTTATTCATTAAGTGGTCACATTAGAGGGGGTTGTACTGTATATATTTGTTGGTTACCTATTACGCTTACCATGAGTAGAACTCCATGAGTCACTATACGGCTTACGTAAATAGACACATACATCTCTGTAGTTTGCCAAACAAAATGTAGACCCATGTCAGACGTCGAGTTGAAAGCAGGTCTGCAATGTTGACTCAATTGCATTTGCACCATTAACCCATTCTCTCATATAGACGACTGTTAACGCCTCTGTAACAGTCACTTTTTAGAAACCATCGTGATAAATAGAGCATTTGCTCCATAGGAGCAAATGCTCTATTTATCACAATGGTTTCAAAACTATACAATTCTAAAAAATCCTTTTTCTATAGTAAGTGCTCCTTTTCAGTAGATCTAAGAGGTTGGGTCTAAATATAGCCTATGAGATTTAACCTGTTACGTCATATAAATGTCTTTTTACGCCTTTACATATACAGTTGACCTTCGATTTCTCGAACTCGGATAACTTGAACTTCGGGATAACTCGAGTAAAATGTCGGTCCTTTCAAAATATACAGTACAGAATTGTTCTGAAACGTATCACTATAGGAATATCTAGAAACACACGTGACATCTTAATGCACGTCGAAGGTAATGCTGAAAACTTATACAGGAGCTTTCAGCATTACTTAAGACATGCATTAAGCTGTGAACTTGAGAAATTGTTCAGATTAGAAATCGGTAGACTCGAACTTTTGTTATCTCTAAGTAATTTGTATGGTCCCTTGAAATTCGAGGTGTTGAAGTTCAACTTTAGTTTGATAAGACGCTTTCTATTGGGTCTGCTCTTTTTGTTTATGGAACAATATAGATGTTTCTGCAGTTTCAACCATGGCCAAACATTCAGTTAATTATATTTTTTCAGTAAATGAAATTCATAAAGTCAGAACTTCTTGATTACAATTTTCCTTGAAGTAGGGTTAATCACGCAGCTTAACCCATTACCACATAAGGCTAGTTTTAGATATAACCTCTTTGAATAAATCAACCGAAAAGGAGCAGTAACTAGAGAAAAGGAAACTTTTAGAATTTGTAGCTTAAAACCATTGTGATAAATAGAGCATTTGCTCCTATAGGAGCAAATGCACTATTTATCACAGTGGTTTCATAAAGTGACTTTTATAGATGTGCACAAATGCGTCACAAAGGGATAATCTGTTAATTAAACAACAATAAAGAACTAAATCCGCGTTTTCTTTGCCACATCTAGTCAAGGTCTACATTGCTTTACACATTTCCTGTCGACACAACTCACACAGCCAAACCAACAAGACGAAGGGTTTTACCACAGTATGTACCCACAGAAAAAACTGCTAGCAGCCACTTATTGAATGATCTAAGATATATAATGAATATACATTGAGATTCAAAAGCAGATGATTGCTTCATGTAGCTCCAAATGTGATACAAGAAAGTTTTTCAGGAGCCATTTGCGTTTCTTGTGCATTTAACTCCCACATGTATTTAGCTGCAGCCTATCTCAAAGACTCAGAACTGGATGTATTGTAAATGAGCGTTCTAGACAGGTTTCACTGTAGTAGATCAGCGTTGTATATACATAGTAACCTTATACCTGATATAGATGCCTTTTGACACCTTTGCAAACAGAGTAGACTCAGATCAGACGACTCCTACCGGAGCCATCCGACCAAGGTCCGCTTTGTTTGTTAATAGAATAAGACCGGACACTACTTTTTTCTGTTATAAGAAAAATACATTGTAGATCTGATTCTACTGTTTCTGCAATAGTCAATTATTTTTTATATACACCATTGTTCTAATAAATATTCACTAAAGTATCATTTCTGATATACGTTTATGCGTGTTAGAGATTACTGAAGAGAGAACACTTTCACCATATCAGCATTGTCAGAGGTTATTAACAATGTGCCACTCACTTCGTTGAACTTCACCGACCAGGGATCCCAGATCTGATCCTTATTGATGAGAACCCTGAAGTCGATCCCATGCATGGTGATCTGAAGTACGTTGTTTGACATGTATCCGCACACGTACAGGTTTCCCTCGTTATCCAGGTCGATCCCGCGGGCATTTCGGAGTGATGTCTCCTGATAAACTGAAGTTATATTTCCATGGCGATCCAGACAAACAATGCGATCCTTATCTGAAACATAGATGAGCTTTCCTGTCGGAGTCACGGTGAGATAGAATGGATCAACAAGTATCCTTCCGCCGTCCCTGTCAGTGTCAATAGTCTGTTTCACTCGGCCGGTCATGCTCACAATTTGTATGGCCGGTCCGATCAGGTAATCATTGCAGACAACGATGAGCTCTTGGTTCCGACAAACTACCCCATAGCAGTCCATGTCCAATTTTATTGCCCGTGTTGCCTTTAGATCTTCTCCAACGGATACAAACTGTATTTTGCTTTCAAATGGCAATGTAACGGCGATCTCCTTTGGTCCTGTGACTTCAACGTCCCACGGTCCAGATGATAGCGCCAAACGGATCCCGCGGTAAAGTTTCGAATCGAAGACTTTCACACTATGGTTGTCATAATCAGCGAGCGCTATTCGGCCATCTTGTAAGAAAGCAGTGCTCTTTAAACCACACGTATTTGCATCCCCTGGAAGTCTCACATTGAACTGTCCAACAAATACTGCCCTGCGCTCTCTTAACGGCACAACGGAAGAGTTCAATTCAGATCTTCTTTTAATGGGCGTGGTGCCCGCCAATATGTCCGACTTTACCACGCGCGACTGTATACCAGTCTGTGTACTTTCAAGGGTCTGGTTAGATGTAATACTTGCAAGAGAAGCCCTCCTCTGCATCTGCGGTTTGTTTGCAGCACGGGCATCCGTTTTGGAGACAGGCACTGGTCGGTTCAGCCCCTGATTAACCAATGAATTGTTTCCTACTGTTCTTGGTGACATCGGGGCAAAGTCGCGCATGTTTTGTTGCCTACTGACGTCGAAAGCAGGTTCTGATCTTGGGCCGCGGTTATTGATAATTGGGAGGGCACCTGATTCAAACATTTGATTTTCGTATGCTGTCTGACTGTAACTTGTTCTAGCCACTGGGAGTTTGTTAATTTCCATAATTCTCGGAGTAGGTGGCACGCTTCTGTTATGACCATAGTTATTTTCAAAGTCATATCGTCGTGGTGATGGCGGTAGACTCATTCTCTCGAACCGAGAGTGATTACCAACCCCTCCTGGCCCTGGCCCTGGCCTCAGACCAATACTGCGGAAGTCGGGCACGGATCCAGTGACCATTGCACCGGGACCAATGGCCGGCAGATTATTTGACCGCGTATCAGAGAATCTTGAAAATCTTCCCGAGAGGGTCGTTCCGGGACGACTGTCATCATTTTGGAAATTTCGTTGTTTCTGTCCGTATCGTGTACTAGACGATGAAATTGTCCGCCCATTGTACATTTCTAATCCTTTGATCATTCTCTCAAGTGTTGGATCTGGCCTGAAGTCAATTTGTACATTCTGGATGCTCCCCATGGCATTGTTGAGTAGGTTAACATATTTGTCTCTATCCGCAGCACTTCTTCTTCCAGCCACAAACATCTGCATTTCAGTGGCATGAGCCGAAGCAGCATCAAGAATATTCACCGAATTTTCTAATTGTTCAAGTACCTCTTTGGAACTGGTGGTGTCATCTCCCATATCTTTCGAAACTTTTTGAAAGACCTCTTCCATTTCTAACTCGCTTGAGTTATCAAGTTTGTCAAGAATTTCCATAATGCTATTTCTGAAGTTCTCCCTTCGTTCGCGAATCCTGTTTCTCTGTTCTTCCAAATTGGCTACAATATCACCCGTGTCTTTATGAATATCTTCAAAGTTTTTCTTTACTTCTCTTAGCTCAACCGCGGCGTCGGCGACTGCCTTTCGATCTGTCGGCCCTTCTGCAATGTCTTTGATGAACATGACTCGCTCACACCTCCTGTGACTGAGATTGAGACATGCGCTGCATAGCATGACATCGTGGTCAGCGCAGTAGTACTCCAGATCTTTATCCGTGTGTGTCATACACATCATCAACAACGGAAGACGAGCAACCGCTCCAGTGTCCTGAAACAAGGTAAACCGTAATAAACCAATCTTTTAACCATGCGATTGCTATTCACGTCAATATACCTACCTGTAAATAGTGAAGACCCCGATGAGACAGCTCCTGCAGGAGCTGTCTCATCAGGGTCTGCACTATTTACAAGCTGATTGTGCAACCAGTGCACTCCACAGCAGTGATTGCACAGCGAAATACTTGTACACAGTGAAGATATATGTAATTATACAACATGGCATGGGTAAAGAAGGATAAATGTATTTTAAAATTCAGCAAGAGAAGGGTTAATCATTTCCTTGTTCTATGTTTATTCCAAAGTTCATTACCTATTAAATTTTCATAGGCAAAACAATTATGATGAAATATCGCATGTGGAACATTGTAGAAAATAAAGAAACATATCTAAAAATTCAACTAGCAAACAGAGCAGTCACTGATCCGTCTGATCTGGGTCTACTCTATTGCAAAGACATGAAACACTTTTATATGAAGGAAAGGGTTCCATGAAACCAAATTAGACTATAGAATGAACTATTTACCCTTGATATTGGGACAACCAACATCCTCTTAGGTGAATAAATTCAATTTGTCACCATTTTAATAACCATGACTGATACAATAGTGAATAATGTAGACCCACTGGAAGTGCTCCTGTAGTAGCAGTTTGATCTGGATCTGCACTATTTACTTATGTTTGTCTGTCCTAATACTTATGGTAATTATGGTAGACTATATTGCTGAATACTAGAATATAATAAGACCTGTCTTAAGCGACCAGTGATTGAATAAACATGGTTTTTAATTAAGTAGGTGGTTGCTTAATGCAGGGTAAAAACAATGCAGAAAGCTTCCATAGGAACTGTTTGTATTACTTTCGACCTGCATTAAGCTACCACACGCCTTAGACATATTTTAATGGTCACTTAAACAGATTTAATGTAGGCATATATGCACGTCTGTTGTCACTATAGTGTGTAATTTATTTGCAGTTTGGATCCACTTGATATACCGAGTCAGTACTTTGGCGTATCATCAGAAGCCACACTGTATGATTATCCTAGCTGTGTCGTTTGGAAATGAAATTGAAGACAGATCTACCAAAACATGTATGGAAACTGAAGCGGTCATCAAGGTTGCAATCGCCTGCCAAGTTTAATGAAGACAGAACAAATGATGTTCAAAATATGAAATCTGAGAATTACTATACAATGTTGGCAGCATCCTACAGGAAGCAATCAGTGGTCTTAAAACAGAGAGCCAAAAGGTTTGAAATCTTAAGAAATCCTGCAATGGCCGCCGCACACGCTAAGGCAATTAATTATCCCTAAATCCGCTAATCACGACCTGACTCGCATTTGCAAACAGCTTGGATCAAGATGAGACGCCGAGTAACCCAGTGTCTCATGAGGATCCAAGCTATTGAACGATTGGTCACTAGTATCTCAAACGCTTGATCGGAAGTACGAACACTTGTACAAGATCAAACTGTGAGCAGGCGTAAAGTTTTCTAGTCGGGTTAGTGTTAGGCATAGGATATAGAAAAAGATGTTATTTATAGCAATTCAGTAAAACCCCTCTTAAACGGAATTCTATTAGAGAAATAGTTAGATGATGTTAGGCAGATAATGTGGCTGCTTAATGCAGGGTGAAAGTCATGCAGAAAGCTCCTATAGGAGCTTTCTGCATGACTTTCACTCGGCATTAAGCTGCCACCTCTCTCATAGACCGATATTTAAACTAAATCGAACGTCCGGTTTAGATGGCCTTTACTGTATGGTCATATAATAATTGTCTTCAGTATGAACGGACACACAACACGCGACATGCCTCAGTCAGGGCTGTCCATAACGGACAAATATTGACTGAAGTCGCTCTATAGACAAGTCTGCCTGACAGGGATTGTCATACCTTTGGTATCTTGTCTCCTTTGAGAATAACATGGGCCCGTATTGTCTTGAATTTATTGTGTTCGTTACAACAGCCATCGCACAATAGTTCGGCACACTCCACACAGAACCCAACAGCCGGACTAGTCTTTTCCTCAAACAAACCTAAATGTAATACAGGGACATATAGAAAACAGTGAAATATGCAATACAGTCTTAATCCTTTACTTCATGACTGAAATCATCACAACATTATGATTAATAATTAGGATTAACACATGACCACAGGAGATTTAGCCAGAAACGTTAGAATTATATCTATATAATATATATTTATAAAATTATACGCAAACAGAATAGACCTTGAACAGACGGCTTCTACATGAGCAGACTGATCTGGGTCTACTCTGTTTGCAAAGGCGTAGAAAGGCGTATACAATCTATGGAGTAAAGGGTTAATCCTTATCCCACTATAGGCTACCTGAATCGCAAATGCCAACAGCTTGAGTCAAGATGAGACAATAACAAACTCCTAGCTATTTGGCACTGGGTCGCTGGTTTCTCAAAAGCTTTACCCTTTCCCTCTGTAGTATTCGTGTATGAAATGATGATATCATGAATATTCATTAGCCAAATTTTCATAATGCCATTTGAGCACATCAATATTTGGTATTGGTAGAAACTAATTATATATAGAGTCATATCTATTATATTTTTATGGCATAAGCAAACAGATCAGACATTGATCAGACGGCTCCTACAAGAGCCGTCTGATCTGGGTCTACTTTGTTTGCAAATGCGTGAAACGGCGTTTATATAAAGTAAAGGGTTATCGAACCAGGAGTAGCTATAAGTATTGTACCAGATCAAAATTGGAGCAGACATGTTTTTCCTGGTACAAGGACTTACAAATACATTAGAACCTGTCTTAAACAGCCATCCAAAATAGGTCTCGTTATGGGTTTGTAAGGCAGTGGTAGCTTAATGCAGGTCAAAAGTATAGGAGCTTTCTGCATTACGTTTGTACTGTATTAAGCAACCACCTGCTTTTTTACACTCCTATGTTTAATAAATGAATGGCCGCTTATGACAGGTTCAACTGTCGAGAGAATAAGTAATGACAGAATATAAGATCGATTACCAAGTCTGTGGCTTTTATCGCTTGACACATGTATATGTTTTCGGACTCTTACAGATATGCGAAAAGCTTCTTCAACTTTAACATTTATCACGTTTTAATTACGGTGCTCTGTTCACATCGGTTTTCCAATCATCCCCAGATCTGCTTTTACATTTGCATAGGAAAATTTCGATGAAACTTGATCAAACCACGTTTTACCAAAACTATCTGACGTGTAGATCTTAACAGATCAACATAATCCCATAAAGGTTATTTTTAACGAAGTTGTTTGAATAAATCTACCGAAAAGGAGCATAGTTTTAAAAACCATTGTGACAAACAAAACATTTTCTCCTAAGAGCAAATCGAGGGTTTGGTGTTTACAAAGTGAAGGAGTTAGAATAGTTTTGCACCAAGCCCTCGAAATGCTCTATTCATCACAATGGTGACTTTTACAGAGATATCAAAAGGCGTCAATATGGCGGAAGTGGTTAAGACAATTTCTTAAATGTAGCAGAGAAATAGTGAGTTAGGCAGGTTTTGATATATACATGTACTTACAGGGTGCACAGTCTCCATAATTTTCGGTCGGCTCCTGAGGCTTGTTACAAACTGAACATTCATACTCTTCTTTAGGCGCGGCATTCTTTTTCCCGCCTTTCTGTGACGCCCTCGAGGTTCGTCCGCCTTTTTCTGGGGCAGGCGCCGGGATCTTTTTCAGTGTCTTTAAGCAGTTCGGACAAAAGCTGTGACTACACGGTAACAGCCGCAGATCCTTGTTGGGTTTGGTACACTCGTCACATTTCTCAACTTTCTTGTTTCCAGGAGCCTTGCCTGTAGAACCCTTGCCTACGGACCGCACTGATCGTTTAGACATACTGTCAGAGAATTTCCACGGTACTGTTCATAGTCCTGCCTCTACTTCACAAAATGACTGGGCCAAGTCCGAGCTCTTCTTCTGAGGTTCTATTCGACACTATTCTTCGTCGATGCCAATCAGTAACCTAAAGCATATACTACTAAAATACAGACGTACTTTCCAACATAGATATACTTTCAGCTTCCTTCGAGACGAGCCTTTTGTATGGTTCAACAGGACATATTGTGTTAACCCTTTACTCCATAGAAACACATTTAACACCTTTGTAAACAGAGTAGCCCAGATCAGACGGCTCTTGTATGAACTGTTTGATCAAAATCTGCTCGGTTTGCTTATGGAATTACATGTATATAGACCTGATTCTGCATTTTTAGCAAACATGTTCTTGCTCGAATGCAATTATAAATATTATACGCATACATAGATTATTCTGATATGAATATTCATGGAGTAAAGTGTTAAAAACGAAGAGAAAGTCACAAAGATTCACCACAGTCATTCCACGAACACAACTCAACGAACTTTCAAAACCAACCAAAAATCGGTATGACCTAAAATCTGCATGTTAAATATCAGTTTACGACGTGTTTTAAAGACCGTTTCAGATCAATAATCTTTTGGTTTTAGATATATGATATGACCCTTTAACTTTGTGATTTGCTATATACGGGCGACATCGACGTATGACTTTCACTGGCATTGTTTTAACGTACTCACATGAGTGATTTTGTTTGCAAAGTGAATTCGAAATTAATCACTTGAAATGTGCACATATTGCCAAGAGTTAATTGGTACTTTTTTTATCTTGATTGGTGAGTCCATTGACCCATTATATCATGAATATTCAAGGAATAATGAATGTGCAGTAGAGCCTGTCTTAAGGAGCTTTCTGCATTACTTTTCCCTGCATTAAGCTACCACCTACCTTACAGTCCCATAGTTAGACCTCTTTTTGATGACTGCTTAACCCATTCCCTCATATTGACGACTTTTGACGACTCTGTAAAAGTCACATCGTGAAACCATTGTGATAAATAGAGCATTTGCTCCTATAGGAGCAAATGCTCTATTTATCACAATGGTTTCAAACTACAAAATTCTAAGAATTTCCTTTTCTCTAGTTAATGCTCCTTTTCGGTAGAATTATTCAAAGTGGTTGTATCTAAATATAGCCTATGAGGTAATGGGTTAAGACAGGTTCTACTATACTCTGATTACTTGACGTAAGCGTGTAATGAATTCAAACTGATTCACACCGAGTATATGGAACCATGCACTATACGTATCGTACAGAGCAAATATGAAAGATGAAGCCCTTTCATTTAAAGATATGTGCAATGTAGAGTCCATAGTGGAAGAAAATGCCACATGTACTGTGGAACAGATTGGGCAAATACAAGGGTTTAATTTGTCATTAATATTTCTGATAATGTCTTCAGAAGGCAACGCACTATTGACCAACACGAGAACTATTGAACGATAATGTCCCTTGGTCACATTTCAACCACAGTGTATTGCTACTGGAAAGAGAATCATATAGTCACGTCCTACATATAGAAAAGTTCTCTCCTCTTGTGGATTTAAACGGATCGCTTCATTAACCCATTTATTCCTATATTATCAGGTGTCCACTTGGGCGCCGAAGGGTTCCCGAATGTTTCCCGAATGTGGATATCGCAGATTCGGGATGATTCAGCATGTCTTCGGGATGTTCTGGAACCTTTCCGCGTCATTCCTGAAAGCTTCGGGAACCCTTCTGGTCAATTCGGGGACTGATCGGGATCGAAAAAGATTCGGCATCCAAGTTGTAAAGCATGGCGTCCACTACAGTGCCGAAGCCTTGCCGAAGGGTTGCAGGATAAATTTGCTCGATTGGGGAACCATTCGGGATCAGCTTTGTATTCGGGGTCATTCGACATACATTCCGCTAGTATTCGGGAAGTGGCTTACGAAGCGTTACGGAACAGACGCCGAAGCGATGCAGAAGCATGCCGAAACCTTGAGAATTACCTCCCGAATGCTTCCCGAATAGTTTCCGATCGTGCGGAAATGTTGCGGAAAGGTTGCGAAAACGTTGCAGAACATCCCGAAGGGTGCCGAATAGTTGCAGAAATAAGGCCGAAGGGTTGCCGGATTGAGAGTCTGGGTATATAATGAAGTCGCATTTTTGTGTTTTGGAGTGGAAAAGATGTCTCTTTGGAGTGGAAAGGATGTGTCCCCCTATATCTAGACATAGATCTATTCGGACGGAGAGGGGTTACCTCCTGCTCCCAGCACCTAATGGGTAGTGGGCCGAAGTACATGGCGCCATTATCATGTAATAAAGACTGACAGTCCCTTCATGCCCGGATCAGCCCGCTTATGCTTGCTTTATATTAATACCTTCTTTTTTTAAAAAACTGTATGTATTACCTTATCCTTCTCCCATGCATGATGTCGTAATATTTCAATATATGTGACCGTGGATTGCTTAAAAACTCTCATATGTAAGTGAGAAATGTTCATTTTCTCATGTCAGTTCTTAATAACTATTACTCATGTGTGGTTTATTTACCATTTCTTATCTTAATTTGCATCTAAAGATAGTTCTTAGGTTACTAGAGTACAAGTATAGCTCCACTGACACATATTCATATTATATGCACACAAAATGAGTAAGTGTATATATGAGAATTAATGTAAATTAGTATTGACATATATTTATTATAGCTATAGATGTGTTGCAAAATCCGACTATAAGTAAAGTTTCTTATTTATTGTATTTTATATCTCGAAATCCTTTCGGCAATCTGACGACCGCTCTTTTTCAGATATACATGTATATAAGTTTTGCTGACATCAGCGTCTTCTGAGACTATTCTGAATCGTTCATAATACAGTCGGCATGTCTTCCGTGTGGATTCAGGAACCCTTCCGCGTCTTCGGGAAGCATTCGTGAAGCCTTCGGGAAGCCTTCCGCATCGATTCGGCTTCATTCTGGAACCGCTCGGGATGGATATGAGATCCAGAAGCCTTGTAGAATGCTCCCGAAACTACCCCGAATCCACCGCGAAGGGTTCCCCCCAACGTCCCGAAGGGTTCCGGAAGGGTTCCAGAAGGTCCAGAAGCCTTCCCGAATAAAAAAAAATTGGCATCCAAATTTTAAAACTTTTAAAACTTGGATGTCGAATCTTTTTCGATCCCGATCAGTCCCCAAAGTGTCCAGAAGGGTTCCCGAAGCGTTCAGGAATGACGCGGAAGGGTTCCCGAACATCCCGAAGGAATGCAGAATCATCCCGAATCTGCGATGTCCACATTCGGGAACCCTTCGGCGTCCTAGTGTACGCCTGGTCTAAAAGTTTTAAACTTTGGACGCCGAATTTTTGATTCGGGAGGGCTTCGGGACCTTCGGGAACCCTTCGATGTGGCTTCGTGGTAGTTTCTGCAAGTCCTCGGGACCCCTATCCATCCCGAGCGGTTCCCGAATGAAGCTGAATCGATGCCGAATGCTTCCCGAAGACGCGGAAGGGTTCTAGAATCCACACGGAAGACATGCCGAATCTATTATGAACGATTCAGAATAGTCTCAGAAGACGCTGATGTCAGCAAAACTTATATTCATGTACATGTATATCTGAAAAAGAGCGGTCATCAGATTGCCGAAAGGATTTCGAGATACAAGAAACAAGAAACTTTATTTATAGTTGGGTGTTACATAACATCTTATTTAACATTAACTAGAATCTATTTACCGACTAAAACAATAGTTTCTTAACAAAATACATTTACGAACTACCTATGGATAAAATACATGTATAAAGAACAGGAATAGCTATAAAATAAAATACATCTCAGTTTTGCTACCTACAATAAATGGCTTAAACTAGTATGTTTATAGATGTCTATATTATACTAATTAGATGCTGATCTAAACCAGATGCCTAAACACTGCCTTCAAAAGACAAAGGAGACTGATTTGACACAAGGAACACAAACGTGTGAATAATATTCTTTTCTCCAAAAAACAGTTTAGGGAAGAACTGATCAGCCCCTTCCTCACCATGGCATAGCAAATCACATGAAGGAAAGGATTAGGATATTATATACATGCTTTACATCAACCTTTACATGCATTACAGAGGGGAGGGTTACTATTCTCCTCCACTTTAGTGCATATGCGAATCAGCAAAACAATCAGTTTCAACAGTTTTGAGCCAGATTAGACGTTGAGTAGCTCAAGAACTTAACTGTTTGTTATCTAGAACTTGAGGCAGAACTGTACCCCCTCCCCCAAACTATACTACTTTTGTTTACCAGTATATTTTGTTTACCAGTATATCAGCCGTTTACGTCAGTTTCTTTCTGTGAAAGTGAGATGAAACGCTTTCTGCAACAGTCAGATGAAATATATACATAACGTATACTTTTTTATTTCCAATGAATCCCTTATATAATTGTGTTTCGACGAAAACGAAATAAAACACATGAGAGAGTCCAGGGTCTAGAGACTGTATTTATATTAATATATAGATGTATGTTTATCCTTTACAAGCAGTATACTTGCAAAGTGAGTACTTGTCTACTGCAAACGGTGGAAACTCTGAAAAAAGGGCTTCCTCTTTGAGCCCCACCCAAAATCAGGGTCTAGTCTAGATCTAGGGGAAACATCTTTTCCACCCCAAAGCACAACTATGTGGCATCGTTATATACCCAGACTCTCAGGTCGGCAACCCTTTCGCCTTCTTTCCGCAACGGTTCGGCACCCTTTCGGCATGTTCTGCAACGTTTCCACGACCGTTCCGCAACCTTTCCGCACGATCGGAAGCCATTCGGGAAGCATTCGGGAGGTAATTCTCATTGTTTCGGCATGCTTCTGTGTCGCTTCGGCACCTGTTCCGCAACGCTTCGTAAGCTATGGAACGCCATTCTGCCATGCTATTTGCTAAATGCTAAATACGAAATGCTAAATGCGAAATGCTTTTTTGCCAATTGTGTAAATTGCTAGGGAAAGAACCGGAATGTTCCAAATGATGGATGTAAATGGCCAATGCGAAATGCTTATTGCTAAATGCACGTTTGCACTACTAGCATTGAACAGCGCCATTTTTAATTTGCAAGTGCAATAAGCAACAAGCTTTAATAATGGAAATAAATATGCATTTAGTAAATGTATAGTCACTTTAAAAATGGCACTGTTCAATGTTAGTATTACAAACATGCATCAAGCAATAAGCATTTCGCATTTGTCATTTACATCCACTGTAATATTGTCTTGTAAATATGGAGATTGACAGCATTTTAAGGGATAACATTTGAATAAGGAAGTAACCATTTATCTGCATATGGACTGGCGGTAGTTGCAGGTCAGTTATGTATATGGATAGGTTTTCCTGGTTCACTAAACTGTATAAATATAGAGCTAAATTCTAGCTAAGGAGGGGACAGCCAGGAGACCGGCTGGAGAGTGGCTGGAGAGTGGCCAAGGGTATGGGTCTAGAAGTCGAGGAGAATGCTGCCAGTTTCACATATCTCTAGGTTTGAGAAATAAAGTTCAACTAAAGTTATGGTGTCGTTATCATCTTAACCGCTATATTACACCACCATTTTGGAACATTCCCTAGCAATTTATACAATTGGCAAAAAGCATTTCGCATTTAGCAATTAGCATGGCAGAATGGCGTTCCATGGTAAGCCACTTCCCGAATACAAGCAGAATGCATGCCGAATTACCCCGAAAACAATGCTGATCCCGAATGGTTCCCGAATCGGTCAAAAATTATTTTGCAACCCTTCGGCAAGGCTTCGGCGCTGTAGTGGACGCCAGGCATAAAGGAAACCCCATCCAGATCTTATTGTCCGACCCATCCATTTTTCATGTCGAGGTGGCTCAGCAAACTGCACATAATTATGCTGGTATAAGCCATTGACATAAATGGGTTCAGCAGACAGTGCATACCCTGGTCAGAGGTGTCCTTCAAGAGCCCTCTCATCTGGGTCTACATTGTTTGCCTATGTCCGTTTTGAAGGGACACTGGGCAGACAATGCATACCCTGGTCAGAGGTGTCCTTCAAGAGCCCTCTCATCTTGGTCTACATTGTTTGCCTATGTCCGTTTTGAAGGGACACTGGGCAGACAGTGCATACCCTGGTCAGAGGTGTCCTTCAAGAGCCCTCTCATCTGGGTCTACATTGTTTGTCTATGTCCGTTTTGAAGGGACACTGGGCAGACAGTGCATACCCTGGTCAGAGGTGTCCTTCAAGAGCCCTCTCATCTGGGTCTACATTGTTTGTCTATGTCCGTTTTGAAGGGACACTGGGCAGACAGTGCATACCCTGGTCAGAGGTGTCCTTCAAGAGCCCTCTCATCTGGGTCTACATTGTTTGTCTATGTCCGTCCTCTCATCTGGGTCTACGTTGTTTGTCTATGTCCGTCCTCTCATCTGGGTCTACATTGTTTGTCTATGTCCTTCAAGATCCCTCTCATCTGGGTCTACATTTTTGTCTATGTCCTTCAAGAGCCCTCTCATCTGGGTCTACATTGTTTGTCTATGTCCGTTTTGAAGGGACACTGGACACAAATGGGTTAAGTTCTACTTACTGTTTAACCACTTATCTACCAACCTACCTACCTACTACCTATCTACAGTCTATTTATATCTATCTATCTATCTATCTATCTATCTATCTATCTATCTATCTATCTATCTATCTATCTATCTATCTATCTATCTATCTATCTATCTATCCATCCATCCATCCATCCATCCATCCATCCATCCATCCATCTATCCATCTATCCATCTATCTATCTATCTATCTATCTATCTATCTATCTATCTATCTATCTATCTATCTATCTATCTATCTATCTATCTATCTAATATATCTATCTATATATCTATCTATCCATCTACCTATGTCTGTTTGTATGTCTGTCTATCTGTCTAACTGTCTGTCTGCCCGCCCGGTCGTCATTCCGACCGGCCGTCCGCGCTAATAATTCCTGTTTATGTGACTATGAGAACAAACTATCTTTTATACTCATAGGCGTTATGTGGCTAATATTCATTTTATGTGGCTATTTTGAACAAAACTTAAAGAATAGCCACATACACTCAATCCGTAAGAACGTCCGTCCGTCCGTCAGTCCGTCCGGCGTCCGTTCCTTCCCTTCTCCGTCCATCCCATCCACCTTCCCTCCAATCCCATCCATATTCCTATGTATAGACATATCCATCTACCTATCTAATCTATGCACCTGCCTATTTTTTATGTACATGTATAGTATTTTGTTTAATTTAGACATACTTGATGTACGGACATGAAACGACATCATAATGGAGCTTATTGTTAACATGTTTGCTTCACCAGTTCAGCAAGACAGAGATCGAGTTATTGAATTATTCCTGAGCCACTTGAGAACTGGTATTACTGATACGACCAGTCTATAAAGATTTCTATCAACCTGAGGCCAAGGGTGACAGGTTTCGAAGCAGATTGGTATGTTTCACTGTTCAACTGTTGTGACAATGCATATACAACGATTTGTAATTCATAGTTGTGTGTCTTCTTACTGTGGCGATAGTATACCTAACAACCATATACGGTAGCTATTTATAACTTTGTGTTTTCATGCACAATCGAATAGCGTTAACTTCTACCCGGGTAGGTTTTGGTGACTGTTAAATATTGGTGGTAAACACACCAGAATCTATCATCGACCCAGAGCGGAATATGTTTAACGTGTTTGGACTGATAAAATATTAATAGGCAGAAAACCCCACCACTCCAACAGGTAATCGAATGTTTACAGTTATTAATAAAACTTTGATCAATTGATTCATATCATTTTGTATTGATTGTCTCTACTCTTTTCATGAAAATTCATGCGAGAATTTGTGAAAATATGTGCAAATAGTATGGACCCAAATTATCAGGATTCAAAATGTTTGCTATACTAACAGAATATATAGTAAAATGGGAGAGAAAAATATGTCTTACGCTGATTCTAAAGACAAAGTAGCTTTTAAGAGGGTTAATATCTAAACTATAGAGCTTACGAGGTTCAGATATTTAACCATTTACTCCATGGATATGAATTTAATTAATCCCTTTTGTAAACAAAGTAGACCCTGATCAGACAGTTCCTGTGCGTGTCGTCTGATTAGGACCAGTCCTATTTGCTGAAGAAATAATGTACAGTAAAACCCCGTTAATGCGACCACCTAAAAAAGGTATAATTCTGGCTGGTAGAGGCAGGTGGTAGCTTAATACAGACAAAAGTAATGCAGAAAGCTCCTAGAGGAGCTTTCTGCATTACTTTTTGCCCTGCATTAAGCAACCACCTGCTTATAAGGAGAGTTATGTTTATTCATTAAGTGGTCGCATTAGAGGGGTTCTTCTGTATATCCATATGTACAGTTTCTGTCTCGGCTAAATCTTCATGTGTCATTATGCCATTATAAAAACTATATACAGTAAAAACGCGATAGTTCGAAATTTTAGTATGAAGAATGGGTGTCTTCTTTAGCTAGTGTTAGCTTAATGCAGTGTGAAAGTCACGCAGAAAGCTCCTGGAGGAGCTTTCTGCTTGACTTTCATCCTGCATTAAGCGGCCACTGATAATGATATTTGTTTTAGCGTTCGACCTATAGGGGCTTACTGTCATTATTATTTAATAATATGTAATTTTGTATTATATTATGCTGTTATGATTAATATTCATTAATTCATCATTTCTTACATGAATATTCAGGGAATTAGCTCAATGTCATATGTCGGGTAGGGTTCATCTTCGCTACTCGCTTTGTCAGCTAAATCTTGTAAACCCCATTGAACACTATGTATTTTTCGTCTGCAAACATTATATCTTCATATAGTGTCGTCTTTAAATATTGTCGTCTGCTTAAAGTCTGAAACAAGTATCAATAAATCAATCAGTTTAGATCCTGATTAGATGTCGATTTCTGATCGTCTAATCTGAATACAAACGGCTTGTAACGGTAATCACAAGGGAAAGACTTTGAAAGATTTTTGAAAATATGTTATATTTGCTCGTATTCAGGTAACGGTGTTTTTAAAAAGTTTGTGTTGAGTTTTGTGTGTTTATTGGAACATTGTTCTTGTTATCAATACCACGCAGAGTGTGATGACTGCCTCGTTTATACAACATTGTTGTCTTGCTCGTTTTAACCCTTTCCCTGTTCTATGGTTATTCGAAATTTCAATACATACTGAGTGTTCATGGACAAAGTATAGTTATAGTGAAATATGGAAGGTGGAACATTGTAGCCATTTTGGAAACTAAAGAAACAGATCTATCAAATTCTACAAGCAAACAGAGTAGACCCTGATCAGACGGCTCCTATAGGAGCCGTCTGATCTGGGTCTACTCTGTTTGCAAATGCGTGAAAACACGTTTATATGAGGGAAAGGGTTAACCCGTATCCTGCTGACAAAATTATGTCTGCAAAAACTCGGATTCGTACAGATCGAGGCGGTGGCTCGGATAGACAGTCAAATATGTTCTTATGGGAGTCCCAGATCGGGGCTGGGGCTCGGATAGACAGTCAAATATGTTCTTATGGGAGCCACAGATCGGGACTGGGGCTCAAATAGACACTTACACGAGCTATATATGACTTTCTCTTATTCTTCTTGCCTGTCTTATGCAAAGCTCAAAATCTGACCAATCGGGTTCTTGCGGGTTATCTCAGACTCAAGCAAAGCCTTTTAAAAATCCCATATTTCTCAGCAAAATCCAATCAAACTGCAACTCATTAGATTCAAGATTAGACTCTACAGTAAAACCTCTCTATAACGGCCACTAAATTACATCAAGTATTTTGCGTTAAAGGCAGGTGGCTGCTTAAAGCAAGGTGAACGTAAAACGGAACGCTCCTATAGGAGCGTTCTGTTTTACAATCACCTTGCTTTAAGCAACCACCTGCCTTAAATACCAACTAATTAACACAATTTAGTGGCCGTTATAGAGAGGTCATACTGTAGTTCTATTCTAATGACCTGCAGCAAGGTAGGGTTTTGCGAAAATTAAAAAAAAATACAACAACGACTTTTTGTATTATCTTATTATGTAACGAGGACAGCATGGGTCATTATTGCAGTTACCAATGTTTTGACAAATCATGATAATATTCGAAGTGCTAAAAGCTAGGGACACGATAATGACCCTCTCCCTACATACAGTACAATAAAAACTCGCTAGTCCGGCAATTAAGCACTTTTTAAGCAGGTGACATTGGAGAACGTTCTCACAGGAGCTTTCTGTGTGACTTTCACCCTGCATTAAGCTGCCACCTTCCTTAACCCTTCCCCTGTTCTATGTTTATTTCAAATTTCTATACCTACTGAGTATTCATGGGGATAATAGCTATAATGAAATATGGAAGGTGGAGCATTGTAGCCATTTTAGAAACTAAAGAAACAGATCTATCAAATTCCGTGAGCAAACAGAGCAGACCCTGTTTTTAAATATCGATAGTTATACAGTAAAGTCTCGCCAATGCGGCCATATAGTTTATTAAGCTGTAAAAACAGGTGGCTGCTTAATGTAGGGCAAACGTAATGCATTAAGCTACCACCTGTTAAATAATCCAGAATTATGCTTCTATTGAATGGTGTTTTAGCGACACTTTAATGCACTAGTAAAAACCCTCTAATGCAACCACCTAAAAGAGGTAAAATTCTGGATGGTAGAGGCAGGCGGTAGCTTAATGCAGGACACAAGTAATGCAGAAAGCTCCTGTATTACTTTTGTCCTGCATTAAGCAACCACCTGCGTATAACGACACCGATGTTTATTCATTAAGTGGTCACATTAGAGGGGTTCTACTTTGAGTGTTCAGATTGGCGAGACTTTATTGTATACGTGGGACATTTGCGATTAGACAAAGACAAACTGTGTGGCCCCGTGTTAGACAGCTCATCGTAGGGAGCCAGATAAGGAGATTATTATGTTAACCCTTTCCTTCACATAAGCGTGTTTTCACGCATTTGCAAACAGAGTAGACCAAGATCAGACGGCTCCTATAGGAGCCGTGTGATCAGGGTCTGCTCTGTTTGCTAACGGAATTTGAAAGATATGTGTCTTTGCTTTTTAAAATGGCTACAATATTCTACATTCCATATTTCATTATAACTAATTTTCCCCCAAGAATATTCAGTAGGTATTGAAATTTGGAATACATGTAGAGCATGGAAAGGGTTAAACCCCATCTAACTGTCAAACCGTACTCATTATGATCGTGGCGATTCTAATGAGTACCAACAAAATCAGGTTTGACTGAAAGATACGAGAGATTGATAGATCAGCGACCCTCCGACTATATGCCGTTCTGTCAACTGTTCCGGGTCTACATTGTTTGTTGTACAGGTTATCTTCAGTCATTCCCGTGTTCAGTTTGTCATTATAGATATGCAGCAAAATAATGTTGATGACGTCATTATATCTTAACCCATTCCCTCATCATATTGACGGCTATTGACGGCTCTGTAAAACCATTGTGATAAATAGAGCATTTGCTCCTATGAAGCAAATGCCCTATTTATCAGTATAGTTTCAAGACTACCCAATTCTAAAAATTTCCTTTTTGCTAGTAAATGCTCATTTTCGGTAGATTTATTCAAAGAGGTTGTGTCTAAAAATAGCCTACGAGGGAATGGGTTAACTGGGTATTTATGAAGAAAAGGATTAACACACATCAGTTTGAACCCAGTAAATATGCTATAACAAATTCTACAAAAATACCATTTGCTTCAATCATCAAAAGTAATGTTTCCTTACACAGACCAATACCAGCAAATCAAACCCCTGGCCAATGTTCAAATTACGTGACGCTTGATCTTGGTCCAAACTGTTTGCAAAGGTTGTCGCAGATCAATTTCTAGTGTATAAAGACTCCATTTGTGCACGTCACATGTTTAAACCCAATGTCAGTCCTTACAAACCATATCTGCTCAAATTTTGATATATTGCATTTGATGTAGCCTTTGATAAACTATTGACCGAGTGTCAGGCAACTTGGATCCTGATGAGACACCGAGTTACTCGGCGTCTCATCTGGATCCAAGCTGTTTGCAAATGCATGCGGCTAAAGGCCGCAATAGCGTTGTAAGGGTAATATTTCTAATTATTCAGACACCCAATGGTTTGTAAAGCTGAATCATCCAATTTGACACCATATTGATAACGACGAAGTAGGCTGGCATAGTAGCAAATAAGGTAGCCCTTGATCAAACGGCTCCTGCAGGAAATGTTTGATCTTGGTCTGCACGGTTTGTCTCAGTTTGTCTGTCCGACTACTAAGGGTAAGTAGGATATATGCATATAGATGTATGATAAAACGGAATAGGTGGACAGGCTTACTGAGTATTAGTTTTTAACCGTTAGCCTGCTAAGCAAGTTATTTTTACAGAATTTTTCACCTACTACATTTTCAAACTTCAAGCTATAATTAATTTGTCTACCAAAATGCAATCAGGGTGTCAAACAGTTTAGATCCTGATGAGACGCCGAGTAACTCGGCGTCTCATCTGGATCCAAACTGTTTGCATAGGTATTCACTCATCCGCCCATAGCAGGCTAAAGGTTAAGCTAGCAATGGTGTTTTGATCGTGCACAAAAGACTGTGTATTTAACTGTTTCACTCTTCTATGTTGATTTCAAAATTCAGTACCTACTGAATATTCATGAACAAAAAAGTTATGATGACATATAGAAGGTGGAACCATTGAGCCATTTTAGAAAGTAAAGCAAACAGAGCAGACCCTTATCAGACGACTCCTATAGGAGCCGTCTGATCTGAGTCTACTCTATTTGAAGATGCGTGAAAACACGTTTATATGAAGAAAAGGGCTAACTCTTTGCACGCTAAGGAATTTTTCTTCTGATACAATTGTCGTCTGCTTCATTTCTTAATATAAATTTTAATATAAATAAAATTATTTAACAATTTGGATCCTGATGAGACGCCGCATTTTGCGGCGTCTCATCTGGATCCAAACTATTTGCATAGGTAATCACGTTTTCACCGCTAGCGTGTCGACTTAAGAAAGTTGCTTTATCCGCCCAGGACATGGATTAAATGTCCGCAATAAAGTTCTCTTTAAACATGGTAATATTTAATCCCAAAGTGTTGGATATTTTACATCGGTACGACATGCTTTTATTTATTTATCTTATGAATTTTATGAAAGAAATAAGCATATCATTACTATTAATTAGACGAAGTTTTATGATGGCGTCATGAACACGTGGATTTTTGCCATTTCAGAATCTGTAGCTGAATCAGGCTCGTTGTTATGCCATAAGCAAACATAGCAGACCCTGATCAGACGACTCCTATAAACGTCTGATCTGGGTCTACTCTGTTTAAAAAGGCATTAAATGGCGTATCTTTGGAGTAAATGTTAAGAAATCTAATAAGGCGGACAAAAAGTAAAAATTTATACACAAGCTACGTTGTGTTTTGTTCTCCTGTTTCACATTTTGAATCACCTGTCTGAAGCACGACGCATTTAGCACTGAATAAATTACATTGAAACATTGTACTTTTAGCACTGATTATGAGTTGAACATTTAAATCTGCTTCTTATCCGTCATTTCTCAAGAGTACAAATACAGTTACAGATTGTCAAACAGTTTGGTTTAAAATAAAATGCCATATTCTTAGATTAAGATAAAATGCCATATTCTTGGATTAAGATATAAAATGCCATATTCTTGGGTTAAGGTAAAGTGCTATATTCTTAGATCAAGATAACATGCCATATTCTTGGATTCAGATAAAATGCCATATTCGTTTAACCATATATCTCACATAAACGATTTTTCACGCCTTTGAAAACGGAGCAGACTCAGATCAGACGACTTCTTTGCCGTCTAACCAGGGTCTTCTCTGTTTGTTTACGACGAACTTATAAACTATCTGACTGTAGAGTTAGTTCCAGTACCAAACTTTCCTGTGTACATTTGCCATTATAAAACACAGTTAATAACTATTCATGATGTCATTTTTTCTTACATACTATTTAGCCATTTCTTTCATATAAACACGTTTTTACGCATTTTCAAACATAGTAGATCCAGATCAGACGGCTCCTGTACGAGCCGTCTGATTAGGGTCTGCTCTGTTTGCCAATGGAATTTGATAGATCTGTTTGCTTTACTTTCTAAAATAGCTATAATATTACACCTTCCTTATTCCATTATAACTATTTTGTTCAGGAATGGGTCAATAGGTATTGAAAGTTGGTATAAAATTGAACAAGGAAAGGGCTAACAGGGGGATGTTAGAAGTACAATGACAAATTGCCAAACACCTTAGATCCACATGCAGGTTATCACTGATTTAGCCCATTCCCACCTAGGCTATTTTTAGACCTAACCTCTTTGATTAAATCTACCAAAAAGGAGCAATAACTAGAGAAAAGGAAATTTTCAGAATTATGTGGTTTTGAAACCATTGTGATAAAAAGAGCATTTGCTCCTGTGGAGCAAATGCTCTATTTATCACAATGGTTTCATAAAGTGACTTTTATAGAAGCGTCAAAAGGCGTCAATATGCGGGAATGGGTTAAGACACACTGAGGAAATCAGTGATCTTTTCAAATATCATTGTCAGCAGACGACAAATACCAGTGCCAGCAGACGATAAATATCAGAAGCAGACGACTGATGGATATCATTTAAACTGTTTGTATCTTGTTCACATGTTTTAACTATAACAGGTAAATTAATTATAGGTTATGTTAAAATTAAGTTCTGTCGAGACGCCCAATCGGAATAAATCGGCGTCACATCAGGAGCCAAACTGCTTCTCCCTTTCACAGGATTTATGCTGAAAAGAAATGGGGGAAATCCTTGAGGATAGAAGCAGACAACAATATTTGCAGACGAAATATAGTTCGTGTTCAAAGGACTGGTATCGGCATGTAATCAATACATTATTAACATGAACATGGCGACACACCTGCACTGCAATCGATCACTACAGTCGCGTCACGAGGGACATATACATGAGGGGGTTTGCAAACATTGTTGATGAAGATCAGCCGTGCTAGCTCAGCAGCGTCTTAGTCGCTTATATTCTTTAACCCTTTCCCTGATGAATATTAAGATAGGAAATAATGACGTCATAAATATTAATAAGATTATTTTTTATAATAGCTTATGAATACATGACATTTTGGCTCAGGAAGAACCTGTAGAATCAGGTCTATATTACACCATAAGCAAACAGAACAGACCCTGATCAGACGGCCCCTATAGGAGCCGTCTGATCTGGGTGTACTCTGCAGATTCGTCAAAATGCGCTTACATAAGGGAAAGAGTTAAATTGTTGATGAACCATATCGGTTAACTTTGGTTGTATTTAGATAGATAGCATATCGGTTGACTTTGGTTGTATTTAGATAGATACCATATCGGTTGACTGGTTGTATTTAGGTAGATATAAAATATGTTGACTTTGGTTGTATTTAGATATATATTATATGGATTGACTTTGGTTTTATTTAGATAGATTTTATATCCATTGACTATAGTTGTATTTATATAGACGTCATATCGATTGACTGCGGTTGTATTTAGATACAATGTAGATGTCATATCGACTGACTTTGGTTGTATTTAGATAGATATCATATTGGTTGTCTTTGGTCGCTTAAGAACTATTCTACTGTACTTCACCTATTTAACATATATCTCTTTTTCAGTGGAACATGTGTTGAGGAGAATTGCACTTACTAAGCTGAAGTATTACCATGGAGACAATGAATAGGGCAAAGGCAGATCAGATGGACTATCCGGATGACTGGGTGAAACCATTCGAATGCAACCACGTGGTAGTCAGTTTCTCTACCGATAAACTGTCTGAAGATGGCCTTAAGAGCAAAAAGTCTAAATCAAGATCACGAACTTCCATTTGTGTAATGTGCGGAGAAAAGGTGAAAGACAAACGCCGCAAGTCCAAGCCTAAAGAAGATGAAAAACAAGCGGGTGATGATGGGCAAGCGGACACCGTTATCAGCCCAACCCCTGCCCAACAGACAAGAAGACAGTTATTCTCCAGCAGCACACGGCGGACAGGCTCTCAGGTCTCACTCCGGCCAACCGTGGAGGTGTGTTCCATGCACAGCCACAAGAAACTGAAGTATTACTGTGAGGACCACCAAGAGTTGTGCTGTAGTGTATGTGTCAACGTGCTCCATCCAAAGTGCGAAAGGGTGATGTTGATTAAAGACGAAATCAAAACAGGTTTTGACGAGAATATTGGTCCAACAACGATAGTGGCATTAAAGAATATTCGCAAGAGTTTCGAACAAATAATTGATCACAACAATAATATTCAAGATTCGCTTGAAAAGCAATGTGAAGAGGTGAAGCAAAAACGTGATAGCTTGAGAGATAAGATGCTGAAATTAATTGAGGAATTTGAGAAGTCATCAAACAGAAGTATCAAGAAATACATGAAAAACGCGAAGCAAGAAATCACAGCGACAACAGACATGTGTAAAGAGGCAATAAAAGATGTCGAATCTTCCATTGAATTACTTGAACAAACATCTGTGTCAAAAGTTACTAAAGACATGTTCATAGCAACACAGAAAGCGAATAACCAGAAGGAGAGTTACGCTATGGCACTATCTGAGGCTATTAACCACACCAAAGAGATGACTATCAAACTGGTACCAGAAGCCAGTGTAACCAGCATTGAAGATGTTGAACACATCGGGAGGATAGAATTCACCACGGAAAATGTTGTCTTCCCTGAATTGCTTATATCATCCGTGTCTAAGATACCACCTATGGACATAAGGACGCCACGGACGGTGCGGAATGTGTTTACGCGCTCAGAATCTACATCATCATTATCACCAAGGCAACCAATTCTTCAAGGCACCTGCAATACGCGGTTAGCAGACGACAAAGATGTTTGCGAGAACGTGGCTGCAGCGTTCCTTCCAGACGGAAGGGTGGCGTTTGCAGACATGAAAAACTGTAAGTTGAAGGTGTTTGATACAAAGATAAGACAGGGGATTACAGTTTCCTTATCCTCTGGGCCAAGAGGTGTCACCGCGGTCAGTCCACAGGAGGTCGCCGTATCCTTGCCGGACGAGAGCAAAATACAGTTCGTATCTGTGGCTAAGAAGCTGAAAACCACACGGTCTATACTGACCAACATCCCGTGCTATGGTATCACGTGTTATGATCAAGATCTCGTGGTTCTGTGTGATGATGGGTTTTCTACGACAGCAGTTCAGGTATTGGACTTAAATGGGCAAGTGAAAAAATCCCTTGAAATGTCAAAAACTGGGAAAGTAGTTCTGAAGAATCCTTGGAACATTGTTCTAAGTCGCGACGGGAAACAAATATGCATTACAGACAGGGGACGTTTGGTTTGTATGGACATGTCGGGATCCGTATTGTTTAAATATTGTGGCGAGGATCTAAATAATGCTCGTGGTTTGGCAATAGACAATCGTGGTAGGTTCTACGTATGTGGAACTGGATCCAACAATCTCCACCAGGTGTCGCCAGATGGGCAGATGATAAGGATCATGCTTGGGGAACCAGATATTGTTTCCCCGCAGGCAGTGTGTTTGGACTCAGAGAAAGGTCTGCTTTTGCTTACAAGTGTCGGCAGTGACATCGTATCGCTCTATAAAATGACAATAGTTTGATACTTGCTCTTCTTGCCTGAATGAAGAAACTGAGCTAAAAACAACATTAACTAAGAACAATGATTATTTCCTTCAATGAAACACGTGCCAAGAATTGGTTAACCCTTCGCTTGCTGAATTTTAAAATACATTTCTCCTTCTTTACCCATGCCCTGTCGTATAATTATATATATCCTCACTGTGTACAAGTATTTCGCTGTGCAATCACTGCTGTGGAGTGCACTGGTTGCACAATCAACTTGTAAATAGTGCAGACCCTGATGAGACAGCTCCTGCAGGAGCTGTCTCATCTGGGTCTTCACTATTTACAGGTAGGTATATTGACGCGATTAGCAAGCGAAGGGTTAATTAGGGTTATTAATTAAATTGTGTTTTGAATGGTAAGACTGAGAAAATCCGACTGCATCACAAGTAGTGATGGTATAGGTTGTTAGAAATATAACTGTTGCAAAACTCTGCTCAGAGTTTAAGCTTTAACCTCATTTATATTCATGTACCAAATAATGACCTTATGACTATTAATTACCCAAATCTTTATAATGACATTATGGACAAGTGAATTTTACCATGACAGAAACTATAGAACTAAAAAAAAAGCTCCAGATACCATGCGTAAATTTAAATATTTTCAAGAATAGTTCTTTTATTTCTCTCTCCACCAAACCCTATATTGTGAACACTCTTTAGAATCGTCTCAAAGAGACGATTCTAAAGAGTGGCCACAGTATAGTGTTTGGTGGAGAAATGACGATTTTAGTATTTGGGTACCCACCTTTATTTGTAGCTCTGATAGAATCAGATATATATATTATTTATTAAGCAAACAAAGCCTACCCTGATCAGACGGCTGTCATAATATTGAGCCGTCTGATCTCGTTCTGCTTTGTTTGCAAAGGTATAAAAAAGTGTCTCTTTGAGGTAAAGCGTTAACACTAAAACCATTGATTATTTCCGATGTTTGGGAAGCAGTGTAGATGCGGTCCAGCCGTTCTGTTAGAGAACTTCGATGTTGGTACAATTAAATTATATAATATTTAACCCTTTCCTTCATATAAACGTGTTTTCACGCATGTGCAAGCAGAGTAGACCCAGACCAGACGGCTCCTGTGGGAGCCATATGATCAGGGTATTCTCTGTTTGCTAGTTGAATTTGAAAGATGTTTCTTTACTTTCTAAAATGGCTACAGTGTTCCACCTTCCAAATTTCATTATAATTATTTTGCCCATGAATATTCAGTAAGTATTGAAATATGGAATAAACATAGAACAGGGAAAGGGTTAAACAGTCTTATGGTAACCCTGCGAAGCGCGACCTGACTGATATTTGCAAACAGCTTGGATCCAGATCAGACGCCGAGTAACTCAGTGTCTCATCCAGATCCAAGCTGTTTACCCCCGGTCAATAGTTTCTCAAAAAGTTTTATCGAATCGAAAGTAGATAAAACTTGTAGCAAATCATAGTTTTAGCAAACATCTTTTTTTTCAGCAGGCTAAATGTGATAAATAAAGCATTTGCTGCTATATGAGCAAATGCTCTATTTATCAAAATGGCTTCACAGTATGAATTTTATAGAGGCGCAAAAATGCGTCACTAGGGGGTAATATGTTAACAGTATTTTTCTTCCATTTTTCTCTCTTACAACCAGGGTGTCAAACAGTTTGAATCACGATGAGACTGGAAGTATTACCTGGATCCAAACTGCATAGATCATAACGAATTCGCCGCTAGTGTACAAGGAGAAAAGAGCAAGATCTCTAAAAAGAATAAACGTAATATTTCATTCACTCTTTCGGCGTCATTTTTAAGTGTTAAACCCGATTTTGTTAAAATGACAATCTAAGATTAATAAATGCAAAAATCAAGGAATAAACCTCAGATTTAGAACCAGGTGTTGGAACAATTACTATAGAACCTGTCTGAAGCGACCTTATGTTAATTGGACACAAGAATCTTAAAAAATCAAGTGGTTTCTTAATACAGGGTAAAATTGAATGCAGAAAGCTCCTAGGAGCTTTCTGCATTACTTTTGACCTGTATTAAGCTACCATATGCCTTATAAACCCATATAAAACCTCTTTTTGGTGGTCGTTTAAGACATGCAGTGAAGTCCCTTGTCAGACAACGTCTTGAAAGGGAGGTGTCTGATCTGGGACTGCACTGTTAGTCATGGTTCAATTTGTCGATATTGGTGGTGAAAGAGTTACCCTATTCCCTCATATTGACGCCTTTTGACGTCTCTGTAAAAGTCACTTTTGAAACCAGCGTGATAAATAGAGCATTTGCTCCTTATGAGCAAATGCTCCATTTATCACAATGGTTTCAAACCTATACAATTCTAAAAAAGTTTCCGTTTCTCTAGTAAATGCTCATTTTCGGTAGATTTGTTCAAATAAGTTTGGCCTGAACAAAGCTTACGAGGGAATGGGTTAATACGAGGACTCACTAAAGCATTACGAATTAGTGTATTTGACAATAAGGACTACTTGGCAAGCATTTACATGTAGTCGAACTATTGATTCAAAACATTGGTTTATTGTCGCCAATATCGGAAATACATGTACGTGGTAGTAATACACATAGTGCACAACAATGGACCCGACTTAGGTGAACCAACTGGGACCGAAATTGGTTATGATGTCACCCTTTCCCTGTTCTACGTTTATTCCATTGGAAAAATAGTAACAACGAAATATGGAAGCTAGAAAATTGTAGCAGTTTTAGAAAGTAAAGAAACAGATGTTTCAAATTACATTAGCAAACAGAGCAGACCCTGATCAGACGGCTCCTATAGGAGCCGTCTGATCTGGGTCTACTCTGTTTGCAAATGCGTTAAACACGTTTATATGAAGGAAAGGGTTAAAATTACACAGTAACCTCCCTCTAAACCGAACCTATGATAAAGAGAAATGAACCCTTTCGCTGCCAATGCCGGATCTGTGATTACCTATGCAAACAGTTTGGATCCAGATGAGACGCCGAGTAACTCGGCGTCTCATCAGGATCCAAACTGTTTGTTACTGTTACTATGTTTTTGAAACAAAAGTGAAGAAAATAAACAAAAATGAAAATTTGTAGCAGACGACAAAGTTAGCAGACGACAGAGTTTGGCAGCGAAAGGGTTAAGGGTCTTTTAGATAGGTGCCTGCTTAATGCAAGGTGAAAGTCCGCATAAGACTCGTTTCGGAGCTTTCTGCGTGACTTTCACCCAGCATTAAACAGTCACTTGTTCTAGCATTTCTCCAATGAATATTCATTAGAAATATCTGTACTTCATAAATATTCATGGAATGATATTTTTATAATTGTATATTAACAAGAAAATGCTTTGTTGCGACAGAACCTTCATTATCCTATAGGCAAACTGAACAGGGTCCATGCTTATAAAACTTTTAGTTGAGTCTGAGTTCGTTCTCAAGTGTTTGATTGGTCAGATTTGAGCCTTTGGCTCAAATCTGACCAATCAAAAGCTTGAGAACTCAAATCTGACCAATCAAAAGCTTAAGAACGAACTAAGACTCAACTAAAAGCTTTATAAGCATGGACCCAGAACATAATCAAGCAGCTCCAACATGAACTTCTAATCTGGGTCTACTGTGTTTGCGAAGCTGGCAAAAGTCGTCTGTGAGTATTAAGAGGGAGAGGGGAGATTAAAGTCGAGTTTATCAGAGATATATACATGTACATACATGTATGTATATGTCTGAGTTTATCGACTCGTTACTATAGATACATTTCTCTACGTGAGAAAAAGAGTGTCTTAGATACTGCGAAACCACTCTTAACCCTTTCCTTATATATATATGCTTTTTCATGCTTTGCTAACAGAGTAGACACAGACCAGACGTCTGATCAGGGTCTGCTCAGTTTGCTATTCATGATGTCATTATTTCTTACACGAACATTCAACATTCAAACAGGGAGAAGGTTATATGGCCACTTAAATGAAAATCTATTTCTCGTAGGTCTTTAGGGCAAACGGTAACATAATGCAACATGAACGTTATCAAGAACGCTTCCATAGAAGATCAGATGCAGTAAAATCCATCTTCAATGGCCGCTTAACTCTTTCCTACATATAAACGCATTTTCACGCATTTGCAAACAGAGTAGACCAAGACCAGAGGCTCCTATAGGAGCCGTTTGATCAAGGTCTGCTCTGTTTGCTTATGGTATAATATTGATCTGATTCTACCGTTTCTGCCTGAGCTAAATATGCCATTATAAAATTTCAGCATATAAATATTCATGATGTAATTCCGTCTTACATGAATAAACAGGCAAAGGATTAAAAGAAAGTATAATTATGGGGCTTTTAGGCCATTGGTAGCCTATAGCAATATGAAAACTATGCAGAAAATTCACATAAGAGATTCAATAGAGCAGTTATATTGTACAGTAGAACCCCTCTAATGCGACCACTTAATGAATAAACATGGTTGTCTTTATAAGCAGGTGGTTGCTTAATGCAGGGAAAAAGTAATACAGAAAGCTCCTCTAGGAGGAGCTTTCTGCATTACTTTTGCCCTGCATTAAGCAATCACATGCATCTAGCACCCTGAATTATACCTCTTTCAGATGGTAGCATTAGTGGGGGTTTGCTGTATTTTGCAAACGGGACAAAGACGAGCTAAAACTTCACAGAACCAGTCTTTGATCAGGTACTGTACTGTTTGTCATGGTCACGTGTTAGATGGGAAAAATCGCAGATACAGATGAGTGTCAAACAATGAAATCCCAGATTACTGTAGACGTAGCATTTATGACATGGTTATTGGTCTTGATATATGCTGTTTGTTGCTAACTGGTAAGACCGGATGTCCAGATAAGATGCCTAGATTTAAACATTTTCAAGAATATCTCCTTTATATCTCCACCAAACCCTATACTGTCACCACTCTTTAGAATCGTCTCAAAGAGAGGATTCTATAGAGTAGTCACAACATAGGGACCTTTATCAGTGGTTCTGGGCGAGACCTTAGCTCACCGAGCTGTAAATTACTTCAATAAAACCTGTCTATAACGACCACTCAGAAAAAGTCTAATTCTGGATAATATAAGCAGATGGTAGCTTAATGTAAATAGAGTAGGCCTAGACGGATACAGTAGGCCTAGGAGTCGTCTGACCAGGATATGCTGTAGTTGCTGAAGGAATATTATAACATAGGTCTGATTCTGCCGTATCTGTTTTATAGTAGAATTATTTCTATGATCAAATACCATTATAAATGTAAAGCAAATAAATATCCATGATAACATTACCCATGTGTAAAGGGTTAATCCCTTGTACTACAACAATATTTATGCAAGAAATAATTACATCATGGGTATTAGTTTAAAAAAATTGCACATGGACACGGGAATGTTGGCCATAACAGAAACTAGAATCATATCTGTATTATTTCATAGGCAAACAGAGCAGACCCTGATTAAACGGCTTCTACAGGAGATAAGAGGCATAAATTAAAATATTTTCAAGAATAACTTCTTTATTTTTCCATCAAACCCTATGTTGTGACCACTCTTTAGAATCGTCTCTTCGAGACGATTCTAAAGAGTGGTCACACAATAGGGTTTGGTGGAGAAATGACGGGTTCAGTATTTGAGTACGCACCTTTATCTGTAGCTCTGGTACCGTTACTAACTATACCAACACATTGGATCCAGATCCAGACACCTCGTCACTCGGCGTCTCATCAGGGTCCATACTGTTTGACACTCGGATTGCATTTTTGAAGAGATATTAACCCTTTCACTGCCGATTTCGCATAAATGCACCACGACAAAAAGTGCAGTCCCAGATCAGACGCCGCCTTGAAAAGGCGGCGTCTGATCAGGGACTATTTCTATATATAAAAAATTATGAACTTTATTCCTTTGAATTTTTCACTTATTTGTCTCATTTCCTTATTGTACCGAATGATTTAACAAAAATTAGATTGCAGACGACAATTAGAAACTTGGTGCCGAAAGGGTTAAGGGAATATTTTTTTCGGAATTTACAACAGACAACTTTGCAGACGATAATTACCCAGCGTGCTATGAGTCATACCTAGTCTTTTAGCTTGTTCAAAAGCTACGGTGATTTTACCCTGGTACCCGCCAATGCGTAGAACAATTAAACATGCATTAATTAACATTTGTTAATACATAGCTCCGCGCATGGGAGAGCATCAAGGTCATTCTTAGCATTAAACGAGACCTAGCGTCGAGCTTTTGTGAACTGTCGTCTGCAAGAAGTGTCGTCTGCTGTACCGAAAACTGTAAACAAAAAAAACAACCAAAAAACAGCTTTTACTGTTTATTTTTAAAAACTATTTTACTGCCAATGCCGCATCTGTGATTACCTATGCAAATAGTTTTGGTCTAGATGAGACACCGAGTATCTCGATGTCTCATCAGGATCCAAACTGTTTGTTACTGTGCCTTTTTTAATCAAAATTGAAGAGGAAAAAAGAAAATTGTAGAAACACGACAAAGTTTGCAAACGCCAAAATGTGGCAGCGAAAGAGTTAATGTGATTGCTTTCTTAACCCTTTAGTCCATGAAAATTCATGAAAGAAATAGGACATAACGAATGCTAATTAGTTTAATTTTTAAAACGGCATATTAGCATTGATTTTTTCCATAGCAGAAACTGTACAATCAGATCTTTATTATTCCACAAGCAAACAGAGAGCAAACCGAAAGACGTATACAATTTATGGAGTAAAGGGTTAATAAATACACGAGAGCTAAACGCTTAAGGTTTTGCTGAGACGCCGAAGTACGCCATCTTTTCTTAATCTAACCCTTTTACTTAATAAATAACAAAGCCATGTACATTACATGTATGTCAATTAGAGGATTATCAATAGTATCACTATTGATATGTAAATAGGACATTTTGGTCATGACAGAAACTGTAGAATCAGACCTGTATCAGAACAGACTCTGATGAGACAGCGCATACATGCATTCCAATGTTAAAATTTCCTATTCCAATATTTAATCATTCCCCTGTTAAACATTTAGTCCAAATTCCTTCATGGACAAAATGGTTATAATGAAATATAGAAGGTGGAACGTTGTAACAATTAACATATACATCAAATTCCATATGGAAACAAAGCAGACCCTGATTAGACGGCTACTAAAGAAACCGCCTGATCCGGGTCTTCTCTGTTTGCAAATGCGTGAAAAGCGTTTATATGAAGGAAATGGTGAAACAAGAAAAATGTAACATGACAAACAGTGCAGACCCTGGTGAGAGGGCTCCTCTAAGAACTCGCTCGTTTGTGTCTACGGTGTTTGCAAAGGACATTAGTGACTCGTTGGAGCTTGTGCCACGAAGAATCGCAAGAAACTTGGCTTATAGATCAGGGACGAATCACAAGAAACTTGGCTTATAGATCAGGGAATCAGCTATTTGATTGTGAAAACACGTTATACAGAAATTATATTAAAAGTAAAACCAGTACTGTACTTTATTTGTTCCTGGACATTTATTCTATAATTTCATGTAAAGAAAAACCTCTCCAAAGTAGCCACTTTATAAATAAACATGCGGGTGTTTGCATAATGCAGAAAAAAGTTTCCAAAATTTTTTCTACAGTTCAATCGTTCATAAACCCTTTAAGCCCTTCCCTCATATAAATGCACTTCACGCATTTGTAAACAAGAGTAGACCCAGATCAGAAGGCTCCTATAGCAGCCGTCTGATTAGGATCTGCTCTGTATGCTTATGAACTAATAATAGATCTGACTCCTCCGTCTCTACCAGTACCAATAAATCATGTTAATGCATTATAACATTATAAAACTTCAGCTAATAAATACTCATGACGTCATTATTTCTTACACTCATTCTCTCCTAGGCTATTTTTAGAACCAATCCTCTTTGAATAAATCTACCAAAAAGGAGCATTAACTATAGAAAATGAGTTTTAGAATTGTGTAGTATTGAAACCAATGTGATAAATAGAGCATTTGCTCCTGTGGAGCAAATGCTCTTTTTATCACAATGGTTTCAAAATGTGAATTATATACAGACGCAAAAATGCGTCATTAGGGGGTCATGTGTTAACATTGAACAGGAAAAGAGTTAACTGATTGAAACGCATTCCTCTATCGCCATTTCAAGCAGAGCATGAGCACTCTGATCAGGGTCTGCTCTGTTTTCTTATTGGATCACATGTGTCTGATTCTATAGTTTTCGCCGGGGTGAACTAGCATGTGTTCATAAACATATACATGTATAATAATTTAGCTACTAATTATTCATGATGTCATTATTTCTTAAATGAATATTCATCCGGTAGAGAGTTAACCCTTTCCCTCATATACTTCTTTTCACGCATTTGCAAATAGAGTAGATCCAGACCAGACGGCTGTTATATGAAATAATAATGGATCTAACTCTACAGTTTCTACCAATACCAAAACACCATGTGTACATATACCATTATAAGAAATAAGCTAATTATACACATTAATGATGTAATTATTTCTTTCACGAATATTAATGAAGTAAAGGGTTAAGATGACAATTAAATGCATGTGCGCTGTAGTTATACAGAAGTGTTACTGTAGATATACATTTGCCAAACTTCGTGAGTCGCAGTGTATGTATTAAACACCAGCAATTAAAACCCTGCTATGACAGAAAAGCCCATGTTTATGTTGTCGTTGTTTGTTCATTAGAAGTTATATTAGCTTTTCGTAGAATGTAAAGAGTGATTTAGTGAGCGGAGTGAGTAGAATGAGTGGAGTGAGTGGAATAAGTGGAGTGGAGTGGAGTGAGTGGAGTGAGTGAGAGAGTGAGTGAGTGAATGAGTGAACGAGTGAGAGAGTGAGTGTAGTGAGTGAGTGAGAGAGTGAGTGAGTGAGTGAGTGAATGAGTGAATGAGTGAATGAGTGAGATAGTGAGTGGAGTGAGTGAGTGAGTGGAGTTGAGTGGAGTTGAGTGGTGTGGAGTGGCGTGGAGTGGAGTGGAGTGGAGTGGAGTGGAGTGGAGTGGAGTGGAGTGGAGTGGAGTGGAGTGGAGTGGAGTGGAGTGGAGTGGAGTGGAGTGGAGTGGAGTGGAGTGGAGTGGAGTGGAGTGGAGTGGAGTGGAGTGGAGTGGAGTGGAGTGGAGTGGAGTGGAGTGGAGTGGAGTGGAGTGGAGTGAGTGAGTGAGTGAGTGAGTGAGTGAGTGAGTGAGTGAGTGAGTGAGTGAGTGAGTGAGTGAGTGAGTGAGTGAGTGAGTGAGTGGGTGAGTGAGTGAGTGAGTGAGTGAGTTGAGTGGAGTGGAGTGGAGTGAACGAGTGAGTGGAGTGAGTGAGTGGAGTGAGTGAGTGGAGTGGAGTGAGTGAAGTTAGTAAGTGAGTTGAGTGAGTAAGTGAGTGAGTATTTTATGTGAGTGAGATGAGTGAGTAAGTTTATGAAGTGAGTGAATGAGCGAGTGGGTGAGCAAATGAGTAACGACTCCGAAATAAGAATTGTGTAATATTTAAGACACCTTTAACTGAATGCAGCTAAAAGTAGTAAGGATATACTCGTAGACGATAAGAGACGAAGGAGAGTTTAACCATTTCGCTGCTAATGTCGCATCGGTGGTTACCTATACAAACAGTTTGGATCCAGATGAGACACCGAGTAACTCAGATTATCACCAGGATCCAAACTGTTTTTTTACCGTGACTGTTTCTTGAAACAAAAATGAAGAAAAGTAAAAATGGAAAATTGTAACAGACGACAACGTTTGCAGACGACAAAATTTTGAAGCGAAAAAGTTATACCCTTTCCTTCATATAAAAGAGTTTTCACGCAATTGCTAACAGAGTAGATTCGGATCAGACGGCACCTATAGGAGCTGTCTGGTCAGGGTCTGCTCTGTTTGCTAATAGAATCTGTTCCTTACTTTCTAAAATGGCTACAATGTTCCACTTTCCATCTTTCATTTTAACCATTTTGTCCATGAATATTCAGTAGGTATTGAAATTGGAATAAACATAGAACAGGGTAAGTTAATATGTTGAAGGCATATTGCTACCTGCAATGCCTGGATTTGCATATCAGTACGAAATCTACGGTCAAATCGACTGTTTTCGTCTTACTAAGGGGGCATGCGTAGTGTTGCACTTTAATAAACTGCTCATGAACAAACCCAATATAACCAAGTCTGAATTGTTTTTCTTTTCTCATTGTTGCTTTTCCAAAAGGATCTTTTGCAGTCGGAATTTGTGTGAAAACCGACAACTCTTCGAAGACAATATTGTCCCCAAAGTACAGGTTATCTCCCTTGATTGCACTTTTTACCATAATGTTGCTAACAATGTGTTTTCTTCTCCATACTGTGTAGAATCAGTGTCTGTACCATAGCCCGTGCATCGAAAGTGGACACCAGTTTAAGCGGAATATATGCAATGAGTGATCGGAGCACCGATCTTGATAGTTTTCCTCTGGTGACCATTGGTTCAATCGATTGAGGAAATAAACATTAGAATAATATACTTATATAATTTATATTTAGATATATATTTAATTCCCTCCAATGCACTTACTTTACGAATAAATATATCTTTAAAAGCAGGTGGTTGCTTAACCCTTTCCCTCATATAAACGTGTTTCACGCATTTGCAAACAGGATAGACCCATATCAAACTACCCCTACAGGAGCCGCCGGAGCAGGGTCTGCTTTTTTTGCTAATGGAATTTGAAATATCTCCTTCCTTACTTTATAAAATTGCTACAACTTTCTACCTTCCATATTTCATTATAACTATTTTGTATATGAATATTCAGTAGGTTGCTCTATTGAAATTTGGAATAAACACAGAACAGGGAAAGAGTAAATGCAGGAAGAAAACAATGCAGAAAGTTTCCTGTTTCTACATAACTTTTGTCCTGTATTAAGCAACCACCTGCATGTAAGGCCCAAAACTTACACCTCTTTTTGGTGGCGTGTTAGCAAAGGCGTTAAATACGTATCTTGTGACATAAATGAATGTAGTTTACAGTCTTAAGAGGCCATCCAAAATTAGGTCTAAGTTTGGGTCTTAAGGCAGTTGGTAGCTTAATGCAGGTCAAAAGTAATGCAGGAAGCTCTTGTACGAGTTTCCTGCATTACTTTTGCCCGGCATTATTCAATCAACTGCTTTTAAGACCCTTGTGTCCTACAAATGAATGCCCGTTTAATACAGGTTCTACTATACACAGGCGATGGCTTATTATGCAGACAGCTCCCATATGAACGTTCTGCATTACGTTCGCCAGATACTAACAGTTATAAACGCATTTAGTTGGTTTCTTTAAGAAAATACGATAGCTTTTAACCCTTTTCTCCTTGAATATTCAACTAATTAAATACAGTAAACCCTCTCTATAACGACCACTTAATTACATTAAGTATTTTGTGTTAAAGACAGGTGGCTGCTTAAAGCAAGGTGAAAGTAAAACAGAACGCTCCTATAGGAGCGTTCTATTTTACTTTCACCTTGCTTTAAGCTGCCACCTGCTCTAAATACCAACTAACTAACATACTTTAGTGGCCGTTATAGAGAGGTTTTACTGTATTGTTTCAAATATATAAAATAAGAAATGTAATTTTCATTGCAAATAGGGGAGATTTTGTGGCATACATTTGAATAAGCAAATAGAGCAGACATTGATCAGACAGTCCATACAGGAGCTGTATGATCTAGGTCTAGTCTATTTTCAATTGTGTAAAAAGGCGGGATAATGATGCAATGCGGATATGGCGTTTAAGCCGTTTGAGATGTATGTACCGTGGTTGGTTGAAGCTTGATGCTGTGTTTATGATTCAATCTTATAATTAATGTCTCTCGATAGTTCTGAGAAATTCCCTGAACAATGCCAAAGAACGTGATGGAAGAAATTATCCATAAAGATACACTGTATTATATGTATTCAAACCTTGTCACTCTGGCATAACAAACAGTAAGGACAAAGAACTGACACAGCATTGGAAACGCTGCGTGACAGGGTCCTGCACAATAAATACCTAGAATTTACACCACATTGGAAACGCTGCGTTACTGGGTTCTGAACAGACCTAGAACTAACACCTCACTGGTAACGTTGAGTAAAGACATCGTTGGAAACGCTCTGTGTGACTGAGTTCTTTGCAGTAAAGCCCTCGTTGGAAGCGTTGCGTGTGACTAGGTTCTGCACAGTAAAGACCTCGTTGGAAGCGTTGCGTGTAACTGGGTTCTGCACAGTAAAGACCTCGTTGGAAGCGTTTTGTGTGACTGGGTTCTGCTCAGTAGGCCTAAAGACGTCGTTGAAAGCGTTGCGTGTGTCTGGGTTCTGCACAGTAAAGACCTCAATGGAGTTTCTGCCTGAGCCAAAACACCCTGTATACATGTACCATAATAAATATACACAACGTCATTATTCCTTATATGAATATTCAACAGGGAAATGTTAAATCATTCCCTCTTAGACTATTTTAGACCCAACCTCTTTGAATAAATATACCGAAAAGGAGTATTAACTATAGAAAGGAGAATTTTAAAAGTGTGTAGTTCTAAAACAATTGTGATAAATAGAGCATTTGCTCGTATGAAGCAAATGCTCTGTTTATCACAATGATTTCAAAATGTGTCGTGTACAGAGGCGACAAAATGCGTCACTAGGAGGGAATGTGTTAAGCCAGAGACACACCTTGTGGCTGATCTATACCCAGATTGCTGACACATATCGATTAAGTTTGTTAGCACTGTCGGGGTCATTGTTAATTTTATCGATACCTATAACACTCGTGTTATCAGCGTCACCACCAGCACCAGAGACATGTACAGTAAAACTGTCGCTAAACCAGGCATTCAAATTAGAATCAATGTCAAAGTTAACCCTTTCCGTCATATAAGCGCGTTTTCATGCATTTGCAAACAGAGTAGACCCAGATCAGACGGCTGCTGTAGGAACCGTCTGATCAGGGTCTGTTCTGTTTGCTAATGGAATTTGATAGATCTGTTTCTTTAGTTTCTAAAATGGCTTCAATGTTCCACCTTTCATTATTACTATTTTGTCCATGAATATTCAGTAGGTATTGACTTTTGTAATAAACATAAAACAGGGAAATGGTTATGACAGGTTGCAGCTTAATGCAGGATGACAGTCATGTAGAATGCTCCTTTGGGACGTTCATCCTGCATTAAGCAGCCAACTGCCTACAGTAGAACCCCTCTAATGCGACCACTTAATGAATAAACATGGGTGTCTTTATAAGCAGGTGGTTGCTTAATGCAGGGCAAAAGTAATGCAGAAAGCTCCTGCATTACTTTTGTCCTGCTTTAAGCTACCACCTGCATCTAGCACCCAGGATTATACCTCCTTTAGGCGGTCGCATTAGCGGGGTTTTACTGTATATTTTTCTGTACTAAAAATCCGGTTTATATGGTTATTACTGAACACACATACACGTATATTACGGATATGTCTCTGCAAGTATGCAGTTCCTCTTTCTCTAAATGTAACACTTGATAGTCGTGGTTTAGCTCTTGGCACCTCACGGTTGGCTTTATGCTATACAGTAAAGTTCCGCTAATGCCACCACCTAAAAGAGGTATAATTCTGGGTGCTAGATGCAGGTGGTAGCTTAATGCAGGACAAAAGTAATTCAGAAAGCTCCTAGAGGAGCTTTCTGCATTACTTTTGTCCTGCATTAAGCAACCACCTGCTTATAAATACACCCATGTTAAATCATTAAGTGGTCGCATTAGCGGGGTTTTACTGTATATGCAAACTGTTAGGATTCAGATAGAGAACGCCGAGTAACTCGGCATCTGATTACGAACTCGTGAAGTTTAACCATTGGCTTCAATAAACTTATCATAATAAAAGACACAGTTACTGAAACTATCAACTTATTATATTGTTTATTATCTTAATCCCTTCCCTTACATAAACGTGTTTTCACGCATTTGCAAACAGAGTAGACCCGGATCAGACGGCGCCTATAGGAGCCGTCTGATCAGGGTCTGCTCTGTTTGCTAATAGAATTTTAAAGATGTTTCTTCGCTTTTTAAAATGGCCAATTACAATGTTCCACCTTCTATATTTCTTTGTAACTATAGCAGGTGTTTAATTTGTAATAAACATAGAACAGGAAAATGGTTAAACTATGCATCGTAATTCAACATCGATATTATCTACCATTTACCTCATAGAGACGCCTGCTTGGTACCTTTACATGCAGAGTAGACCCAGATCAGACTATAGAATAAAATCAATATAATTCAATAAGCAAACAGAGCAGACCCTGATCAAACTGTTCCTATAGAAGCCGTCTGAACTAGGTCTAATCTCTTTACAAGGCATATCTATGGATTAAAGGGTTGTGTCACAGATGTACTGTCAAAGTTTGTGTGGGGTATTACTGTACATACATTACGTTAGGTCTCTACTAGCATTCAGTTCCCCTGTCACACCACACGGACTCTCTCCATGTACCATCTGATACTGGTGGTCAAGTCACTGACACTTCGAGGCAGGCTGACTGTTAACACCACCCGGACTCTCTCCGTGTACCAACTGACACTGGTGGTCAAGCCACTGACACTTCGTGGCAGGCTAACTGTTAACCATATCTACCCTAACACTATGATCTGCTATATTTTTTTACTTACAGTAGAACCTGTCATAAGTGATCATCAAAAGATGTCTAATTATGGATATGTAAAGCAGGTGGTAGCTTAATGCAGGACAAAAATAATACAGAAAGCATAAGTTTTGCCCTGCATTAAGCGACCACCTGCATTTTAAGACTCACATGTTCAATAAATGAATAGCCGCTTAACCCCTTTCCCTGTTGTTTATCTTTGTAATAAATGATGACGTCATGAATATTAATGAGATTAGTTTTTGTAATGGCATATGAACACAGGACATTTTGCCTCAGGCAGAAGCTGTAAAATCAGATCTATATTACACCATAAGCAAACAGAGCAGACCCTGATCAGACGGCTCCTATAGGAGTCGTCTGATCTGGGTCTACTCTGTTTGCAGATGCGTCAAAATGCGCTTACATAAAGGAATGGGTTATGCCAGGTTCTACTGTACTTCTTTGGAGAACCTATTGACCAAGTGTTAAACAGATTGGATCCTGATGCGAATCCGAGTTATTCGGCATCTGATCTGGATCCAATCTGTTTGGAAATGCCGGTCTGGTCGAGTTTAACGAGTAAAAGGTTATGATAATCAGATGGATTGCTGAGTAACTCGGCAGCTGATCAGAACAAGCTTTTGATTGATCAGATTTGAGTTCTCAAGCTTTTGATTGGTCAGATTTGAGCCAAAGGCTCAAATCTGACCAATCAAAAACTTGAGAACGAACTCAGACTCAACTAAAAGTTTTATAAGCATGGACCCAGAACAAGACATTTTTACCCTTTACCGTATATAGACGCCTTCTGAAACATTTGAAAAACAGAGTAGACCCAGATCAGAGAGCTCCTATATGAGCCGTGTGATCATGGTCTGCTCTGTTTGGTTAAGAATGAACATCTACCATAGCCAACCATTCCTTTGTTCACTTGTCATTATGATTATAAAATATGTTTTAATGAGTATTCATGAAGTCTTGAATTCTTATATAAATATTCATAAGGTAAGAGGTTAATCATTGAAAAGAAATTGGAACGGGGCGTTGGAATTTAGCAGAGGACAGTTACTTATTGTACTAAAAGTGGAAATTGTAGGTTTAATAGACGGTACGTACATTAAGGTCGTGTGCAACATTTCATTTGAAAACGTCAGAATACTGATAAAACCTAATAGTACAAATTAGATTTCTTAACCCTAACCTCCATAAATACGCCTTTCTACACCTCTGTAAAAATCACTTTATGAAACCATTGTGATAAATAGAGCATTTGCTCCTATAGGAGCAAATGCTCTATTAATCACAATGGTTTCAAAACTACACAATTCTAAACTTTTCCTTTTTTCTAGTAAATGCTCCTTTTCGGTAGATTTTTTCATAAAGGTTGGGTCTTTAAAATAGCCTATGGAGGAATGGGTTAACAAATCAGTTAACCATTCTCCTGCTTAACCGCAACCGGGCTCATACAGTAAGTTTGAGTAACTCGGGGTCTCATCTGGATCCAAGCTGTTTGACACTCTGTCGATAGTTTCTCAAACGATTGTTCGAATCGGAAGTATTCAAAATGGCACCAGATCCAAATTTGACTGACATTATTAAACCATTCCCCCATATGCTATTTTTAGATCCAACCTCTTTAAATAAATATACCGAAAAGGAGCATTTACTAGAGAAAAGGAAATTTTTAGAATTGTGTAGTTCTGAAACCATTGTGAATCTAGCAAATGCTCTATTTATCACAATGGTTTCAAAAAGTGATTTTGCAGAGACGTCAAAAAGCGTCAACATGAGGGAATAGGTTAAATAACCATTTCTTTCCTACACACGCCCCTTTCACGCTTTGCAAACAGGGCAGATCCGTATCAGATGACCCCTGTGATCAGGGTCTGCTCTGTTTGCTTATGAAATTATAAATCTGACTTTCCACCAGTACTGAATCTTCATGTGTACATAATGCACCTTTAAAAAAAATCAGTTAACACATTATCCTCTAGTAACTCATTTTTGCGCCTCTATAAAATTCACTTTGTGAAACCATTGTGATAAAAAGAGCATTTGCTCCTATATGAGCAAATGCTCTATTTATCGCAATGGTTTCAAACTGCAAAATTCTAAAAAAAATACTTTTCTCTAGTTAATGCTCCTTTTCGGTAGATTGATTAAAACATGTTTGGTCTGAAAATAGCCTAGGAGAGAATGAGTTAATAAATATTCATGATTTCATTATTTATAACATGAATATTCAACATGGAAAGTGTTAACCACGGGTAAGTCTTAATTTAGAAACGAAAGAAAGGCACCCGGGTTACATATTTGGCAGACGACACTCTTCTTGGAGCAGACGTCATTTGCACCGGATAAAAGACTCGATATATCGTCTGCGAGAGAGGGACTGTGGCCAGCATTGCAGTGATAATTAACGTTCAGTTTCCACAGATCGATAATCATTGATTTCCGATTTCCTTTCATTTTAACCACGTGAGTGCAACGTGCTGTCTTGTTGTATTCGAAATCCTTTGGTCTTTGTCGTGATGTCTAATGTTGAGCAACAAAGCTGGGTTTGTCATCGTCACCATGGCTCCCAAACGATAAAAACAAGACAAACGTTTGAGCCGTGTCCATTATTCAACAATACGGACCACTCTGGGAGACAGGTGTTGGCCCAGATTAGACTCAGCATCTCGGTAACTCTTCATCGCACCAGGACCCAAACTGTTAGACATGCCACCGATTTTGAAAAGAAATGACAGAAATTATACTTTGATAATTGTAGCAGATGATTTATTTTGCAGGCAAATGTTATTTAGTGCTTAAAGTAATACACCATTCCCTCATACTGATGCTGTAAAAGTCATCTTTAAAACAAGTGTGATAAATAGAAAATTTACTTCAGAGGAGCAAATGCTATATTTAGGTATCCTCTAATTATTACATTGGTTTAAAAAGTATACAATTTAAAAAAATAATATAAATGTTGTTTTTTTTCTAATAAATGCTCCTTTTCAGTAGATTTATTCTGAGGGATTGTTTTTAAAAATAGTCTAGGAGAGAATTAGTTAAAGTTCTTATTGTTACCATCTAGGGTGAATGAGCACCCAGAGAGGAAATTCGTATATACAGAAGACCCTTATTTTGGGTTTCCTTATTCTTTAACGTTTTACTCCATGTGTATTCATGTAAGAAATAAATGACACCATGAATAATAATTAGAATAGTTTTTACAACATCACATGGACATAGGAAGTTTTGGCCAAGACAGAAACTGCAGGAACATGTCTATATTATGTCAGAACCAAACAGAGAAGACCCTGATCTGGGTCTACTCTGTTTGCAAATGCGTATATAAGCGTATTTATGGAGTAAAGGATACAGTGAAGTATTTCAATCCTTTAATTGATATGCACGTTTAACTCCTTTCACGATAGACGAAACTGGCGAAGGAGCCGTCTGACCAGGGTCTGCTTCATTTGCTTATGGGCTTATATAGATCTGGGTCCATGCTTATAAAGCTTTTAGTTGAGTCTGAGATCGTTCTCAAGCTTTTGATTGGTCAGATTTGAGCCTTTGACTCAAATCTGACCAATCAAAAGCTTGAGAACTCAAATCTGACCAATCAAAAGCCTGAGAACGAAACTCAGACTCAACTAAAAGCTTTATAAGCATGGACCCTGGTTATACAGTTTCTTTCATGACCAAAACACCCTGTGTTTATACACAATTATTAACAAAAAATCAGCTAATAATTGGCCATGACGTCATTATTTCTTACATAAATATTTATCAAGTATAAAGTCACGTTATCCTGGCACCGGATACACCAATCCCATAGCACTACCCTTAAATAGCGAGCACTGATCGAGGACCTATACTAATACCAGTTTCAAAGATACTTTGATATGTCCAGACTGGAGAACAAACCTGCAACATCCCACCCATCGGACAATACATTTAACCATTTCCCTTCTCCAAATTTCAATACAATTATTGAAATAATTTCAATTTCAATTAGAAAGTGAAGAAACAGATCTTTTAGATGCCACTCTCAAACAGAGCAGAATCTGAACAGACGGCTCCTATAGGAACCGTCTGATCTGGGTCAGATCTGTTTGCTGCAAATGCGTGAAAACACGTTTATACATGTATGAAGTAAAGGGTTTGGTATCGCAATGGCGACAAAGGGTGTATAGGGTAAAGGTCAGTGTGTCGCAAGGGCGACAGAAGGACGTATCATGTAAGGGTTAAGTTGTCGCAAGGGCGACAAAGGCATCAGGTAAAAAAAAAGTTAAGGTGTCGCAAGGGAAACAAAGGGCGTATCAGGTAAAGGGTTAGGGTGTCGCAAGGGCGACAAAGGGCGTATCAGGTAAAGGGTTAGGGTGTCGCAAGGGCGACAATGGGCGTATCAGGTAAAGGTTAAGGTGTCGCAAGGGAAACAAAGGGCGTATCAGGTAAAGGGTTAAGGTGTCGCAAGGGAAACAAAGGGCGTATCAGGTAAAGGGTTAGGGTGTCGCAAGGGCGACAAAGGGCGTATCAGGTAAAGGGTTAAGGTGTCACAAGGGCGACAATGGGCGAAACAGGTAATGTGTAAGGTGTCAAAAGGGTGTAAAAGGGTGTATAAGGTAATGGTTAAGGTGTCGCAAGAGCGAAAAAGGGCGAATCTGGTAATGGTTAAGATGTCGCAAGGTCGACAAAAGGGTTATCAGGTAAAGGTTAAGGTGTCGCAATGACGACAAATGGCGTACCAGGTAAAGGTTAAGGTGTCGCAATGGCGACAAATGGCATATCAGGTAAAGGGTAAATTCCCGAAATTAAATCCCGTAGTTAAAATGATATAGTGCAAGATATAGTAAATACTGTATGAAAGTGAATACTTGTGAGCAACAGTAGAACCAGTCCTAAGCAGCCATTCATTTATTGAACACAGGAGTCTTAAAAACATGTGTATGCTTGATGCAAGGCAACAATAGCCTATATATTCCTATAGGAGCTTTCTGCATTACTTTTGGCCTGCATTAAGCTACCACCCGTCTTACAGACCCCTATTTTTTATGGCCGCTTAAGGCAGATTCTTCTGTATACAAAAATGAATACATGTATGTAGTAATAATAATAAACACTCTGTTTTACGAATTTTCGGTCACTTGAACTTTATCAAGAAACAATTCTGTATGAAATCAACTTAGTTGAAAACAACTTAGTTGGTTTCATACAAAATTGTTTCTTGATAAGGGTCAAGTGACCGAAAATTCGGAAAAAGATTGTTTATTATTATTACAAATTATTAAACTTTCCTTTGGAGGTATTTACAAGATTCTGTACAAAAAATAAATAGAAAGACACCGGTCACGTGACACAAGCAGTTTATTTATTTAACCGTAGCTGAATTTTAAAGTTATTTATGTGAATCGGGTCGCTCTTTACGTTTGTTTTTTGTGGATACATGCTGGATATGAATTCAACTCATGTGAGTAATTGAAAATTTTGAGAAACATTGGACAGATATTGCTCTTGTTAGCCTCATTGAAATTATACACACGTTGAGAAGTGCTCACGATAAAGCTCGTACAGAGAGTCCATAGATACGGTCTGTTTCACTTTCTATGGTACTTTTATGGTTTATGTGATAAAAAGAATCTTACATTCGTGTTCATTGTATGTTGTTTTCGCTGGGCTTGTTTGATAAGCCTTAACTTTCTGGGTATATTTACTCGAGGTAAAAATAATCTCTCCATCGTACTTAAAACTTAATCTAAAGTGGTATATTCCTACAAAATACAATTTGGTTATCATATGGTTTGGGTATTGGTGAGACGCCGAATTACTATACTGTCCACCCCTTTCATAGGTTTTATGTACTTTTCCGAATTCCTCACAACAGAACGCTTATTCTTATTATGTATAAGTTACAATTTTGCTCATTTACACTTTCTCATCTGTATGTCTTCCTTAGCATTTCTTTTCCGGTCTCAGTTAGTTTGGAACAAGAGTGAGGTCTGTGGCAGTGTCCTGGGTCAAACGTGCTTCGCTTTGCCCTGTTGTACGACTGGCTGATGGTATTAAAATAATTTCTGTTGTTTCTCTGTGAGATCACATGAGACCCTCTGGTGACAAAACTCCTACCGTCATGCCGTCATACAGATGCAGATCTAAGTTTCTCACATACCTTCCCTTATCTCGGAGTTAGAACAACGGGTTAAGATTTCCTTATCTGTAACACGTGTAAGATCACTTTAGAACATACATGACGTCATGCGTCATATATAATACGTCAAACCATAGAAACCGATGTTTACATGTCATTTAAACGGCAAAAATGCACTTTTTTGAGTCAACTATATCAGCACCATGGTTGTCTAGTACTAGTCAACTATACCAGCACCATGGTTGTCTAGTACTAGTCAAGTATACCAGCACCATGGTTGTCTAGTACTAGTCAAGTATACCAGCACCATGGTTGTCTAGTACTAGTCAAGTATACCAGCACCATGGTTGTCTAGTACTAGTCAAGTATACCAGCACCATGGTTGTCTAGTACTAGTCAAATATACCAGCACCATGGTTGTCTAGTTCTAGTCAAGTATATCAGCACCATGGTTGTCTAGTACTAGTCAACTATACCAGCACCATGGTTGTCTAGTACTAGTCAAGTATACCAGCACCATGGTTGTCTAGTTCTAGTCAAGTATACCAGCACCATGGTTGTCTAGTACTAGTCATGTATACCAGCACCATGGTTGTCTAGTACTAGTCAAGTATACCAGCACCATGGTTGTCTAGTACTAGTCAAGTATATCAGCACCATGCTGATCACTTACAAACATGTACATAGTTTTATTCATAAAAAATATACATGTATACATATACAGTAGAACCTTATATTAATTGGACACAGGACTCTTAAAAGGCAGGTGGTTGCTTAATACAGGGCAAAAGTAATGCAGCTTTCTGCATTACTTTTGACCTGTATTAAGCTACCACCTGCATTACAGAACCATAATTAGACCTCTTTTTGATGGTCGCTTAAGACAGGTTCTACTGTTACTAGTAACTTCCTGGTGCATCCTGTGCACACCTAGTATAGTGGCGTTATCTTCATCTAGTTGAAGGCGGCCGACGTAGAAGTAGTATGGTTGTTAGTTCTACTGGTTCGCTCAGGTGATATACATCCGAATCACGTTCGGAGATCCTAGACTGTCAATTGAAATGAATATTCAAATAGTTTCTGCAGTTCATCAATACATTGTAAAAACCAAACGGTTCATGTCTTAACCCTTTCCCCCATGCATATTCATGTAAGAAATTATGACGTCATGAATATTACCAGATTAGACGGTCCCATAGGAACAGTCTGATCAGGGTCTGCTCTGTTTGTAACAGACATTATATAGATCTGGTTCTCCAGTTTCTACCGTGGTAAAATTCCCATGATCATATGTTATTATAAATATTTAGCTAATAAATGTTCATGACGTCAATATATATATATAAATCGTCAGATATTAGCATATAAATGTTAGTGAACTAATCCATATACATACCTTGAATTGGCACATTTAATTTTGAAAGGTGCATCTGAAAGAATTCTTTGATAAATTAGTTGTAAAGCAATTGGTACAGAACCTGAACAGGGAACTCATTCAGGAATCCTCAAACGCTGTTTGTTAATGTCTAATGTAAGACACAATGAACATATAGTAGAGTCTGCCTTAAGCGAGCATTTATTGACTGAAGATACATGTACATGTATAAGGCTCTAAAATCAGGTCAAATGCAGGTCAAAAGTAATGTAGAAAGCTCCCCATCTCTCCTTTCAACTCCTTTATTTCTCCGCTTCGAGACGATTCTAAAGAGTGGTCACATAGGGTTTGGTGGAGAAATGAGGATTTTAATATATGAATACGCACGTGTATCTGTACCTCTGGGTCACATAGTTCTACAGACTCTCCTAAAGTCAAAATTACTGTTTTTTATACTCCATTTTAATAAAAAAAAAAAAGCTAATAAATATCCATGATTTCATTTTTTACATGAATATTCATGGGGTAAAGGGTTAAATATCCAGAATTGGAATTTATTTGAATGACCACTGAAGAAGGGACTCCTGTATATATAACTTCTACCTACAACTGTTGCGACAATAAACAACCACACACACAAATATTCCTAATTCTCAGTTTTTAACCCTTTACTCCTTGAATATTTATGTAAGAAATAATGACATCATGTATATTTATTAGCTGATTCTTTTATAATGGCATTTGTACACAGGGTGTTTTGGTATTGGTAGACACTGTACAGTCAGATCTATTATAATTTCATAAGCAAACAGAGTAGAAATGCGTAGAAATGCGGTTTTATGGAGTAAAGGGTTAAGACAGGTGGAAGCCTAATTCAGGACGACACTATATTAAGAGCCCCTCTATGAGCTCTCTGCATTACTTTTGTCTTGCATAAAACAACCAGATGCTCTTGTAGATTCTCATGTTTATTTATCACGTGATCGCTACACACAGGGTCTGCAGGGTCTACAGGGTCTGCAGGTCTACAGGGTCTACAGGGTCTGCGACTACATTATTTGTGATGACCTCGTGACCTCCAATCCACCCATGCCCGCTGATCGACGTAGCTCATATGTCGAGTGATGCTTCATTGTTGAATTGGAAATAGTTACACAACTGTTGGCTTTTCCAGCTCTGAAGCAGACGACTTTTTAAGCGTATGGTTTTTAATTAGGTACAGAATTCAGCAGACGACACTTTTCGAAGCGGGCAAAGTTTTACAATGGGTTCAGGGTTACACCTACTAGTTAGACAAAATGTGAATAAGATGCGTTCCTAGTGGTTGCTATTGACGACGCATTCATCAGCTTTTTTCGCTGAGAAAGTATTGACTTATTCTTTCTAACGCTGAAACTGTCGTCTGCTTCAAAATTGTTTTATCGTCTGCAATATTTACTCTAACCCGTTCATGCCTATTTCGTATAGAGACGAATTTCAAGTGTTGGATTCCAGACTAACATGTGTCTGATCTGGATCTAGACTGTTTGCAAATGCAATTACGATCACGTTCACTCTTTCACCACCATCGACGAATCTAAACAGCTCTTGCAAACAGTTTGGATCCTGATGGTGTTCCAAATAACGCACAATATCATCCGGACCCGAACAGTCAGACGCTCGGTTCATGCATTTTGAGATTACACAGAACATGTAGATACGCTATACTGATAAATGAAACAGGTGATATTATTTAACCCTTTACCTGTTCAATATTCATGTAAGAAATAATGGCATCATGAATATTTATTAGCTGAATTTTTATAATGGTGCATGAACACGTTATCTGTTTACGTTGGCAGACACTCTAGAAACATTTCTATATGATTTCACGAGCAAACAGAGCAGACCCTGATCAGACGGCTCCTACAGGAGCCGTCTGATCTGGGTCTTCTCTGTTTGCAAAAGTGTTAAAAGACGTTAATATCAGGTGAAGGGTTGAACAGACGACAGTTACCTAGCGTAGGAAGGATTAAGTTGTGCGAATGGATGTAGAAATATAAATAGATCTCGCGGTCCCGCTTCCCCTGTGCCGGTGGGTTATTGATATTTTCTCTCCGTTCATCTCGCGTACTGCCTGCCTGCTTGCTGTTGGAATATAGCATCGCTTTTCTGTTAGTGATTTTCATAATTTTTGAAACACGTCTGCTAATATTAATGATATTGAGCCCGTGCGGCCTCTGACGTCAGGGCGAACCCGCAAGTTTTCGTACATTAGAGCCTAGTCTAAATGCTATACGGATTCTCTCTATCCACCGTGGCAAATCGACTTCAATCGAGAGATAGCGTTCACGGCTACATTCTAGAGCATGTTCACTTCAACCATAGCATTACCGCCAAAAGTAATGTTACCGGAATCGCATTTACAAATAGCTTGGACCCAGATCACTGAGCAAATCTACGTCGCATCAGAATCCAAACTATCTGACACTCGGTCAATAGTTTTTAAACAGTTTTTCGGATGGGAAATCCAGACCATTATTTGATGAGATGTTATTTTTACCACCAAAAGTAGAGCTACTGATACCCGGCCCTCATTGGCAAACAACTTTGATCCAGATGAGTCGCCTAATTACTCGGTGTCACATCTGGATCTAAACTGTTTTCATAGGTAATTACATACAGGGGCGACATAGGCAGCGAAAGGTAATGGAGAACTGTTATTTTGGGAATTGTTATACAAATAGTTAACCCTTTCCCCTGTCCTATGTTTATTTCAATAGGCAATACCTACTGAATATTCATGGCCAAAATAGTTATAATGAAATATGGAAAGTTGACCATTGAAGCCATTTTAGAAAGTAAAGAAACATACCTATCAACTTCCACTGGCAAACAGAGCAGACTGATCTGAGTCTACTCTGTTTGGAAATGCGTGCAAATGCATTAATATGAAGGAAAGGGTTAACACATAGCACGTTTTCAAATAATCAAGGAAATACAGGCTGATTGAGTCAAGGAATACTAAATCTGCCTATTAGAAATAATGACACCATGGATATTAATTAGAATAATTGTTATAATAGTTCATGGAATCAGGAATTTTTGGCCATGGCAGAAAATGAAGAATCATATCTATATTGTATCAAAAGCAAACAGAGCAGACCCTGATTAGACGGCTCCTAAAGGAGCCGTCTGATCTGGGTCTACTCTGTTTGCAAAGGCGTAGAAAAAAGTATTCATGGGGCAAAGGTTTAACAAATAGTAATTTTACGTTTTCAAGTAAAAAAGGAAACTCAGGCGGACTGAGTCATGGAATACTAAATCTGCATATTATCAACATACAGCAGTGAAAATTATATTAGTACAGTAAAACCTCTCTAAACCGGAATTCTAGTAAAGAAGAATTTGGATAATCTTTAGACAGATGACTGCTTAATGCAGGGTGAAAGTCATGCAGAAAGCTCCTTAAGGAATTTTCTGTATGACGTTCAGCCTGCATTAAGCTGCCACCTGTCTCCGAGACTGATATTTAATTATTTATGGTAAATCTAACGTCCGGTTTAGAGAGGCTAAGGTGTGTTTCGTTAAGCTGCCGGAGAGAGGCACAAGGGGGTTGCTGCAGTGGGCGCACATGTGAGTACTTTTTCAATCAGTTCGGATTGGGCGTCTCATCAGGATCAAAACAATTTGACATACCACTTTCGTTTTGGGGAAGAAGGAATGTCCACTGGCATGGAAGGTTAAACTGGACGACATTGTTTGCAGAGGAGTTAAAGTACAGTAGGAGGTAGCAGTTCGTAGTTCAATGCATACATGTGCAATGTAAAAGTGCACCAGGAAAAATCCACTTAAAGAATATTTGTTTAGAAAAAAACATTAAGACCTTTGGCGAATAAATTTATTTATATAAATACAGTAAACCCGGATAGTTCGAACACTAAAAACAAGTATATATCATTATCGGTCGTTTAGACAGATGGCAGCTTAATGCAGGGTAAAAGTCATACAGAAAGCTCCTAGAGGAGCTCCTAGAGGAGCTTTCTGTATGACTTTCACCTTGCATTAAGCATACACCTGTCTAAACGCTCTCAATTCTTCATTACTAAATGTTCTAACTATCGAGGTTTTTTTGCTGTAGATAATATAATACTGATTTGAGTTAAACCTTACCTCCATAAATACGCTTTTCTATAACCCTAAACAAACGGAGTATACTCAGATCAGATGGTTCCTATAGGATCTGTCTGATCAGGGCCTACTCTATTTTGCTTATGATATAACATACATGTATATATAATTCTAGTTTCTGTCTGTCATGGTAAAAAATTCGCGATTTGATGTGTAACTATAACAAAATTAATCTTATTAATATTCATGATGTCGTTGTTTCTTTCATGAATATTCATGGGGGACATGGTTAATATTACATCAGTATTGCTAATAAAAAAACTGGACTCCGTGAAGAACTCGTTTACAAAACTTCTAGAATCCAAAATTAATGTAAGACAAATCTCATTTTAACAATTTACGTCATGAATGATCATGTAATAGACATTATGACATTGTGAATATAAATAAGCTGATTTTTCTGTAGTGAAACATGGGCACTGAAGAATCAGACCTGTATTTTTTCATAAGAAAATAGAACATAACCTGGACAGACGATTCCTGATCTGTGTCTACACTGTTTGAAAATATTTCCCCATAGGCTATTTTTAGATACAACTTCTTTAAATAAATCTACCCAAAAGGAGCATTACCTAGAGAAAAGGAAAATTTTAGAATTTTGTAGTTCTGAAACCATTGTGATAAATAGAGCATTTGCTCCTTAGGAGCAAATGCTCTATTTATCACACTTGTTTCAAAAAGTGATTTTAAAGAGGCGTAGAAAGGCGTATTTATGGAGGAAAGGGTTAAAATATTTTCTATAGTGTATATAGTCAGTAATATCGATGTTAAATTACTACTTGATTTGTGTATATTTAAGATTGTTAACACTAGTATAATGATTTAGCGCGCTAGTTTCAGTTATTATCTCTTGTTTAAGGTCAAAAGTAGAACCTGTCTTAAGCGACCATTATGGGTCTTTAAGGCAGGTACTAGCTTAATGCAGACGAAAAGTAATCCAGAAAGTGAATGTAGGAGCTTTTCTGCATTACTTTTGCAATGCATTAAGCAACCACCTGCTTTTTAACACTCCTATGTTACATAAATGAATGGCGGTTTAACCTATTCCCTCATATTGACGACTTTTGACGACTCTGTAAAAGTCACTTTTGTGATAAATAGAGAGTTTGCTCCTATAGGAGCAATTGCTCTATTTTTCACAATGGTTTCAAACCACAAAATTCTAAAATTTTCATTTTCTCTAGTTAATGCTCCTTTTCGGTAGATTTATACAAAAGAGGTTGCATCTAAAAATAGCCTATGAGGTAATGGTTTAAGACAGGTTCTACTGTATTTTGTGAAAATAAAATGCTTTCTGGAATGTTTTCAAGACTATGCACCAGATGCCCTAGATGCACCAGATTTGCTTACCCCTTTTCTCCACAAACTGCATTATCTGTAATAAATACCACCGGGGCGTAAAAACTATTAACATTTTCCCTCAAACTGTATTATCTGTAATAAATACCACCGGGGCGTAAAAACTATTAACATTTCCCCTCAAACTGTATTATCTGTAATAGATACCACCGGGGCGTAAACACTATTAACATTTTCCCTCAAACTGTATTATCTGTAATAAATACCACCGGGGTGTAAAAACTATTAACATTTTCCCTCAAACTGTATTATCTGTAATAGATACCACCGGGGCGTAAAAACTATTAACATTTTCCCTCAAACTGTATTATCTGTAATAGATATCACCGGGGCGTAAAAACTATTAACATTTTCCCTCAAACTGTATTAACTGTAATAAATACCACCGGGGCGTAAATACTATTAACATTTCCCCTCAAACTGTATTATCTGTAATAAATACCACCGGGGCGTAAAAACTATTAACATTTTCCCCCACAAACTGTATTATCTGTAATAAATACCACCGGAGCGTAAACACTATTAACATTTCCCCCTCAAACTGTATTATCTGTAATAAATACCACCGGAGCGTAAAAACTATTAACATTTCCCCTCAAACTGTATTATCTGTAATAAATACCACCGGGGCGTAAACACTACTCGTATTAACATGTTCCCTGTTCTATGTTTATTTCAAATTTCAATATCTACTGAACATTCATGAACAAACTAGTTATATTGAAATATGAAAGGTGGTACATTATAGCCATTTTGGAAAATGAAGAAAAATCTTTCAAATCCAAATAGTAAATAGAGCAAACCCTGATCAGACGGCTCCTGTAGGATCCGTCTGATCTGGGTTTTCTATGTTTGCAGATGCGTTGGAATGCATTTACATGTATATGAAGGCAAGGGTTAAAACTTAAAAGGAGTTTCTCGAAATTTTATACACATGTGGTTGTTTAATGAAGAATGAAGGCAGTACAGAAAGCTCCTATGGGAGCTTTCTGCACTGGTCTCAGTCTACAATAAGCTACCAGCTATTATATAGGGTTTTAGTTTATTTAATCACCTTTAGCCCCCCCCCCCCCTCGTTAGCCCCACCTCGCAGTAAGGGGCGTTTATATTACAGTGGGCGTTTATTAGGGAGAATAGGGTATACGGTTTTTATGCCTTTGCAAATAGAGTAGACCAAGATCAGATAAATCCTATACTCAAACAATTCAAAACCAAGATCATCTGAATGTTACAAGCGGTTTGAAAGCATACAAATGAAACAACACTTACTTTCAAAACTACTAAATACAGCCAAGTTTTCTGACATACATTAGAACACGTCTTTAGCGACCATTCATTTATTGAACATAGGAGCCTTAAAACGGATGATTGCTTAATGTAGGGCAAACGTAATGCAGAAAGCTCCTATAGGAGCTTTCTGCATTACTTTTGACATTCATTAAGCTACTACCTTCCTTACAGACCCATAATTATACATCTTTTTGATATCCGCTTAAGGCAGTTTCTACTGTTTGTTGATAGATAAGTTTGTGATTCATCTCCCCATAGTTCATTCACATTTAAGCGTTTTTCTTACTAGTACATATTGTCTGATCAGATCCGAGCCTATTCCGTTATGCTGGTTTGTGTGGCGACCAGTTAAGAAGCTCGTCTGACACCATGATTGAATGAGGTGCTACACAGTTTGCAAACTTAAAGATTGGTTTTCGGGTAGTTGGGCTCGGATAATAAAATAAGGAATGCACAGATGAGCTGCTGTGCAAGTGTGAAGTATGTAGTAGAAACTGTTTTAAGCAGCCATTTAAAAAGGTCTAACTATGGGTCTATAAAGCAGGTGGTAGCTTAATGTAGGTAAAACGTAATTCAGAAACCTCCTATAGGAGATTTGTGCATTACCTTTGACCTACATACAGCAACCACCTGCTTTCTAAGACTTCTGTGTTTAGTAAACCCTTTCCTTCATATAAACGTGTTTTCACGCATCTGCAAACAGAGTAGACCCAGATCAGACGGCTCCCATAGGAGCCGTCTGATCAGGGTCTGCTCTGTTTGCTAATGGAATTTGATATATCTGTTTATTTACTTTCTAGAATGGTTACAATGATCCATCTTCCATATTTCATTATAACTATTTTGTTTATGAATATTCAGTAGGCATTGAAATTTGGAATAAACAGCACAAGGAAAGTGTTAAAGAATTACCGCTTAGGACTGGATCTAGTGTCTTTTGACAGGGACAGCGTATCAAATACTACGGTGCCAATACAGTAAAACCTCTGTAAACCGGAATTCTAGTACAAAATTAAGTGGCTGCTTAAGGCAGGGTGAAAGTCATGCAGAAAGTTCCTCGAGGAGCTTCCTGCATGACTTTCACCCAACATTAATCTGCCACCTGTCTACAAGACCGATATTTATACTAAATTGAACTTCCAGTTTAGAGGGGTTTTGCTGTAAATGAATGACATATATTGTAGACACTTATATGTTCTAATATGATAGTTGATCTGTGTCTATACTACTTGTAAATGCTTGAATGCCTTACTAATGAATCAGGCCATTTTTGTTTTCAAAACGTGACTGAATTTGAAATAATATTAATTCTAGCAAAATATTTTTTTTATAAAAATAATATGTAGCCATCAACAAAGAAAAGGGTCTAGCGATATAATATCCTTATAATCTTTAAAACCTTTACAAAGAATCATTCAAGTGTCAGTGTCAGGTTTTAAACACAGTCTTGGGCAACCATAAGACTTCTCAACTTTGATCTGTAGTTTAATTCAAGACAAAAGTCCCCAAGCGTTTTCTGAAGTACGTGTGCTTCTGCCCTGTTTAAGGTGCCTGCTTTTAAACTTCATGAGACGATTTTGACGGCTACAAAGTAGATCCAGATCAGACGGTTTCTGATCAGTGTCTGCTCTGTTTATGGAATAACTCAGGTCTGAGAGAGAGAGAGAGAGAGAGAGAAAGAGAGAGAGAGAGAGGGGGAGGGAGACACAGAGACACAGAGACAGCGTCAGCAGAGACAGAGACAGAGACATAGAGAGACAGGGGCAGACAGAGGCAGAAACAGACACAGACACAGGGAGACAGATGCAGACAGAGGCAGAAACAGAGAGACACAGCGAGAGACAGAGAGAAAGAGAGACAGACAGGGGGACGGGGGACGGACAGAGAGACAGACAGAGACAGAGAGACAGAGAGAGATATAGAGAGACAGAGACAGAGAGAGAGAGACAGAGAGAGACAGAGAGAGACAAAGAGAGAGAGACAGAGAGAGAGAGACAGAGAGGGACATATAGAGAGACAGAGAGAGAGAGAAAGAGAGAGAGAGAGAGACAGAGAGAGAGACAGACAGACATAGAGGCAGAGACAGAGACAGACAGACAGACAGACAGACAGACAGACAGAGGGGGTGGGGGTAAGAGATTACATATCTATTGTAGAAGGTGTTTATTCACAATTGTAAAACTCTGCTAATAAATATTCGTGATGTTCTAATTTCTTACATAAATATTCATCAGGTAAGGGTCTAAAGAGCAGATTTTAATTGTATAACATCGTATTGAAGCATGTCTATAAAACTTAAACAGTAAAACCCCCCTATAAAACCGAAATTCTAGTAGAAAATACTTTAGATACTTTAGGCACGGGGCTGCTTAACCCATTCCCTCATATTGACGACTTTCTACGCCTCTGTAAAAGTCACTTTGTGAAACCATTGTAATAAAAAGAGCATTTGCTCCTATAGGAGCAAATGCTTTATTTATCACAATGGTTTCAAACTACAAAATTCTAAACTTTTCCTTTTCTCTATTTAATGCTCCTTTTCTGTATATCTATTCAAAGAGGTTGTATCTAAAAATAGCCTATGAGGTAATGGGTTAATGCATTAAGCTGTCAGCTGCCCCCGAAAGCGATATTAATACTAAAATTCACGTCCGGTTTAGAGGGGTTCTACTGTACTGTAGTACGACGGCATAACTTATGAGTATACAAACAGATGGTTGCTAATGAAGGGCAAGAGTAATGCAGGAAGCTCCTATAAGAATTTTCTTCATAACTTTTGTCCTTCATTAAGCTTCCACGTGTTTTAAAAAGCCAGTACTATACTTTTTAGTGGCCATATTAGAGGGTCCTAAGTGTATAGAGATACAATGTATTGAAACCATTGTATAGAAATACAGTGATTCCTAAGTCTTTGTACAGTAGAACCTGTCTTTTACAAGCGTCCATCAAAAAGAAGTTTAATTATGGGTATGTAAGACAGGTGGTAGCTTACTGCAGGTCAAAAGTAATGCAGAAAGCTCCTATAGATTTTTTCTGCATTACTTTTACACTGCATTAAGCAACACTCTGCTTATTAAGACTCATAATTATATTCAATATATGAATGACCGCTTAAGACAGCCAGGCGAGAAACAGCAAACACTCTATTAAAACCGGACATTTAAATTAGCAGTAGCAATGCCGATATTTAGGTTGCAGCTTTCTGCATGAATTTCACCCTTCGTTAAGCATTCACCTGTATTTATATATTTACATAATAACACGCGGACCGACATTTTAATATCAATGTCGATATATACATATAACCTTTATACATTTGTCAGTAGACACGAAAGGTGTCTGCTCAATGAAAGCGAAAGTAGTTTAGGAGCTTTCTGTCGCTCAGCATTAGTGTAGTATCATATGTCTTAACCCTTTACTCCATTAATATTCCTGTAAAATTAATGATGTCATGAATATTAATTAGATTTATTGTTATACAGTAAAACCTTTCGATAACGACCACTACATTACATCAAGTATCTTGTGTTAAAGGCAGGTGGATGCTTAAAGCAAGGTGAAAGTAAAACAAAACGCTCCTATAGGAGCGTTCTGTTTTACTTTCACCTTGCTTTAAGCAACCACCTGCCCAAAGTACCAACTAATCAACACAATTTAGTGGTCGTTATAGAGAGGTTATACTGTAATAGTACACGGATACATGCAGAGTATGGCTTAGGCAGAAACTTTAGAACAATGTTCTTATTATACCATTTATATTAAGCAAACAGAGCAGATACTGGTCAGACGGTTCCTATAGCAGCCGTTTGATCTGTGTCTACTCAGTTTGCAAAAACGTATTTATGCAGCAACGGGTTAAAGACCGACAGTTACACATCTAATAATAGGTCGCCATATTTTTTACCTGGTAGAAACACCTTTTAATGCCTTGGCCAACAGAGTAGACCCAAATCAGAAGGCTCCTAAAGGATACGGCTGATCAGGGTTGTTTGCTCTGTTTGCTTATGGAATTAGATCTGAATAAAATTATATAGTTTGTGTCAAGGCCAAAATATATAGTGTTCATATGCCATTGCAAAAGATATTTATGATTATTTCTTCGCCAGGTGAAAAGTTATACATTAACTCCATAAATACGCCTTTTTTCGCCTTTGCAAACACAATAGACCCAGATCAGACGGCTCCTATAGGAACCGTCTGATCAGGGTCTGCTCTGTTTGCTTATGATAAAATATAGATGTGATTTTACAAAACTTCCTCTATTCCTGTAACATTATAGCCTAACAATTAATCTGATTAAAATTCATGTTGTCATTATTCATTACATGGCTATTATGAAGTAAAGGACCGTACTTTATTTGACTAAAATCACATACATGTAAACTACGTTCTGACTGAATAAAGCGTACGTAGAATACCAGTTCGTAATCAAGTAATATTGACCAACCGGCTATCAACAGCGCGCGCGAAGAGGATATTGATTTGTATCAGCCCTGATGCAGAGGCTGTGAACCTCCTCCTGTCGATCACGTGGTTAACCCAGCCTGCCTCAGTTTCAGCATATTTTATCATCTCTACACATCGACGTCATTGCATAGATAAAACAACGCCCGGGTTACAGTAAACCCGGTCTGTGCATGATAGAATTTTTGGAAGACCTGGTGAGGAATTATTCAGAAGTTATGATTTCGCGTCGTGTCGTACAAAAAGGCTGGGTACCTGAGTGAAAAGGACATCGGTTATCTAATGTAGACGGTTCGCTAGATCGAGCCACTGGCACGGATCATAGGCCCGTCTCGTTCTCAGAACGTTAGCAGGGTGAGATTTCCATATAGTGTGATTCGCATTTGGAATATTTTAATCATTTATGGATACAAACATATCACAGTGGGTTACACAACTAATGTTATAGCCCCCTGTGCGGTCAGGAGGGGTAGTGTATCTTAGGGGTGCTTGGTGTTGCCTTATATTTTTAGATTGGTGTGCCAAAGTCTACCTAAAGCTACAAAATCATGGGATGCACGTTGAGCGCCGAGGAACGGTCAGCAATGGAGAGGAGTAAACAGATTGAGAGAGGTCTGAAGGAAGATGGTATTCAGGCAGCCAAGGATATCAAACTCCTGCTTCTGGGTGAGTTACGGGTTTTCATTCCTTTCCTAATCATTGTAGAATTTTAAGTGCAGCGATTGGCATCAGATTCGCGGCCATATTGAATAACTGATGAAGCAAGTCCCACTTCTCATTGGATTTCTATGCCGTTTCATGCTGCTATAAATAGAAAGGAGAGAAATATTTCTGCAAAATTGAGGACACCGGTCTACAACATATGCTACCGTAATTACTCAAAGTATCTAATTACCACAGAGGTCCAGATAAGATGCGTAAATTTCAACATTTTCTAGAGTAGCACCTTGAGCATCTCCACCTAACCCTTTAATGTGCCCACTCTTTAGAATGGTCGAAACGATTCTAAAGAGTGGTTTCAGTATAGGGGTTGGTGGAGAAATGACGAGTTTAGTATTTGAGTCTCAGGAGACGATTCTAAAAAGTGGTCACAGTATAAGGTTTGGTCACAGTATAGGTTTTAGTGGAGACGATTCTAAAGAGTGGTCACAGTATAGGGTTTGGTGGGAGACGATTCTAAAGAGTGGTCACAGTATAGGGTTTGATGGAGAAATGACGATTTTAGAACTTGATTCTCCCTACTCTACCCTAATTATTCAACGTACTCAGATACCCAATTGCCACAGACTACTGTAAATACCATAAATTATTGGACACACAATCGCCCATCTTCACTTGCTCGTAAAATTGAATGCCCCGTAATTACCCTAAGTATTTTAAACACCCAATATCCCCCACCCCACCCCCACCCCATCTGCTTGTAAAGCTGAATAAGCTCAGTTTGGTACCATTTTGGTAATTTAAACTAAACTGACATGGAAGCAAGCAGTGTTAACCTTGATCAAAATATTCCATCATGATCAGTTTGATCTGGGTCTGCACTATATGCCATAGGATTGTCTATTTGAATAATTGGGGTATATTTGTATTTTGAACTGATTTGTGAGATCATGTCTCAGGCTGATTTGCAAACATTAGTGATGTGTATGATACGTACTGATCTGTCTGAATCTCTTATGTTCCAACCAATCCCTATATTGCTGCAACTCATTAGAATCTCACTTGAGAAGCGATTCAAATGCAATAAGGTATTGGCAGAAAATACCCCATAAACATAGTTTGAATTAGTTGTTCTAAATGCATGTACACTTCTTATGTACAGCTGTCAGACGTATTCAGTTCAGGGTTCACACAGTCTGTAAGCTAGCTGGTTAGATTATAACAATTTACATAATTATGTTGGTTACATGTCGAACGATACAATGTAGACCCCGATCAAATGATCTAGGTCACACTCTGCAAACCAAACAGGGAGATTTTCGTCTTTAGCAGCTTATACACAGTAGAACATGTCTTAAGCGGTCATCCATTTATTTAACATAGGAGTGCTAAAAGCAGGTGGTTGCTTAATGCAGGACCTGCATTAAAGTACCACCTGTCTTACAGACCCAAAATTAGACCTCTTTTTGATGACCGCTTAGGGTTCCACTGTAGACATATTTAATCTAAATCGAATTTAGTTCTTTTGTTAACCCTTTACCTCATAGGCTATTTTTAGATACAATCTCAATCGAATTTTGTCCTATTGTAACGTTAACCCGTTACCATATAGGCTATAAATAGAGCATTTCGAGGGCTTGGTGCAAAACTATTCTAACTCCTTCACTAAAGTGAAGGAGTTAGAATAGTTTTCCACCAAGCCCTCGATTTGCTCCTATAGGAACAAATGCCCTATTTATCACAATGGTTTCACAAAGTGACTTTTACAGAGTCGTCAAAAGTCGTCAATATGAGAGAATGTGTTAACTGACACATATAGCAATGCTGTATTGTTATCTGTTGTATAAACAATATTATCCTGTCACGTGCCTATTTTCCTGACGGATAACAAGGTGACTGATAAACTTTTTGTTATTATGTCAGTTGGTCACATGACCTGTAGCCGAAACTACTTTTTTACCGAGACGCTTATTTCGTGAATACACAAATTTACGTCTACCGAGTACTGAATAAAAAAGTTTAACAAAGCGAATTGGTTGATTTCAATCGATACCCATTAAACTAAATAGATCTAGATCTAATTCTTTCACTTCATTCTCCCTAACTTATATTCTTAGGTCTGTAGACTAGATCTAGTAGATCTAGACTAGATCTAGTTGTTTGTCGCGAAATTACCGTGTTTAGATAAATCCACATCAAGAATCATACATCGTCTAGATATCGTCAAGTGACAGGTTACCAACCGGGGCAACGGTTTTGTTTTGAGCATTTTTAAAGCAATGTGACTTTTTGGAATTCCAGTGACGTAATAACGCCTTTATAGTGACGTCATCAACAGTCTAGAGCCAGTAGAGTCGGGTATACGTTGCGGTGCATTTTGTGGTACATTCGGTACAAAATAATAATAATTATATTTTGCTGTCGTGACAAGGATAAATAGAATATTTGGTTCCTAGCTTTGAATGAGAAATGTTATCTGGCTCGGCTTCTGAATATATCAGGTTCGCCTTCGGCTCACCTGATATATTCACCCGCCGCAAATATTCTCTATTACCCCATAGATGCGCATTATAACTTTTTCCAACAGGGTAGACCGAGATCAGACCACTCATATATGAATCGTCTGATCAGGGTCAGCTCTGTTTGTTTATGAAATCCTATCGTATCTCTGATTCTAAAGTTTCTGGCCTGACTAAGTATTCTTTTGTTCACATGACATTATACAGAGCTCCAGATAATATGCGTACATCAAAACATTTTCAAGAATAACTTCTTTATTTCTTTACCAAACCCTATGTTGTGACCACTCTTTAGAATCGTCTCTTCGAGACGATTCTAAAGAGTGGTCACAACATAGGGTTTCGTCGAGAAATGACGATTTTACTTCTCGGGTACGCATGTTTATCTGTAGCTCTGATTATACCTGTGCAGATCTACATGTACGTTATGCTCATGGTGCCGTTATTTCTTACATGAATGCATGGGTCCATATAAGATGCGTAAATTAAAACATTTTCAAGAATAATTCCTTTATTTCTCCACCAAACGCTATGTTGTGACCACTCTTTAGAGAATCGTCTCTTCAAGATGATTCTAAAGAATGGTCATAACATAGGGTTTGAGGGAGAGATGAACGATTCTAGTATCTGAGTACGAACCTTTATCAGTTGCTGTGATGAATATTGATGATTGTATTTTGGGTCTATTTATAGGTGCTGGAGAGTCTGGGAAGAGTACCATTGTAAAGCAGATGAAGTAAGTATATATGTTGAGCATGTATGTTTCTCCAGAGCTGTGTATACAGAGAAGTGATGAGGAAAAATCTAGGAATATTGTTGGATTTTCTTCTCCACCAAGCCTTGTCTCACTGTTATTCATTGGAATCGCATTGGAGAGGTGATTCTAATGAGTACCAGCAAGATAATGCTTGCCCGAGAAATGCACGTTTTTGAATGTGCGCTTTTTGTCTGCAGCCTTGGAAAGTCCTCGCTTAATCTGACGACCGTGTCGGAACTGCACACTTGTAGATTCTAATCACATTGTGTAAATAGCTTGTTAACTATTTGCACGTTAGGTAAATTTTCGTCTCTCAATATTATCGTCGGCTACAGTTCTCAAATTTATATTTTCCAGAACATTTTCTCTTTAACACTTTCCCTAATATAAACGTGTTTTCACGCATTTGCAAACAGAGTAGACCCAGATCAGAGGGCTCCTAGAGGAGCCGTCTGATCAGGGTCTGCTCTGTTTGCTAATAGAATTTGATAGGTCTGCTTTTTGCTATGTAAAATGTCTACAATATTCCACCTTCCATATATCTTTATAACTATTTTGTTAATGAATAATCAGTAGGTATTGAAATTGGGCCTAAATACAGAACAGGGAAAGGGTTAAAAGCACTCATTTAAAGTATCAAACAAGTTGAAACCAGATGGGGCGCTGATCATTTGCCTTTTGTGATGCGAATCTCATCTGGATCCAAGCTGTTTGTTTAAAGTATCACTAATTCGCTGCTAGCGGGTATATTAATATCTGTTCGGAGCTGCAAACACTTAGCCGAACTACATCTCATTCACTGCAAGATTAGACAAGGCGATACGGAGGTATTTTACATGCCCCACTCTGGGTGAAAACAGCTGAGGTATACTCCGGAGAGTAACAATTAACATATTGTGTTTTACGATCCATGCCCCCCCCCCCACTCCCAATCTTATACAGTAGAATCTGTCTTTAGAAGGGCACCATAAAAGTTCTAATTATGGGTCTGTAAGACAGGTGGTAGCTCAATACAGGGCACCAGTAACGCAGAACATTTCTGCTGGAGTTATCTGTATAACTGTGGTCCTGCATTAAGCTTCGTCCAGCATTAAGCTACCAACTGGCTTTAAGACCAAGAATAATCCCGCTTTTGTGTGGTTGCTCTTCAGAGGCTTTATTGTATTTAAAATTCGAGCAGACGACTTTGTGGTATGGGAAGCAGACGAGAATTGGAGCAGCCTAAAGGTTTGCATGTTTACACTTGGTTATCGCCCCAGAACACGCTCGAGCACACCTGGTGTGTACAAGCAGCGTGTTTCCATGCAACGCGGATTGCTATCAAATCTCAATTTATTGTTGTTTTCGCATATTTTACATATTCGGCGCGGAATGTGGGTTAATAAAGTCAAATTTGCTTACAATGCAGACCCAGATCTAGGGTATATGACAAAAGTACCTTTAGAATATGAGATGTTTTACAATATTCCAGATAAGATGCGTAAATTTCAATATTTTCAAGAATAGTTCCTTTATTTTTGGTGGAGAAATGACGATTTTAGTATTTGGGTACGTGTCTTTATTCTGTAGCTCTGTTTTTATATAGAAACGGATCTGCTCCAAAAATTACCTATTTACTTCGTGGATATTTAGGTAAGAAATACTTTCCTTAAAAATGAACACATGATATCTTGGCCATCACAAAAACTGAATGGTTATGTGTATATTATTCCATAATCAAACTGAGGCTGAACAGAGGCGGCTGGGCAGACCCTGATCAGACGGCTCCTATAAGGTCTAGGTCTAGTCAAGTTGCAAAGGTGCTAAACGGGGTTAGTGTGTTATAAATACATAAAATAAATACACAATTGAACTTAGATATATTTAACTCGGATAACTCGAACTCCGGGATAACTCGAACTAAAAGTTCGGTCCTTCCAAAACGTACAATACAGAATTGCACTTAAATGTATCACTACGGATATCTAGAAACACATGTGCAAGCTTAATGCGGATGTAAAGTAATGCTGAAAGCTCCTACAGGAGCTTCGCCTGCATTAAGATGTCAACTCGAGAAATTGTCCAGATTAGAAATCCGATTAACTCGAAACTTCTGTAATGTTGGACTAATTTGTATATTCCCTTGGAGTTGGAGATAGCGAAGTTCAACTGTGATGCAAATGAGCCTGTCTTCAGTGAACATATTATGGAAACGTGTTCGACTGTAAGAGCAGGTGTTTGCTTAGTGCATTCTGAATAACTTTTGTGTTGCATTAAGCTACCACCTGTATTTAACCCTTTCCTTCACACAGACACTTTTTCACGCCTTTGCAAACAGTGTAGACGGCTCTAGTCTGTTTGCTTATGGGATTATATAGATATATGATTCTACAGTTTCTACCAAAACCAACAAATGCTGTGTACTTATGCCTTTATAAAAGTTCGGCTAATAAATATTCATGACGTCATTATTTCTTATATGAATATTCAACTGGGAAAGGGTTAGATATCCAGATTAGGCTTATTTTTGTGGTCGCTGTAGATAAGTTTAACTGTACAGTAGAACATGTCTTAAGCTCTCATCAAAAATATGTCTAATTATGGGTATGTAAGGCAGGTGGTAGCTTAATGCAGGTCAAAAGTAATGCAGAAAGCTTTCTGCATTACTTTTGCCCTGCATTAAGCAACCACTGGCGTTTCAAGACTACTGTGTTCAATAAATGAATGGTCGCTTACGACAATTTCTACTGCATCCCTTTATCTTATTGATGCGCCGCTTAAGACAGGTTCTGCTCTACTCACACAATTGACAGGACGGTTACAAGATTAGTTCGTGCATTACTCATGTTGACAATCCAGTATTGCTTTCATAAACTGTTTGAACTCAGAGATGAGATACACATTCCAAAACAGCTTGGTGGATATGAGACGTCAGTTGAAACACCAAAGAAACCAGCATGTCATCAAGGCCAAAAATCCCCTGATAATCTTAACTTGGGTTTGTTTTGTTTGTCGGAGAAAGAAAGTTGAATCAGGCAATATTATATTTGGCATGGCACTAATAAATATTACGTTTAGGTCATTACATTAAAGTTTGCAATTTGAGGTTAGACAAACAATACTTTGTTTGTAAACAATACAGTGCACATGCAAACATATGTAGTAGAAGCCATCAAAAACGTGTCTAATTATGGGTTGTTTGTGAGGCAGGTGGTTGCTTAATGCAGGACAAAAGTAATTCAGAAAGCTCCTGTAGGAGCTTTCTGAATTACCTTTGTCCTGCATTAAGCAACCACCTGCTTTTTAAGATCCATGTGTTCAATAAATGAATGGCTGCTTAAGACATACTCTACTGTATCCAGTTATCTAATTGATGCGCCTTTTAGTGTCTTATCTTATTGAGCCGTCTGATCAGGATGTGTTCTGTTTGCATATGGAATACTATAGATCTGATTCTACAATTCCTTACATGGCTTAACCCATTACTTCATGAATAATTATGTGAGAAATAATGACGTCATGAATGTTAATTAGATTAGTGTTCATACAGGTACATGGACACAGGAAATGTTGACCATGGCAGAAACTCGAGAATCAGATCTATATAATTCCATAAGCAAACAGAGCTGATCCTGATCCCACAGGAGTCGTCTGATCTGGGTCTACTCTGTTTGCAAAGGTGTTCGCAAAGGTGTGAATAATGTGTTTATATGAAGGACATGGTTGCTGCGTGCCAAGACAATGTACAGAGACAGTACTTCAGAGACTGTAGATAAGATGCAGACTCATCTATCAGACTCTCTTATTTGTAAGCTAAATCCTACCTTGCTTCTACTTATTTGAATAGCAAGCGATTCTGACGAGTAAGATAAGGTGTGGCGAAGAAATATAATCAATGAGTCCTAACCCGTTACCCTATAAATACACCCATTCTACGCATTTGCAAACACAGTAGACCCAGATAAGACGGCTCCTACATGAGCCGTCTGACCGGGGTCTGCTCTGTTTGCTTATTGTATAATATAGGTAACCGTATGATTCTATAGTTTCTGCTTTGGTCAAAATTTGATGTGTTAATAAGCCATTGTAAATATTAACGCAATTAGTATTCATGACGTCATCATTTCTTACATGTATATCCATGGGGTAAAGGATTAATTAAATTCCCTACATACTCGTTTGTCAATAGGTATGAATTACTTGCAGACGACAGTTTGCTGCGCGTGCTAAAGGTTAAAAAAGATGAATCAGCCCATCGATTTTCCCGTTAAATAATGGCATAGAGCGTCCATATTAATTCCGTACTCGCTACATAGTTGTCGTCTCTAAGTGTCGTCTGTTTTGGCATTTGATTGTCTTTCATTGTCTTACCAAACCCACGTGAAGTGTGTCATATGACACGTGGCCCGGTGTCTCATCTGGACACACACTGTCTGTTTGCATAATTATGTTACATGTATCAAGATGCATCGCTAGCATGCAAAGAGTTGATAATCAGCTCGCTATTGATTTTGGACCTGACACTTTGTACAGGGGAGACGGAGAGAGAGAGAACGCTCCTGCTCGATATTCCCTCACCAACTCAATCTCGTATCAGCGTCTCAATTGTCGTCTGCTAGTTTATTTACCGTTTGTTAGGTTGTCTGACAAACACATTCGGGCCACGCCATTAGAATGTATACCTGGATCAGGATACCTACTGTCTGAAAGTTATTGCCTAGCTTCTCCAGTATATCATTTTTGAATTTGAACACTAGTCAGGGGCGTGGCTAGTGATACGCACTTACGCACGTGCGTAACATTAATCTGAAAGATGAAAGCATTATTATGGCCAAAATGGAACACAAATCGAAGGCTAAGTGGAGTAGAGCTTGATAAACGTTCTGTTTTGTCATGTAAGGTTTAGGCCACACCCTCATATTGGCACCTTTTTGACGCCTCTTTAAAAGTCACCTTTTGAAACCATGGTGATAAATAGAGCATTTGATCTATTTATCACAATGGTTTCAAAATTACACAGTTCTACCCCCCACCCACCCAAAGCACCCACCCACCCCAACTCCACGATGCGTACATAACATTTGGATCCAGCTACGCTCCTACCAGTGTAAACCTCGTTGCAGTGGCTGTATGTATACATGTACTTTCCTGCACATTATTTCCTTGTGCGGTTAAATAAATGATTCATGAATCAGGATAGGGTCAAAAGGTTTTGTTTTGTTACCTGTACCAGACGCTAATAAGCCAGTTCAATTGACAGGTATTGTGCGTTCTTTAGCATAACTGGTTCTAACAATAACATTATTGATCAGCGATACGCAATAATATCACTCTAAGCGGACGCTCAAATTATTATCAGTTCCGGTCTTTAAGACAGGTGGTCGATTAATACAGGTCACACAGAAAGCTCCAAAAGAAGCTTCCTGCATGAATTTCACTCAGCATGAAGCAGTCACCAGAACACCAGAACATAACATTTTCTTTATTGGAATATCGGTTTAGAGAAATTTTACTGTAACGCAGGCCTAAAGCCCTAGTCACATGTTATCCTGCGACTAATAATTATTGACGAACGACCACTCCGACTATTGACCTACGACAACGAGAATTGACGGAGACAACCATACACCAAGGCAAACCAATATCCAGTAAATATAATGATTTGAAAAGTGTGTCGGTGACGGTTGGGCGGTTGTCCCAAGCCTGTCAGACGACTGTCAAAGATTGATTGACGAGCAATTGCAGATGATCGTACGGTGATCCCCCCCCCCCCCCCGCCACTGCAGGAGCTTTCTGCAATACCTTCGTCCTACATTAAGCAACCATCTGCTTTTAAAGACACCTATGTTTATTCATAAAGTGGTCGCTTTAAGTTAACTATTGAATGAGAAAGAAGGTCAATCCTCCAATACGAATGTTGCAACGAGATGAATATGATCATGATGATGCACTCCTTAAAGTTAGTATGACTTGCTCACACAGCTTGATAGCTGACTATTATCCATATAGGGTTTAACGACCGAAATGGATTGCTCATATAATGTGACGAAAAATGTATTGCACATACAGTGTGCCCAAAGAAATGGATTGCACGTATAGTGTGAAGGTGCTCATATAGTGTGACGAAAGAAATGGATTGCACTTATTGTGTGATGGAAGAAATGGATTGCACTTGTAGTGTGACGATGCACATATAGTGTGAGGAAAGAAATGGATTGCACATATAGTGTGGCGGTGCCCATATAGTGTGATGAATGAAATGGATTTCACATATAGCGTGACAATACACATATAGTGTGACGAACGAAATGGATTGTATATATAGTTTGACTGCACATATAGTGCGACGGAAGAAATGGATTGCACATATAGTGTGACGGTGCACATATAGGCATAGTGCGACGAAAGAAATGGATTGCACATATTGTGTGATGGTGCACATATAGTGTGATGAACGAAGTGGATTGCACATATATATAGTGTGGCGATGCACATATCGTGTGACGAAAGAAATGGATTGCACATATTGTTTGATGAAAGAAATGGATTGCACGTATAGTGTGTGACGATGCACATATAGTGCGAGGAAAGAAATGGGTTGCACAAATAGTGTTACAATGCACATACAGTGTGTTTGAAGAACTAGACTGCACATATAGTGTGTGACGAATCACATAATTTTTATAGTATTACAGAAGAAATGGATTGCACATATAATGTAATGAAAGAAATGGATTGCACATATAGTGTGACGATGCAAATATAGTGTGTCGAATGAAATGGATTGCAAGTATAGTGTGACGAAAGAAATGGACTTGCCCACTCTACAAATGAATAAACCTGCCGGGTCCATGATCTACCTGACCCGGTGGTTACTTTTCCCCGAATAAGTTCATTCTTAAACATCCGATTTGTCACTTTTGTTGTTCATCTCCAAATCTTATTACGTAAAACCCACGCTAGCCGTAATTTCGGTAAAGAAGCGTTTACGTCTTTTTAAGCTGGTGGCTGCTTACTAATTACCTCATAGGCTATTTTAGACCCAGCCTCTTTGAATAAATCTACCGAAAAGGAACATTTATAGAGAAAAGAAACTTTTATAAGTATGCAGTTTTGAAACCAATGCGATACATTGCGCATTTGCAGATTACGTTAAACCCGTCTAAACGGGAATTTCGGTAAAGATGAATTAAGATCTATTTAGTCAGGTAGCTGTTTAATGCACGATGAAAGTCACACAGAAAGCTCCCATGAGAGCTGCCACCTGTCACACAGACCGATAAGGGTACTGATTTGGCATGGATTGCCTTTCTAGCAAGTGGTTGCTTAACCCATTCCCCTCATAGGCTGTTTTAGATCAAACCACTTTGAATGAATCTACCGAAAAGGAGCATTAACTAGAGAAAAGGAAAATTTTAGAAGTTTGTAGTTTGAAACCATTGTGATAAATAGAGCATTTGCTCCTATAGGAGCAAATGCTCTATTTATCACAATGGTTTCAACAGGTGACTTTTACAGAGGCGTAGAAAGGCGTATTTATGGAGGAAAGGGTTAATTAAGAAATAAACTAAAAGAAACAGCTCCTATGGGAACTGTGTCTTTTCATAACTTCCGCCATGCATTCCACTATCACCTGTCTGAAAAAAACCATAATCAGATACATGTACTTCTTTCGAAACTCCGTTGTAAAGACGTTTTAGCTGTATACATTGAAATACAGATTTTAACCAGTTATCAGATGCAACACCAATCCTTTGTACAATGCTTTAAAAATGAGGTATTTTAAATCTCAAACTGCATGTACAATCTTCTTCCATTTCTTTTAACGCGTTCCCTGCTTAAGATTCATGTAAGAAATAATGACATCATAAACATATATTAGTGGCATTTTTACAATGGAATACATGCACAGCTCAGACAGAAACTGCAGAATCAGATCTATATTATACCATAAGCACACAGGGCAGAGACAGATCAGACGACTCCTATAGGAGCCGTCTAATCTGGGTCTACTCTGTTTGCTAATGTGTGAAAATGCGTTTATATGAAGGAAAGGGTTTAAAATGACCAGGCTAACAGCTTCTCCAGACTAATATGACTGACTAGATCCTAAACCCAAGCTAATTTCAAAAACAGTATTAACCCATTCCCTCATATTGACGACTCTGTAAAAGTCACTTTGTGAAACCATTGTGATAAATAGAGCATTTGCTCCTATAGGAGCAAATGCTCTATTTATCACAATGGTTTCAAACTACAAAATTCTAAAAACATCCTTTTCTCTAGTTAATGCTCCTTTTCGGTGGATTTATTCAAAAAGGTTGTATCTAAAAATAGCCTATGAGGTAATGGGTTAAAGTCTCGCTAATACGACCACACAAAAGAAGTGTGCTTCCGGATTTTAAAACATGTAGATTTATGCAGGACAACAAGTATGCGAAAAGCTCATAGGAGAACTTCCTGCATTACTTTAGCCCTGCATTAAGCAACCATCAGCTCTTACAGCCCCCTTTGCAGAGCAGCAGATAACTGCGTACTCAAATACTAGAATCGTCATTTCTTCACCAAACTCTGTGTTGTGACCACTCTTTAGAAAGTCGTACTCAAATACTAAAATCGTCATTTCTCCACCAAACTCTGTCTTGTGGCGGTGGTCTAGTGGTAACGCGCTTGACTATCAGTCCGGAGGTCCGGGGTTCAAATCCCGGTCCCTCCCGGAAATTTCAGAGACGCTTTTCCGTGTCTCCCACCCGCACATCCTCTCCACCAAGGGGTTAAAATGGGTACTTGTGAGGGTCACTCGCCGGTACTGCGGCTGCATGATTGCGCCATATGTTAGCAGTGCTCAATATTGTTGGCCAATGACTCAATGACCAGGGGAGTAAATGTACAGTCGGCTGAGCGGTCATTCGGACTGAAAGTAGACTATAACTAGGTACTTTACTTTTTAGAATAGTCGTACTCAGATACTAAAATCGTCATTTCTCCACCAAACTCTGTGTTGTGATCACTCTTGAGAACAGTCGTACTCAATTACTAAAATCGTAATTTCTCCACCAAACTCTGTGACCACTCTTTAGAATAGTCGTACTCAAATACTAAAATCGTCATTTCTCCAGCAAACCCTGTCTTGTGACCACTCTTTAGAATAGTCGTACTCAAATACTAAAATCGTCATTTCTCCACCAAACTCTGTGTTGTGACCACTCTTTAGAATCGTCGTACTCAAATACTAAAATCGTCATTTCTCCACCAAACCCTGTCTTGTGACCACTCTTTAGAATAGTCGTACTCAATTACTAAAACCGTCATTTCTCCACCAAACTCTGTGTTGTGACCACTCTTTAGAATCGTCGTACTCAAATACTAAAATCGTCATTTCTCCACCAAACCCTGTCTTGTGACCACTCTTTAGAATAGTCGTACTCAAATACTAAAACCGTCATTTCTCCACCAAACCGTGTGTTGTGACCACTCTTTAGAATAGTCGTACTCAAATACTAAAACCGTCATTTCTCCACCAAACCATGTGTTGTGACCACTCTTTAGAATAGTCGTACTCAAATACTAAAACCGTCATTTCTCCACCAAACCATGTGTTGTGACCACTCTTTAGAATAGTCGTACTCAAATACTAAAACCGTCATTTCTCCACCAAACCGTGTGTTGTGACCACTCTTTAGAAGCGTCGTACTCAAATACTAAAATCGTCATTTCTCCACCAAACCCTGTCTTGTGACCACTCTTTAGAATAGTCGTACTCAAATACTGAAATCTTCGAGACGGTTCTAAAGAGGATTTTGGTGAAGAAATTGTTCTGGAAAATGTTTTAATTTACGCATCTTATCTGGACCTCGGCTCCTTTGTTAACCATTTCCATGTTCTTTGTTTATTCCAAATTTCTATACCTACTGAATATTCATTAGAAAAATAGTTACAACAAAATATGGAAGGTGGAACATTGTAGCCATTTCAGAAAGTAAAGAAACATATCTTTCAAATTCCACTAGCAAACAGAGCAGACCATGATTAGACGGCTCTTCTAGGAGCCGTCTGATCTGGGTCTACTCTGTTTGTAAATCCGTGAAAACACGTTTACATGAAGGAAAGGGTTAAGACATATGTTGTCCCATAAGCGAATCTCTACTGAATGATTAAAATGTACACATCACTCTAAAAACAGAAGGTATTCTAAGTACAGTAAAATCTCTATTATACGAACACACAATTACGTATCTTTGTCGATCTTTAAGACAGGTTGCAGCTTAATCCAGGGTGAGCTTTCTGCATGACTTTCATCCTGCATTTAACAGGTCTACTCTGTTTGCAAAGGAGTGAAAATTAGTTTATATGAAGGAGAGGTTTATTGTTAATCAGCTAATTTTTATGACCATATTATGAACAAAGGACTTATTTTCACCATTACAACAGCTGTAAATTCCGATCTATACGAGTTCATAAACAAACAGAAGAGATCCTTATTAGTCAGCTCTTACAGGAGCTGTCTGATCTGAGTCTATTCAGTTTGCAAGTGCGCCAAACAAACTCGTCACTATCAAATAAATGGTAAACCCATTCCTTCATAGGTTATTTTTAGACCCAACCTCTGAATAGATCTACCGAAAAGGCATAGTTACTAGAGAAAAGGGAAATTTTAGAATGTTGTAGTTTAGAAACCATTGTGATAAATAGAGCATTTGCTGCATAGGAGCAAATGCTCTATCTATCACAATGGTTTCAAAAAGTGACTTTCACAGAGGCGTCAAAAGGTGTCAGTATGAGGGAATGGGTTAATGCTTCAATGTTGAATGTCGCGGAACACAGTAGGCAGAGCATGAGAACAGCTATGGAAAGCGGCACAGAACCGAGAGACTGCTTTGCATAGCCTGGGTTCCATTCACGCAAACAGTAAAGTCAAGAGCACGAACTATTCAGCTTGAATTATTATAACAAAACACGAGTTAATTAACCCCTAGAAGGATGAATTTTCAGAACGAAATGCTTATCCATTATGTTACGAACTTAATAATGAGTCCATTTTGTATGAAATGATACAATTTGCGATAGAACTTTGATCGACAAATAGAGTGGAATCTGGTCATAGGGCGCCAAAGGAGTCATCTGTTCTAGGTTTGCGCTGTTTGCAAATGAAAGTACACTTGCTTCCTACATTCCAAGGGGTCAATTCACATTGGCATGCACATGCAGGTCTATCAATATTACATCCATCTCCTCAGCAACACATTTCAGTAATCAGATACAGATGAACTTCTATAAAACGAACACTAATTTAACCATGCTATAATGAATATTTATTATCTGATTCTTTATAATGGCATTCCATGCAGGATTGTTTGATATTGGAAACTCGGTTCTATTATAATTTCATAAGCAAAAATAATAATTAAAAATAATTTATAATACGAGTATATACTATAATTTCATAAGCAAAAAGAGCAGACCCTGATGTCTCGTAGCTGTTTGATTAGTATTTTGACCATCCTTGAATAACATATATAGCGTAATTATAGCGTAATAACAATCAATAATAAAGAGTTCCCCACCACTCGTAATTTCTGCTTTCTGCGTGACTTTCACCCCCGTATTAAGCTGCCATCTGTCTCCAAGACCGATATTTGTACTAAATGCAACGTCTGGTTAAGAGAGGGTTAACTTTACATGTATTTCGATGTCGCAAATACATACGGAACTACATTTGTTTCAAATACCAGTGAATAACATCAGCGACATCGATTCTTGAACATGAAACTTTCGTAATATTACGTGATGGCTGTAAAACCCCATCTAAACCGGCATTTTAATAAAGAACATTTTCGGTCTTGTTATGCAGATTGCTGCTTAATTAACACAGGGTAAAAGTCATGCAGAACGCTCATTTGACATCTTTCTGATTGAATTTAACCCTTTCGCTGCCAGAATATATCGTCTGCTAACTTTGTCGTCTGCTACAAATTTTCATTTGTTTTATTTTCTACATTTTTGTTTCAAAAACATAGTAACAATAACAAACAGTTTGGATCCTGATGAGACGCCGAGTTACTCGGCGTCTCATCTGGATCCAAACTGTTTGCATAGGTAATCACAGATCCGGCATTTGCAGCGAAAGGGTTAAACTTGCATTAAGCTGTCACTTGTCTGAAAGACAGGCACTGATCCTGAATATGAAGTCCGATTTACAGGGGTTTTAATATATTCGTATGTGATTTCCACACCATTCTAATCTTTATTTATGTTCCATTTTGCATACCGGTACTATAGATTTTATCATATGCAGAATTATTGTGGTGTCATTAACACCTTTGCAAGCATAGTAGACCCAGAGCAGACGGCTTCTGTAGATTAGACTCTTATCCGCAGCACTAATGATCATATAAACATTAAGCTTAAGGGACTCAAATGTCTAATTATGGAGCTGTAAGGCAGGTGGTAGCTTAATGCAGGTCAAAAGTAATGCAGAAAGTTCCTATAGGAGTTTTCTGCATTACTTTTGCCCTGCTTTAATCAATCATCTGCTTCTTAAGACTCCTATGTTCAGTCAGTGAATGATCGCTTTGGACGCGTTCTACTGGTCAACCATATGTAAACAACGCATGAAGAAATCTTTGGCAACGAATGGCATAATACATATCGGCAGCAAACATTGTCCACTACTTCAATTCGGACAATGACTTTCTTGCATTTTCGTAATTTAAATGCATTCACAGATTCAAAACATTGATCCTTGTGACGTAACTTGCTTCAGAATTGTAGCAGTCTCTTTTGCAGTCAACAATTACCTATCCACTTGTGTGGTATTGGTTGCTTAAACTATGTGAACGCATTTCCACAGCTTGCAAACAGAGATAATCGAGATCAGACAACTCCTGTAGGAGCCGTCTGATCAAGGTCTGCTCTGTTTGCTTATAAAATTAATTAGATCTCTGCCATGACCAAACCAACAGTTTTTCGTATGCCATTAGAAACAACCAGCTGATAAATACGCATTATTTCTTACATGAATATCCATGAGGTAAAGGTTAAGTAGGATTAAAATCGTCATTTCTCCACCAAACCCTTTGTTGGCACTAACGGTGGTCACAGCACATGGTTTGATGGAGGAATAGAGAAGTTATTGAAAATGTTTCAGTTTGCGTATCTGTGTATAGGATAGCATATGGAGTCTTTCCTGTATACAGTCGTCAGATAGATCCAACTGTCGCCATGGGACATTTTGCAGCTTAAATTTTTAATATTCCCAGACAATTTTGACGCCTTTTGATACCTTAACAAACCTTGTAGACTCATATCAAACGGTCCCAGTAGGTGCCCAGGTCCCTCTTTAAATAAGGATTAGTTTCAACAATCATTTTCAGTTATACATACAGGTGATATTTATTTTGCTAAATGACGTCATGGATTTAGTATGAGTATCAATTCATAAATGCGTAGTTAACCCTTTCGCTGCCAAATTATGCCGTCTGCTACAAATAATCATTGTTTTTAATTTCTACTTTTTTGTTTCAAAGACATAGTAACAGTAACAAACAGTTTGGATCCTAATGAGATGCCGAGTTACTCGGCGTCTCATCTGGATCCAAACTGTTTGCATAGGTAATCAGAGAGCCGGCATTGGCAGCGAAAGGGTTAAAGCTTATGGTCAACGGTTTAGTTCTTGACATATATTTTACAAACGTTCTGACAGAGCTCCAGATAAGGTGCGTAAATTTAAACATTTCCAAGAATATGTCCTTTATTTCTCCACAAAAAAACCCTATACCATGACCACTCTTTAGAATCGTCTCTTCGAGACGATTCTAAAGAATGGTCACAATATAGGGTTTGGTGGAGAAATGACGATTTTAGTATTTGGGTATGCATCTTTATCTGTAGCTAGGTTCCTGAGGGAGACCTTGCATTTCAGTGATCTGCACCCATTCCGTATATTCATGTAATAGTCAATCACGTCACACATACTCATAGATTGACTCAAGAGTTTCATCTTATGAACTGACCTCAAGGTGTATTGAGTGACAATACCAGCCGATGTTATCTTATGAACTGACCTCAATATACGTGTAGCCTATATTAAGTTCTATCTTATCATTTAACTACCTGTTACACTGCATGCGTTACACCTTATGAACTTACCTCAAGAAGCATTGAGTGCTATCTTATAAATTTGCCACCAGATGCATTGAGATCCATCTTATAATGTTACTTTCGGACGATCTGATATACATCTCATGATCTTATATCCAGATACGTAGAGCTCCGTCACGTGATCTCATCTTCAGTTGCATTGAGTTCCGTCTCATTTTGAGTTCCTTCTCTTACTTTCACATGAACTGTTTTCCGTCCTAAAATATTTTCTTCAGATGCTTTGAGTTCTATCCCACGATCTTACCTCCGGAACTTACCTCCGGATGCTTTGAATTTCATTTTATGACCGTACCTCCAAATATTTTGAATTTCATCTTATTATCTGACCTCCAGCTTCGTTGAGTTTAATTTAATGACCTTTCCTCTAAGATACTTCGTGCTATGTCTGATGTTCTTACTTACAGATGCTTTGAGTTCCATGTAATGCTCTTACTCTAAGGTGTTTGATGTTCCATTTTATGATTTTGTCTCCAGTTGTTTTGAGTTCCATCTAATTATCTTTGAACGTGTCATTATAGGTTTCATTACACGCAACTCATTGCCGCCCTGTGCTACATATCATAATCAGTTTCATCTAGTTGTTAAAAAGAAGCCAGTCACGGATCAGGCGCTTGTAGTGTCGGCGTAAAATCTGGATCCAAACTGTTTGAAATTTGTATAGGTTATCAAAACCCTCCTCTATTGTGTAGAGATTTATATAAGATGCGTAAATTAAAACATTTTCAATAACAACATCTTTATTGCTCCTCCAGACCCTATGTTATGTCACAACAGAGTTCTGGGTCCATGCTTATAAAACTTTTAGTTGAGTCTGAGAACGTTCTCAAGCATTTGATTGGTCAGATTTGAGCCTTTGGCTCAAATCTGACCAATCAAAAGCTTGAGAACTCAAATCTGACCAATCAAAAGCCTGAGAACGAAACTCAGACTCAACTAAAAGCTTTATAAGCATGGACCCAGGTGGGGAAATGACGATTTTCGTACTTCAGTACGTACGCGCGTTTATCTATTGCTCTGAGCATGGAACAAGGTCGTTTTCTCGAGTTCTGTCAAGGATAGACCAATTTTAATGTGTAGTTAGATTAGGAATTGGGAACATTTAAACACTTACGATCAAGCTTCAGTTTGATGTCATATTCTCGCTCGCCATATAACATTTCGTAAATATGATATGTTATTTAACAATAATTTCCGTAAATGTAGACTTTTGACATTTGGGTTACATTAGTTGATCGATCTATACATTGACTTTAGTCAGATTTTGATTGAAACTGGCGTGTATGCTCGGGGATATAGATAACGTGCGCACTGATCTATAGAAATATATTATTTCTCAGCCAAACCCTATCCTCCGAGGCGATTCTAGTGAGTTGTAGCATGATAGGGTCTGGCGCAGAAATATATATATATATGAAATAATGAGAGTTTCAAAACATCGTTCTTACCAACAACCATGTATTTCGCGAATGTCAAAAATGTCAGAATTGATTACTTGTCTTTGTTCATGCAAAACTGTGTATTTGTTCATGCAAGATTCTCTGCATGGTTTTGTTTATGCAGGACACCGTCTTTGTTCATGCAAGACTCTGTATTTGTTCATGCAAGATTCTCTGCATGGTTTTGTTCATGCAGGACCCGTCTTTGTTCATGCAAGACTCTGTATTTGTTCATGCAAGATTCTCTGCATGGTTTTGTTTATGCAGGACACCGTCTTTGTTCATGCAAGACTCTGTCTATGTTTATGCAATACTCTATGTTCATGCAAGTCTCTGTTAATTATGTATATCAATTCATTCTCATTAAAACCCTTTCCTCCCTGAATAGACATGTAAGAAATAATGACGCCATGAATATTAAGTAGATTAATTTGTTATACTAGCATATTGGCACAGGAATGTTTGGCCATGGTAGAAAGTGTAGTGTTATATCTACATGTATATTATATAGTATATCATAAGCAAACAGTGCAGCACCTCATCTGGGATCACTCTGTTTGCAAACACTTGTTTGCAAACACTTAGAAAGGCGTACATGTATTTAGGGAGTAAAGTGTTGAAAACAATTTTTCACGCAAAGCAATAGAGTATCAAATCTGTGACATTTCACCAAACCTCCTACAGGAAGTAACTATTCGATCTGGATCTACTCTGTGTTCAGAGACGTTAAAAGACAAGTTCATCAAGTGAAAGGTGATCTCGTGCAATATGACTTCATTCACTTTGGGTTTTTTTTTCTTTCGTGGCACTGACTGTCAGTCCAAGTGAGACTGTGTCATGTTCGATTAGATGTACAATGCACGGATACCGCAGACATCGCCAAAGCGAAGTGCCATTGCGTACACAACCACCTACAGTAAAACCTCTCTATAACGGCCACTAAATTATATCGAGTATTTTGTGTGAAAGGCAGGTGGCTGCTTAAAGCAATGTGAAAGTAAAACAGAACGCTCCAGTAGGAGCGTTCTGTTTTACTTTCACCTTGCTTTAAGCATCCACCTGCCCTAAATACAAACCAATTAACACAATTAAGTGACCGTTATAGAGAGGTTTTACTGTACTTACAATATGCTGGAAACAGTACAGACACTTAAAACCCACGTAGCCAAACCGTATATACGCATTTAACGCATTTGCAAGCATAGAAGACCCAGATCCATAGGAATTATATAGATCTGAGTCTACAGTTTCGGCCATGGCATTCGTAAACGCATGTAATAATATCCACGATGTCATTATTTCTTATGTAAATATCTATGAATTAAAACGAGGGGTCTTTAAAACCAGGTGGATGTTTAATGCAATATGCAAGTAAAGCAGACAAGTTCATTACTCTGTTCTTGCATTAAACTACCTGGTAAGGTACAGATGGTCCTATAAAAAGAAAGAGTTTTCTGCATTACTTTCGACCTGCATGTAGCAATTACAGCAACTGTACCTGCATTTAAAACACCTATGTTTATTTTATAAAGTGGTTGCTTTAGAGAGGTTTGCTGTTTAAGCCGTTCCCTCATAGGCTATTTTAGACCCAGCCTCTTTGAATAAATCTACCGAAAAAGAGCATTTACTAGAGAAAAGGATTTTTTTTATAGATTTTTGTAGTTTTGAAACCATTGTGATAATTAGAGCATTTGCTCCTATGGAGCAAATGCTCTATCACAATTGTTTTAAAGCGACTTAACAGAAAGCGACCATATAATTCATCATTATTTTTTTTAAAAGAAGATGGTTGCTTACTGCAGGACAAAGGTATTGCAGAAAACTCCCATAGGAGTTCTGTGCATACATTTGTCCTGTATTAAGCTACGGTTTGTTTTAAAACATCACAATAAGACTTGTTTTGTATGGTCGGATCAGAGATACTTAACTGTATATGTGTTACTAATGTTCTGTAATAACTGTAAATAGAATCTGTCTGATAATGAACTGAGAAATGACTACGTAATACTGACTGTAATAATTACTATGTAATAATGACTATATGATTAATTACAGTTGTAGTTAAGAGCGGCACAGTAAAGTCACGCTAAGTACGGCCACTCAAAAGAAGTAGAATTCTTGATTTGTAAAAAAATGAATATTCTCTTTGAATATTCAGGGATATTTTTTAGAAAAAACTGTAACATGGCAAACAGTGCAGATTGTGATGAGAGGGTTCCTATGGGAGCCCTCTCATCTGGGTCTACACTAATTGCAAGTAACATTAATAACGCGTAATCCGTACTTAAAGGACTAAGACCTCAGCCAACAGCATGTCGCTTGTTTCGTATTTACCATGATTCACTTCCGTGCGTTACCGGTGGTCTGTACTGTGAAAACAGTTGTTTCGTATTTATAGAATCATTTATAGAAACACGTACCTTGAAAATCTTATACCATACCAACAAATAAGACACGTGTGTACCAAATGAAAAGTCTGAAACAGTCCACGTCTAGTGTCACTAAAAAGGCATAGGCCAACATGTATATATAGTCTAGATGATACACTGTCTTGGTATTAACACTTTGCTTTATAGTCCTCGACACAATATGTTGATATACAGTAAAAATCCTTTAAACCCTTCCCTCATATATAAACATGTTTTCACTTGCAAACAGAGGAGATCCAGATCAGACGGCTCCTATAGGACTCGTCTGGTCAGGATCTGCTCTGTGTGCTAATGGAATTTGAAAGATCCGTGTCTTGACTTTCTAAAATGGCTACAATATTCCACCCTCCAAATTTCATTATAACTACTTTGTCCATGAATATTCAGTATGTATTGAAAGTTAGAATAAACACAGAACAGGAAAAGAGTTAAAGCGACCACTTACTGGCTATGCATACGTATGTCTTTAACCCTTCGCTTGCTATTCGCGTCAATATACCTACCTGTAAATAGTGAAGACCCAGATGAGACAGCTCCTGCAGGAGCTGTCTCATCAGGGTCTGCACTATTTACCAGTTGATTGTGCAACCAGTGCACTCCACAGCAGTGATTGCACAGCGAAATACTTGTACACAGTGAAGATATATGTAATTATACAACAGGGCATGGGTACAGAAGGAGAAGTGTATTTTAAAATTCAGCAAGAGAAGGGTTAAAGCCAAGATCAAGTTAATATAGGAGCTTTCTGCATAACATTCGTCCTGCATAAACCCATTACCTCATAGGCTATTTTTAGACCCAACCTCTTTGAATAAATATACTGAAAAGGAGCATTTACAACAAAAAAGGAAACTTTTAGAATTAAGAAGTTTTGAAACCATTGTGATAAATAGAGCATTTGCTCATGTGGAGCAAATGCTCTATTTATCACAATGGTTTCAAAAAGTGACTTTTACAGAGGCGTCAATATGAGAGAATGGGTTGTCGATCACATGCCTTTACGACCCATGGTCGCTTAGAGGGGGTTTACTGTAGTATGATTCAGGCAAATGACGTCATTTATTCAACTGTTAAAGTTTGAATGATGCGTTAATCCTTTCCCTGTTCTGTATTAATAACAGCTTTTGATATCTACTGAATATTCATGGACAAATAGTTTTAATGCAATATTGAAGGCGGAACATTGTTGCCATTTTAAAAAGTAAAGAAACATATCTTATCAAATTTCATAAGCAAACAGAGCAGACCCTGATCAGACGGCTCCTATAGAACCGTCTGATCTAGGTCTACTCTGTTTGTAAATGCGCGAAAAGACGTTTATATGAGGGGACATATTGGTGATTGCCTTTGCAAACACGTTGATTTTCATATAACCCTGTCCCTGTTTAATATTCATGTAAGGATTAATGAGATTATGAATATTTATAAGCTGAGTTTTATGATGGTATATGTACACAAGATGTTTTGGTTCAGGCAGGAACTGTAGAATCAGATCTAGATACCACCATGAGCAAACAGAGCAGACCCTGGTCAGAAGTCTCCTATAGGAACCGTTTGATCTGGGTCAACTCTGTTTGCAAATGCGCCAAAAATGTGTTTATATATAAAAAGTAACGGATTAAAGATGTACATCTGCAAGATTTCATTACTCGATTTAATCTTGGAAAATAATTTGCTTAGCAAACAGACGGACACTTATCAGGGGTGCCATTTAACTCTGGTCTAGTGACTAGTGTACACGGTTGAATCTACCCCCTGTCCGGGACACTAGGTATACATTCTACAGAGCTGTTGATTAGAGGACTCTTTAAGAATTGTAAGTAAAATATAAAGTGAAAACTCGATACTACGAAAACTTAGTAATGCAGAATTTATATATTTGTAGGCAGGTGGCTGCTTAATGCAGAGTGAAAGTCACGCAGAAAGCTCTTCTATGAGCTTTCTGCATGACTTTCACCCTGCATTAAGCTGTCACCTGTGTTAAATATCAATAATGGTACGCATTTTGATGTTCGAATAATCGAGTTTTTACTGTATGTCATATATCTCCGCCAAAACCTATATTGCCACTACTCATTAGAATCGTCTCTGCGAGCAAGATAATGCTTGGCTGAGAAATAAGAGACTTTGATAGGTCAGTATATCCGTTTTAACCCTTTCCCTGGTCTGCGTTTATAACAAATTTCAATACTTATTGAATATTCATTAACTATATTGTGATAAAGAAATATGGAAGGCGGAACAGTGTATATATTTTAGAAAGCAAAGAAACAGATCTATCAAATTCTATTAGCAGACAGAGCAGACCCTGATCATACAGCTCCTCTAGGAGCTGTCTGATATGGGTCTACTCTGTTTGCAAATGAGTGAAAACACGTTTATATGAGGGAAAGGGTTAACGCAGATAGGTTTATATTGCGTTCACAATTTCTCAGGCTTAAGTTTTCTCAAACATACTGACTTGTTCCAAGCTCATATCGTTTTAGTAGACGCTGGGGACTAGCATAGCATATTAACAACACATGAAATTGTTGCTAAAGTTGCAACTATCTATTATTCCACCACAGACAAACAATGCAGAAGAGCCTGGTCCTATAGGAGCCGCCTGATCTGGGTCTATTCTGTTTGTAAATGAGTAGAAATGCGTATTTAAGGAGCAAGTGGTTGTTTAACTCTTTCCTGTTCTATGTTTATTCCAAGTTTCAATACCTTCTGAAAATGCATGGACAAAAAACATGAAATGTGGAAGGTGGTACATTGTAGTCAACTTAGAAAGTAAAGAAACAGAACTATCAAATCCCACAAGCAAACAGAGCAGACCCTGATCAGACGGCTCCTATACTATATTTGTAAATGCGTGAAAATAGGTTTATATGAGGGAAAGGGTTAATGTAGGAGAAGACGGAATACTCCTCTTGTAGCTTTCTGCATTTTTTTCGACATGTATTAACCCTTTCACTTATGTAAGCGCATTTTGACGCATCTGCAAACAGAGTAGACCCAGATCAGACGGCTCCTATAGGAGCCGTCTGACCAGGGTCTGCTCTGTTTGCTTATGGTGTAATATAGATATGATTCTACAGCTTCTGCCTGAGCCAAAATGTCAGGTGTTCATATGCCGTTATAAAAGTTAATCTTATTAATATTCATGACGTCATTATTTCCTATACATGAATATTCGTCAGGGAAAAGGTTAGCTCTTTCGCTGACATTGTCACATCTGTGATTACCGCTGCAAACAGTTCGGATCCAGATAAGACACCGAGTAACTCGAAGTTTCATCATAATCCAAACAGTTTGTTACGGTGACTGTTTTAGAAACAAAAATGTAGAAAAATAAAAAATAAATGAAAATTGTAGCAGACGACAAAGTTTGCAGACGACAAAAATTGGTAGCGAAAAGTTAAGTCCCCACCTGTTTTAACCCTTACCCATTTTGACTCCTTTGCAAAATAGATTGGACCCAGATCAGATGACTCTTATAGGAGTAGTCTGATCAAGATCTTCTGTATTTCCTATAGTGGGATATAGATCTGATTCTGTAGTTTTTTTTTATCAAAGTAAAACATTTCCATGAAAAGTTTACATTATAAAATTTCAGCTTATGGATTCTGTAGAACGTGTCTTTAGCGGCCATTCATTTATTGAACATAGGAGTCTTAAAAAGCAGGTGGTTGTTTAATGCAGGGCAAAAGTAATGCAGAAAGCTCCTATAGGAGTCGTCTGTTTTAATTTTGACATGCATTAAGCTACTAATTGCCTTACAGACGCATAACTAGGCCTCTTTTTGATGGCCGCTTAAGACAGGCTCTACTATAGTTTCTTGTATGACTATTGAACAGGTAAAGGGGTAAATATAGTAATACCTCGATTATTCGATTTTTTATATAGAGTATTTTAGACCCTTTTAGGCAGGTGGCTGCTTAATGCAGAGTGAAAGTCATGCAGAAAGTTCCTTTCTGCATGACTTTCACTCTGCATTAAGCTGCCACCTGTCTTAAAGATTGATAATGATGCTTATTTTAGTGTTCGAATTATCGAGATTTTACTGTATACAGTAAAACCTCTCTATAACGGCCACTTAATTACATTAAGTATTTTGTGTTAAAGACGGGTGGCTGCTTAAAGCAAGGTGAAAGTAAAACAGAACGCTCCTATAGGAGCGTTCTGTTTTACTTTCACCTTGCTTTAAGCGGCTACCTGCCCTAAATTCCATATAATTCACATAATTTAGTGGCCGTTATAGAGAGGTTTTACTGTATTTATATTATGTCATCTCTGTAATGGGGATTTATTGTACTGTATATACTAAAATTGTGGGAGGGGCGCAAGTTATCCGTCAGCCGAGGAATTATGGTGAAACGATAATTGCTCGCGACTGTTGTGGTTTGTGAATAATGCATAGAAAAATAGAAGTGGATAGAAATCGGAATTTTCTGTGGTACATGTATGAATGAAGCTATGGTGGCACACTACACAGTGGATCGTGTGGATGCTACAGGCACCTCGGTCTAACATCCAAAAATCGATACAGAGAAAATAGCTGGGTCGGTTATGATGGTGGCTGGCTTGGAATCTTATTGAATAGCTGGGTTGGTAATGGTGGTGGTTGCCTCGGTATTCTCGGTGAACAGCTGGGTCGGTTTTGATGGTGACTGGCTTAGTATCTCAGTGAAAAACTATGTCGGTTATGACGGTGGCTGGCTTAATATCTCCGTGAAAAGCTATGTCGATTATGATGCTGGCTAGTTTGACATCCCAGTGAATACTTAGGTCGGTTATGGTGGTGGTTGACTTGGTATCCAAGTGAATAGCCCGGTTGTCGTTGATTGTGACAGGCTTGGTATCCCAGTAAATAGCCATGGCTTTTGTCTTCGTTGATTGTGGCAGACTTGGTATCCCAATGAATAGCCATGTCTTCGTTGATTGTGGCAGACTTGGTATCCAAGTGAAAAGCCATGTTTTCGTTGATTGTGGCAGACTTGGTATCCCAGTGAATAGCCAGGTCTTCGTTTATTGTGGCAGAATTGGTATCCCAATGAATAGCCGGACCTTCGTTGATTGTGGCAGAATTGGTATCTCCGTGAATAGCCAGGTCTTCGTTGATTGTGGCAGACTTGGTATCTCGTCACGTTGTCCTGCATTAAAGCCACCTCAAGCTTCTTCAACCGCTCTGTGTCGATATTCAGTATGTCGCGTTAATGATATTTTGCAAACAGGATACACGTATACTCTTATCAGACGGTTCCTTTAGGAGCTGTCTGATCATAGTCTGCTCTGTTTGCTTATGGAGTTATATAGATCTGATAATACAGTGTCTGCTTAAGCCAACGCAGCTATTTGTAATCTGTGTATAACAACAAAATGTTCTGCATTTGAACGCGACACATGTCTTCACAGAAAAATACATGTACCATGTTGTTCTATGACGAATTTCATGTAGATGTTTACCATCAGAAAATATTACTCTTAAATGGTCTAGATACTGTTCTGTGAGGCATTTCGAGTAGATATTTTCCATTAGAAAATGTTTCGCTGTAAAATGGAAATGCGGGCTATTTTTTTTATTTTGATCGCAAAAAGCTTGGATTCAGATGAGACCATTAGAGCTACAGATAACGGTGCGTACTCAAATACTAAAGTCCTCATTTCTCCACCAAACCCTATGTTGTGACCACTCTTTAGAATCGTCTCGAAGAGACGATTCTAAAGAGTGGTCACAACATAGAGTTTGGTGGAGAAATAAAGAAGTTATACTTGAAAATATCATAATTTATGCATCTTATCTGGAGGTCTTCCCTTTCCAAACAGAGCTGGCCAAGACCAGATCCCTATAAGAGCCGTCTGATCAGATCTATGAAATAGAAAAAATCGGATTTGACATTTTCTGCCATCACCACTGTACATATCACGTGTTCATGTGACAATATAAAACATCAGCCAATGAATAGACTTTAGCAGATGAGCACCCATCTTTTGTTAAACCTTTCTCTCATAGAAACGGTTTTTCAGGCAATTGCAAACAGAGTAGACCCATATCAAATAGCTTCTTAGGAGCCTCTGATCATTGATACAGTGATCATGACAGAAAATGTAAGAAACTCTCTATGCAAAAGCGTTTATATGAATGAAGGCGTTAAAACGGAGACCCACGCCTCTTTTAGTGACCGTTGTTGACTGTAAACATGAACACGAATAAAGGCTACGCTGTCCATTCTTTCGCTCTTGTCATTCATAACTAGGCAATATGAAGTCAATCGTCACCAAGACTCAATTACACATGTGCGTAAATGTTTGGCTGTTAGGTTCCATTTTCACATTATTATCAAACATTTTCTGTATCCCCAATGATGAATGAATTCCGAAATTAAGTAACGAATTGTCAATGACGCATTTAAGACCTGTTTGTGACGAAGTTGAAGTAATCGATAGGACTGTAGAACACACACACGTATTTAGAAAATCTAATTAAAACGGGGCAACAAACAAAGGTGCGTATTCAACTACTAAAACCGTCCTTTCTCCACCCAACCCTCTTCGAGACGATTCTAAAGAGTGGTCACAAAATAAGAGTTGGTGGTGAAATAAATAAGTTACTATTGAAAATGTTTTGATTTACGCATCTTATTTGGACCTCTGATGAAAATATGTTTTCTAATATTTATTCACCAAATCCTTTCTTGCTGCAACTTATTAGATTGCTTCGGATGTGTTGCGGCAAAATAGGGATTGGCTGAGAAATAGACATTTTGAAAGATTAGGGCACATCTTACCAACCGCCCTGTATCAATGAAGAGACTTTCGTTATTGTTTCCATGCTCATGTCTGTAGTCAGAGCTACAGATAAAGGCGTGTACCCAAATTCTAAAATAGTCATTTCTCCACCAAACCCTATAATGTGACCACTCTTTAGAATCGTCTCTTCGAGACGATTCTAAAGAGTGGTCACAGTATAGGGTTTGGTGGAGTAATAAAGGAGCTATGACAGAAACTGTTTAAATTTACGCATCTTATCTGGAGCTGTGGTAGTTGTAACAATGTTTAGATTACAATGCGTGGGTAACGTAGTTTGTGTATGAATATATCTAAGTCTGTCTCAGTTATCGGAAAGTAAAATTTAAGCACAAAGGTAACTCCATGTATCCTGTGCAAGCATGAAGATTTTTTTTATACATTCCTCCGTACACACGCTTTTCTACGCCTCTCCAAATCAGGGTTTGCTCTGTTTGCTTATGAAATTGTAGTAAATCCGGTTCTACTGTTCGTACCAATATCAAACCTTCAAATGTAAAGATGTCATTATAAAAAGTCAGCTTATAAATATTCATGATGTCATTATTTCTAACATGAATATTCAGCAGGGAATGGGTTAAGTCGATTATAAAAAAAATATGTTACCTCTTTCGGTGCCAAATGCCTGATTGTCGTCTGCAGCCTAATTTTGTTAAAACATTTCGGTGAAATAAAGAAATGCATATTTCAGAGGAATAAACTGCAGACATAAAAATCAAAGGTTGGGGCAAACAGAGGAGTCTCTGATCAGACGTCACCATTAACCCTTCGCTTGCTGAATTTTAAAATACATTTCTCCTTCTTTACCCATGCCCTGTTGCATAATTACATATATCTTCAGTGTACACGTATTTCACTGTGCAATCACTGCTGTGGAGTGCAGTGGTTGCACAATCAATTGTAAATAGTGCAGACCCTGATGAGACAGCTCCTGCAGGAGCTGTCTCATCTGGGTCTTCACTATTTACAGGTAGGTATATTGACGTGAATAGCAAGCGAATGGTTAAAAGGCGGTGTCGCACCTGGTTCCGTACTGTTTGTCGTGGTTCAATTTGGCAACACCAGTTGCGAAAGTAACTAAAACACAGCCCGAATAAATACTAATATACATGTAGCGAATATCACCGGCATTTTCGATATCAACTACATGAACCGTTTGTCTTCTTCAGCATTTATTCGATCGATTTTCTTGCGATATAGACTTAGTTATAGCATGTAAACAAGGGGGTTTGGTAAAAAAATTGCGACCATACAAATTATTTCGAGATAACAGCGGCTCGAGAAATCCGATTTTAATCTGAATGTTCTAAACAAGTTCACAGCTTAATGCTGGTCTAAAGTAATGCTTAAAGTTCATTCGGGAACTTTAACTGTCACATGGGTTTCTAGATATGCGCAGCGATTCCCTTAAAAGCATTTCTGCTTGTAAATTTTGGATGGACCGAACTTTTATTTCGAATTATCCCGAAATTCGAGTTATCCGAGTTCGAATTTTTGAGTTTTTTTCTCTCCAAAACAGCTGCCGTTGGAGCTTTCCTATACATTTATTAAAAACATTTTACCTGATAAAGGCACATATTCACGCCTTTGCAAATATATAGGACGCAGATCAGATATCACTGTTGTTTGCTTATGGAGTAAGGTTTATATAGGTTTTGCCAATGGCAAAAGTTTCTATTGTCCATATTCAGCTAACTGTATCCAGACAGTGATTAATTCTTGCATGAATATTATTTAATAAAAAAGAAACTCTTGTTTTTATTAATATCATAAAAACTCTGTTTTACGCTCATGGGGACGTTGCATATTTTAAAAGGAGCTTCTGGCATTTTGTACACAGGTAGTTGTGTAATGCAGAATGAAAGCTAACGTGGGAGCATTCTGAATTGCTGTCAATCTGCATTGAGCTACCAGCTGTATTTTGAAAATCCCACATGTGTTCACATAATTGTTATTATATAAGGAGTTTAGTTGTTTTATTAATCATTACCCCCTCCCCCGGAAGTAAGAGAGCGTTTATTACAGTGTGTTCAGAGCTACAGATAAAGGTGCGTACTCAAATACTAAAATCGTCACTTCTCCACCAAACCCTATGCTGTGTCCACTCATTAGAATCGTCTCTTACCAAACCCTATGATGTAACCACTCTTTAGAATCGTCTCTTTGAGACGATTCTAACAGCATAGGGTTTGGTGGAGAAATAAAGAAGTTCTACTTGAACATATTTTAATTTGCGCATCTTATCTGGTGCTCGGGTTTCATTTATTAGACAGAATACGGTATACTGGTGGCCCCATGGAGATAGTCTACTGTGTATATTGTGCACATGAATGCGTGCAAGTTTTCCTTGTAAAGCAAGCATTTTCACGACACAGGTATGTTATAAATGGAGGCAGTGGCTCACGTGCGACTTGTTTACCTGTCATTTATATGCTCGAAATAAACCCAAGCTAAATAAATCCCGTACCTCATGAATACTTAAGTAAGAAATAATGACATCGTGAATATTATATATTTTTTTATAATTGCATATGGATACATGAATAGTTGGCCATGACAGAAACTGTAGAGTCAGGTGTATGTATGTAATATACCATAAGCACACAGAGCAGACACTGATCAGACCGCTCCAAGAGGAGCCGTCTGATCTGGGTCTACTCTGATTGCAAATACGTGAAAATGCCTATCTATCAGATACATGACAAACGAGAGCATCGGCTTAATTAACCCATTAGAATCACCTCCGAGAGATATGGTATATTTCTCCATCCCAAATAACTGCTATACTCATTAGAATCGCCTCTGAAAAATATGGTATAATTCTCCATCCTAAATACATGAATATTCAACAGGGAAGGGTTTCTGTAAAGAAAGTCAACTAGCTGTCTTGTCTCGTTTTAGAAACAAGCGCGAGTGCTCGTGGCTATATCGTTAAGCGGATTTTGTTGTACAGTATTTTGTGACATGATAGGTTGGACAATGTCATTTATATGATAAGTTTTGCTCTTACTAAGGGGTATGCATAACTGAAGATAAAATGATAAAATGAGTATTTCGAGAACTTCAGTACAATATTTATTGTTTTGTTTTACTCCGCCAAAACCTATCTTGCTGCTACTCATTAGAATAACACCTCATATATATATAACCTCCTCCTATAACACCTCCTATATATATAACCTCCTCCTATAACACCTCCTATATATATAACCTCCTCCTATAACACCTCCTATATATATAACCTCCTCCTATAACACCTCCTATATATATAACCTCCTCCTATAACACCTCCTATATATATAACCTCCTCCTGTAACACCTATATATATAACCTCCTCCTATAACACCTCCTATATATATAACACCTCATATATATTCTAATGAGTAGCTGCAAGATAGTGCTTGGTTTAGAAATATGATATTTAACAATCTTCTCCATAAATACGCCTTTCTACGTCTTTGCAAACAGATGAGACCCAGATCAGACGGCTCCTATAGGAGCCGTCTGATCAGGGCCTGCTCTGTTTGCTTATGATATAATATAGATATGATTCTGCTGTTTCTGCCAAGATCAAACATTCATGTGTCCATCTTCTATTATAACAATTAATCTCATTAATGTTTATAATGTCACTATTACTTGCATGAATATTCATGGAGTAAAGGGTTAGCCTAAATCATTATTTGGCATCTTATCTATAAATTTGGGTCCTGTTTTCCGAAAGATCGTACGACCAAACGTATTGAATTACGACATTTACGTCACACATTACAACATTATCACACATATTCTAGAACGCGACAAGGTAGCTTTACTTCGTACGACAGAAATCATCGTAAGTCCTAACATACGAGCCCAGGGCTACAGATATGGGTGCGTACCCAAATACTGAAATCGTCATTTCTCCACCGAACCCTATACTGTGACCACTCTTTAGAATCGTCTCGAAGAGACGATTCTAAAGAGTGATCACAACATAGGGTTTGTTGGAGAAATAAAAAAAAAGAGTTCTTCTTGAAAATGTTTTAATTTACACATCTTATCTGGACCTTTGGTAACATACGACGATCGCAGATTGCTTATGCACTTTCATAAAACGCTCCCTTGAATAGTATGTCGTCATGGTAACATAGTTTAAAGCCAGTATACGTATATACAGTATAACCTCTCTTAACCGGCCGTTAAATTTAGTATGAATATCGGTCTTGGAGACAGGTGGCAGCTTAATGCAGGGTGAAAGTCATGCAGAAAGCTCCTAGAGGAGCTTTCTGCATGACTTTCACCCTGCATTAAGCAGCCACCTGCCTAAAAGTGTCTAAATTCTTATCTACTAGAATTCCGGTTAAGAGAGGTTTTACTGTATACTATGCGGTGAAGTCTCAATCGCAACCGGTGCATACTAACATAGTCCCGGCCACAAATAATGCTGCATTGGAGTGGCAATGTTGTCTCAGACTTTGGTCGACAGGGTTTGCATAAGGTTGGATAATAAAAGTTTGATTTCGATCAACGTGATTCAAAATATTGATTTCTTGATTGCAATGATTCACAAAATGCTTACATGAATGCACTCTAGCTTATGCATTGGTCAAGATGACCCGAGGAAAAATCATGTTTATCTCATGTTTATTCCATCAAAGTGTATTCACGTCATTGCCATGCACTTATTCGGTCATGGGATTTTTTGATTGTTGTTTTTGACATGTTGTCGTCCACAGTTATATATATATACAGTAAAACCCATCTAAACCGGAATTTCAATAAAGAAGAATTTGGGTATTTTAGGTACATAAATTAGATACACTTAGACAGGTGGCTGCTTAATGCAGGATGAACGTCACACAGAAAGCTAATAGAGGAGCTTTCTGTATGGCGTTCACCCAGCATTAAGTTGCCACCTGCTTCCAAGACCGATGTTTATACAGAATTTAACGTCCGGTTAAGAGGATTTTTACAGTTTATGAGACCATAACAAATGTAATGATTTGTTGTTTGTGTATAAGGAAATACAAGTGTGTTTGTTTTTGGGGTTTGTTATATAATTTTCTACTGCGTAATAACCGTTTAACCAAACTTTTAACGAGTTTCACCAACTTTTTCACTGTGTTTATAGCTGTACCTCTCTCTTCAACATTTCTCTTTTAACCCTTTCCCTGTTCTATGTTTATTTCATATCCCAATACCTACTGAATATTCATGGACAAAATATTTATAATGAAATATGGAATGGGAGCATCGGAGTTATTTTAGAAAGTAAAGAAAAATATCTTTCAAATTCCACTAGCAAACAGAGCAGACCCTGATCAGACGGCTCCTACAGAAATTCTTCTTTATTCATTTTGTTCGCTCTGTATTTCTTCTCTCTCTGGTCTCTATCCCATTCTTATTTTCCTGACCCTTATTTGTCTTTTCTCTTTGTTTGACTTAACCCCCAACACACACACACAAACACACATACAAACGCGCTCGCAATACAAACTCTTTATTGAAATCGCTTTTGTTTGTTTTTCTGTCCATCTTTTGCTCTCTGTATATCTGTCTTTCTCTGCCTCTGTCTGTCTGTCGGTCTCTCTTTCTCTCGGTCTCTCTCACTCTGCCTCTTTCCCTCTCTTTATGTATATTTCTCTCTATATATGTCTGCCTTACTCTCGCTCTCGTTGTGTCGCTGTCTCTCCCTGTCTCTCTCTGTCTCTCTGTCTCTGTCTGTCTGTCTGTCTGTCTGTCTGTCTCTCTCTCTGTGTCTCTCTCTGTCTCTCTTTGTATATATGCCTTACTCTCGTTATTTGTCTGTCTCTGTATGTATGTCTGTCCCTTTATATATATATATCTCTCTCTCTTTATCCATCTCTCTGTATGTCTGCCTTACTCTCGCTCTCGTTGTGTCTCTGTCTGTCTGTCCCTTTCTATATCTCTATTTATCTATCTATATCTCTGTATCCCTCTCTATGTCTGTCTGCCTGTCTGTCTGTCTGTCTGTCTGTCTCTCTTTCTCCCCCTCTCTCTCTCATCTGACTGTCTTTTCTTTGTCTCATGTCTTTCTCTCTCTGTTTAACCAGTTCCTGCAGTTCACCTCGTCACGGCGTACATCTATGCTTCCCGTTGTGGTAATACGGATGCTATTGATCGGCTCGCCCTGCCTTGCTTTGCGAAAATCAATGCGACTACAGCGGGCTGCGTTGATTATCATAGTACAAGAATAAATGATTGGTTTTGGATATAAACCCTTACAACGCAATGAAAGATAATGTCTGCTCAAATTTGGGATTTGCTGTACGTTAGACTTCTTCCGATTCGACCAAGCTTTTGAAAAAAGGTATATCGAGTGGCAAACAGCTTGGATCTTGATGAGAGGCCGAGTTACTCGGTGTCTCATCTGGATCCAATGTGTTTGCATATCCGAGTCAGGTCGCGAATAGCGGGACAAGGTTTGTAAAAAGTCGTCGCGTATTATATTATGTACACTAAACAGTATGGCGAGTGGACGGCGTATAGCGCAGGGACAAACATGGGACACCCGCGTCATTAGTGTGAACGAGTTCGTAATAGCCTATTCTAACAGTGTAGACCCAGAAAATATTAATCCTTTTTATGCGGGTTTTATGTGCCAAAGCTTCCTTTGGTGGCATAATCGAACTTCAGTATGTGCATTCGTGTACAGTTTATCTTGTCTAGAGCATATGTCCTACATTACTTGAGATAGAAAGTTGGTGTGTTAGTACATTTTGGGATGCCGGGGTGTCGTGTGCCATTTTCAAGTTGCTGTGATATTGATCTTGACCTCTGAACTCGGCTAACTTAGGAAAACCTTGTCCGGAGCATATGTTCTATATTACTTAAGATAGGAAAGCCAAATTTTCTGGGATGGCTGAGTGTTGAGTGCCGTTTTAAGGTCACTGTGACCCTGACCTCTGACCTTAACCTAAGAAATGTTTTAGTCAGAGCATATCTCCTACATTTTCTTGGACGGTAGGGATGCCAAATTGGGATTGTGTGTACATCTTGGGATGATGGAGTGTCGCTACCCTTTTCATGCCACTCTGACCTTAACCTCTGACCCCAGCTTATCCGGAGCATATCTCCTGTATTCCTTGAGATAGGAATGCCAAATTTTGCATGTACGTGTAAGTACATCTTGGGATAGTGGAGTGTCACATACCATTTTCAGGTCACTTTGACATTTAACCTCAGCTATAGGAAACCCTTGTCCAGAGCATATATCCAATGTATCTTTAGGTTGTAATGCCAAAATAGGCGTGTAAGTGCATCAAGGGATGACAGAGTGACGTGTATAGTTTTCTGATCACTTTGACCTTGACCTTTGATCTTAACGGTTGAAAACCCTTTACACTAATACTTAAAATGGGTATTCTACATGATATTCCCAGTGTTGCTCAGTCGTTATTTTTGTTTAAAACTTTAGTTCAAATTCAAGTCAGACTGTGCAGTCGTTTAGTTTCATTTAGCAATAGCATATACATACCTGCCTACAAAACACATCTCAATGTCGGTGCTTTGCTTTAGGGCATGTTTTGTTTGAAAGGAATAATATAAAAGAAGCGATAATGTGTGAAGATGACACTCATTAAGCAGGCGAAGAATAGGAATACGAGAATCATTGAACGATACATTATGTTGCTGTCATTTATTTGTTTCCTCCAATTTTCTTCTATTTGGTAGAAAATTACCTCATGTCGGTTTAAAATTACTTCAAATTAAGACTCTAAATCATCCTCCTGCTGAAAGAAAATCTGCTGAAACGTTGCTCTTCTGCATTTTTAATTATTTTTAACCCTTTATATACGAGAAACAGGTATACGAGTCATTTGCAAACAGTGTAGACCCAGACCAGAATGCTCCTGTAGGAGCCCTCTCATCAGGGCCTGTACAGTTTGCCATAAAAATCATATTCTGCAATAAAAATGTTTGGAGGTTTTCTTCATTAATATTCATAGAGGGAGGAGTCAAATATTATAATTCAGCATACAGTGGGTTAATTCGTTCATGAAAGCCTTTGCGACACTACTGGTCGAGTTTAACCCTTTCCCTGTTCTACGTTTATTCCAAAGTTTAATACGTATAAGAATATTCATGGACAAAATAGTAATAATGAAATATTGAAAATGAAATATTATAACCTTTTTAGAAAGTAAAGAAACAAATCTATGAAATTCCATTAGCAAACAGAGCAGACCCTGATCAGACGGCTCCTACAGGAGCCGTCTGATCTGTGTCTACTCTGTTTGCAAATGCGTGAAAATGCATTTATATGAAGGAAAGGGTTAGGCTAAAAAAGCATAAATCCTGTTAAAACATCGATTTACTCCGCGTATCATCTGGATCCACGCCTTTTTTGAATGCCGGTCGGATCGCCGAGCTTAACGAGATTAGGATTAGCACACACAAGCATTTATACAGATTAAAAATAATGCAAAAAGCTCCTATAGGAGCGATCTGCATTAAATTTGACCTGCATTAAGGCAATCACCTGCTTTTAAAGACTCTTATGTTCAATAGATTAATGATCTCGTTAGACAGATTCTACTGTAAAAGAATGGCCGCTTAGGACGCGTTCTACTGTATAGTTTATATGTCAAACATGATGTAGCTTAATGCATGACTAAAAGTATATAAAACGCTCCTTTTAGGAGTTTTCTTCATTAATTCCACTCTGTATTATCAGAACTTCAGATAAGATGCGTAAATTAAAACGTTTTCAAGAATAACTCCTTTGTTTCTTTACCACACCCTATACTGCGACCACTCTTTAGAATCGTCTTGAAGAGACGATTCTAAAGAGTGGTCGCAGTATAGGGTGTGGTGGAGACATGACGATTTTAGTATTTGAGTAGTCCTGGTATTAAGCATTACCTGCGTTTAAGGATATCAGTGGCCATTAAATAAGTGGTCGCCGCAGAGAGACTACATTATGTATAAAATACAGTAAAACCTCTCTATAACGGCCACTAAATTATATCAAATATTTTGAGTTAAAGGCAGGTGGCTGCTTAAAGCAAGGTGATAGTAAAACAGAACGCTCCTATAGGAGCGTTCTGTTTTACTATCACCTTGCTTTAAGCAGCCACCTGCCCTAAATACCAACTAATTAATGCCATTTAGGGTCCGTTATAGAGAGGTTTTACTGTAATAAGTTGGTTTTGAAGGACAGGAGACCAAATGGTCTATATATGGTGTAGTTTATTTATGGTGAATCTGTTCTAGGAAATCTGAGAGCTCAAGCCCACTTGTCATCTAGCAGCTATTATTAGTATTTAACTGCCAGTATCGTTTCTATGATTACATATGCAAACAGTTTGGATCCAGATGAGACGCCGAGTAGCTCGGCGTCTCATCGGGATCCAATTTATGTGTTACTGTGATAATAGTTTGTTAAAGGAAAGGGGAGACAATTAAACAAACAAATATTGCAGCAGACGAAACATTTTTAAGACGACAATATTTGGCAGCGAAAGAGTTAATGAGTTGTCGACAACAGACGACATTTTAGACCACACCCGCATAAGACAGCCAATTATCGATTAGTTGACGATATGCAAACTAGCATCTTTCCTACATAACCATGCTGCGCGGTTGTATCCTACAAAACACAAGTTTTGTGTCACGTGATTTTGTAGGGTGACACTTAGCGATCTCGTCTCCGTCATACACCCAGATTCCCAGATAAGATGCGTAAATTAAAACATTTTTAAGATTCTCCACCACACCGAATATTGTGATCACGCTTTAGAATCGTCTCGAGACGCACAACATACGGAGGAATGGCGATTTTGGTATTTTAGGGCGCGCCTGTTGCCCTGTACATCGGTCCGTCCGTTTGTCTGTCTGTTTGTCTGTGTGAATGTATGTCACGCTTCTTCTTCACCTGACAGCAGAAACATACATGATGTTCAAAACACACTCTTGCTTTCTCTCCTTCCGTCTGTCTCTAGTTTTCTCTTTCTCTGTAACAAAGGCAATATCGATCAATTTTACAATAGAACCTGCAAATAGCGACCATATAATTAATAAGCATGGGATCTGTAAGAACAAGTGGTTGCTTAATGGAGGACGATATAGTAGAACCTGCTTATAATGGCCATATAATAAATATGCATTGGGATGTATAAGAACAGGTAGTTGTTTAATAGAGAACGATATAATAGAATCTGCATATAGTGAACAAATATTTAATAATCATGGGGGTCTATAAAACAGGTGGTTGCTTAATGGAGGACGATACAATAGAACGTCCGCAATGAATTAATATGGGGGCTATACGAACAGGTAGCTGCTTAAATCTTTACTCCATAAATACACTTTTCTACGCCTTTGCAAACAGAGTAGACCCAGATCAGACGGCTCCTATAGGATATGATATGATATAGATATGGTCCTACAGTTTTAGACACTGCTAAAAATTCCTGTGTCTATGTGTTTTTATAGCAATTAATCTAATATCCATGACGTCATTATTTCTTACATGAATATTCATGGAGGAAAGGGTTAATACAGAACGATATGGTAGAACCTGCATATAACGATGGCATAATAATAGGAATCTATAAGAGCAGATGGTTGCTTAATGCAGGGCGTATCAAAGAACCTTTTTATAATTACCATATAATGATTAAACATGTTGTGTATAAGTGCAGGCATTTGCTTAATGCAGAACTTGTCTATAGATAGTGACCACATAATGAATTAACACGGAGCCTATACGCAGGTGGTTGCTTAATGCAGGATTCTAACACACCTCGCGCACACATCTACATTATAAACAAAGAAGGGACGTATCTATGTTTGAATTCTCCATTAAACACCGCACGCGCTGTAACCGCTAAACGTGACGTAATATGGCTTCGAAGAAACGTAGTGCCGTTGCGGCGGTGCAAATTATAGTTAAATTGAAGTGTTAGAATCGAAATAATAAATTTATACCAGTGTTTTATGGTGCAATCGAACACGGGTAGTCGTTGAGATGCTTATAATTAAATCACTCGACTTATCGGCCTCGTGATTTAATTACTACGCATCTCAACTCCTACCAGTGTTCGATTGCACGATAAAACACTGGTATGAATTTATTATTTCTTAAATATAAAGTAGAACATGTCTGTATCAACCGTATAATGATTAACCACGTGGGTCTGTAAGAGCAAGTGGGTGCATAATGCAGGACGAAAATAATGTTGAAACCTCGCAGAGGAACATTCTGCATAACTTCGGTCATACGTTGAAGAACCACCTGTTTCAAATACCCAGATTTAAACCTATTTTTGTGATGGTCGCTGTGTGCATGTTATATTGTAATAGTACTGGACCGGTTCGTCTCTTATCTACAGTCTTGAACATGTTTGTGTCTATTTCAGAATTATCCACGAGGGTGGCTTCACGTCAGAGGACAACAAGCAGTACAAGCCAGTAGTATACAGTAACACCATACAGTCCCTGGTGGCCATAATACGTGCAATGGGCACATTAAATATACCGTTTGGAGCTAACGAACGAGAGGTAAGAACCGAAGTGACCAATATTAAAGTGTCCCACTGTAATCTTAACCATACCCCAAGAGGCCCAGATAAGATGCGCAAATTAAAACATTTTCAAGAATCACTTTTTTCCACCAAATGCTATGTTGTGACCACTCTTCAGAATCGTCTCGAACTTCATAATCGTCTCTTCGAGACGATTCTAAAGAGTGGTCACAACATAGGGTTTGTTGGAGAGAGGACGATTTTAATATTTTAGTACTCACCTTTATCTGTAGCCCCTGTTTCCCTGTTCAATATTCATTTAGAAAGTTATATACAGTAAAACCCCGCTAATGCGACCACTTAATTAATAAATATTGGTGTCTTTATAGGCAGGTGGTTGCTTAATGCAGGACAAAAGTAATGCAGAAAGCTCCTCTAGGAGCTTTCTGCATCACTTTTGTCCTGCATTAAGCTACCACCTGCATCTAGCACCCAGAATTATACCCCTTTTAGGTGGTCGCATTAGCGGGAGTTTACTGTATATTAGATGAAGTTTTATAATGTACAATTTTCAAGGATTTATTTTTGCTTTGACAAAAAAGTATATAATCAGATCAATATCATGTCAAAAGCAAACAGAGCAGTCCCAGATCTACGGGAGCCGTCTGATCTGGGTCTACTCTGTTTGCAAATTCGTGAAACTGCGTTTATATGAAGGAAAGGGGTAACCCATTACCACTTAACCAATTCTGTCTAAGCGACCATTAAATATACGTCTAGTTCTGGTTCTTTAAAACGCATGGTAGCTTAATACAAGACAAAAGTAATGCAGAAAGCTCCTATATGAGTTTTCTGCATTCCTTTTGTCCTGTATTAAGCAGCAACCTGCTTTCCAAGATATGTAATAGCATATTCAGTGAATGGTCGCTTAACCCTTTCCCTGTTCTATGTTTATTCCAAATGTCAATACCTACTGAATATTCCGGGACGAAATAGTTATAATGAAATGTGGAAGGTGGAACATTGTAGCCATTAAGACACTAAAGGAACATATCTATGTAATATAAGCAAACAGAGCAGACCCTGGTCAGACGGCTCCTATAGGATTTTCCCGATGTACATGTACACCTCTCATTTACAGCTCTTAAGCCTTTCCCTACTGAATATTCATACATGTATAAGAAATAATGACATCATGAATATGTATTAGCTGATTTTTTTGGTGGCATATGTACACATGGTGTTTTGGTATACAAGCTGTAGAGTCAGATCTATTATAAATTCATAAGCAAACAGAGCAGACCCTATCTAGACCCTGGCTCTACTCTATTTGCACCGGCATGAAAAAGCCTTTATATAAGAGAAAGGGTTAAATGGTATGATTTGTAAGCAGTGTTGTGTTCAAACCATTGAATTCAATTAAATGTCCACAGGCTTGAGCATTGAAGAACATTCTGAAACGTTTGTTAGATTACCAGATTTGCTCAATGTGACAAAAACGTGGAACCAGACAAAGTATTTGTACCGGTTTGCTCAATAAGACACACAAGGAATCAGACACACATAGTTATTAGATAACTAACTGTGTCCATTGTCACAGAAACATGGAACCAGACGAAATCATTTGTTAGATTACCAGCTTTGCTCAATGTGACAGAAACAAGGAACCATACAAACATATCTGAAAGTACCGACAGTTTTGAGTGTTTCCATGTATTTGAGAGATCAAGTCCAGACATACAGAACATAGTACAGTAAAACTGTAAACCACGTCCAATTTAGTACTAATATCGGTCTTGGAGACAGGTGGCAGCTGAATGCAGGGTGAAAGTCACGCAGAAATCTCCTCTAGGAGCTTTCTGCAGGACTTTCACCATGCATTAAGCAACCACCTGTCTAAAAGTATTATTTTCTATTAGAATCCCGGTTTAGAGGGGTTTTACTGTAATCTATATCAAAGTGATTCTTACGTTAAACCAGCGGACATCATTGATATGATACATTCAAAACAGGGTATATTGTTCAATAAAAATAAAGCTCTTCTCATTAGGTTACAACCCCATAGAAGGTCTTAGGTCCATGGTGTGACATGACATTCAGGTTTGGGAGGGAACAGATATATTCAATCTGATCATCCGTGGAAAGACACTTCAACCAATAAGTGACCAGTGTTCCTTAAAAAGGACACTAGCAATCAGTGTAGACCTATATCAGAGGGCTCCTGAAGAAACCATCTGACCAGGAGCTGCACTGTTTACTGAACGCATCAATGTCAATGGCTTATTCTGGCAATTATTGTTTGCTAGTCCTCTCCCCATGAAAACAATGGTTAGGTTCCAAAGTAAAATCTGATTGGGTTTTCCTTAGACCAATCCTTTTGAGGCGATTCTAACGAGGTGCGTCAAGATAGGGTGTGGCGTAGAAATATAAAACAATATTTTTATTTGATTTTCTAGTTGTGTACAGTCCTGATCGTATACAGCGGAACCCCTCTAAGCGACTTCTCAATAAACCAATAATGAAAGTATTTAAAGCAGGTGACTGCTTAATGGAGGACGAAAGTAATGCAGAAAGCTCCCATCCTGCATTAAGCTACCAGTTACCTTTAAGACTCGGTATTAGACCTTTAACCTTTCTATACTATAAATGTGTTTTCACGCATTTGCAAATAGAGTAGACCCAGATCAGACGGCTCCTATAGGAGCCATCTGATCAGGGTCTGCTCTGTATGCTAATGGAATTTGAAATATATGTTTCTTTAGTTTCTAAAATGGCTACACTGTTCTACATTCCATACTTCTTTATAACTATTTTGTCAATGAATATTCAGTAGGTATTGACATTTGGAAAAACATAGAACAAGGAAAGGGTTAAGCTAGTCGCATTAGAGGCGTTTTACTGTATGCTGTAAATCTTATGGGGTCAAAATCACCACCCGAGCCCAAGTGTGAGATCATCACAAAAACAGTTCGATACAGATATCTGTGGACACGACGTCATTCCTAAATGTAAACTGCATTTTTACTATCAGCTGTAAAATTACAAAATGGCGGACGAATATGTAAACAAGTATTGGTCGTACTGTGTCATCTACGGCCCAGAGATTTCAGATTTCAACCATGACGCTATCGATATGAGGTATGTTCATTTCAAAACCAACACGGTTAACGTTGAATCTGTTGTGGTATTTGAAGTCACATTGGATCCAGATCATGATGGGCTTCGAATTGATCAAGATTCAAACTACATGTATTTGATATAATGGCCGTTTCTAAGAAAAAGAACGAACCGATATTTAAACATTGGAAACAGTTGAGTTTTGCAATGGCACAAACCTGAGATGATTTTGTGGTTAATGCAAACTCTTTGGATTCAGATCAGACACCGAGAAACAGTATAGGATTCAGATCAGACACCGAAAAAAAAAACCTGTTTAGGATTCAGATCAGACACCGATAAACTGTTAAACACAAAGGCTGCTTGTTTGAAGGGAAATAGAGGAAAACATAATTGTCATAAGAAGACAATTTTGCAGACGATAGTACTAACTTAGTGTGCAAAGAGTTAACTCTTTCACTGCCAATGTCGCGTCTGTGATTACCTAATAGATGCAAACAGTTTGGATCCAGATTAGACGCCGTGTGTGTTAGGCTACTGTGACTGTTTCTTGATACAATAAATGAAGGAAAAAATATAAATGGAAAAGTGTGGCTGACGACAAAATTTGCAGACGACAAACTTTGGCAGCAAAAAGAGTTAAAGAAAGAGTAACGATATCTTTGCACTAAGCCCTGGATTTAGACTTGCTATATAGCCAATGAAGTGACTACTCCCCGACTTGCAAAATCGATATTGTAATTCTTCTGTCCTGATCGATAGAGTGCCGCTGGAGACTGCTGGATTATCTCCCTTGCCCGCGTGTCGTGTGATGCCATCGATCGATAGAAGAAAAGACGAATATAGTTCACTTGCGCCTACCAAATTACAAATCTGCAAAAACTAGAAGTTATAATCGATAAGACACCAGAATACGTTGTCTGCTTTATAGCTATAGTGTGGCGTGTCTTTCTGCAGGAAAGGAGGATGTTCTTGTAGACTTGGTTTATTGCTTTATCTCATACAGACGAATTTTGACTTATTTTGCAAACAGAACAGACCCAGATCAGACGGCCTCTACTGGAACCATCTGTTTACGGTCTGCTCAGTTTGCTTATTAAATAACATTGATTCGATTCTACAGTTTCTCACATGCTGAAAATCACATTACCCTTGATGCAATTATAAAAGTTCAGCTAAATGATATTCATAAATTTATTTTTTCTTACACGAATATCCATGAGCAGGTTATGCAACTCGCAATTCTGCCGATGATTTATTGGCAAAATATCGGACCAGGGTACTCATTCAACACAACTTATGTTGTCATGAACATGAATATGTATGTAAGAAAAAAGGACATTTACATGAATATCAACCCTTCGCTTGCTATTCACGTCAATATACCTACATGTAAATAGTGAAGACCCAGATGAGACAGCTCCTGCAGGAGCTGTCTCATCAGGGTCTGCACTATTTACAAATTGATTGTGCAACCAGTGCACTCCACAGCAGTGATTGCACAGCAAAATACTTGTACACAGTGAATATATATGTAATTATACAACAGGGCATGGGTAAAGAAGGAGAAATGTATTTTAAAATTCAGCAAGCGAAGGGTTAATTAGATTATTTTTATGATAGCACATGGACAAATGAATGTTTAGACATTGCAGAAGCTGTAGCCTCGTGTCTATGTTATATTATAAGCAAACAGAGCAGACCCTGATCAGATTGTTCCTACAGGAGCCCTCTAATCTGAGTCTACTATGTTTGCAATTGCGTGGAAATGCGTATTTATGGAGTATAGGGTTAATCCTTACCCTGTTGAATATTCATGTCAGAAATAATGACATCATGAATATGTAATAGGTATTTTTCATAATGGAATGTGCACACTTCATTGTTTGGTATTAGTATAAACTGTAGTCTGGTCCATTATAATTTCAAAAGCAAACAGAACAGACCCTGATCAGACGGCTCCTGTAGGGACTTGATCATGGTCTACTCTGTTTGTAGATGCAGGAAATGGCGTTTATATGAGAGAAATGGTTTTAAAACCCTTACACCGATGTGAAAAAAATGTCTGCCCGAACTTTAATGCTGGTGTAATTTTGATTGCAGTTGAACCTGTCTTAGCGCTCATTCATTTAATGAACATAGGAGTAGATGGCTGCTTAATCCATTCCCTCATAGGCTATTTTTAGATACAACCTCTTTGAATAAACCTACCAAAAAGGAGCATTAACTAGAGAAAGGGAAACTTTTAGAATTTTATAGCTTGAAATCATTGTGATAAATAGAGCATTTGCTCCTATAGGAGCAAATGCTTTATTTATCACAATGGTTTCATAAAGTAACTTTTACAGGGTCGTCAAAAGTCGTCAATATCAGGGAAAGGGTTAATACAGGGCAAAAGTAATGCACAAAGCTCCTACATGAGCTTTCTGCATTACCTTTGACCTGCATTAAGCTACCACCTCCCTTACAGTCTCATAATTAGGACTCTTTTTGTGTGCTTAACCCTATACTCCATAAATACGCCTTTCTACGCCTTTGCAAACAGAAAAGACCCAGATCCGAAAAGGAGCGTTTGTAAGAGAAAAGGAACATTTTAGAATTGTGTAGTTTTGAAACCATTGTGATAATAGAGTATTTGTTCCTTAGGAGCAAATGCTCAATTTGTCACAATGGTTTAAAAAAGATGACTTTTACAGAGGGCGTCAAAAGATGCAGTGGGAGGAATGTGGTTAACCCTTTCGCTGCCAATGCCGGATCTGTGATTACCTATGCAAACAGTTTGGATCCAAATGAGACGCCGAGTAACTCGGTGTCTCATCAGGATCCAAACTGTTTGTTACTGTTACTATGTGTTTGAAACAGAAATGAAGAAAATCAAAAGAATGAAAAATTGTAGCAGACGACAAAGTTAGCAGACGACAGAGTTTGGCAGCGAAAGGGTTAATTTTCAAATGTTTGTCAAACATCTTTGGCAGAATACGTAATAAACCAATTACTATTTACTAATGGGCAAGACATAGTTTAGTTTAAACATATTTTATTCGAAAAATAAAACACATTATGCATGATAACCACAGAGTAGGGTTAGAACGAAAGCTAAATGATTTGGTGGAGAAATATAAAAACAAATATTTAAATTTATTTTTATTTTCGAAATAGATTCTTATCTACAGTTCTGATGTACATGTACCAGTGGTTGGCTCTTTCTGTGCTATTAAAAACAGAGTAGACCCAGATCAGGGTCTGTTCTGTTTGTTTATGATATAATATATACATGATTCTACAGTTTCTGCCATGGCCAAACCTTCCTGTGTCCATATATGACTACCACAAGTAATCTGATTAATATCCATGATGTCATTATTTCAGCCATGAATATTCATGTGGTAACGTGTTAAATTCGTTTTTCTGTAGTCACTCCGCTTAGTTCGTAGAGGTTGATGGATGTGTATCTCGTATGGGTTTGTTATATTAATAAATTAACACATAGTTAACGAAAACTCGTCAAATTGGCTTCTGGGTCACCTATATGAGGATGGGATTCCTGCGAAAGAAATGTATATTGGTGGAAACCCTTATTATTTATTGGAAAGCAACCCGTTCAAACACTCTTTCCAATGGAGTGTATTGGAGGGTAGGGGGTGACGCCGAGGGATGGGGTGAGGGCGGGGGATTATGGGGCTCTCAACTGTTTCTGCACAGTTTGACTCTGTCGCAAAAAAAGTAAATATGACAAGATTTCGTAGGTAGATTTGGAAAACACTTTCAATGTTGTAGTTATACAACACAGGTCCTCGATGTTTTCTTTTAGCCCTTTCGTTCATATTTATAAAGTTTTTTTTTCACGCATTTGCAAACAGATTAGACCCAGAACAGACGGCTCCTATAGGAGTCGTCTGATCAATGTCTGCTCTGTTTGCTGATGGAATTTGACAGATCTGTTCTTTAGTTTCTAAAATGGCTACAATGTTCCACCTTCCATTTTTCATTATAACTATTTTGTCCATGAATATTCAGTAGGTATTGAAAGTTGGAATAAACATAGAACAGGGAAATGTTAAAAGAATCTTATCCCTCTGTTGTTGTAAGAGGCGAATTCCTGATTACATATGGAAGCTGTTTGGATCTCATCAGGATCAAAACTGTTTGTCACTTTAACCATGCTTTTGGAAAAAGAATAAAGAAAATCTACTTCAAGAAAAGTATCAGCAGACGACAATGTTTGCAGACGACGATTACTCCTCGTGCAAGGAGTTAAAAAATGCACCATATTGCCATGGGCACGTTAATCTTTTCATCGCTGAATTTTCAAATGGACTATTCCAAAATTCAAAGAAGTCAAACTTACTGTGAATGTTCAGGAATAATTGAAATAAATATGTAACATAACAAACAGTGCAGACCCTGGGTCCTCTAGGAGCCCTCTCATCTGGGTATACACTGTTTGCAAAATGCATTAGTAACTCGCTTCCCGCACGAAAAGCGTTAAAAAGTTGAATTCATCTCATCTCATATCTCTTTTCCTCCTCACTGGTGTGTTGGGGTAAATTGGCAAGCTATTTTTGGAATATGAGGTCTATTGACTCTTGTTATGAGCTATTTTTGTGCTAATGTGTTCACCCTGCGCCTGATTCGAAATTTGGAGTTTGCCAGCAGATTCGGTCGTAATCAAATACTTATTGCTTATGTGTATCTAAGCCTTTCTTATATTCACGTTTTGCAACAAGTCGAGATTGTATTTTATTAGAGAATGAAAAAGCAGTTTTACATGCATCAACTTCAGGCATTAAAAAATAGTTCCCGGGTGTATCCTTACCCTGTTGGTCGCGACTTGCCTGGCAATTGCAAACAGCTTGGATCCAGACCGGACGCCGAGTTAACTCGGCGTCCGATCAGGATCCAAGCTGCTTGACATTCGATCAGTTATTTCGTTAAATCTTAAAAAACTCGAAGTGAAATTTGCGGCATACCGGAGTTTGATCATCCGGGGTATTTCTGCTCCACTCAGAGCTGGGGTAATTTTCACTCAACTACGGTTCGTGCTTTTAAGCATTTTAAGAAGCGAGAGTCTGTTTTAAAAACAGATTGGATCCTGATGAGACACCGAGTTACTCTGTTTGCAAATACGACCCTAGTCGGGTTTTTGGCAGGATAAGTGTGACTATTTACAGCATGTTAAAGGTTAGTTATACGCTATGACTCATACACCCAGCCAGGTAAGAGAGAATGCTCTCACAAGTATCGAGACCCTCGCAGAGTCGATCTTTGGGGAACTAGGCGAGCAAAACATACATACATACATACTAATGAATTACATAGCTGCTTTCTTCAAACTGTATTATTTTGAAAGTCGCGGGAGCTCCTTTTATTTGTTCGTTCGTGCAACCTGCAAAGGAAAATGTGTTCATAGCTTAGTCATGGAAAATACAGGACATATTAGAGGGGGGGGGGGCATATAAGTTGTTTATTCAATACATGAATCATTATACAGCCGAAGCACCTCGATAAAGAGGTCATATACTTTATCATCACATAAGTCGTTAAAACAGGTGGCTGTTTAATACATGACCCGAGTTATGCGAAAGGCTCATGCAGTCATGGGTCTACTATGTTCGCCAAGGCATAGAAATAGGTATTTATGAAGTAAAAGGTTAATGCATGCTTTATTAAATGATTTTTCACGCCTTTGCTAAAAGAGTAGACCCAGATCAGGCGTCTCGTATAGGAGCCGTCTGATCAGGGTCTGCTCAGTTTGCTTATTGATCGCCCCCTGGAGGGAGCGGTCCTGTGGAATGCATTTTGCATTTGTGCTATGGTCGAGGGGCAGTGGGAAGTTTCTCCTATAACTGATGAATATAGCAGCGAATAGTTTTATGAGATTCACGCTATTTGGATTCTGATAAGACGTGTTTGCTGATAACATTTATTCTCTGGATCAAGAAAGTGAAGAGGTTAATTATCATAATTATTTTCAATGGGTTAGCTCCTCCATACTTACATGACCTTTTTACTTTCTCTGCTGATATTCACGAAAGAGAGCTGCGGTCTTCTTCTCAACTCCAGCTGTACATACCGAAATCAAATACAGAATATTTTCAGAAAAAAAACAACATTTCATTACTTAGGTTCTATAATTTGGAATAAGTTCCCCTACCATGTCAAAATGCTAGTTCTATTGCTGCTTTTAAAAACCTTTATATAAGATGGTTTAAGCAATGTTATCATAATTAACTTATTGAGTCCTGCAGTCTCTTATTGAACTATATCCATATTTATCCTAAATACCCATGGATGCCGTGCGGATTCTTCCTATCATGTCCCGTAACAATTTGTCAATTTGAAACAGCTGGAATTCGAATAGCTGTTGGTCAGATTATAACAGGTCAGTACTATTGGACTCAAGTCTGACCGCGGCTATTTAGAATTTTCTTTACACTTATGAAAGGACAACTACTAAACTATGGTAACACTGCATCAGTTTGATCTAAATCTACTACTTGCTTAGTACTTTGGCGTGAGTATTTAGGTTAACTACTGTAAACTGATTGTATATACATGTACAGTGAGATCCTGAAAGTTCAAACAGTTAGATAACTTAAAGTAAGCCCAATGACAATGTCCACGACAGGTGTTGGCCATGGACGGGATGGGGTGAAGAGGGGGATTCCTACGGTAGCTTCCTGCTTTGCTTCCGTCCTGCTTTGGGCAATCACCTGCCTTTAACTATATCATTTGACTTTTGTAGATGTATATATGTTACGAGGGCCGCATGGAAGATTGTTTTTTTTTACCAAATGCGTTACCACTTTACCTGATAGAAGCGGCTTTTAGCGTGTTTGATTTATTCCTCCGCTGAAGAAAATAGTTCAAATTCATACAGTCATGAACATATTGCATAATAAATATTTTCTATATCCTAGTAGGTGGTAGCTTAAAGCAGGCTGAAAGTAAAGCAGAATGCGCCTTAAGGCTTTACTTTCAACCTGCTTTAAGTGGTCATATGTCTTCAAAACTAGAAACAGGCTATTGGGTAAAGGGTTAAATAAAGTCTTTATTATTATTATTATTAATTAAGCATGAGGTTGAGACAGTTTGGACTCTGATCAGACGAGTTACGTAATGTTTGCACGACCAGGATCCAAATTGTTTGCAAATAACTTTTACATTCGTAATCAAGGTGTTAATTATCCCAATTTAAGCACAGTGTAATGAAAATTGCAGGGGTATCATACTTTGTTAGATAAAATGCCTCAGAAACTCCTTAGAAATGTCTGAGATTTGAACTTTTTTATATAGAATATATAGGGCTAGGCAGAAAAACGAAGAAAATGCATGAGATTTGATTTTTGTACATAAAACAGGTAATAAAAACTCAGCATTAGGATTAGACAATAACAAATTAAACTGTTTCATTTATTTCACTAAACTATTATATTTATATAAATATTCAAGTGATGGGGTCTAATCAAATTATTTAGATTCCTTCTCTGAACCGCTGATTCCTAAGTGTCCCACACCCTGGTGTTATATTACTGTTCCTTGTAATAAATTTTGGGGGCGATCTAGATGCTTGCATAAATGTTTGTCTTGTATGCCTTATAACATGGTAACGATCAGATACTACAGTTTTTGTCAAAGCAAAAACACAACCCTGAAACGTTTCGATTTTAAAACATCAGCTAATAAATATTCATGGTTTCATTATTTCAAACATGAATATTGAACAGGTAAAGAATTAAACAGCATAACGTACCACATAATTTATTAACAAATATGTGTATCAAAGTAGGTGGTTGCTTAACCCTTTCCTTCATGTAAACGCTTCACGCCTTTGCAAACAAAGTAGACCCATATCATACGGTCTGCTCTGTTTGCCTTTGATATGATACAGAGCTAATTCTACATTTTTTGTCAAAGCGAAAAAATCATTTGAAAAGTTTACATTATAAAAAAAATAGCTGATACATATTCATGATGTCATTATTTAAAAATATAGCCTATGCGGGAATGGGTTAAACTCGCCTGTCTCAAAGACAGACAAATAGACTTCTTTGAAGTGGTAGCTTTAGAGAGGTTCGATACATGTGCGTAACGATAGTGTGTTTACATCTGCATATCATACAAGAAAACATGGCTTAAGCATTTATAGAACCAACGAGTCTTAAAAGGCACGTGGTTGCTTAATACAGGGTAAAAGTAGTTCAGAAAGCTGCTCTGGGAGCTTTTTGTTTTACTTTTTGAGCTGCATTAAGCTACCACCTGTCTTACAGACCCTTAATTAGACCTTCTTTTGATGACCGCTTAAGACAGGTTTTACTGCACCATGAACTCAATAATTGCGGTTAAACCAGACTCCGTTTTACCGTTATTTCGCGGTGTACATTGTTTTATGTGTTACCTGGTACGCACTAGTTTGCATATACAGTAAAACCCCTCTAAACAGAACACCAAATATGTCGTCAGCAAATTGTGTCGTCTGTTATGCCCCCCCCCCCCCACACACACACACACATACACACAATCACACACACACACACACACAAACACACACGACGGCAGGCATATAACCTTGCTCTTGGCCATCCGTCCATCTGTCTGTACGCCCATTCGTACATACGTCTGTCCGTACGTCATACAAATAGTATGTGCAAACTACTCATACACCAAAAGGAGGATTTACTTCAAACTTTTCCAGAAATTTTGCTCCGACCATTTTACCGGAGTTATGGGACTTAGGAATATGTTTCTTCATTATAACATAATTATAGTGAAAAAAAGTATGTGTCCAACTCCTCATACAACACTTGGATGATTTACTTCAAGTTTTCACAGATGAAGAACGTTGATGTGAAGATATACGTAAAGAAGGGAATTTTTGTTCTGGTCATTTTTACCAGAGTTATTGGAGTTTGATATGTCCTTCACTGTATAATATATACGGAAAAATCTTCCGTACTCCTCATTCATGAATAGGAGGATTTACTTCAAACTTCCATATGTGAACAAAGTTGATATGAATATATACTTAAAGAATGGAAGTTTTGCATCGATTCGTTTTACCAGAGTTATGGGACTTTGAAATTGACAGCGATATATGACAAAGTGAAAATGGCTTGATTTAGAGACAATATCGCAATTGTGTGTGTGTGTGTGGGGGGGGGGTGTTCTTCATTTTTGTTTCAAAGACATAATCACACTAACAAACATTTTGGGTCCTGTTGAGACGCCGTGTTACTCAGAGTCTTACCTGGATCCAAACTGTTTGCATAGGTGATCACAGATTCTAAATTGGCAGTTAAAGGGTTAACAAAATAGATGGTAACTTAATGCATTAAGCAATAAGCAACCATATGCTTTTAACCCTTTCGCTTGCCAACGGCGCATCTGTGATTACCGTTGCAAACAGTTTGGATCCAGATGAGACGCCGATTAACTTGACATCTCATCAGGATACAAACTGTTTGATGCTGTAATTATGGTTCTTGAATTAAAATAGAAGAAAATGTGAAAATGTTAAAGGCACCTTTATATGACTGTGAAGAAGGCGCTTTAGCGGGGCTTTTCGGTACACATGAAGACGGTACCACATTGCATATTTACCAGCATCATTTCTATACGTACCTAGCATCAACTCCTTCTTACCTACCTACTTAAACCTGTGTTTTCAAGTGAACACGTGTTCAGATGTGTGTTTTGAAAACATTTGTGTTTCATTTGGAGGTTTGTTTCTGCAATAACATGTTGGTTCCCTGGTGCTCGCTGCTTAATGTACTCATAAAGTGAACAATGCAATACCAGATCATAGATTGGGTCTAATCTGTTTGGCACACATACACATTTTTCATATACTGACCAAGCATTGTATTAAGGTAACATACCTGTTGTTCATATGCAAGCAATACATTGTTCAAAATTGGCATACATGTTGTTCATATGCTGGCGACGTATTGTTCGGAACTGACAGACACGTTGTTCATTTGATGACGATGCGTTGTTCGAAGCTAACAGACCTGTTGTTCATTTGATGGGAATACATTGTTTCAAGCTAACAAACATGGTGTTAATATGCTGGCAAGGCATTGTTCGAAGCTAACAGGCATGTTGTTAATATGCTGGCAAGGCATTGTTCAAAGCTAACATACATGCTGTTCATATGCTGACAAGGCATTGTTCGAAGCAGAAAGACATGTTTTTCATATGCTGACATGGTACTGTTCGAAGCTGACAGTCATGTTCATATGCATGCTGGCCATGTATTGTTCGAAACTGACAGACATGTTGTTCATATGCTTGCAAGGTATTGTTGGAAACTAACACGACATGTGGCGCATATAGTGGTAAGACCTTGTTCGAAGCTACTAGACTATAATTGGTGATTGGTTTACACCTTTAAATAGTTACGTCGTTATCATGAATGGAAAGTATCGGCGTCAATCTTCTAAAATGTCATACAGCAAATTCCCTCTGTAGGGATCTATTAATTAATGTACATGCGGATTCATAAGAGCAGGTACTTGCTTAATTAATGTAGGACGAAAGTAATACAGAAAGCTCCTATGGGAGCTTTCTGTATAACTTTCGACCTGCATTAAACTACATCCTGGCTTTCAGAAGCAGAATTACACTTTTGTTCTGTTCACTTTAGAGTTGTTTTACTGTACTTTATAAATGACACCTGTGACACCCTCGCTTAGCCCTCGTGATGTAAGGACAATGCTAGGACTAATTTATCCGGTGTCAGAATAATGTGACTATGCGTTGGTTATACGTCCACCGGGTTTCAGTCATTTACAAGACTGAACGATGTGTTAACACGTTCCCTCATATAAGCGCCTTTTTACGTCTGTGCAAACAAAGACCCAGATCCGACGGCTCCTGTGGGAGCCGCAAGATTAGGTTCTACTATGTTTACACATGAAATTACAATAGATCTGGCTCAACATTTTCCTGTTAATACTAAAAGTTTCTAGGTACATGTATCATTATATTTCTTACATGAATATGCAACAGGGAAAGGATTAGTGAACATAAGGAGTTTTGTTTTGGAATATGCACACCCCAGGGACCGAGATACGGGAGAGGACCTACAACCAACCCGAATAGTATGCAAGAATAGATCCTGTTCAGAGGTTGCGCTTTCAGAGCTTCCGCTAGTCTTGCAATGACTTGAGTGTACCTTTTTTGCATGTCGCAACTCTTGTCATGGTTCCTGTCAGTTGAATAGCAAAAGCATCACCGTTAGAGTGTACCATCCTAGATTTTCATCTGGCTTTGTCATTCGATGACTGTGAGAGAAATGTGGTAAACATTACTTAATAACATATACCTTGAGTACAAACAAGTCATTGTTGATATGATATCCCCCACAAAGACAGATACAGTAAAACCTCTCTATAACGGCCACTAAATTGCGTTAATTAGTTGGTATTTAGGCAGGTGGCTGCTTAAAGCAATGTGAAAGTAAATCAGAACGCTCCTATAGGAGCGTTCTGTTTTACTTTCACCTTGCTTTAAACAGCCACCTGCATTTAACACACAATACTTAATGTAATTTAGTGGCCGTTATAGAGATGTTTTACTGTACACAGTAACATTTCAATTAATCGGACATTCAAATTAGTATCAATGTCGATCTTTAAGAGAGGTGGCTGTTGAATGCAGGGTGGGACTCATGCAGAAAGCTCCTAAATGAGCATTTCTGCATGGCTTTCACTCTGCATTAAGCAACCACCCACATTAAGTTGTCTAAATATTCTTCTCTGCCAAACTTCCGGTTTAGAGGAGTTTGAATGTGTACGCAACACCCCCCCCCCCCGGAAAAAAAATACAAAAAACAACAACAATAAATAAACAAAAGCATGGTCAATGATTTGATATGTCAACAACAGCAATATCGCGAGATGTGTCTTTGTTGACCGAAATCAGCGACCACACCAATTATATAGAATTAACCCATTTGCTCCCAGTGGATTCTTCCATGTTTATATATTGGATTAGTCCATTTTTTATCTAAGGGGTGCCTGGCCTAACTTTTCAATTTCGTTTTGTTTTATACAATTTCGTTTTGTATAATCATCGACTGTGTCAATAGTGTATAGCCAGATTAGCGACCGTTTTAATAGTGTATATCAAATCAGTGGCCGTGTAAATAGTATAGACCCAAAACCAGCGTTCATATCAGTAGTATAGACCCAATTCATTGAATGTGTCAATAGTGTACATGTATATCCAAGTCAGCGACCGTTTCAATAGTGTAGACCAAATCAGTGGTCCTTTCAATAATCTAGACCCAAGCCAGCGATATTGTCAATAATCTGGACCCAAATCAGCGTCAGCGTGGTGTGGACCCAGACCAATGTAACTGACACTGATATTGAATAAAATCAACGACAATGCCATTAGTAAATACCATATCAGCGATCATGTTAATAATCTAGACCTAAGCATGATGTCGTGTCAATATGTCAGACCCAAGCCAGTGGCATTGTCAATAATGTAGGCAAAGTCAGTGGTCGTGCCAATAATTTAGACCTCATCCGGCGGCCTTGTGGTCACAACATAAGAGTTTGGTGGAGAAATGGCGACTTAAGAACTTGAGTACGCACGTTTATCCGTTGCTATGGGGTAAAATCTGATAAGGTAGACCGTCTCGTGGCCTGATGTACGTTCACGTGAAGATAACGTTCACAACTGTTTGTAACAGTTCGCAACTGGAGAGTATACTATATTTCATCATGCACCAAGAACGTTCAATTATTTAATTTAACATATTCCCTCCCAAGTCTATCATTGTGCAATCTACCGAAAAGGAGCATTTACTAGAGAAAATTAAAATGTTAGAACTGTGTAGTTTTGAAACCATTGTGATAAATAGAGCAATTGCCGCGAATAGCGGGGGTAGTGGAGTAGGGTTTAACCCTTTCCTCCATAGGCTATTTTTAGATCCATCCACTTTGGATAAATCTAACAAAAAGGAGCATTAACTAGAGAAAAGGAACTTTTTTAGAATTTTGTAGTTTGAAACCATTGTGATAATAGAGCATTTGCTCCTATAGGAGCAAATGCTCTATTTATCACAATGGTTTCAAAAAGTGACTTTTACAGAGGCGTCAACGGGCGTTAGTATGAGAATGAATTAAATGTCGCTACTGAACGCACGGACTATTCGGTGGCATGTACATGTACCTGTGTCCATGCGACATGTAAGCCTTATGCAATACTGTACATTTCCTGGTCTGTATCCGACACATCATGTCTTGAATGAACAAATCAAACGGTTATCATGGACAGCAACAACGTCAATGTATTCCGACGTATTCATCAGCACCAATATGGTCTCTGGTAATAACACCAGGTTCTTCTTCCTCTTACTCTTCCTTCTCCTCTTCATCATACTAAAACGTAAAAGCATCGTTAACATAATTTATAGGCTGCTAAAGACGATATGACTTGCATATGCAAACAGCTTGGATCCAGATGAGATGCCGAGTTATTCGGCGTCTCATCAGGATCCAAGCTGTTTGTCACTTGGTCAAAAGGTTCTCAAAAGCTATATAACAGATCGGAAGTAATTGACACTTGTTGCACAGAGTAACCGATAAAGGTGCGTCCTCGGATATTAAAGTCGCCATTTCTTCACCAAACCCTATATTAGACCACTCTAAAGGACGACTAAAAACTATTCTAAAGAGTGGTCACAGCTTAGGGTTTGGTGGAGATATAAAGGATTTATTCCTGAAAACGTTTTAATTTACGCATCTTATCTGGACTTCTGGTCGGTGTAGAAACCGACATTATCTTTGCAGCGGGCTAAGGGTGAACATTACCATCCTCGGCAGTAGCATCAGTGGTGCGGCCATTACTGTACAAGACGCCAGATTTAGGAATAAATAATACGCACCATGTGCTAGTTCAACATTATCACGAACCGCAATAGCCGTTTACTCCATGTATATTCATGCAAGAACTAACGATGACATGAAATATTCATTAGGTTAATGTTTTATAATGGTACACGAACAACGGATTATTTTGCCATGACAGTAGCTGTAGACTCGTATCTATATTATCCTATAGTAGCCGTCTGATCTGGGTCTACTCTATTTGCAGCGGCATAGAAAGGCATATTTATTGAGTAAAGGGATATAATGCACCGATATGATGAAGAGAAGTAACTCCAATAGAAAAGGTTCAATATTGTACAATGCCACCTTGTGTTACGTTCGAACTAGCACAATAAGCCCCCCCCCCCCCACACACACACACACACACACACCCCGCTAAAAAGTAACCTCCCGGATCGATATTCTTCATTGAAAAATGACCGGGGATATAAACTGTTTGTAGTATTAACCTTTTACTCCACACATAAGCCTATAGGAGCCGTCTGATCAGGGCCTGCTCTGTTTGCTTATGATATAATATAGATACGATTCTACAGTTTCTGTCTTGGCCAAAAGTTCCTGTGTCCATGCTATTATGAACATTTGATCTAATTAATATTCATGAACATGTTGTTGTAATGGACATTATGTTCAAATACATGTAGTTAGTTTCCAAACCCCATGTCAGTATAGTGTATATTCCGTTATATCTAGTGTCGTTATATCGAGTGTCACTAATACAGAAAGCCCCAGGAGGAATTGTCTGCATTACGTTCGATTTGCATGAAGTAGTCCCCCACATTTAAATACAGTAAAACCTCGATTATTCGAATTTTCGGTATAGAAGAATTTAGATCCTTTTAGGCAGGTGGCTGCTTAATGCATGGTGAAAGTCATGCAGAAAGCTCCTAGAGGAGCTTTCTGCATGACTTTCACCATGCATTAAGCTGCCACCTGTCTTAAAGATCGATAATAATACGTATTTTAGTGTTCGAATAATCGAAGTTTTACTGTATTTATTTACTGAGTGGCTGCTCAAAACGGGCTCTACTGTATTTGTTATTTTCCTGAAAATGGAAGTACTTATTATAACTAAATAAAGTAAAATTACTGATTACAACTGAATAACGTAAATAACATATTTCAACTACACGAAGGAAAAATTGGCTAGAAACACATGTTAATTTTAGTAGGTGTAGAGTTCAGTTATCTAGTGAAATACCGTGATATTGAAACGTTTCTATGGTATCACTATGAATCTCACCGACATTTGCTGCCTACATTTTGACGCCTCGCCTATTTTTGTCTCATCCATAATTCATGTAAATTACTGACAGTTTGTTACTGACAAGTTACATTGAGAGGACATGAACATACAGTAGAACCTCTCATAAGCGGCCATTCATTTATTGAACATAGGAGTCCTAAAAAGCAGGTGGTTGCTTAATCCATTACCTCATAGGCTATCTTTAGATACAGCCTCTGAATAAATCTACCGAAAAGGAGCATTAACTAGAGAAATGGAAAATTTTAGAAATTTGTAGTTTGAAACCATTGTGATAAATAGAGCATTTGCTCCTATAGGAGCAAATACTCTATTTATCACAATGGTTTCACAAAGTGACTTTTACAGGGTCGTCAAAAGTCGTCAGTATAATGGAATGTGTTAATGCAGAGCAAATATAATGCGGAGGATTCCTAGAGGAGCTTTCTGCATTACTTTTGACCTGCATTAAGCCATTAAGCATCACAAACCCATAATTGGAGCTCTTTTTGATGTCCGCTTTAGACAGGTTCTGCTGTGGTGATGAGCATACAGTTACACGTCCCTAAAGCGCTGCAATTCTTAGTCACAGAGACAGGTGGTAATTTACCCTTTACTAACCCTTAATCAGTTCAACGCAACCCAGTAGACCCAACTCAGACTGCTCCCGTAGAGACCGTCTGATCTGCATGGGTCTGCTCCGTTTGCTTATGAAACGAAACAGATCTGATTCTACAGTTTCTGCCATTGCCAAAATTAATTAGATATTCTATTTCTGCCATGCATACCAAAATTATCTGTGTCAAAATGACACTGTAAAACTGCATCTAATTAATATTCATGCCATGCTGTCATTGTTTCGTTCATAAATATTCATGAAGTAAAGGGTTAGTGTAGGAGGAAGATTAACCCATTCCCTGATATTGACGACTTTTGACGACTTTGTAAAAGTCATTTTGTGAAACCATTGTGATAAACAGAGCATTTGCTCCTATAGGAGCAAATGCTCTATTTATCACAATGGTTTCAAACTACAAAATTCTAAAATTTTCCTTTTCTCTAGTTAATGCTCCTTTTCGGTAGATTTATTCAAAGAGGTTGTATCTAAAATAGCCTATGAGGTAATGGGTTAAGCAGAGAGCTTATAGAGGAGCCTTCTGCATTACTTTCGCATTGCATCGAGCGACCACCTGCTTATGACGACACGTATTCATTAAGTGGTCACCTTAGAGAGGTTCTGGTTACAATTATGACGTTGAATCTAACCCTTTCCTTCATACAAACGCGTTGTATGCCTTTACAAACAGAGTAGATCCAGATCAGACGGCTCCTATCGGGGTCTTTCTAAAATGACTACACTGTTCCACCTTCCATATTTGATTATAACTATATTGTCCACGAATGTTTAGTAGGTATTGGAATTTGAAATAACCGCAGAACAAGGAAAGCTTAGGTTAATACTCATTTTAATGTCTAGTTTAGATAGGTTTTCACTGTACTGTTCTAGTATGTGTTCTAGATAAAAGTAGAAGTCTCACATCTAGAGCGATCATGTACAAAATGACTTTATTTGAATTCGTGAAAAGTCGGTTATATGACGTACTGCTCGAACTGAGAATTCTCAGAGACATACATGTACACATATGTACGTATATGTCTCTGGAATTATCAGTTAGGATTCGCGTTGGTAATTGCTACCAATTTTGATCCAGATGAGACGGTGAGTAACTCTATGTCTGATCCAGATCCAGTATATTGGACGCTCAGGTATTTGTGTATTTATCGAAAATATTCAAAGAAAATTCTTTTTTGAATAGAGCAGACCTTTGCAGGCGACATTTTCATAGCTTATCAATTGACCACGACTCGTGTTGCCTATGTCATCAACTGGTCCAAGAAGTACAGTAAAACCCCGCTAATGCGACCACCTCAAAGAGGTATAATTCTGGGTTGTATATGCAGGTGGTAGCTTAATGCAGGACAAAATAATGCAGAAAGCTCTCAGAGGAACTTTCTGCATTGCTTTTGTCCTGCATTAAGCAACCACCTGCTTATAAAGACATCCATATTTATTCATTAAGTGGTCGTATCAGTGGGGTTCTACTGTACATGTATAATTTTACCTGAAAGAGACCACTATTGACACCTTTGAAAACAGAAGACCCAGATCAGACGGCTCCTATACAGAATCTGCTCTGATTGGTTATGGAATAATATAGATATGCTTCTATAATTTCTGCCAATGGTAAACCCTTCATAAATGCCTTTAAAATCAGCTAATTAATATGTAATTAATATTTTCGTACTAAATATTCATGAGGTAAAAAGGGCTAACGGTCGGCTGCACCGCGCTACACTCCTGAATGATCCGCACCCATCTCCGATCGATCCACGCGCTCTGTGTAAGACCAGTTATCGATCCGGACTTTCTGAGAATGCTGCCATTTTTACCTTCGACCATTAGCGCGCTAAGTAAATTATCGTCTGCGCAAGACGTGTCTTCTGCTTCACAGTTTGTTAAGTTGGGCTTTTTCTAGAAATGTCCAAATTGTCAATCAGTTAACCTTACCTTACAGATACGCTTTTTAACCCTTTACCCAATAGCCTGTTTCTAGTTTTGAAGACATATGACCACTTAAAGCAGGTTGAAAGTAAAGCAGAATGCGCCTTAATGCGCATTCTGCTTTACTTTCAGCCTGCTTTAAGCTACCACCTCCTAGAATATAGAAACTATTTATGATGCTATATGTTCATTATTTTAAAAATTGGAACTATTTTCTTCAGCGGAGGAATATATTAAACTCGCTTAAAGCCGCTTCTATCAGGTAAAGGGTTAACGCATTTACAGACAGTGTAGATCCAGATCAGAATCGTCTTATCAGGGTCTGGTGGTTTAATTATATCTGATGTATATGATTATGCTTTTATAAAAGCATTGCTGTGTTGATGTGCCTTTATAAAAAAAAAATAGCTAATGAATATTCATGATGCCATTACAGTTAAACCCATCTAAACCGGAATTCTAGTTGAGAGGAATTTAGATATTTGTAGGCAGGTGACTGCTTAATGCAAAGTGAAAGCATGGCTTTCACCCTGCATTAAGCTGTCACCTGTCTCAAAGACCGTTATTTATACTAAATTAAACGTCTGGTTTAAAGAGGTTTTACTGTATTTCTTATATGAATATTTATCAGGTAAAGGGCTAATGTGTCGTCTGCTTCATAAATCTGACCAATCAAAAGCTTGAGAACTCAAATCTGACCAATCAAAAGCTTGAGAACGAACTCAGACTCGACTAAAAAGCTTTATAATAGATCTGACTCTACAGTTTCTACCATTACCAGACTATCCTGTGTATAATTGTCATTATAAACATTCAGCTAATAAATATTCATGATGCCACTATATTCAACAGGGAAAGATTAAGCGACCTTTTAATAGCCATCTCGTGTTTTACCCTTAACCCTTTAACTCATAGATACACGTTCTCACGCCTTTCCAAGCAGAGTAGGATCCGTCTGATAAGGGTCTACTCTGTTTGTTTATTATACCCCCGCAAACAAATATACTGGAATCTTCCTGGTAGTCGGTCGGTCGGTCCATCAGTCGGTCGGTCTGTCCGTCGGTCTGTCGGTTCGCATTTAAACATGTGTAGTGGTATCGTGAACTCTCCTTCAGTTAGAAATGTATTGAATTTATTATTTAGTATTCATAATAACCACGAATAGTTTAGCGCGGGACATTACAGAATTATCTCCCCTTGAATTTTGAGTGTTTTTGTCATTTTGGCATAAAACATGGACAGTTGATGTCGCGAACTCCTCCTTAAATTTGAAAATTATTGAATTAATACTTGCCATGCATAGTCACCGTAAATAGTTGATTTTCATGTGTTTAGCGTCAGGCAGAATTTCCTCCCTCGGTCTTTGAGTATGTTTGTCATTTGGGCATGGACTATGGATAGTTGGTGTCGTAAACTTCTCTTTCAATTTGAAAATTTGAAAAATCATATATGGGATACATAATAAGCACGAGTAGTAGATGTGCAAGACAATATATCCATGTGTTTAGTGCCGGGCATTGCAGAATACCCCCCCCCCCTTTGAGATAGTTTGTCATTTAGGCCTGTAACATGGATAGTTGGTGATAGTTCTAGTGTGTTCACTATTTCATGACCATTGTAGGGGACAGTCCTGTTACTATATTTTATTGTTTTTCTGTTATTTGTAATTTTGTATTTTTCAGTCTGATGCAAAAATGGTCTTAGATGTTATAGCCCGGATGGAAGACACGGAGCCGTTTTCAGAGGACTTACTGGCCGCAATGAAGCGCCTTTGGCTGGATGCCGGCGTGCAGGAGTGTTTCGGCCGCTCGAACGAGTACCAGCTGAACGATTCAGCTAAATAGTGAGTACTATTCATTTCCATACGGTGCCGACGAAGATCCTAAGATATTATTTCTTTAAATTGTCTGAACATTATCATTCATAAAGGACACAAAACATATTGTGGAATGAAGCCCGTCGATCTGGATCCCGAAAAGGCAATGCGGTGGCAGTACTTGACCTACTAAACGTATCATCAAATTTGCCGGGTACCAGCAAACACTCTTCAGAGAAAAGAAACTAGAATAAATTGCAATTAGCAACTTGCAAAAAACAATTAGCATTTTGCAACTGGCAAATTAGCAATTGGCATTTAGCAACTAGCAAAAAAGCAATTAGCATTTGGCAACTGGAACACTGCGTAATTATCTTGAAAATATGGCGATGACGGTTCATATTTGATACATTAACCGATTCCATCATATTGACACCATTGAGGTCCCTGTAAAAGACACTTTTTGAAACCATTGTGATTAACCCTTTCCTTCATGTAAACTTGTTTTCAACTTTTCACATATATGCAAACAGATTATAGGAGTCGTTTGATCAGGGTCTGCTCTGTTTGCTAATTGTAATTTGAAAGATCTGTTTCTTCAGTTTCTAAAATGGCTACAATGTATCACCTTATATAATATTTCATTATAACTATTTTGTCCATGAGTATTCTGTAGGTATTGAAAATTGGAATAAACATAGAACAGGGAAAGGCTTCAGCAGGCTAAAGGATAACTACTAAACGTACAGTAAAACCTCTCTATAACGGCCACTAAATTGAATTAATTAGTTGGTATATAGAGCAGGTGGCTGCTTAAAGCAAGGTGAAAGTAAAACAGAACGCTCCTATAGGAGCGTTCTGTTTTACTTTCACTTAGCTTTAACAGCTACCTGCCTTTAACACAAAATACTTGGTATAATTTAGTGGTCGTTATAGAGAGGTTTTACTGTATTTCCGATGAAATTATTTCTTAGCTAAACAGTATCTGCCTTGTTCTGATCGATTTTGTGTAAATATAGTTTCTCTTTTTTTTGGTCATTGTTTCAATAGGTATAAATCAGTATCCCATACCCTGTCGAAAAACAAACATTGTCTGTCTAAACGCTGAGAAATTGTATTTTCATCCAGCTCCATTTCCTTAGGAAATGATTGTTTTAGTTAGAAACAGTTTGGATCCTGATGAGACGCCGAATGCAGAAAGATTCTATTGGAGTTTTCTGCAGAAGTCTCATCCTGCATTAAGCTGCCTAACCATCTGCCTAATGAATATTCATGTTAGAAACAAAACCATTTTGATTATTCATCAGCTGGATTTTATAATGGCATATGAACACATGAATATTTTGCGATGACACTTTGAAATAAGATTTATGTAATTGTATAAGCAAACGGAGCATTGACTGATTAGACGGCTCAGTCTACACTGGTTGCAAAGAGACTACTCTTTTACTTCAAATAAACGCCTATTAACGCATTTGCAACAGAATAGACCCAGATCAGACAGCTTCTGTAGGAGCCGTGTCATCAAGGTCTGCTCCGTTTGCCTATGAACTTATATAGATCTGATACTTTAGTTTCTGTCAATGCAAAATATTTCTGTGTTCATATGCAAAAATGAAAATTATTCTAATGAATATTCACGAATTCTTGTGTAAATACTCATTATGAAAAGGGTTAACCCTTTCCCTCATATAAACGTGTTTTCACGCGTTTGTAAACGGAGTAGAACCAGAGCCGTCTGATCAGGATCTACTCCGTTTGTTTATGAAATTATAATAGGCCCGACTCTACTGTTGCTGCTAGTACCAAAACAATAATGTCTACAAAAACTATTATACAAAAATCATCTAATAAATATTCATGATGTCATTATTTGTTAGATGAATACAGCACAGGGAAATTGTTAGGGTTACTTTAAACTCAAGATCTGGGTCCATGCTTATAAATGTTTTAGTTGAGTCTGAGTTTGTTCTCAAGTTTTTGATTGGTCAGATTTGAGCCTTTGGCTCAAATCTGACCAATCAAAAGCTTGAGAACTCAAATCTGACCAATCAAAAGCTTGAGAACATTGAATGGTCATTGTAGAGATGGTGTACAGTCTCTAACGTTTGCGTTTGTTTATTTCAGTTTCCTTGACGACCTGGACCGACTCGGTGGCAAAGACTACATGCCGACAGAACAAGATATATTACGAACAAGAGTGAAGACGACCGGAATTGTAGAAGTTCACTTCTCCTTTAAAAATTTAAATTTTAAGTACGTGTATTAAGAAACCCCTCTAAACCGGAATTCCTATATAACTAGAGAAGAAATTAAAATACTTGTTGGCAGGTGGCTGCTTAATGCAGGGTGAAAGTCATGCAGAAAGTACCTAGAGGAGCTTTCTGCATGACTCTCGTCCTGCATTAAGCTGTCATCTGTCTCCAAGACCGATATTTATACTACATGTAACGTTCGGTTTAGAGAGGTCTTACTGTATAAGTTTACCTTCAGCCTTTAGTGAGTAAATTATAGATAATCACTTCGCCTCTTTATATTAAAAAAAACCAAGCAAATTATATTGACTTAATTGTTCAGTTAAACGTTCCGAACACGTCAGTCAAACAGTACGGATCCTGATGAGACGCCGGGTTACCGGGCATCTCAGCTGGTTCCATCCGGTTTGCAAATGTACTTCTTCAGTGGCGTGCTAAAGGCGAACGAATATTGAATCTCAAATTAGATGCATGTTTATCAAAGTGTGATTACATACTTAACCCTTTCCTCCATAAATACGCCTTTCTACGCCTCTGTAAAAGTCACTTTATGAAACCATTGTGATAAATAGAGCATTTGCTCCTTTTCTCTAGTTAATGCTCCTTTTTGTTAGATTTATCCAAAGTGGATGGATCTAAAAATAGCCTATGGAGGAAAGGGTTAAACCCTACCGCGCTATTCGCGATCTGACTCGCCGTTTGCAAACCGATTGGATACAGATGAGACCAGAGGTCCAGATAAGATACGTAGATTAAAACATTTTCAAGACTGACTAACTTATTTATTTCTCCACCAAACCCTAGTTTGTGACGACTCTTTAGAGTGGTCACAACATAGGGTTTAGTTGAGAAATGACGATTTTGGTATTTGAGTATATATACGCACCTTAATATGTTGCTCTGGAGACGCCGGGTAATTCTGCGTCTCACCAGCATCTAAGTTTTTTTTCACAGCAATTTAAGGGTTAAGATTTAAATTAAAATAGTTATTAGTATACATTTTATAATAATGGAATTTAACAACCCCCCCACACACACACACACACACACACACACACACACACACACACACCCTTCTCACCTACCCACACACACACGCTCCCGGTTCAATTTATTATTTTAAAAGATTTGACAAAAACTGCAGAATAAGATCTATAATTTTTATCATCTCGAAAGCATACAGAACAGACCCTGATCAGACGGCTCCTGATCAAAGCTTTTGTCTCATCTTGGTCTACTCTGTTTGCAAATGAGGGAAAGGATTAATATATTTATTACAACTACCCTTATCGATCATCCCTTATCCTGTTGTAAAAATTGTGTTTTCATAAACCCCGACATGTTGCAAATAATATTATCCCCGATTCATTCAAGGTTTTAACCCTTTTACTGCCAATGTCGTATAAATGCACCACGACAAATAGTGCAGTCCCAGATCAGACGCCGCTTTTTAAAGGCGGTGTCTGATCAGGGACTTCACTTTTTGTCTCAATCTCTAGTTCTGGATTTGTGCTTTATTCCTTTAAACCTTACATTTATTTATCTCATTTCCTTATTTTACCGAATGATTTAACAATTGGTTTGCAAACGACCATTAGAAATTTGGCGCCGAAAGGGTTAAGAAATTATTGACAACAGTATCAAACAGCGTGGATCCTGATGAGATGCCGAGTTACTCGGCGTCTTATGTTGATCCAGGCTGATTGTAAATGTGAGTCTCGCATAGCAAGATATTGGTTAAATGAGAAGTTGATCTACAACGTTTGCTGTAACAATATGGTAGATTAATTTCAATATAGTTAATAAAATGAACGATATATCTCCAGGGAGGCACACAGTGTCCCTGGTAACGAAAACAGCAGTTTAATATAGAACAGACCAAGATCCCCTTAAGCATTCAACGCGCTATGGAAATGTTTACCATATGTGTTAGTCTGCACAGACTAACCTTTCGTTAGTTAGTTTGTTTGTTTTGTTGTTGATTTTTTGTACATCGACGAATTATTTGATGCATCGGAAAATAACATAACTTCTTGTGGTACTTGGGTAAATAGTGCAGTCAAATGATAGTATATGTATTCATCCGCCAGGCCAAGGATATCTTCGACATTAACTCAATGCCTGTTTATTTACAAATTTCAATACCTTTTGAATATTCATGGACAAAATAGTTATGATGAATATATCTATATTTTGAAACGTTGTAGCCAATTTAGAAACCAAAGAAACTGGTTTATCAAATTCCATTAGCAAACAGAGCAGACCCTGATCAGATGGCTCCTATAGGAGCCGTCTGATCTGGGTCTTCTCTGTTTGCAGATGCGTAAAACACGTTTATATGAGGGAAATGGTTAAGGGAACGAGGGAAATGTGAAGAGGGTCGACACTAGCTTGTAATCATAGTCTATTGGCTAACTGCGGAGACAAACAGTGCATGTCTAATACAAAGACAACTCAGGGCTATAGATACAAACTTATTTAGAAAAGCTTATGGAACTATTTTGATATTTCACCGCCAAACTCTATACCTTACTTCATCTCATTAGCATTACCTCTCCAATGTGATTCTAATGAGTAGTAGCAAGATAGGGTTGATATGAAATATAAGAGATTTTAATAGATCAGTACATATCTTATTTAATTTCCTGGATGTGTGACAGCTGATCTTGGTCTACAATGTTGACAAACTGGTCTAGGTCTACATTGTTGACAAACTGATCTAGGTCTACATTGTTGACAAACTGATCTAGGTCTACATTGTTGACAAACATTCGAATGTCCCTTTTCCCAATCAGAATGTCACTTACAGTAGAACCTGTCTTAAGCGACCACTCATTTATTGAACATACATGAGTCTTAATAAGCAGGTTGTTGCTTGATGCAGGGCAAAATTAATGCAGAAAGCTCCCCTGGCCTGCATTAAGCTACTACATGCCTTACAGACCCATAATTAGACCTTTTTGACGACCTCTTAAGACAGGTTCTAATATAGTTTGGAACCTGATGAGACGGCGAGATGTTTGTTTAGACTATCAGCAATTCGCCGTCAGTATCATGAATTAAGAGGCACGTGTATATGTACAAAGTTATAACAATATTACAACGTAGTGATGCCAAATAATTGATAAACCTAGCTCTATATCGAGTTTCATCTCTCATTTTCTCATTTTTTGGTAAATGCCAATAGCAATTATTACTATCGCCACTATTACTGTAATGGGGTTCAGACTCGGGGGATTTAATTATATCGCATGGGCGAAACTTGTATAGAATGTATCGTGCATATTATGTGCGATCTGGATATATAGCTGGATCCCTCTAAATCGGACGTTAAAATTAATGTCAGCGTCGGTCTTTCAGATAGGTGGCAGCTTAATGCAGGATGAAAGTCATGCAGATGGCTCCCAATTGAGCTTTCTGTGCGACTCTTATCTTATTTGCTGTATCTAGCATTGATGAAACTTGTTTGAAATGTCTCGTGCATATTAGTACGATCTTAATGCGTATAGACACAAACATATATAGGATAACATTTGTCCTGCATTAAGCTACCACCCGTTGTAAATGTATGGAACTGTGTTTCTTCTTGGTGGTCCTATTAGTGAGACTGCTGTACCGGACTGTATACTGTGTCATTCCACTATCAAAGACATGACCTCATTCGTATGTTTCTTTATTCTGTACGATGTTTTGTCTTTTTCATCGTAGATTATTCGATGTCGGGGGCCAGAGGTCGGAAAGAAAGAAGTGGATACACTGTTTTGAGGATGTCACTGCTATTATCTTCTGCGTAGCCATGAGTGAATATGACCAAGTCCTGCACGAAGACGAAACAACTGTAAGTCAAGCGATAAACTCACTACAAGTTGTGCATTCGGTTAAGGATAACGCGAGCAGCGGCTGACAACAGCTTCAGAACTGCACAATTCTAAAGTTTTCGCTAGTAAATGCTCATTTTCGGTAGATTTATTCAAAGAGGTTGAGTCTAGAAATAGTCTAAAGGGGGAATTTGTTTACTGAACGCACGAGTGTTTTCAGAAGGCATGGATGTTTTAATGCGAGATGGTATAAGTTAGCCTTACCTGAACTCTCGAGTTGTATAAGTTAGCCTTACCTGAACTCTCGAGTTGTATAAGTTAGCCTTACCTGAACTCTCGAGTTGTATAAGTTAGCCTGAACCTTAATTCACGAGATAGTATAAGTTAGTCTCAACTCACGAGCTGCTTTAAGTTAGCCTTAACTGAATTCACGAGATAGTATAAGTTAGACTTAACTGAATTCACGAGATGGTATAAGTTAGTCTCAACTTACGAGCTGCTTTAAGTTAGCCTTAACTGAATTCACGAGATAGTATAAGTTAGACTTAACTGAATTCACGAGATGGTATAAGTTAGTCTCAACTCACGAGATGGAATAAGTTAGCCTTAACAGAATTCACGAGATAGTATAAGTTAGACTTAACTGAATTCACGAGATAGTATAAGTTAGCCTTAACCTGAATTCACGAGATGGTATAAGTTAGCCTTACCTGAATTCACGAGATGGTATAAGTTAAGCTGAACTGAAATCACGACAGGCAACTATTGTCTGAATAGAAAATGAAATCAAGACATATGCAGTAAAGTCTCGCTAATACGACCACTCAAAAGAAGTAGAATTCTGGATTTTTAAAACTGGTGGTAGCTTAATGCAGAACTAAAGAATGCAGAAAGCTCCTATTGCAGAATTCTCCATATAGGAGCTTTCTGCATTAGGTTTGCCCTGCATTAGGCAACCATCTGCTGTTTAACCATTTACTCCACGAATGTCCATGTGGGAAATAATGGCATCATGAATAGTAATTAGATTAATTATTATAATAGCACATGGGCAGTGGACACGGGCAGAAACTTCGGAATCATATCTATATTGTATATAATAGGCAAATAGGGCAGACCCTGGTCAGACGGCTCTTATAGGAGCCGTCTGGTCTTGGTCTACTCTGTTTGCAAATGCGTAGAAAGGTGTATTTATGGAGTGAAGTGTTAAAAATGAAAAGTATGTGGTCCCATAAGCGACAGTCTTTACTTATTGGTGCATTTGTTAGCAAGTTATATATGTTTGATGGTTTACTACCCAGGGGAGCTTTCTGCGTGACGTTCACCCTGCATTAAGCTGCCACCTGACTGTTAATGACACTTATTTGATTGCTCGGATTAGCGAGGTTTTACTGTATCTCTAACAGTGTACATTATGTACGATAATCAAATAGAATCCCAATCGAATCCCAATAGAACGAAAGCTGAAAACGAAGCAATGGTGTAACTAAAATTAATGACGATTACTTGTACATTAGAACCTCTCTAAACTGGACATTCAATTGAGTATAAATATCGATATTGGAGATAGGTGGCAGCTTAATGCAGGATGAAAGTCATGCAGAAAGCTCCCATAGGAGCTTTCTGCATGCCTTCACTCTGCATTAAGCAGTCACCTGCGTAAAAGTATCTAAATTCTTCCCTACTGGAATTCCGGTTTAGAGGGGTTTTACTGTAAACATGTACACGTATTTGGGTAAAAACTGACAACTGATTTTTCTTATTTTCAGAATCGTATGCAGGAAAGTTTGAAATTATTCGATTCCATCTGTAATAACAAGTGGTTTACTGATACGTCTATTATCCTGTTTCTCAACAAAAAAGATCTTTTTGAAGAGAAGATAAAGAAATCCTCTTTAACGGTTTGCTTTCCGGAATATACAGGTAAGACAAAATTATCCTTCTCCTATTCCTCTTAAATGTTGCCTCGGTCGGCTATCTGTCAGACGTCCAGGCTGGCTGTCTTTCTGTCAGTCAGTCAGTCAGTCTGTCTGTCTGTCTCTCTCTCTCCCTCTCCCCATCTATTTATACCGTAAAACCGCTCTATAAAGCCACTAAATTACATCAAGTATTTTGTGTTAAAGGCGGGTGGCTGCTTAAAGCAAGGTGAAAGTAAAACAAAACGCTCCTATAGGAGCGTTCTGTTTTATTTTCACCTCGCTTCAAGCAGCCACCTGCCATAAATACCAACTAATTAACACAATTTAGTGGCCGTTGTAGAGAGGTTTTACTGTGTATATATACATATATCTATCTATCTGCTCACTCCTCCTCTTTGCTCCTCTCTTCTCTCTCTCCCATTTCCCCTCTCTCTTCTAAATATGAAATAAATACAATGTGTGTAAAAGATCATTATTTACTTGAATTATATTTTTCTTTTGTAAAAAGGCATGTACCCAACGGGCACATCGTGTTGCTTCGAAGTTGATTCAACATCGTATGTCTGCTGTGTAAATAACTATTCGTCTCCAAATTAAATAATCGAAAGTTTGTGGATTAGTATTAATTAACCATTTACCTGGTGGATGTGCCCTTTTCAAGTCGTTTCAAACAGAGTAGACCAGGATCAGAGGACTCGTGTAGAAGCCGTCTGATCAGGTTCTTATCTATTAGCTTATGAAATAATATAGATCTGATTCTGCAGTCTGTCTTGGCCAAAAAATACATCGTCCATAAAGCCATTTTATAACTGAATCAACTAAATTATATTCATGATGTCGTTCTTTCTTATACAAATATTCATTAGGTAAAGGGGTTAATATAATTATAGTTAAATTTTCTTTTAAGTGAGTACTCAAAAGAAGTCTCAAATTGCTCGTAACTTAATTCAGTACAGAACGATGCAAAAAATCTCCTCCCAAACGAACCTTTTGCCCTAGTATCGTTTTACAACAAACAGTCATTTCCTTTAAACCCTTTACTTGGCATAACCACCTCCCTCATATTTAAACGCCCTTTCAGACATTTGCAAACAAAGTAGAACCAGATCAGGTGGCTCTTGTAGGAGTCACCTGGTCCGAGTTTGCTAGGTGTACTTATGAAACTGTATATTTGAAATTCTACAGTTTCTGTTTGTTAAAACAACAGCCCATGTACCATTATGCAAATCCAGTTAAAAAATATCCATGGTGTCATTATTTCTTACATGAATATTTATCTGGAAAAGGGTTAAAAACAACATACTAAAATTAAGAATCACATTTTGTTGGTATTTTATCAGAGCAACAGACAACAGTGCGTACTCAAATACAACAATCGTGATTTCTCCACCAAACCCTATGTTGTGACCACTCTCGAGGAGACGATTCTAAAGGGTGGTCACAGCATAGGGTTTGGTAGAGACGATTCTTAAGAGTGGTCACAACATAGGATTTAGTGGAGAAATAAAGAAATTATTCTTGAAAATGTTTTACTTTAGCTGGACCATTGATTTTATATTATCAGGCAAGAACACGTATGAAGAAGCCGCTGCATATATCCAGGCCCAATTCGAGGCGAAGAACAAAAGTTCAACGAAAGAAATCTACTGCCACCAGACCTGCGCGACCGATACCAACAACATTCAATTCGTATTTGACGCCGTGACTGACGTGATCATTGCGAACAATCTACGTGGATGCGGTTTATACTAGATTGCCTCGATTCGCTCTCCTGTTCAAGGGGGCGTGGCCGGATGGAAGGATTGTATGTTGAAGACTGCATGTGCTTAATTGTGCGCTATCATCTGTAACTTATAGAACAAATACTAACAAAATGGTTAACTATCGTGAATCAAAACTGTGGTTAGCCTCAACTAAATCATGTCGGCATTTTTGACCTTGACATAGTGAAACAAAACATTCAACTGAATTTGCCGCGGAGACAACCAATGGGGTTGAATAAAATATGATGACGTCACCAGAACAGGTGGTTGCGCTACACACTGTAATGGCCTTGATACGGTTGCATGAGTCGGTCCATTTTAGAGATGGAATATTTACAAACCCTTGTGAGGGTTAGCGAGCGAGTTCCATAGTGTCATTTTTTATATTGGTGTAATGATGCTTTCTGTGACTTAATATTTATTTGTGATGTTCGACCAAGTTTAGTAGCACGTCCGGCATGTTTTGGTTACAGTAGAATTTCTCTATAATGGCCGCTTAACCCTTTACCTCATAAATAATTATACAAGAATCTATCACGTCATGAATATTCACAGACTGCATTTTAAAGTGATGCCTACATTTTGGAATATTTGGTCATAACAGAACTTTCAGAATCAGTCCTATCTAGCTCCATAACCAAACAGAGTACACCCTTACCAGACATATCTGGGTCACCTCTGTTTGCAAAGGCGCGAAATGGCATCACTTTGGGGTAAAAGGTTAATAAATAAACCAAAATGTCGTTACAAGTAGGTGACTGCTAAATGCAGGATGAAAATAATGCAGAGATATTCTACGGGAACTTTGTGCATATTTGTTTGTATTGCATTAAGCAACCACCTGCCTGACAGATCGACAATTACACCTGGGGTTTAGTGACCACTGTACAGAGGCTCTACGGTATCTACATACGGGCATTTGCTGTTCAGCTACTGAATTTAGCTAGACGGTGAGATTTGCTGATTGATTCTGACCGTCTCGTCATCCTGATTTAAATCTTGATTATCGAAATGTTCTACACATGCGATGTTTGTTCAATGAACCCACGTTGACTGTGTTCTATGAGCCAAACTGACTTTTTTAGACCTAACTATAGCCCAGCCGTACTGTTTAAATGAGGTTTATAGTAGTTTGAAGGTACTTGAAAAGTATGAGAAGTTCAGTTAGGATATACTCTTGACGACTTAACCCTTTACCGACGCATTTGTTCACGCCTTTGCAAATAGAGTAGATCCAGATCAGATGGCTCCCATAGGAGCCATCTGATCTGGGTCTGTTCTGTTTGCTTGTATAATTATATAGATGTGATTCTACAGTTTCTGTCATGTGTAAGATATGTATTGTTCATATGTCATTTTAAACTAGTGACTACTCATGATGTCATTATTTCTTACATGAATATTCATGGGGTAAAGGGTTAAGGGCTAATTGAGAGGACCGGTGTCACCCAGTGTAGGACTTGTTGATTACAGCATTGGTCTTAGACCAATACTGACAAAGCTGCACTGGTTAAAATCCTTAATGACAAGTTTCTAGTCGCTAGAATGTTTCAACTGACAATCGGGGCGTTAAATAAGAGGAGCATTCAGCAGATCTGGTATATATGTAAGAAATAATGACATCATGGCTATTAATTACATGATTTTTATAATGCCATATCGACTCGGAAATATTTGGTCATTTAAGAAATTGTAGAGTCAGGCCTTTCCATAAACAGAGCAGACCCTGAAAAAACGCTCATGTTGTAGTCGGTCTGTTCTGGGTCTGCTCTGTTTGCAATGGCGTAATAAGGCGTATACATGGAGCAAAGGGATAAAGGATTCTATACTCCTCGGTCAAATCTTAGCTTTTTGGTACGACCTGGACAAGATATTGCTAAGAAATGAGAGATGCTTTACAGAGCTGTAAATAAAAGAAATATGAAAGAAAATGTACATTAAATGTGTTCGGTATTTCTTCACCAAACTCTGTCTTGTTGATTTGTTGGCACTAAATAGAAACGCATCTGCCAGGCGATTCTAATGAGTACCACCAAGATAGAGTTTGGCTGAGAAATAAGAGATGATGACACACTAATACACATCTTATCAATAGCTCTGACAATAGCTCTCTTATATACAGCTTTGACAACACTTTTATTCCCAGCGAGCTCAAACCGATCTTTCTCGTCGCAAAATGAGTTACTCCAACTGTCCAATCCCATCTCCTGAGCCAAGACTTTATGAAAGTCTTGCGTTTGATGGATGAAATCCAAAGCTACTGTGAGAACCACAATTTGCTTTTTTTCTCTCATTTTTTAAATACCATTATTGAATCAACATGTGAATTTCATGTTAAATATATTATGCTATATATAAGGTTCTTGTGACGTAATTCCGGCTAGGTAACTATGTCAACACCATGCAAAAGCAGGAAGGTAAAAATATGCTTATTGTGCGTTAGTGTAAAACGTGTTTAGATGTTTTTGAACAAGGGATTTATAATACATTTTAGTTTGGGATTGGTGTGTATGTTACATCTAGTAGAGTGAATGGTGATTCCTGGACAATGCATGTATACACGTGTGTCGCCAATGACACATTTCTATATACATGTTTAACTCATTATTTACCAATGACAGATTATCGCTTAACAACTGTAGATGTACCAGGTGCTCCTGGGAAATCTTGAATGTTTCTGTCCTTAAATATTATATCTTGCGATCAATTTGCACTTCAGGTGAAATGTGTTTATTTGCATAGGGAACTTGAAGACATCACTGTCAGTTGACCTGACTGTATCCTGGTTAACCCTTTACTCCACACATACGCCTTTAAACGCATTTGTAAACAGAGTAGACCCAGATCAGATGGATACTGTAAGAGCCGTCTGATCAGGATCTGCTCTATTTGCATATGGAATAATATAGATCTGATTCTACTGTTTCTACAAGGGCCAAACTTTTCTGTGTTCATATAACATTACAAGAATTCACCTAATTAATATTCATGATGTCATTATTTCTTGTATATGAATTACATGAATATTCATGAAGTAAAGGGTTAATAATACATTTTCAGAGAGTATCCTTGTACAGGAGAGTACGGTGGAATCTCTCTCTAACGACCGCTAAATGAATACATACGTTATACTGGTGTTCCTCCATAGGCTATTTTTAGACCCAACCTCTTTGAACATATCTACCAAAAAAGGAGCATTTACTAGAGAAAGGAATCATTTTAGAATTTTGTAGTTTCAAACAATTGTGATAAATAGAGCATTTGCTCCTATAGGTGCAAATGCTCTATTTATCACAATGGTTTCATCAGATGATTTTACAGAGGCGTAGAAAGGCGTATTTATGGAGGAAAGGGTTAAGAGCAGATGGTAGCTGAGTGTAGAACGAAAATAATACTGAAAAGCTTTCTGTATGATTTTCACCCTGCATTTAGCTACCAGGCTTACACCCCAGAATTAGATTATTTTGAGTGATATTGTAGGGTTGTTATATTGTAAATTATTCCAACTTTCAGTACTAAATTAGTCGGTGAATCTATGGCCTAAAGCGGATTAGAAACGAACTTGGTGCAGAAGATGAAAGTATTGAGACAAAATGAGTGCATTTTGGTTTTACAAGCTTTCATTTACATGCAAACCAATCTCCCGCTCCGAAATTTCTTTCAGTTAATTTTCAATTAACAAGGGGAATAGATATTTAGTAACATAATTAGGATACGCATTGTGTATATACATCTATACATGTACATACATAATGTGCTATGGCTGAACTTTAACTATTTACTTCATATGCACGGTGTCTGGCACTTTTGAAAATAGAGTAGATCCAGATCAAACGGCTTCTGTAGGAGCCTTCGGATTAGGATCAGCTCTGTTTGCCAATGAAATTACATATAACTGATTCTACAGCTGTTGCCAAAGGTAAAAAAGTACCGTGTTCATGAACCATTATGAAAGGTCAGCTAATTACTAGTCATGATGCCATTTTTTCTTTCATAAATATTCATAAGGTAAAGGTTATTAGTATTTCACTGAAAATAACGTCATATCCGTATACAGTAAACCTCCTCTAAAGCGACCACTTGATGGATAAACATAGATGTCTTTAAAATCAGGTGGTTGCTTAATGCAGGATGATATTAATGCAGAAAGCTCTTGCATAACGTTCATCCGCATTAAGCTACCACAAACCTGCAAGACCCAGACCCAGACCTCTGTTTTGGTGGTCGCTTTAGGTGTTAATGACATGTGGATGTTGCTGTACTTAAAAGGGATTCTTTTAATTGACATATAAAACATTTGGGGAAATAAACTGCTTTTGATTATTTGAGAATGGGCTTGCTATTATAGCCCTTAGACAAGTCTCCGTGACACGACCAATGTGCAGTTTGCATTGCATAATGTGAAAAAAGACTTTTTTTGCATTCGGTCAAAAAAGCCTTTTAAGGCTATCTTTTCATAAGGTGTGATTTTCTTGGATACGTGCAATATCGTTTTATGTATAAATATTGTAAAGATTTCTTTTTCAATATGGTTCTATATACAAATGTACAAGTATGGATCAAAGAACTTTTTAAATTATTGTTTACATCGTGGAAGATCACGATCACTTGTGTCATGCTTACAAGTTTGTTACATTGCAATTGACAACATTCAAACCTTAAGCCGCTGTCAAAAATAATATTCGCTCAAGCTGGATCTAGTGCAATTTTTGAATACATCTGATTTGAACACGCTTTAGAGAAACTATTGATCGAGTGTCAAACAGCTTTGATCCAGGTGTGACGCCGAGTTTCTCGACTTCTCTTCTGGATTCAAGATGTTTGCAATTGCGAGTCAGGAGGTGACGTCACGGTTAGCGGGATAAGGATTAAGGTAGCGAGGTAGCGGGATAATGGTTACTTTGGCCATTTGTAATTGTTGTACTGAAAACATTATCGATCTTGGTTTTACATCTTTAAGGTGTAAATGCAGGTACATCCTATATTGTGTCCATTTTACATTTAACCCTTTCCTTATATTTAAACGCCTTTTTACGCATTTGCAAACAGAGGAAACCCAGATCAGGGTCTGCTCTGATTGCTTTTTACGTGATATAGATTTGATTCTAACGTTTTTGTCAAAGCAAAAAAAAACTCATTGAAGAGTTTAAACTACAAAAACCAGCTAATAAATATTCACGATGTCATTATTTCTTACATGAATATTGAACAGGGAAAGGGTTAAGAGAAAATATTTACTTCTCAGTTAACGATAAACAATTATTGATCATGTTGTTCCAGGCTTTTGTCATTACAGTTTGTCAAATTCGTATTTTCGAAAATTCTTATTATTTTCTCCTACGTTTTTATATAACATTGATCTCATAATGTCTTTGGGTTTGAACGTCATCGACATGCAACAATTAACAAAATGGTATATTAAGATCAGGATAACGTGTGTTTATTTTCCAACACATGGATTCAAATTAAATGTCGCGCTCTTCTTTTTTAATTTACCCATCTCCCATTGCTCCAATATTTCTATTGTTTTCTATCACCTGGCAAACAGCGACCGGGAAAAGTACCGGTGTCCTACAAATAGCAATCTAGTCATTTTTTATCCACAACCTCAACGTTTCGTCTTTCAAAACTGCTGTCCCCATACTAGGCCGGGAACCATCACTGGGCGTTGGTCAGCTGACCAGGATGGCCAGTTTCCTTTGAATGTGTATAATGTATGCTCAAGTGAGCGTGAGTAGTGCAATTCTGTATTTACTTATATTTATTTTCATTTTATCAACATGACGTTAAATATTTATGTCTTATGTATTTATGTTTTTTTTCAGAATTATTCATATAAATTTACAAGATGCTATAGATAATTCATTCCTAACGTATTAGTCCAATAAGAGATCATGCTCCGGCGTTATAAAACTTCTGAGTCTGTGTTCATTGATAAATAGCTGACCAATCAGATGGTTGAGAATGAATATCTGACCAATCAGTGCTTGAGAATGAATATCTGACCAATCAGTGCTTGAAAATGAAAATCTGATCAATCAGATGGTTGAGGATGAACCCAGACTAAAGCAGAACGTTTTATAACCTGGGGACCTGGCTTTACAAATAATATTTGGAAAACAATATACCTTTCACGTAGTGATTGTAACGTTATTTACTTGATTGGTTTGTAGATTTAAATCTTTCAGTTTACAAAATGCAAATGATAAGTCCAGATTAGATGCGTAAATTAAAACATTTTCAAGAATAACTTCTTTATTTCTCCACCAAACCCTATGTTGTGACCACTCCTTAGAATCGTCTCGAAGAGACAATTTTTAAGAGTGGTCACAACATAAGTTTTGGTGGGGAAATGACGATTTTAGTACTTGCGTACACACGTTTATCTATTGCTCTGGTAACAAGGCAGATATTTAGGTAAGAGAAGTATATAGAAACCCCACGTAAACTATTTCTCCTCCCAAACCCTGTATGGTTTGTACTCAACAAGACAGGGTTTGGCTAAGAAGTAGGAGAGTACACTTTCGTGTAGGAAATACTAGAGTACACCTTCGTATAGGAAATAGGAGAGTTAGATTGATCACTACACATTGCATCGTCACATCTGACAATTCTGATTATGTCGAGGTATAAGCATAAAACTATCGCAAGGTTGTCTTTAAGCTTGATAGCAACAAAAATGTCTTCAAAGTAGGTTTTTCTCTTCCAATTCTTTTCAAAAATGCAATCGGAGTGTGAATCGTAGTGATACTTCGCGATACTCGGCTTCTTAACCCTTTACTCCATAGGCACACATTTAATGACTTTACAAAAATAGTATACTCAGATCAGACGGGTTCCTGTAGGAACTGTCTGATGAGAGTCTGTTCTGTTTGCTTATGAAATAGTACATACAGTAAAACCCCTCTAATGCGACTACTGAATGAATAAACATGGCTGTCTTTATAAAGCAGGTGGTTGCTTAATGCAGGACGAAAGTTATGCAGAAAGCTCCTAGAGGAGCTTTCTGCATAACTTTCGTCCTGCATTAAGCTACCACCTGTTCCTGGCACGCAGAACTATGCCCCTTTTTGGTGGTCGCATTAGAGGGGTTTTACTGCATATGATTGTATACTCTTTATCGTGACCAAAATTCCTGCTGATCGTAATGACATCGTAAAAAATCGGCTAATTTATATAGTCATTATATCTTACATGCATATTAATGAAGTCAAGGGCTAACTGGACCCAGGCTATACAGCGCGACATACTTCGAACTCTCTCCAAGAGTGCTGCATCAAGTTCTCTGTAGAATTTCTTATTAAATATTTAAGACCATGCAAAATCCCACCTAGAACCAGTAACCACAGAATCCGCTTATCTATCAATGTACATGTTACCTGCCTGTTTATAGAAACTAGCGCTCTGATTAAAATCAACAAAGCTTGCAAAACCGTTCTGCTTTTGCTGTGTCACAAGAAAACAGGACTTCTGACAGTTTAAAACTTGTAGTTCTAGAGTTCTCGACAAGCTGCATCTCAAAGCTGTGATTGATCAAGATCTAAACACGTTGAAGTACAGCAGAATCTATCTTAACCCATTCCCTCATAGGCTATTTTTAGACCCAACCTTTTTGAATTAATCTACCGAAAAGGTGCATTAACTAGAGAAAAGGAAAGTTTTAGAATTTTGTAGTTTGAAACCATTGTGGTAAATAGAGCATTTGCTCCTATAGGAGCAAATGCTCTATTTGTCACAATGGTTTCACAATGTGAATTTTATAGATGCGCAAAATGCGTCACTAGGGGGTAATGTGTTAATGCAGTGTAAAAGAAATACAGAGAGCTCCTATAGGAGGTTTCTGTGTCACCTTTGGCCTGCATTAAGCTACCACCTGTTTTAGAAATCCGTCTTTAGACTGCTTTGTTAATGGCCGCTTAAGAAAGGTTCTACTCTACTCGAATATATATAACGTAGAATAGATACCGGTTGATTTTATAGGGACAACAGAGTTAAATCTTTCAACACTATGGACATATTTTGGATTACCTTTGCATACAGTGTAGATCCGGATGAGATACCCAGTCAGCTGACGTCTCTTTTGAACCCAAACGGTTTGACACTCGACTAGCAGACGATATTTTGCAGACGAAATTTGCATGGTGTTAAAAGGGTTAAACACACTCAGAACTGTTTTAGACATGGTAGTCGATCTGGTTCTACACTTGATGCGCATGTCCGAGTACCATTTACATTGTGACGCCTCTTCGGCCAAGATGACTTTAAATACCGAACCGTTCGATTTTTGAACTTCTCTCGTGAATTTTGTAAATATTATACATGTATTTCGAATGAAAAATAAAGCCCACAACAGTTATTCAAGTGAAAACAAATATCATAGCAGTTTACAAATCAAAATCCACATTTTTGACTTGATAATTAGATAATGATAATTTTTGTCAAGAGATGACCCCGGTCAAGACTAGCGCCTGCTACAAACAGTCTGTTGATTGGTGACCAGTTTTCTCATGGTTTCATTGCTTGTGCGAAACTAACTTGATCCTCGCAAGACCGAACTAAACATCGACCGACACTATGATCGAATATAGTGACTTTGGTTTCGTTTAGATAAGAAGCATAATGCACGCAGAATCAGTCTCTTACCAGAGGGCGTTTCTTAACAATCACTATGGCGTTTGTTCAGGAACGCCCTCTGGTTGGAGACGATACACGTGCCATGAACAGTAGTCTCATAATTGAGAAAAAGTATTGCGAGACTAAGGAGGGATTCGGAATTTGAATATTGAGAACAACATAAAGTCGGTTCCAACCAACAGACATGTTTGTTCAAGGGACGGTCGGGTTATATGGTGTACACAGGAGTAAGATTTCATGGACAAACGATGGTGTGCGTGTTTGTATTTATATAATGTATGGTCAATTTGGTACAAGTAGATATACATATATGTGTTTTAATTCATTCTTTAATAAATGGTCGGTATGAATATTCAGTAATTGTTTTCTTTTGAAAGAAAACGTTGTGGAAGTCGGTAGCTTAATGAGAAACGCAACGAGAGCCCGGATGTTGTGACGTCAACAAACGATGTAGTCCTACGCTATTGCCGGTATGAGTAATTTGACTGAGGGACTATGTTGTTTGCAGTCCTTTTCAACGGAGTGTGTGGCGATGTCCGGTCTCTCATTGCGTCCCATATGTGCGTAAATGACCATAAAATATTTTGTGTGTCTTCTGTATGGTGAAATGCATCGGACTTTCATGCCAACAATTGTCAAATATGTACATGTTTATACTCTGGTATTATTTTTTTCAAGCTAAGTATATGGTACTAGATGGCGCTTTAAATTCTTTGCAGGAATTTTGTAAAATGCTTCTTGTTCCACGACTCGATATTTAAGTGTCTATTACTATTATTAGTAAGTGTGTTGACAATGTGTAAATTTCAAACTCGGTCCATACCGCAACTCAGGCATCATCGCCAATGGTGCACCAGCTAGATCGTATTTTTCGGTTGCTATAGTAGCCGGTGACTGCCACACCTGGCTGCTATGGTAACCACCTTCAACACATTAAACCAGCTGAAAACAATGTATGTTTATATGAACAACTACTGTCCGTGAATGTTATTGTCTATCTATCTCTAACATTAACTTGAAATAAAAACTTAGCATTTTACGAGGTTAAATTTTGTGTCTTCTTTCAATTACCATCATTGCTTGTCCAACCATCTGCGAGAAGAAGAAAACACACACGACCCCGAGGTTATCAAGGTTTTTGCTTGAGCTTGAGACTGAGATCATTCTCTCATTGGTCAGATTTGGAGCTTGCTCAAATTCTGACCAATCAGATACAGCAAGACCCCTCTAAACCAGACGTTAAAATATGTATCAAAATCGGTCATTCAGACAGGTGGCAGCTTAATACAGGTTGACAGTAGTCATGCAGAAAGCTCCCATGATTTTCACCCTGCATTAAGCAGTCACCTCCCTAAAAATACCTAAGTTGTTCTTGAATAAAATTCCAGTTTAACCCTTTCCCTCATTTTGACGACTTTTGACGACTCTGTAAAAGTTACTTTTTTTTAAACCATTGTGATAAATAGAGCATTTGCTCATATAGGAGCAAATGCTCTATTTATCACAATGGTTTCAAACTACAAAATTCTAAAATGTTCCTTTTCTCTAGTTAATGCTCCTTTTCGGTAGATTAATTCAAAGAGGTTGTATCTAAAAATAGCCTATGAGGTAATGGGTTAAAGGAGTTCTACTTGAGGATGAACTCGGACTCAGAAGTTTTATAACCTATTTCCCTAGCTGTGCCCTCCTGACTGCACAGTCAAGTATACCGATATACAGTAGAGCCCCTCTCAAGTGATCAGTTAATGGACAAACATTTATCTTTAAAAGGCATGTGGTTGTTTAATGCAGTTCCTATAGTAGCTGGCAACATTACTTTCAGTCTGCATCAACCCTTTCCCTGTTCTATGTTTATTCCAAGTTTCAATAGCTACTGAATATTCAGAGTCAAAATGGTTATAATGGAACAGTGTAGCCATTTTAGAATGTAAAGAAACATATCTTACAAATTCTATTAGCAAACACAGCAGACGCTGATCAGACGGCTCCTATTGGAGCCGTCTGATCTGGGTCTTCTCTGTTTGCAGATGCGTGAAAACACATTTATATGAAGGAACGGGTTAATGCTGTTCCAACATTACTTTCGGTCTGCACTAAGCTATCACTTGCTTGTAAGACCCAGAATGAGTCGCATGTTGATGGTCACTTTAGGTGGTTTTACTGTATTAGTGCTCTGGCGATTTCCAATAGAGGGTTAATACACGCTTTTTCGGGCAATAACATCTGCAGTGTCCCGAGGGACTGTTGTTGTCCCAACATTCCCGAGGGACACTGCAGATGTTATTGCCCGAAAACAACCGTGTATTAACGCTATTCTTGCATAGAACCCATTTTCTGCTTTCCTGCATCAATTTAATTCTTCCAAATACAAGCAAAAAACTACGGCAGGAAAACCATGCACTTATTTGACACTTCGTTCGATTTATGCTGTTTCCGGGCCACTGTTTTCTTTCTGACGTCAATTCATGACTGTATCAAATACCGTTTACACGGAATTTCATTCAATATGTATATCTGACTAAAAACAGTTAATTGCCGGTGCCGCTGAAATACTCGCACCCGGCGTTCACCTAGCTTAGGCCAAAACGCTATAGCATTCGCTTCTTTTGTTTACCTTAGGCCCGAATAGGTATAATTAAAACCAGTCAACAACAGCGCGTGAGCACGAGAATCGCCTTGTTAAAACATGGTCTAGCGGGACTACAACAGCACGTTTTGTGCAAGAATGTAAGTTATCAAATACTGTAGAGCTTCTCTATAGTATCCCATTAACCCTTTCCCTATTAATGTAAGTGATAATGCCATCATGAGTATGTATCGGCTGAATTTTTATACTCTAAAGTTTTCAAGGGAAGTTTTTGCTTTGACGAAAACTGTAGAATTTAATCTACATTATAATACCATAAGCAAACAGACAGAGCGGGCCCTGACCAGGCGGCTCCTGGGTTTACTCTGTTTGCAAATGCGTGAACATGCGTTTATATACTCTGTCTGCAATGCGTGAACATGCGTGGATAAAACTTGGTGAGTTTAAAAACAGGTAGCCGCGCTTAACCCTTGATAGAGTAGAATAACCCATTAGTGTTTACCACTACAGACCACTCAGTATGAATGCTCTTTCGGTGCCAAATTTCTAATTGTCGTCTGCAATTCAATTTTTGTTAAATCATTCGGTAAAATAAGGAATGGAATAAAGAAATATAGAATTCAAAGGAATAAAACACAGATCGAGAAATAGAGATTGAGACAAAAAGTGAAGTCCCTGATCAAGGCGGCGTCTGATCTGGGACTGCACTATTTGTCGTGGTGCATTTTTGCGACATTGGCGGTGAAAGGGTTAAACTTGCAGTCCTCTGATCTGGGTCTACATTCTTTGCAAATGACAGTGCATGCACGTCCCGCATTCAAAGGGTTAGCCATTTCCCTCATGCAAACCATTGGTGCATGCCTTGGCAAACATAGTAGAGGTGGTGTGCTGTATTTTATTGAACATGTAAATGGTTTCTGTCAAAACACTTGATAACGAAAACCATATATATATACATACATGTATATATAATTGTATATAGGCGCCAAATATTATATAACACATGTATTTGTACATAAACACTTACATCATAAAAACATTTTGTAAGAAAGCCAATCTCTTAACAACAATAGGATACTTTATCAATTAAATTTCAAAGTAACACTTTCAATAAAAAATAGTTCAATTTTCCCTCTGGCTGGATGCTATTAAAGGCCACTCAGATTTCTCTGCATATATGTTATGGGATAAATTAACAACCAACACTTTTTTTATTTTACTGCATACATGTTTCGATTTACATCTTCATCAGTGCATAACAACTATAATATACTTAACGTCACGGATATATGTAAAATGGTCACATAAATAGAATAGCCATACTAAAGTGACCATCATAAGAGATATCTGTATTGGTCCCACAGGCAGGTGCTAGCTTAATGCAGAACGAACATTATGCAGAAATCTCCCCTAGGAGCTTTCTGCATTACTTTCGTCATGCATTAAGCAACCACCTATTGTTAAGAAAGGCCATGTTTATTGATTAAGTGATCGCTGTAGATGAACATGTGTCGTAGAAATAAAAGATTCTCTGGGTCACACGTGTCATAAAAATAAAACATCCTCTGGGTCGAATGTGTCATAAAAATAAAAGATTCTCTGGGTCACGTGTGTCATAAAAATATCCTATTTTTCTTTTAAGTTTATAGTACGCTGTGCTTGTATCTTCCATTGATAACGACGACGACAGCGACCAAAGAGGTGACGTCTTAAAACCATCTAAAGTGGCCACTTATTGAATAAAGATCGGTGTCTTGAAATGTCTTCATAAGCAGGTGGCTGCTTGATGCCGGACGTAAGTAATGCATTTCTAAGTTTTCTTCATAACATTCGGCTCTCCTTAACCCATTCTCTCCTACTGACGTCTTTTTTGCGCCTCTGTGAAACCCATTAATTGAAACCATTGTGGTAAAATAGAGCATTTGCTCCATAGGAGCAAATGCTCTATTTATCACAATGGTTTCCAAACTACACAATTCTAAAATTCTTCTTTTCTATATTTATTGCTCCTTTTCGGTAGATTAATTCAAAGAGGTTGGATCTAAAAATAGTCTAGAAGGGAATGAATTAAGCTACCAGCAGTCTCTACGACCTGGAATTATACATCTTTTTGGTGGTCGCATTAGAGGAGTTTTACTGTACGCTTCTACACTGCTGCTCTAACTTTGGATTGAACTAAGACCGTATCGTCGAGGAGCGGATGTACTAGCTAATGCACTACCCAACTTGATAGTATGATGTAAGATTAATGCCATCTGGAAATCTTATTTGCCATTGCAAAGGATTGGTTGGTTGTGTGGATTAACATCCGTTTCTTCTAACTATTGCGCTAATTGGACGCCCCGAAGAGAAAGGAGCGGATACAGAGAAACGGTTCCAGGGGTGAGAATGGCCGTTGGTGGAAAAAGAGGAAAATTGGCAGGGGTCAAGGGGGCCGCCTAGGCCCCTTGCGGGACATGGGCAGCGCCCATGCGGGGGCAAATGAAATATAGCTTTCCTGAGCACTTCAGGAGCCTTCTCCTGCATTTTCACTTGGGTCTGTCATTCATGTGTTTTTTTACAATGATACTTGAGTTGCATGTCATACATGATGAGCTGTGTTTACATGTCCATACAATTTACATTCAGTTTATTATTGGATCCATTCAACATTGCCAGATTAATTTCTTGTCAAACACAAGCAATTAAAACTCACGCGTTTTAAAAATGAAATCAAATGGAACTCAGTGATCACAGAAAAAGATACAAAATTTGATTTTTAAAGTTGGCATGGTATTGTAACAGTTCACTTTCTAGACAAGATTCACCAAAGTTCACATTACAGTCACAATTTCTAGTCAAAGTTCACATTCAAACTCTGATTCTGATTACTTTTATATGTTAATAAACCATCTTCTAATTCATTAAACTGGTTTATTAAAAACAAAATATAACTTTTCTGAATCGATACATCTTGACCAGTTCCTTTAACATTACCTATGAATAGCTATTGACAGACAACTTTCTGGTGAATACTTGACATTACAGGTTTTTACCTGTGACTGGAAATCCGCTGTTTCAACGACTGGACATGTTTAATGCTTTTCAGAAGGTTCTTATATGCTACGCAGTCGCGTTTTCCGTAATTCATTTGTTTGGAACAAAGTTTACACAAGGTTCCCTCGTCCGAAGTTTACTTTCAGTTTCACGAAATCGTCGCCAATTATCACTGTTCTTGTTTCTTTACCGAATGTCAACGTAATTTCTTTCTCTAGCCATCTTGGGTAGAACTTGTATTCCACACTGTTATCGTAATCTCTGCCTCTTAAATTCAGATTAATTGACAGTACAGATACAGAATTTCATATCACGGATGCCATCTTGGAAATGTTGAACGAACACTGCATATTAATACGAGCGTTTTGATTGGCTATAGGACAAGAGTCTCGTTATTCGATTAGCTGAACCGAAATCTCGCTGTTAACGTGATAAACGTTATTACCGCGGATTTACTTGGAATAGTGAAAGAATATATCGGCGAATAATAATTTCCTGAATGAATCGCCATAACCCCCCCCCCCCCTTACAAATTTCTCATCGGATTTCCATCGATCTCAAAAACGGCCCTGAGTGAAACGAAATCCGTGGAATTCCGCGGATTGCGGAAAATTCTCACCCCTGTTTGACAAACCGGGGCGCGATGCCCTACCTTAATTATCGATAGAGTTTCTCTGGTTCTTTATATACCTGGTATAAAGCACTGATACATCGGTTCACGGTTAATAAAGTATCGCCCGAAGGACTTGGTCCGGCGGGGGATCGAACTCGAGAGGGAAAAGAGACATCTGAAAACAAGTAGCATTGTTTAACTCTTTTTCACTTTAGCGTTGAAATTATCATTATATATAGTAGAACTTGTCTTAAGTGGCCATTCAGTTATTGAACATAGCAATTTTAAAAAGCAGGTGGTTGCTTAATGAAGGACAAAAGTAACAAAGAAAGCTCCTATAGGAGCTTTTTGCATTACTTTTAACCTGCATTAAGCTACCACCTGCCTTACAGACCCAAAATTAGACCTCTTTTTGATGGCCGATTAAGACAGGTTCTACTGTAAGTAAACCGTCTGGACCCAGGCGAGACGCAGAGTAACCAAAGCAAAACATGATAGGTAAGTAGTCATGACAAGAGAGCTGTGTCTCACTTTGTAGTAAGTACATATAGGAGTGAATATGAATAGACGGACGATAGGCATTCAAAGATCCTATCATGAAACTCATCTTAAGATTTTAGTTTAATGTAAGAAAACATAGTGGAAAAAACGTGTGGAGAACAGATTTAAACTAATTTTGAAACAAAACACTTTTGTCGGTCAACTGCAAAATAGAGTTAAAGGTAGTTAAGCAAAAGGAAGTTCCGCAGCAAGTTCACGCTCCATGCCCGGGGACAATGAATAAAAGACAGGAAAAATAATTTTGAGTAATGCAGACAGTTCCTATTGGAGCTTTCTGCATTACTTTTGACCTGTATTAAGCTAACACATATCTTACAGACCCATAATTAGGCCTCTTTTTGATGACCGCTTAAGACAGGTTCTACTTATCTCTTGCAAAAAAAATCCGTTAAGTGTGACACATATACACATAACCAGGTCCCAAATTAAGCGACAACGAAAACTAGTCCGGATACTTTAAAGAAAGGGGAATAATTCTTGACTAAAGTTGACTAACAGCAACAAGTCGAACCTGCAGTTACCCATAAGGAAGCTCCACACCATGTAATTTATCGGCTCAATATCTGGAGTAACAATTAAAAACTGAGGTAAGGCGCACAGACTGACACACGGACAGACGGATTGGAAACCTACAGCCTGCTCCAGTACTACTAACACGTGTTTCACCATAGTGCATGAACTAAGCAATTAACGCGTCTGTTATAACACATGACAAGTCACAGACACGCCGACAACTTTGAAAAATAACGTCAATGTGTATAAACCCTTTCCTTGTTCTGTATTAATATACGAAATGATGACATCATGAATATTTATTAGCTGCAAAAATGGATGGGTTCCAAGGTAAGATCTGGACGGATTTTCCTTAAATATAGAAATAAATTGGTTATATTGTGCCAAAATAGGCATACAGCGCGCGAACAGGACAACCATCTTGGTTTCCCTTGTCCGAACACTCATTAACCGGGATAAGACGGCGTGCTTGCCGTTCTATAAGATTTAGATATGTGCAGCAAACAAGTATGTGTCTAAGACTTGCATTACAAAGAATATTATAGGAACCATGGATCGTAGGAAATATTTACATCATTTATCATGTTACCGCAACAAGATACTGAAGCTTAGTGGTACATAATATACCCGCTGGCCCGTATGTTTGTCTGTCCCATTCGCTAATATTGACGCCCCTGTAAGGTCACTTTTTGAAACCATCGTGATAAATACAGCAGTTGCTCCATAGATGCAAATGCTATATTTATCACAATGGTTTCAAAACTACACAGTTCTAGAAAAGCATTTCTAGCTCCTTTTCTATGCCCCTTTTCGGTAGATTTATTGTAAGAGGTTGGATCTAAAAATAGCCTATGAGGTAAGGTTTAACAAAAAATGGTTTCCTATCACACACCAATATAGTGACAGTTCCTTGTGCCGTGGCTATGGTGTTTAAAGGTAGGTCATCTTAACACAAAGTGTTTGCTTTTATTTTGTATCATTTACAGAAAAAATTGAAATATTTTCTTCATAGCACAGTAATAATGAACTGTAACGTGCACCATCGACAATCCCTGGCGGCCAGCAAGAAGCCGCACAGACTGTTGCTTAACTTTGCAACATTTCCAAGCACTTAAACCACGTCGCCAAGAGCTAGCTCCACGACAGGGATAGTTTATAGTGCTTATATACCTAACATCCTCGCTGTTGCATTACTTTTCCCTCCGAGAAATCTCGACCCGAGATGTGGCCTGGGAAATAACCGTGGGTAAGGCAATTCCAATCCGGCAATTGTCTTCATCCCACCGCTGCCGCCAATTGTAACGTGCACCATCGGCAATCCCTGGCGGTCATTCATCCAGCCAGAAGCCGCACAGACTGTTGCTTAACTTTGCAACATTTCCAAGCACTTAAACCAAGTCGCCAAAGAGCTAGCTTACCGGCAAGGAGAGTTTATAGTGCTTATATACCTAACAGCCTCGCTGTTATTGATCGCCCCCTGTAGGGGGCGATCTCTATTGAATGTAAAATTTATTTCTGCTATGAGTAAGAGGTAGTGGCAAGTTTCTCAGGAAGTGTAGCAGCGAATAGTTTAAGAGAGTAAAGTCTATCTGGTAACTGAGTTCTCCTATTACTGATGATCAGTGTAGCAGCGAATAGTTTTTTTCAAATAAAGAGAGTAAAGCAGCGGGTAGTTTTTCAGCAGTAGCTGTCTAGTTTCATTAAATTCTTGTTCTAGTTTTTTCACCAATTATGAAATATGTTACATTGTAATTTGTATATGCATCTGTGCTAGTATTTAGTAGTAAATTGTGTTTTCGTTCGTTAATACCGTGTATTAATCCAGAGTACAGACTGCTAATTTATATTTGAAATATCAAACTTCCTAGTAGTAGTATTCGCAAAGATAAAAAAAATCTGAAATTGAAGTGTAATGAGCTATTGGCTTACAGTATCACCAACAAGTGAACACAAAATATTCGTTTACAATATCAGCTGTGAAAAAAGTGAATGCAAACCAATATCGTTTTCATTACCGGTTCGGTAGACAGTGAACACAAAACAATATTCGCTTACAGCATCCTCTGGGAAAATAGTGAACGAAAACAAATATTATTTTCAGTATCAGCTGGGCAAACAGTAAAAGCCAAACAATATTGACTCACAGTATCAGTTGGGAAAACAGTGAATGCAAAACAATATTGGATTACAGTATCGGTAAAACAGTGAACGCAAAAAATATTGGCTTACAGTATCGGCAAACGGTGAACACAAAACAAGAGGGCCAGAATGGCCCTGACATCGCTCACCATACAATCACAGGAGAAGGTTTTCAAAGTTTTCACGATATGTTTATATTGAAAACTGAACACCCCAGGGCGGTGCCAATTTTGACCCCAGGGACACAATTTATATAACTTTTGAAGAGGACCTGAACATGATGCTGAAAGAATGTAGTGAAAGAATGGGTAGAGCATAGACCACTGGAACTTGTATTAATTCTTTGGATGCTAGAGGCGGATTCTCCCACCACTAATGACCTATGCAAACAGTTTGGATCCAGATCAGGCCCCACATAATGTGGGGCCTGATCTGCTATCCAAACTGTTTGTCAATGAGACTGAACTTCTGAAAAACTTAGAAAGAAAGTGTGTAGTGGGATTCTCCCACCACTAATGACCTATGCAAACAGCTTGGATCCAGATCAGGCCCCACATAATGTGGGGCCTGATCTGATATCCAAACTGTTTGTCAATGAGACTGAACTTCTGAAAAACTTAGAAAGAAAGTGTGTAGTTAGGATAACTTATGAATATGCTGCAGACAACAATTTAGTAGAAAAAAATACCCAGCATGCAAGGAGTTAAGCTTAAATTCACAACAGATACGCTCTATATTGATAGCTGGCAGCTTAATGCAGGGCATAAGTATGAAAAAAAGCTTAAAGAGTTTTCTGCATTTTGAGAATTATCCACAGTTTTTCTCAATCTAAAATGAGTGTGTTATTTGTTTAAACACAATTTCTACTCTACTGATCAGGCTAAGGGTGATTACATCAGAACTCCCACTGCCTGGTCTCAGCTCAGACTAATATAAAGGAGAAACCTTTAGACTGTAGTTTCTGATGTGAAGAAGTCTATACACACAGGGCAGGGCCAATTTTAACCCCAGAACTATGATACTTATAAAACTCATAAAGTTATGCTAAGAAAATCTATACACCAAATATCTAAGCTCTGTGACATGTAGTTTCTGTCAAGAAGATTTTTAAAGTTTTTCCTATGCATAACTAGTGATCCCATGGGCTGTTTAAGCAGTCAGCTACAAAAAACTGGAAATCCCTGGGGTGGGACCAATTTTGACCCTAGGGGCATAATTTATATAACTTTTGTAGAAGTCCTGAAGTTGAAGCTATGAGCCAAATATGAAAGTTGAGAACCTTCTAGTTTTAGAGGAGAAGATGTTCACAGTTTTCACTATATGTTTCTATTGAAAACCCCTGGGGGCGGTGCCAATTTTGACCCCAGGGTATAATTTATATAACTTTTGTAGAGGACCTACAGATGATGCTATGTACCAAAGATGAAAGCTGAGAACCCTGTAGATTCAGAGGAGAAGATTTTTAAAGGTTGAAATTGTTGACGCCCGACGACGGACGACGCCGGACGACGGACATCAGGCGATCACAAAAGCTCACCCTGAGCACAAAAGTGCTCTGGTGAGCTAAAAACGACAATGGCTTATAGTATTAATAAATGGTGAATGTCAAACAATATTGGCTTACAGTATCAGCAAACACAACTAGAAATATCACTAAAGGTGATGAATACCCCGCACGGCAGCTTTGATTGCAAATCTAAGTTGGCAACTACCCATGTAACAGGACACAAACACAAAAATACTCTAAGGGGGATAAGTCTGTAATGCCTGTAACTAAACATGAAAATTGCATAGTGCCCTCCGCTCACTAAAGACGGTGAACGTGACCAGATATAGATGATATGTGCCAAATATGAAAGCTGAGAACCTTCCAGTTTCAGAGGATAAGATTTTCAACGTTTTCACTATACATGTATTGTTTCTTTTGACATGAGTGTTCGGAGGAACACAAAAACTGACACAAAAACGGTTAATGTGCTGGAGTGAAATCAGAACAAAGGAGAATAACTAAAACAAAAGTATTGCTTGCAGAGTGATGAACCTAGTTACATCAATGGTCCTAAAAGAGAGGAAGACACGTGTGCAATTTGAAAGCTCTATAATCATTAGTTTAGAAATGACAGCCAATAAAAGAAAGTGTGAACAAAGGGGAATAACTAAAAAAGTATTGTATGCAGAGTGATGGACCTTAGTTATATCAATGGTCCTCAATGACAGCCAAAAAAGAAAGTGTGACGGAAAGACAGACAGACGATTGAAAAGTGATCCTCAAGTGACACACTGCCTCTTTGGCAGGTGACACAAAAACTGGCCACCCCTGGGGCAAGGTCAATTTTGACCCAAGGGGCATAATTTATATAACTTTTGTAGAGGACCTGAACATGATGCTATGTGCCAAATATGAAAGCTGATAGCCTTCCAGTTTCAGAGAAGATTTTCAAAGTTTGTACTATATGTTTCTATTGAAAACTGGCCACCCTGAGGCTGGGTCAATTTTGACCCCAGGGACATAATTTATATAACTCTTGTAGAGAACCTGAACATGATGTTATGTGCTAAATATGAAATCTGAAAAACTTCCAGTTTCAGAGGAGAAGATTTTCAAAGTTTTCACTATGTTTCTATAGAAAACTGGCCACCTCTTGGACGGGGCCAATTTTGACCCCAGCGGCAGAATTTATATAAATTTTGTAGAGGACCTGAACATGATGCTATGTGCCAAATGATAAATCTGAGAACCTTCCAAGTACTGAGAAGATTTTTCAAAGTGTACGCTATATGTTTCTATTGAATCAATAGAAACATGATAATAATTGAAAACTGGCCACCCCTGGGGCGGGGCAAATTTTGACCACAGGGGCATAATTTATACAAATTTTGTAGAGGACCTGAACACGATGCTATGTGCCAAATGTTAAATCTGAGAACCTTTCAAGTACTGAGGAGAAGGTTTTTCAAAGTTTACACTATATGTTTCTATTGAAAACTGACCATCCCTTGGGCGGGGCCAATTTTGACCCCAGGGGCATAATTTATACAAATTTTGTAGAGGACCTGAACATGATGCAATGTGTCAAACATGAAAGCTGAGAAACTTCCAGTTTCAGAGGAGAATATTTTCACTATATGTTCTATTGAAAACTGGCCACCCCAGGGGCGGGACCAATTTTGACCCCAGGGGCATAATTTATATAACTTTTGTAGAGGACCTGAACAAGATGCACTTTGTGCTCTGGTGAGCTAAAAAACCCTCAAAGTTCAAGGGGAGATAATTCTGCAATGCCCGTCGCTAAACACATGATAATTACATATTGCACATCCGCTAGTCATGGTTATTATGTACACTAAATATAAACTGAATAACATTCAAATTGAAGGAGGAGTTAGCGACACCAACTCCCCATGTTTCAAGCAAAAATGACAAAAAATACTCAAAGTTCAAGGGTAGTTAATTCTGCAATACCCAGCGCTAAATAAACGAAAATTGCGTCTTGCACATCTACCATTCGTGGTTATTATGTATACCAAATATAAATTCAATAACTTTAAAAGTGAAGGGGAAGTTCATGACACCAAATACCCATGTTAACTTGAGGATGGACCAACCGCCCGCCCTCCCAACCAACAACCTGATTCCAGTATACCAGCTCATAGAAGTTTTCGGGAGTCTAAAAATGATAACTGGCTTATAGTATCGTCAAATCGTGAATGTCAAACGATATTGGCTTACAGTATCAGCAAATAGTGAACACCAAACAATACTGGCTAAAAGTATCTTCTGGACAAATAGTAAACACCAAACAATATTGGTTTACTGGATGGTTTGGGCAAACAGTAAATACCAAACAATATTGACTTACAGTATCTGTTTAACAAGAGCCGCATGCGGCGCCAACGCTCATCTTATTTGGTGCTTGTCCAGTGCATGCATTTCTCCTCAAAGAGATCTACCAACCTATGAAGTTTCATGTTGACACCTTTTATACTTTTAGATTAATCAGCTACATTAAAGTTTTTGCACGCTGTCCCCGACAACACCTGTGATCACAAAAACAGACCAGCTAAAAATTAGTATTGGCTGGACAAATAGCGGGCATCAAACAATATTGGCTCACAGTGTCTTCTGGAGTAATAGTGAAGGCAAAACTATATTTGCATTAGTGGCAAACAGTGAATGCAATACAATATTGGTTTACAGTATCATCTGGGGCAAACAGTGTATACGCAACAATAGATTCACAGACTGACAGTATCATTTGGGGCAAACAGTGAAGCAATACAATACTGGTTTACAGTATCATCTGGGTCAAACAGTGAATGCCAAACAATATTGGTCTATAGTATCAACTGGGTAACTGTGAATGCCAAATAATATTGGTTTATACTTTATAGTACTGGCTGAGCAAACAGGGATTGCAAACCAAGGACACATTTGGAAACAAGGAATACTGAGTGCAATCAAACGCTTAAACTAGATTTACATGGTCTACATGAGCCATCATTTTATTTACAATAATACCACAGTACAATCACACTTAAACAGCAAAAAATCAGATGCTATGATAAAGTGCGCATCTTAAATTACAATTTTCATAACAACAGACACTACAGTAGTAGTATCTCTCAATAGTGACCACGTCAAGAATAAACTCTAGTGTGCTTAACCCTTTACCCAATAGCCTGTTTCTAGTTTTGAAGACATATGACCACTTAAAGCAGGTTGAAAGTAAAGCAGAATGCGCCTTAAGGCGCATTCTGCTTTACTTTCAGCCTGCTTTAAGCTACCACCTACTAGGATATAGAAAATATTTATTATGCAATATGTTCATGACTGTATGAATTTGAACTATTTTCTTCAGCGGAGGAATAAATCAAACACGCTAAAAGCCGCTTCTATCAGGTAAAGGGTTAACCATTTCCTTCATTATAAACGCATTTATAAACAGAGTAGAACCAGATCAGACGGCTGCTATAGGAACCATCTGATCAGGGTCTGTTCTGTTTGCTTTTGACATGATATAGATATGATATTACAGTTTTGTCAAAGCAATACATTTCCCTGAAAATTTAAAATTACATCATAAAACTTCAGCTAATAAATATTCATGATGATTATAATTTCTTACATGAATGAGTTAAAAAACAAGTGGCTGCTTAATGCTGAATAAGAGTAACACAGGAAATGTTGTGCATATCTTTTGTCCTAAATTAATCTACCACTTGCCTTAACCATTTCCCTCATATAAAGATTAAACGTGTTTTCAAGCATTTGTAAACAGAGTAGACCCAGATCAGACGGCTCCTATAGGAGCCGTCTGATCAGGGTCTGCTCTGTTTGCTAATGGAATTTGAAAGATCTGTTTCTTTACTTTCTAAAAATGGTTACATTGTTCCACCTTCCCTATTTCAATATAGCAATTTTCTCCATGAATATTCAGTAGGTATTGAAATTTGTAATAAATATAGAACAGGGAAAGGGTTAACCCTTTACTTCTTTTATAAGCCTTTTAACACCTTAGCAGATCCAGAGTAGACGGCTCCTTTAGGAGCAGTTTGAATAGGACCTCCTCTGTTTGCTTGTGCCATAATACATGGTCCATGCTTATAAAGCTTTTAGTTGAGTCTGAGTTTCGTTCTCAAGCTTTTGATTGGTCAGATTTGAGTTCTCAAGCTTTTGATTGGTCAGATTTGAGCCAGAGGCTCAAATCTGACCAATCAAAAGCTTGAGAACGTACTCAGACTCAACTAAAAGTTTTATAAGCATGGACCCAGATCTGCCTCTACAGCTTCAGTCTGTATTCATATATATTATTATCAAAGAGCAACTAATTAATATTCATGACTTCAGTTATTTCTTACATGAATATGGATGGAGTAAAGGGAAAGGCCCACCATTAGATTTCTCTCAGATTGTCATTATGGAGAGGTTTTACTGTATTCTCTTGACCAGTATAACAACCCGTGACCTTCAACCTTGAACCTACTATGACAGTTTGTCTTATCTGATTTGCTTTGTCAGCTATTTATAGATAGCTGTACAGCTTGGGTCCTAGCCAGACACCCAGTCATTTAGCATGTGATCCAACCTGAAAATGCATGCTATGTAACAATAGTAGATTAAAGGTCACATAAAGTATTTCTAGTGCAGTCATGACTCATGATAAGGATGTCATGTCAAAAATATTAAAACTATGTAACAAAATATACAGTAAACCCCCTCTAAACCGAATGTTCAAATCAGTATCAATGTCGTCTGTAAAACAGGGTGAAAGTCATGCAAAAAGCTCCTAATGGACTTCCATCCTGCATTAAACAGCCACCTGCCTAAAGGATCTAAATTTGTCTTTACTAAAGTTCCAGTTAAGAGAGGTTTTACTATAAACAGGTTTAAATTGAAGAACTTATGATTTGTGTTACAATAATTTATCAGTGGTTCTAGACACGGCAAACAAAACGGCTGAACCCTTTCCTACATAGAGACACCTTTGCAAACAGAGTAGATCCAGATCTACATGAGCCATCTGATCTGAGTCTTCTGTGTTTGCAAAGGTATCTTCATCACATAAAGGTTCAACATTTCCATCTGGAATCTTACATTACTATGTCCAATCATGATCCATACTGTTACACTTTGCAAGGTCTAAAATTAACATCCCTTTCCCTTGAATGTATCTTGACTTTACTTTCAAAGCCAGTTCTGCTACATATTTTCATCTTGAATTCTTTGACATTTCAACACTAAGTTGACCTTTCAACACAACAGATGTGAGGTGTTACATGAAAACCGAGTGTGACCAACACACCATGTGGATGTTGTTGGTGATTTGAAGTACCCTAATTACCCCAAGTATTCAGATAAACACACAAAGGCAAACAGAGCAGACCAAGTTCAAACTGCACCTTCAGGAGCAGTTCATTCAGGATCTAAACTATTTGCTACTATGTCAGTCCAGGATCTAAACTATTTGCTACTATGTCAGTCTAATCTAAAGTTATCAAAATGGTGCTGACTTGACACATACAGCTTTACAAACCAGTGAAGGTGGGAGAGTGGGTGTATGTATACCTAGGGTGTACAGTTATCAGCTGTCATGCAGAGCTCCAGATAAGATGCTTAAATCAAAACATTTTAAAGAATAACTTCTTTATTTCTCCATCAAACCCTATGTTGTGACCACTCTTTAGAACCTTCTCAAAGAGACTATTCCAAAGAGTGGTCACAACATAGGGCGTGATGGAGAAATGGCGATTTTATTATTTGAGTACAGTCGAGACTGCCTTAGCAACCCCCTGGTTTCAGCGACTCCCTCTCATACGCGACCGTGTTTCATCCCGCCCAACGTATTTTCTTATAATTTTGGTCTGAATTAAGCGACTCCCTGTCTTACGTGACAAGCGACCCTGATTTTGCGAACCAAACATAGGCTTCGGTCTGTATTAAACGACATTCAATTATCAGTTTCTTTTGTTTGTTTACATAGCGCGTCGGTTTTTTACACCATATTAATTAGGGAAAACCCGGGATTGTAATCACGCGTGAACTAGCTGGTTTCCGACATCCGCTCTACAGATACATGTACGCGAGCAGAATATTCAGGAAACCAGTCGTGTCAAACATGGCTACGTACGTCGTATACAAGATTCGCCGGAGGAGATTTCGAGCGACAAAATTGTTAAAGAACGACAAACAACTTTTAAACAAGGCAGCTAATTCGATCTGGTTTGCGATTATTAAGGGCTCTTTAGTTCAGAACGGTCTTTATAAATATTAATCAGTATGTGCATAATACATGTCTCTATCAACATTACTCGAAAGTATGCTTGGTAATCTGCACCTGGTTTATATTTATATCATTAAGTGTTTAAACCTTTCCTTCATATAAACGTGTTTTCACGCATTTGCAAACAGAGTAGACCCAGATCAGACAGCTCCTAGAGGAGCCATCTGATCAGGGTCTACTCTGTTTGCTAGTGGAATTTGAAAGATGTTTCTTTTCTTTCTAAAATGGCTACAATGTTCCACCTTCCATACTTCATTATAACTATTTTATCCATGAATATTCAGCATGTATTGAAATTTGTAATAAACATAGAACAGGGATAGGGTGAATTTAGTGCATGCACTTATATGTGTATTATATTTGTACATTGTATCGTACATGCACTAATGTTCTGGTAAGTGAATGATTTATTAATTTATTAAATTTTTAAATTAGCGTTTATTTGTGATAATAAATGTTGTATAAATGTATTAAATAATAGATACATAATCTAATTGTATTAGACTGGATTAGTACACAGTTTTATTTTTCCCTTAAGAAGATCTCTTACATGTACATGTAGTTTCGGTATACGTCATGTATTATATCCTAGGTCTGTATTAAGAGACTCCCTGTCATATGTGACCTTTTTCATGAAGTCCCTTGGAAGGTCACATATGACAGTCTCGACTGTATGTACATTAATCTGTAGCTGGACTCATAAAAATGGTACATTTAGAATCTAATGAAACTACAAGCTTGCTCTTTAGATGATTCTGCAGAGATAACTTATTTATTCTTGACACAGCAGATAATTATTCTGTTACAAGTATAACTGTATTAATGACATCATGAATCAGAGCAGACCCTGATCAGACAGACAGTTCCTACAGGAGCTGTCTGATCTGGATCTACTCTGTTTGCACATGTATAAATCCATGTATGATCAGAGAGCTACATGAAACACAGGATTCTCTACGTTTCAAACAGTATATTTCATTCAATGTCATTCAATAAACAAAACACCATCAGCAGTCACCTGAATGTAACCATAAAACTATAGCACGTGTCCCTTATAACACTAGTAGATATTGTGTCAGGTGGTTGGCCTTGGTTTAAGTATCAATTTTCCAGTCTGGAAGTAGAAGAAAGGTAGATGAAAAATTTGACTAGTGTCAATATATGCACTTTAAAATACGCCTCATTCCTTTCCTTTTTATAAACGGCTTTTCACGCAAACAGAGTAGACCCAGAGTAGCCGTCTGATTTGGTCTGCTCTGATTGCTTAGGAAATAATACAGATATGATTCTACAGTTTCTGCTTGAGCAAAAATATATGTACTTATATGCTATTATAAAAATAAATCTAATTAATATTAATGATGTCATTATTTCTTACATGAATAGGGAACAGGTAAAGGGATAAGATGACTATTAACTTTTTACTTTTACATAAATACACCTTTGCAAATAGAGAAGACACAGATATAAGAATTACTATGCTAGTAATTTGGAAGTTCAGCTGTATTTTGGCGAGTTGGAAAAGTTGTTAAATGCGAGCCTTGGTGAGCATTTAACTACTTTTCTGACGAGCCAAAATACAGCTGAACTTCAAAACTACTAGCATAGTAATTCTTTTATCATGCAACACCAAGAAAAATGGAGAAAATGAAGAAAAAGAAAGATTGCTAAAGTGGTTCCCCTTAATGAAAATACATACGTAACGTCATATTGGCGTGCAGTGATGTCATCGATTTTACAACATAAACAAACTTGATTTAATCCTTTTATATGGACAAATGAGCAAATGTGTTAAATTTGATGTTTATGTTTAATTATGCCTTTTTCGTCCTTCTGTTTTCCTCCTTTTGGCTGAACCAAACTTGCATCACATTGGGGTCAGTACACATGCACTATACCTCACAAAATACAGCATCGACGTGGAAAATATTATGCTAGTAGGAAGTGACTATATTTCGTGACATTGCATGATAAAAGAAAGCCCTTGCAGAATATTCATGTAAGAAATTTACTCTTTCCTTCATATAAATGTATTTTCACATATTTGCAAACAGAGTAGACCCAGATCAGATTACTTCTATAGGAGCCGTCTGATAGGGTCTGCTCTGTTTGGTAATGGCATTTGAAAGATCTTGTTTCTTTACTTTCTAAAATGGCTACAGTGTTCTACCTTCCACATTTTGTTGTACCTATTTTTTCAATGAATATTCAGAAGGTATTGAAATTTGGAAGAAACGTCAACCAGGGAAAGGGTTAATGACAATATGTGTTTATTTACCAAATGTTTTATGATACATAACTAAAAGATTTTTGGCCATGACAAAAGCTGTAGAATTGGATCTATATAATTCCATAAGCAAACTGAGCAGACCCTGATCAGACGGCTCCTACAGGAGCCATCTGATCTGGGTCTACTCTGTTTGACAATGGGTCAAAAGGTGTCTCTATCAGATAAAGGGCTAAAGCAATGTAAAAGCATGCTATCAAAGTTCTGTTGTTATCAGAACGCTTTTACCAAAGTTTCAGATAACTCTTTCCTTGATATAAACATGTTTTCACACATCTGCAAACAGAGTAGACCCAGATCAGACGGCTCCTGCTCTGTTTGCTTATGGAATATAAGAAAGATCTGCTTCTTTAGTTTCTAAATTTGCTAACTATGTTCAGTCTTCTAATTTTCATTATCACTATATTGTCCATGAATGTTCAGCAGGTATTGAAATTTGGAATAAAAATAGAACAGTGAAAGGGATAAAGAGCATTTCAATGCAATAATCTTTGTTTCTCTGTCAAACACATATATACGTTGTAGTCATTAGAATCATATCAAAGAGATTCTTGAGTACTTACAACCATGGATTTGGTGGATAAATGAAAACAAATATTGCTGCACAATGTTCAGCTTACATTCCTCATCTGGGGTCCTGGCCTATGAGTTCTAATATATTGTATTGATTAACCATTTCCTCCATAAATACACCTGTCTACCCCTCTGTAAAAGTCACTTCCAATGTGAAAAATAAAGCATTTGCTCCATAGGCACAAATACTCTATTTATCACAATACTCTATTTATCACAACTACACAATTCTAACATTTTCCTTTCCTTTAGTAAATGTTCCTTTTTTGTTAGATTTATTCAAAGAGGTTGGGTCTAAAAATAGCCTATGAGGGAATGGGTTAAATGATAGTCTCTACTTGAAACATGTTTTAAAAAAAGTTTAGAATTGTGTAGTATTGAAACCATTGTGATAAATAGAGCATTTGTTCCTACGGAGCAAATGCTCTATTTATCACAATGGTTTCAAAAAGTGACTTTTACATTTAATTTTGCAGAGGCGTAGAAAGATGTATTTAAGGAGGAAAGGGTAAAAAAACCACCTAAATATTACATATATCCTAATTTATATGCTGCAAAGGAGTGTATCATAAGAAAACGATTGAATGAACACTGAACATGAAAACTTTCATGCATTTAATATCAATGACCCCAATGTTAAACTAGAGGTTTGTTTTTGTCACAAAAACAGATGTCTCCCCCTCCCATTCTCTTTCCAATACACAAGTGTAATGACTGTAACTCCTAACATATCAGGGTCAAATTTTAAGTCATCAGGGGCAATAACTCCAACATTATCAGGGGGAGACAATTCAAAAACCCCGGGTACACAACAACACATGCTGGTCAACATTCCTGTGAAGTTTGGTGACTCTAGTACTAGTGGTTTCAGAGATATGCACGACACAAAGTAAAGTTTCTCTTATTTTAAGTCATAAGGGGCAGTAACTCCAAATTTATCAGGGGGAGACAATTAAAAACCCAGATGCAAAACAACTCATGCAGGTGAATATTCCTGTGAAGTTTGGTGACTCTAGCCCTACTGGTTTCAGAGATACGTGCAGCAGAAAGTTTCTCTAATTTTAAGTTATCATATCAGGGGCAATAACTCAAGAATTATCGGGGAGACAATTAAAAAAAACCAGGTGCACAACAACTCATGCTGGTCAACATTCCTGTGAAGTTTGGTGACTCTAGCCCTAGTGGATTTAAAGATATGCATGATACAAAGTTTCTCTAATTTTAAGTAATCATATCAGGGGCAATAACTCCAGATATCAAGGGGAGACAATTCAAAAATCCCAGGTGCACAACAACTCATGCTGGTCAACATTCCTGTGAAGTTTGGTGACTCTAGCCCTAGTGGTTTCAGAGATATGCACCACACTAAGTAAAGTTTGTCTAATTTTAAGTTATCAGGGGCAGTAACTCCAAAATTAACAGGGGGAGACAATTCAAAAATCCCAGGTGCACAAGAACTCACGCTGGTCAACATTCCTGTGAAGTTTGGTGACTCTAGCCCTAGTGGTTTCAGAGATATGCACCACTCTAAGTAAAGTTTGTCTAATTTTAAGTCATCAGGGGCAGTAACTCCAAAATTAACAAGGGGAGACAATTCAAAAATCCCAGGTGCACAACAACTCATGCTAGTGAACAATCCTATGAAGTTTGGTGACTCTAGCCCTAATGGTTTCAGAGATTACCGCGACACAGAGTTTGTATAAATTTAAGTGTTCATATCAGGGGCAATAACTCAAGAATTATCAGGGGGAGACAATTAAAAACATAGGTGCACATCAACTCATGATGGTGAACATTCCTGTGAAGTTTGGTGACTCTAGTACTAGCGGTTTCAGAGATACGCGCGACACAAAGTGTTTCTAATTTTTAGTCATCAGGGGCAATAACTCCAAAGTTATCAGGGGGAGACAATTCAAAAAACCCAGGTGCACAACAACTCATGCTGGTGAACATTCCTGTGAAGTTTGGTGACTCTAGCCCAACTGGTTTCAGAGATACACGCAACACAAGTTTGTGACGGACGGCCGGACAGACAACTCTGGCAAAAACAATATGTCTCCCCATAAATGGGGGAGACATAATTACCAATGTATAAGTTAACCCATTCCTGCATATTGGCGACTCTGTTAAGTCACTTTGTGAAACCATTGTGATAAATAGAGCATTTGCTCCTACAGGAGCAAATGCTCTATTTATCACAATGGTTTCAAACTACAAAATTTTAAAATGTTCCTTTTCTCTAGATAATGCTCCTTTTCGGTAGATTAATTCAAAGAGGTTGTATCTAAAAATAGCCTATGAGGTAATGGCAGGACCCAGGATTAAACCTCTAACCTGGAAAAATAAGAATTTAGGTCTTTTTAGGCAGGTGGTTGCTCAATGCAGGGTAAAAGTCACGCAGAAAGCTCCTTTGGCAACTTTCTGCACAACTTCCAACCTGCATTAATCTGCCACCTGTCTTAACCATTTACTCCATAAATATTCATGTTAGAAATAATGACAGCATGAATTTTAATTAGATTAATTTTTCAACTGGCATGTCAACACATGTATTTTTTGCCAAAGCAGAAACTGTAGAATCCGATCTGTATTATTCCATTAGCAAACAGAGCAGACCCTGATCGGACGGCTCATGAAGCAGCCGTCTGATCTAGGTCTACTCCATTTGCAAAGGCATAGAATGGCATATTTATGGAGTAAAGGGTTACAGACTGGCATTGATACCAATTTGAACATTTTGTTTGGAAAGATTTTACTGTACATATACTCACATCATCACAAGACATATTGTAGTCTGCTAGAACTTGCCGGCATCTGGAGGCAATACTACCAAAAGTCAAGGAGCTTGAACACAAGTTGCTATTCATAATTCAGGCTTGTAGGTAAATAGGGTCAGAGCGAACAGATAAAGATGAAAGATATTATATTCAGACACTAAAATTATCATTTATCCACCAAACCCTTTGTTATGACAACTCTTTAAAATTGTCTAGAAGAGACGATTCTAAAGATTGATTACAAAATTGGATTTGGTGGAGAAATAAAGGAGCTTTTCTTGAAAACACTGAAAATAATTTACTTATCTTATCTGGGCCTTTGAAAGAACTACGATCTATCTAAATACAGTAAACCCCCTCTAAACCGGACATTAAATTTGGTATAAATATTGGTCTTGGAGACAGGTGGCACCTTAATGCAGGGTGAAAGTCATGCAGAAAGCTCCTTTAGGAGCTTTTTGCATGACTTTCATCCTGCATTAAACAGCCAGCTGCCTAAAAGTATATAACTTCTTCTCTACTAGAATTCCTGTTTAGAGAGATTTTACTTTATCTTATTTCTCAGCAAAACCCTATCTTGTTGAGTTTGGTATAGAAATAAAAAACATACTTTACCCTTGACTTCCTTTATAGTCCTTCTTGTGTACAGCTCTATGTCATGTAAACTATTAAATCAGGTTTTAATTCTGAACCCCTTGTACAAGCAAGGTACATGTACATTGTATTTAAAACAGATTGACTGCAGAGGGAAATTCAGCTACCATTGAAAAATTGAATACAAAGAGTATAAATTTCATACAGTGATACTGATATCAAACTAAAACATACATGGAAGTCTATAACATGGTGAATTATTTTGTCATTCTTGTGGCTGGGGCTGAATGATACTTTAACTTCATGGCTACGCCTTTAATGCCATTGTAAACAGAGTAGACCCAGATCAGATGAGAGCTCTGTGATCAGCGTCTGCTCTGCTTGCTTATGAAATAATATAGATTGTACAATTTGTGCCATGTTAAAACAAGAGTGTGTTTGTGAAACACTTATGCCCCGACCTTTGACCCTGAATGATGACCTTGACCTTTGACCCATGGAGTTGAACGTGACACATCTTCTTTGTGTGGTGAACATTTGTGCCAGGTTATTTTGAAATCCATTTACAGATAAAAAAGTTACAGAAGAGACACCAAATTTGGACGGACGGATGGACAGATGGATGGAAGGACAGACAGAAGGAAGGACAATGCGATTACTATATGCCCGCCGTTGGGGGGGCATAAAAATGGCTTATCCACAATTCCATTATGAAAATTAAGCTTATGAATATTTATACAGTCATTAGTTCTTACATGAATATTCATTAGGTAAAGAGTTAACAGTATGTACACTGCAATAAATAACAAGTTATAAAATAGAGTTGTCAATAACACACAGATAATTTTCAAACAACTAAAGATTAACTAATTCCATCATATTGAAGCCTTTTGACACCTCTGTAAAAGTCACTTTTTTGAAACCATTGTGATGAACAGAGCATTTGCTCCATAGGAGCAAATGCTCTACTTATCACAATGGTTTCAAAACTACACAATTCCAAATGTTCCTTTTTTCTAGAAATTCTCCTTTTCAGTAGATTTATTTAATGAGGTGGGGTCTAAAAATAGTCTATGAGGGAATGGGTTAACAAAGTTTTAAACGTATATAAAGGATACATTGAAGGGGCCACAACTCGTTTATGTATTCCACACAGGAACAGCATTACCAAGGTTAGACAACTCAGGGTGAAGAACGGGTGATTAAGTAGTGACTGCATGAATGCAACCTGAAATATAAACACATTAATTAAAGATATTTAACTCAAATCTCGAACTGTAAACTAAAATCTAACGAACACCTGCCACCGGTTGCTTGTTTGTATACCTTATTCTTGCAAGATGCGTTGGTGAAACACTATGCCCCCCAACCCACCTGATATGACCTTTGACCTTGATCTTAATAAGTCACCCATAAAAATGTTTGCCTCCATAAGTTGCACATGCATGCCAAATTTGAAGCATGTATGTGCTGACTGCTATTGTGACAAAATTATCGCCAACGTTAAAGATGGGGACAAACCAACCAACAGAGCAAAAACAATATTCCCCCAGGGTGCATAAAAAGCAAGAGTCATTAGGCAGCTGTTTGATCAGGGTTTGCTCCGTTTGCTTATGGAATTACATAGATCTCAGTCAACAGTTTTTGTCATTGCTAACATTCCCTTGTTCATAACAACTGTTTGGAGGAACACTTGTATTACACGCGGGCAGAAAAAGCATGACGAAAAAAGCGTGATAGACAGACAGACTGATGAAATGATGGACAGACGATGGAGAAGTGATCACACAAGCCAGGCCGTTAGACTTCTTTTATGTGGCTGCTTCCAAAGTTTAATGAAAAATGTCACTGAGTAGACAGGAAATGCAATTAATCTTCTTTTGCTTTGGATACCTGTGAAGTGACTGGATCCCAGAGCCAGGTCCATGCTCCTACTGCTGTGCATATGGATATAAATATCAGGATGACTGGAATAAATAAAAACACACTTAAATAACACAGGCATTGTTGAGAATGTTATAGCCCATATTCAACCTATCAATGAGTGAATGAGTCTGCTCCATTTGCTTATGGAATAATATATATATCTGAATCTACAGTTTCTGTCATGGCCAAGCATTGCTGTGTTCATAAGCCATTATAAACTTCATCCAATTAACGGTCACAGCGTTGCCATTCCTTATCTGAATATTGGTTTATAAAGGCATTGCTGAGAGTTGGTGGAATATCGTAGACGGTATTCAATTGACTAAATTCTGAATCCATGAGTGAATATTTGATTTAATTTTTCACTCCATGAATATCCATGTGAGAAATAATGACAGCATAAATGTTAATTAGCTGCATTTTAATAATGGCATATGAACAGAGAAATAGAATCCGATCTATATTATTTCAATAAGCAAATAGAGCAGTCCCTGACCAGACAGTCCCTAAAGTAGCCATTTCATTTTGGTTTACTCTATTTGCAAAGGCTTTATCCCTTTCCCTGTTCCATATTTTTTCCAAATTTCGATCCCTACTGAATATTCATGGTCAAAATAGTAACAAAGAAATATGAAAGGTGGAACAATGCAGCCATTTTAGAAACTAAAGAAACAGATCTATCAAATTCCATTAGCAAACTGGGCAAACCCTGATCAGATGACTCCTACATTTGATCTGGGTCTCTGTTTGCAATTGCATTAAAAAACATTTTATTATACATGAAGGGAAGGGTTAAAAGGCATATCTATGGAGTACAGGGATAATAAAGGCATGTTTGTCATATACCTCTGTCTTCTTTTCTCCATGAATATTCATGTAAGAAATAATGATGTCCTGAATATTAATTAGATTAATTTTCATAATGGTATATGAACACAGGACTTTTAAGCTCCGGCAGACACTGTAGGATCAGATCTATATTATTCCATAAAGCAAACAGAGTAGATCCTGATCAGACAGCATTAAAAACTGAATTTATGGAGTAAAGGTTTGAAAAAAAATGGACTGAGCATGAGGAAAATCATTGGCACAGCACCATCAACGATATCGCAAATCAAATGAGTTATCGAATCAAAGATTATCAAACCTTATTAAGCACAAACCAATGGACTTTCTAACTACTCACACACTGAATATATCTCACTGGTAGTCAGTGCTGTGTTTTATACTTTATTTTAATCCTTTCCCTGTTCTATGTTTATTCCAAATTTCAATACCTACTGAATATTCATGGACAATATAGTAATAATGAAATATGGAAGGTGGATTATTGTAGCCAGTTTAGAAAGTAAAGAAACAGATATTTAAGTTCCATTAGCAAACAGAGCAGACCCTGATCAGATGGCTCTGTTTGCAAATGCATGAAAACGGGTTTATATGATGGAAAGGGTTAATAAAGTTACTGCTTTGTAGAGAAAAACCAATTAAAATCCTGATTTTAAAGATATGTGTTATAATGTCTATGATGTGAAACAAATTGTTTTGTAGGAAAACATGTCACCTGCCAGCAGAAGTGTGACGAAAAAGCATAAAAACAAAGTATGACGGACGGACAGATGGATGGACAGACAACTGACAGCAGTGATCCGACCCAAAGTGTCATCAAGCTAAAGCAGGTGACACACAGATGGACTGCTTCATATTCTATTTATTAACAAGCTGGTACCAATCAAGAAATGTGACAGACAGTCTCATACTTCTCCAAAATCTTGCAGCAGGTTGAAGCTTGTCAATTACTTCTGTTAGTCGCCTCTCAAAGGCTTTGAGATCTGAAATGATACATTATTACATTTGTATGTACAGTAAAACCTCTCTATAACGACCACAAAATTGTGTTAATTAGTTGGTATTTGGGGCAGGTGGTTGCTTAAAGCAAGGTGAAAGTAAAACAGAACGCTCCAATAGGAGCGTTGTTTTACTTTCACCTTGCTTTAAGCATCCACCTGCCTTTAACACAGAATACTTGACGTAATTTAGTGGTCGTTATAGAGAGGTTTTACTGTAGTAGAACCTGTAGATTTGTACAGTGAACACTTAACCTTTCCCTGTTCAATATTCATACAATCTAATAAACATACAATCATGGTGTCATAATTCCTGACATGAACATTCTCACCTTTACTTCCCTTTTGTGCATATAGATCCAAAATGCTTGCAACTGTCATTACAAATTTACTGCTAGCAATGCCAATCAAAGGATTGAAATTTGGGACCTCACATGACTATTGCTGTTTGTAACTTGGCTCTTATTTGTACAAAAGAAGAATTCAAACAAAGTTTTTGAGTAATTTTAATATTATACAGGAAATGGTTTTAAAGTGTTATATTAACTTTAAGAATTAACAGCAGCTATTTCCATCATATGGGAATAAAAACCTGGAAAAGCCACAAAACAATAAGCAAATTAAGCTAATGTAATATCATAATATGCACCATCATGATCAACCATCCCCGTTAGGTCATCCATCCAGCCAGTAACTGCAGTCAAACACTTAACTCCACACATTTCCAAGCACATAAACCATGTTGCCAAAGAGCTAGCTCCCAAGTAAGATAGTGCTTATAGCCTCACTGTTACATTACTTTCCCCTCCAAGAAATCTCGACCTGAGATTTGGCTTGGGAAATGACCAGGGGTTTATGAGGCAATTCTAGCCTGGCAACTGTCTTCATCCCACTGCTGCCACAAATTGTAACACCCCTGCTGGTCACCCATCCAGTTAAACAACATGCACATTGTTGCTTAACTTCCCAACATTTCCAAGCACATAACCTTTAATTACCTCATGTAAATGCTTTTTCATGCCTTTGTAAACAGATTTGACGCAGGTCAGATGACTCCTGTAGGAGAAGTCTGATTAGGGACTGCTCTGTTTGCTTATAAAGTTGTAATAGATCCAACTCTACAGTTTCTACCAATACCAAAACTTCCTGCTACCATTGTAACGATTTGCTAATAAATATTCATGATGTTATTATTTCTTACATGAATATTCAACAAGAGAAAGGTTTTAACCATGTTGCCAAAGAGCTATCTCCCTGGCAAGGAGAGTTTACAGAGCTTATATACCTAACAGTCTGGCTGTTACACTATTATCAGAGATTTTTAACAAACCAAAATGTTTCACATTATTATTGAAGATACATGTAGATACATAAAATCAATAAAAAATTGTTGCAATCAATAAAAATGATATATTTCCATTTCATATTTATTATACATAAAAATCAAATTGGGGATAAATGAAATGCATTGGGACAAAATGAATACCATTTGGATCATAATGAAATACAGTTGGGCTGAATTGAAATTAATTGGGTAAACTGAAAATTTGATGTTTGGGGATTACTAAATTTGGGCTGAAATGAAGCTGGAGTGGAACAATCTAGTTGGTGTGAAACATCTGGAATTCACAACTTTTCACTTTGGTTCTAGACAAAGAGTAGTTCAGATCCATAGTGAAGAAGTTGCCACTCACATGCACTTGTTGAGTGACACCATCAAGATAGTTTAACCTTTTACTCTACATGTATGAAATAAAAAAGAATACATGTACAAATAAACAAGTCAGAAATAATACCGACGAATATCAATTGCATGTAGTTGGATTTTTAGAATGGTATCATGAGTAAGGGAATTTTTATGGATGGAAAAAGCTGTTGAAATAGATCTCTGTTAGTTAATAAGCAAATGGAGCAGACACAGATCCGTTAGGAACCATTGTTTGGAATCTGCATACAGTTTCAGCCAAACACAAGACACAGATGGTACAGAGACGTGCTGCAAGGTACACCACAGCCAGATACTGGAACACCAGCAGTGTGAGCAGCATGTTAGACGACCTGGGCTGGGAGAGTCTGGAATCCAGGAGAGACAAGGCACAGCTAGTCATGCTCTACAACATAGGCCATGACCTGATAGACATCCCAGCATCAGACTACGCTACTATCACATCTTCTCGTACAAGGGCAAACCACTCCATGAAGATGAGGGTGTTCTCTTCAAGAACAGACATTTTCACATACAGCTTCTTTCCCCATGTTATACGGTTATACCCCTGTGGAATTCTCTACCAGCCACTACCGACATGGTACCCTTCAATCGGGAGCTCTCCACATTCTCCTTCTAAATAAGGGCCTAGCAGCTGCAAGTAATGATCAATGATTTGAAGAGCTATGTTGATTGGGTGCCTGACACGGTGACACCCTTAGCCGCTACAGTAGCCAAACAGATTTTACATTGAAGACCAGAAATGCAGTTGCTAGAACTTTTGTTTCCTTCTACTCTTTGAATTAGCTACTTAGTTAGTTTCATCCTGAGAAATGCAAGGTTTACCGTTATTCACATCTGCACTAATGTGAAATATAGACGACGCAATTAGTACACCCTACATGGACATGTCCTTGAGGCAGTAGACAGTGAAAAATACCTTGGTGTCCACATGACCAAAGATATGTTATGGCGGACCCATGTAACTAAAACAGATGCCAAGGCAGAATCTTCGAAGTTGTATTAGAGTGGTTCAAGAACGCACATACAACACCTTTGTTGCACCAACCCTCAACTATGCATCAGCTGCATGGGATCCATACCAACAAAGGGATATAGACAACCTTGAAAAAGTTCAGAGGAGAGGGGCAAGATTTGTGACCAATAATTACCATGACAAGACACAGGGTGCGTCACAAGTATGATAAAACAACTTGACTGGGTACCCCTAAAAGAAAAAAGACACTCTCAAGTGACTCTCGGACTAGGGGTCATGGCAGCCAAGTGACTCTCGGACTAGGGGTCGTGGCCGAATCAGACAAAAAGGTGTCCAATCGACTGTATACCATCAGTCCTTCTTTCCAAGGACGATCGGAGAGTGGAACCAACTCCCGACCCACATCACCGACATCGAAAGCTTTACAGCTGCCCTGGATGATCTTCTCAGGGGCGACTCCTTCGTCTTTCAGGAGTAGACCGAGCAGCGCTATGTAAATAGTTTAAAAATTTGAAGATGATGACTGTCTCATCTCTCTTCAACTGGTCAACATTACAGTCAAATCTGACTCCTGACCATCCTGGAAGACGAACAGCATCTGGGGCGAATTTGCTATTAAAATTAACTGTTACACAGATGACCTGCATACGTATATCACGTGTAATTGTAAGCTTTCTAAAATTCTTATTAAGTCTTGCGCGTAAACAATGTGCACATTCTGGCAAAAAAAACATAACTAACCCTCCGTTTGTTCAAGTGACATTTTTTTCTGCCCGGCTGTGTCCGATATTGGTACCCGAAATACAATTCAATAAAGCGTGGATCCAATTGCTTATTTCTGTAATCTCAAATTTCATTGGTTTAATCAGTTGCTTCAACCAAAATTAACCAATCAAAATACAGCTCTTATAATGAGCGGTATGACTAAAATACGAAATGGAATCAAAGTACGAAATGGAACGAAATGGAATCTGAACATACGAAATGGAAACACAGATTTTTAACTAGATGTTTTTTGGGGAAAGTGAATTGATATACGTATACCTAATATAAATACAGACCCTTGTACAAAATTTCAGCAAGAAAATGTGAAAAATAAAGATTTTACAACGATTTATATATTCACGCATTAACAGCCTGAACTGAAATGGAATCTGAACATACGAAATGGAAACACAGATTTTTAACTAGATGTTCTATGGAGAAAATGAATTAATGTACGTATACCTAATATAAATACAGACTCTTGCACAAAATTTCAGCAAGAAAATGTGAAAAATAAAGATTTTACAACGATTTATATATTCACGCATTAGGCCTAACAGCCTGGACTGAAATGGAATCTGAACATACGAAATGGAAACACAGATTTTTAACTAGATGTTCTATGGAGAAAATGAATTAATGTACGTATACCTAATATAAATACAGACTCTTGTACGAAATTTCGTAAAGAAAATGTGAAAAATAAGGATTTTACAACGATTTATATATTCCACGCATTAACAGCCTGTCCTGATATGGAATATGGACATACGAAATGGAACCACATATTCAAAGAGATGCATTTAATCAACAATACCAATATATATATATATATATGCATGCTAAACATTATTATAAACATATGCATTAAATTAGGGATAAATTGATTATAAAATAAACATTTTATAGCGATTTACATATCCCCATATGTGGATCAGGCTAAGGGAACCTCATGAAATGGAATCCGAACATACGAAATGGAAACACAGGTGTTTTTTTACTAGACTTTTTTTGCAAAAATGAAATCATGTATGTGTACCTAATATAAATACAGACTTGTGTACAAAATTTCAGCCAGAAATTGTCAAAAATAAAGATTTTACAACTATTAATATAGTTCATGCATGAACAGCCAGAATTGAAATTGAACCTGAACATACAAAATGGAACCATATTTTCAAAGAGGGGCGATATATCAACACTATTCATTCACAAATGCATGCTTAACTTTATTTTAAACATTTGCATTACGTTTGGGATAGTTTGAATGAAAAATAAATTGTTTTTATAGCGATTTACATACTCCCATATGGGGGTCAGGCTAAAGGAATCTCATGAAATGGAATCCAAGCATACGGAATGGAAATACAGTCGTTCAATTAAGTGAACGTGTATCTGCAAAACTGGATTCATGTAAGTATACCTAATATAAATACAGACATGTATAAAAAATTAGATCGGAAATAGGAGAATTAAAGATTTGACAGCGATTTTATATATACCACGAATTAAGAGCCAGGCCTAAAATGGAATCTGAACATACGAAATGGAACCATATTTTCAAATAGAGGCATTATGTCGACAATCTTCATTTATGTATGGATGCTAAACGTGTTTTTAGACATATTTATCAAATGTGGCATATATTGATTAATAAATAATGATTTTGTAGCGAATTACATATCTCCATAGTGCATCAGGCTAAAGGGTAAAGGATCCTCCTGAAATTGAATATGAACATACGAAAGAAAATGGAACTATAGTTTTAAAAGCAAATGTATTTTTGGAAAATAATAATTTACTATACCTACATCTAACACTTGAATATAGACTTGTGTACAAATCTATATTTGGAAAGGGTGAATAATAAAGGTTTTGCAACAAACGGTTTATCCCTTAGGCTAAGGGTCAATTGTGAAATGAAATTCCGAATGACACTAATCAGCTCCCGTATATAACAGCAGGTGTTTGACGGCGGGGGCAGTTAAAGGATTATTAGCATGGCGGTGTATGTTTATTGTGGACAATTATACCTGGACAGACCCCATGCATCTTTGTTATGCTATTTCATAATAAATATTAATTGGAATGGGTCTAATAAATGTATATGTACTCAGTATCCCGCCCTATATCTAGATCCAGTATGCAAACACTGAATTGTTTTTTCCCATGTTAAAAAATACAATTCTCTTATTTCATCAATTACAATTCGGCATGCTAAGAATATCACTTAGAGAAGTTTGTCACATGATTAATACTGTCACATGCCGTGATATAAGTTGCCTCCAAGATTTATAAAGACACATCTGAAAATAGACAAAAATACTATGTTCTATGTTTATTACGAATTTTAATACCTACTTAATATTAATGGTCAAAATAGTTATAATGAAATGTTGAAAATGAAACAATATAGCCATTTTAGAAAGTGACGAACTCATTAGCTAACAGAACAGACCCTGGTCAGACGTTTTGAACTGGGTCTACTCTCAAACCATTCAAGTTTATTTAGTTTAGCCGATGTGATATTCGGTTAAAAGTTGATCTTAGAAAAAATAATTATATTACAATTACATATTTCGATTACATATCCCTTCAATCTGGATCTACATTGGTTTACTGTGCTTCACAAGTTATACGAATGTACCTTTATATGATATTTATATATTCTTTTCAAACTGTGTTGTTAATGATTATAACCTTATAAACAATTAGTTCTAATTCTATTCTTATGCGCACCGCATGTGGTAATCAAAGGATTTAACAGATACACAGCTACTTAGCATATCACACCTGGGTTTCATTTCGAATGTTACTATTTGAACAGCGGGGGCCTTTAGCATGCTGTCTATACAGGGATATTTAAATCGCTATTAAATCATTATTTCTTCAATCTATAATCTCAAAAGTTATGTAGATGTCCATATTTTGTATACAATTATGTATTTATATTATGTATACGTAAATGAATCCAGTTTTGCAAATATACGTTTACTTAAAAATCTGTGTTTCCATTTCGTATGTTTAGATAATATTTCAGGAGGATCCTTTAGCCTGATGCCCATATAGGGATATGTAAATCGCTATAAAATCATTACTTTTTAATTTATATATCCCAAAAGTTAAGCAGGTGACCAAAATAATGTTAAGCATGCATATATAAATTAATATTGTTGATTAAATGCCTCTCTTTAAAGATATGGTTCCATTTCGTATGTTCAGATTCAATTTCAGTTCAGGCTGTTATAATGCGTGGAATATATAAATCGCTGTAAAATCTTTATTTTTCACATTTTCTTGCTGAAATTTTGTACAAGGGTCTGTATTTATATTAGGTATACGTACATCAATTCACTTTACCCAAAAAACATCCAGTTAAAAATCTGTGTTTCCATTTCGTATGTTTAGATTATATTTCAGGAGGATCCTTTAGCCTGATGCCCATATAGGGATATGTAAATTGCTATAAAATCATTATTTTTTAATTTATATATCCCAAAAGTTATGCAGGTGACCAAAATAATGTTAAGCATGCATATATAAATAAATATTGTTGATTAAATGCCTCTCTTTGAAGATATGGTTCCATTTCGTATGTTCAGATTCCATTTCAGTTCAGGTAGTTAATGCGTGGAGTATATAAATCGCTGTAAAAATCTTTATTTTTCACCTTTTCTTGCTGAAATTTTGTACAAGAGTCAGTATTTATATTAGGTATACGTACATCAATTCACTTTTCCCCAAAAACATCTACTTAAAAATCTGTGTTTCCATTTCGTATGTTTAGATTCCATTTCGTTCCATTTCGTACTTTGATTCCATTTCGTATTTTAGTCATACCCATAATGAGAGCCGAATCGTTCCAAAACGAGGTTTATTGTAAATCGTAATGGTTAAAAGTATGCTAAAAAACTGGTGAGTTTACCATAATTTCTACGTTAAGTTTGCTTTTTTATCTCGAATAAGATATGATAATATTTGTCAATTTCAGATATTTTCTCCATTTTGTCGTCGTATATCATTTTAACCGGATATTTTACGAGGGTTTTCAATTTTTGCTACACTGCATAAGATGGCCGCGCAAGTCCCCCGGCCTTTTTGGGAAATACTGTGCCATGCTTTTTTTGCCCCAGCTATTATTGACGCAAAGTTTTTAAAGTGAGTGTGAAAAATTTGCTGACTGCCAAATTTAGCAGTTTTCACTTTTATATTGAGATTTTACTCTTGTTTCACCGACTAGACACTTTGCTTGAAGGTAATAAAGGGAGATAACATGATGTAGATTGTAGTAGCTGTTCGATGGATTTGCAAGGGATACCAAGCATATGGAAGACTCTGTGTCACAACTTTTCACAGGTAGACTCCGCTTAACCCATTACAAGACTGATACACCATTTAACACCTTTGCAAACGGAATAGACCTAGATGAAACCACAGGTCTTTGGCGCATGCTGACCCCCATCCTGCCCACCCTACCCCCATCCAACTCTACAAACCAAAAAACTGAATAAAAGACACTAAAACATTACATATGGTCAAATGATCATAACTTAGCGTAACAATCAGTTTTTGACAAACACCCCTCGGTGTCAAAGTATATCATAGGAAGGTAGACATGAAAACCCAATGGAAATCACCCCCGTACTTGTTCTAAATTCTGTAACTTGGCTAAATCTTGATCAATCTTAACAATGTATGGCTCTTTTTTTGTGGAAAAGATGCCTCTATTAAAATAAAAACCAACATTAACCACTGCCCCTCAAGTACAATGGCTATGCCTTTTCAAACAACAAACACACTTTGGTCGGACAAGATCTGATAAGAGTCGAGATCACGGTTAACGTCAGTGCTTGTTGTATAATGCGGGCATTGGAGTCAAGTGCGTCCGGTGATACAGATCAGCGGCTGTCATTGTTGTTATATGAAAATCAAATTCAAATTTATTGACTGTTTCACGACTGTTAGACATTGAGGTACGAACTTTATGGTGGTGAGTGCATAATAATACCCACATGTGTTGATATGGATAGATAAATTGTTGGTCTATATCGAATTTACACAGTTTTCCCCTTGTCAAACGGTGCTCTCTAATCTATCAGATCTTGTCCGACCAACTCGTGTTTGGTGACCGTGTTTAAAGAGACACAGCTAGAGTATTGGAAGGACAGTGGTTATTATTGGTTATTTACTTATTATTTTAATAGAGGCATCTTTTCCATGAAAAAAGAGCCATAAGCTTTTAAGATTGATCAAGATTTAGCCAAGTTACAAACTCTAGAGCAAGTATGGTGGTGATTTCCATTGGGTTTTCATGTCTACCTTCCTATGATGTATTTTGACACCGAGGGGTGTTTGTCAGAAACTGTTTGTTATGCTATGTTATGATGATTTGACCATATGTATGAATGTTTTAGTGTCTTTTATTCAGTTTTTTGGTTGTAGAGGTGGTGGGGTAGGGTGGGGGCCGGGGTTAGCACGCACCGAACACCTGTGGATGAAACTGCTCCTGTATCAGCCATCTGATCGGGGTCAGTTTTGTAAAAATATCTTCTTTTAATGTCAACTCCTCTTTCGAGTGTTACTGACATTTGTCTGATTCTATACTATTTGAAATAGGAATGTATTCACTTGTTTGTTTTTATTTAATGTAGTGAAATTGATTAAATATTCATAAGGGGTTGGAGTCTGTGATGGATAATATTCTTTTGGTAAAAAAATGAAACTCATTGTACTGGCAATTCCATTTTATGAAACTGGGGAAAGACTAGAGATTTCATGGATATAAACGACACTTGTGTTCTGGTATCATTTTTATGCTGTTGATATATCAGTACTGTCAATGTTTCATTCAGACTCGAAAGTTTTAGGAAAATCCATTATTGAATTGATATTTTAGTTTCATTGGATCAGATGGCTCTTGTAGCCCTGAGCCATCTGATCAGAGTCTCCTGTTTGCTAATGGAATTTGATAGACCTGTTTCTTTAGTTTTTAGAATGGCTACAAATAGTACAATGTCCCACATTCCATATTTCATTATTATTACATGTATTTTGTCCATGGATATTCAGTAACTGTAAGTATTGAAATTTGGAATAAATATAGAACATAGAAAGGGTTAATACTAAGGAACAATTATTAATTAATCTAGCTATTAAGTTCAATTGAGACTGAAATATTTTATTTACTACTTAGTGCTGCATATACCAGTAATATATGTGAAGTGCTTGTTAGCAAATGTGATAGTTATCATAGTGTGGTTGAAATATAAACACCTGATTTCTAAGGTTCATTCCCATTTCGTATTATTAAGCGGTGTCATGTTTAATTTCATACAGATACATGCCCAGTGCTGCAATATATCGGAGTCTTTGACATATTCTAAATTTCTAACAAAGGCTTAAATTAGATTTTTACGGTATTATTTTTAATGCAAAGATTGGCTATTTTAATGATTATACAAATTAAAAATCTTCAATGAATGTGCAAATTAAAAATTGTAGTTTTACTGTTTCTAAAATGTCAGTTCTGCAAAAGGCCAGGTGCACAGTAAATGTGCCAATTAAGTTAGCATCTGGGTCAAAAAATAAAGTTTCTTGTATTTGTTCATTATATCAATTTTTATATGACTTAATGTATATAAAGCAATGTCCAGTTGTTAAAAAGATAACTTTTTGCCCATAGTTTTATATTTTCACATTGTGTCTGTCACTAGGTATACAAGGGGACGGACATTACAATTTAATGCATTGCAGGGTTATATCTGAAATTCACTGACCAACTGGTGTGTTTAACAGCTTTTATTTTTCACTGACATACATACACATCTATCTACTTTCGAACAAAAATAACTTCATGTGAAATAGTAGTGAAAAATATGTCTTTTGTGAAGGATCTAATTAACACTCAAAGTGCAAACTGAATTAAATTATTTTCATTCTGTGTATTTATAATATGTTTCCTAAAATTAAGTTGTCAGGGACCTTAAAACAGGTATGATAACATGAACTCATGTAGATGAAATGAAAATATCTTAGATTTTAAACATAAATACAGATTAATGTATTCTATCAACCTTTTTGCATGGGGGGACGGACATTACACTTTTCAAGACCGGACATTACAATTCTCCTGGCATAATGTAAAAAATTATTTTGAAGGTACATAAGTATTGTGGATTGCCGTTATTGCTTAGATGTACATTGATATATGATTTGGTTTTAATTTTTATTCAATTTTATTCATTTGAGAGTCAATAATTATATTAATTATTACAGGTAAAAGGTTGATCAATTTGTTCGGAATAGCCCAGTGGTACATGCAATAATTATAATTTAACAAAGATAGGATGAATAAACTTGAATGAAGACATTTTGAAACTCTTTGAAAAATAATGGTTGTAACTAATATTTTTTTTCATTTCAAACAGTTTGGATCCAGATCAGATAAAAAAAAATTATGGTTCATTAAAATTCATGCTGTTTGTCCATACTTTGTGATTCGTTGAACAATCAAATTATACTTTCCAATTTAAACAGATAACAAATCTGAAAAGTTAAAACTAAACTATTTAACCCTTACAATGTAGGAAGCCAGTTTATGAGACATTGTGTAGACCCTGATCAGTGGGCTCTTGGAGGGGCCCCTCACCAGGGTCTGCACTGTTTTATTTTGCAGACATAATTTTGGTGCAATCACCTATCTAGACTAAAATGCAGGTCTTTCAGTCAGACAATAGACATTGAACTTTACAATTTCAGTGACTTTATTAAGGTAAGGACCCAAATCAGGCATTTGATATTAATAATGGAACAGATGGTTAAAATACAATCTTTCTTACTGGTGCCAATATTTATGAACAGTTTCTGATCACTATCCGAGCTGTATCAAATTTATATTTATGTGGATATTGAAAGTCTAAATTTAATTGCAGAGGAAAGAAATTCAATTAAAGCTGAAGCTTTTTTCTTGAACTTGTCACTAATGTGATATATCTGATGTCGGTACCCCTATTTCCTCCCCGGTTGAGCGCATTTCCTGCCTGCCTTAGGCCCCTTACCCCTCTTTGATATGCAGTAGGTGTTGAATAAACAAGTCCTTACTAATTAAATTTGGAGGTCATGACACAAAAACAAAACAGCAGGGTGTCAAGTTCTCAACTACTTTGAGATTAATGGTAACTTATCTATGATAGTGCTGGACTGTTATACAGACACTACTGTAATGGGCCCACTGTAATGTCCGTCCCCGACTTGTAATGTCCGTCCCCCAATATGAAATATTGTGTAATTTTTTGTATTTGATGATTTGTTTTTTAAATAAAGACTTTTTAACATTAAAGTAGTAGTCTGAATGTAGTTATTGTACACAGCCATGTATTTATTTTAGGTTTAGAGTTAAAATGAAAATTTATTAGTATTTCACATGGCAATATCTTTAAAAGCATGTAATTTGGAGAAAAAAACCACTTTCTCTATGTGTATAATATATTTTTACAAACAGTAGACTTATTTATACTAAAATAATTTTCAAATTTAGCTATATTATGTAATTAATATGGCTAATAAGTCTTCTAATGAAACATATTGGAGAGGGGACGGACATTACAGGGGACGGACATTACAGATAACTTTTACACTTTGCTGGAAAAACATCATTTAATATGCAGTCATAAGGAAAATTGATGATGAATTGATGAAAGGCATCTACTGGGCTTATGTTAAAATGGTTGACACTACATAGATATGGTTTTCTGAAAAAGTAAGAGGGGGGGACGGACATTACATGATTTTTGACACAAACTTAAATGAGATACTAAAACTGACAAAAAATAAAAACCGTACACTTTATGGAAAAAAAATTGGTATACATGGATGATGTTATCAGTTTTATGATCAGTAATACATTAATTTCTTTAATTATACTATTTTTGTTGAAATTATGTCGATAATAGGATGATAGGGTTTGTATGATTTAGCAACCATTACATCGACAAGCTTTTTGCTATTTTGCATGTAACTTCATATTCATGAAAGCAAGATACTTACATTATATATCAAATTAAATAGAAACATATTCTTCTGTTGATAATATTGTGCTTCATAACCTGTTACTATTCAGATTCTAATAATAATGACTTGAAAATAGGCAAAAAAAGTGATGCTAATTCATTACAGCCAAATTAGGCACTTTTTTGCGTTTAAAAGTTGCATAACTTCATAACGGATAAAGATATTTGCTTGAAATTTTCAGCACACCTGCAGAATTGCTTATAGATAGAAATAGTAAACTTGCTTTTCTCTTGTAAATTGAATCTTTGGAGAAAAGAACATGTACACTGTTTTTTAAGGAATTGGCACATTTACTGTGCACCTGGCCAAAAACATTGAATTAATACAGCTTATTACTTGTCTATGTAGAACATGTAAGCATTTTCTGTGGATGCCAAGGACAATGAATAGTTTATCGGATTTTATTTACGGATATTTTTATCTGAAGAGTATTTTGTCGGATCATTTTGCTGTCTCGTTTTCAGAACAAAAGTTTCAGGTAACTATGACGTTTAATGGAGTTGCATTACAGAACAAATGTTTGAATAATAATGACAACTTCACAAGACTGAGATGTTGGTGTGTTGTTTGAAGAAAATGATAGGCTTTGAACTTAAACTTGTTCATTGCTGTCTTTGAAAAAAAAAAGTATTCCGATAGACAGTTATTGATTAAAGAATGCATAAAATTGGGGGTTTTATTGATTAACCCTTCGTTTGCTATTCACCTCAATGTACCTACCTGTAAATAGTGAAGACCCAGATGAGACAGCTCCTGCAGGAGCTGTCTCATCAGGGTCTGCACTATTTACAAGTTGATTGTGCAACCAGCGCACTCCACAGCAGTGATTGTACAGCGAAATACATTTGTACTTGTACACAGTGAAGATATATGTAATTACACAACAGGGCATTGGTAAAGAAGGAGAAATGTATTTTTAAAATTCAGCAAGCGAAGGGTTAATAGAATGATTTGAAACAGCTGACTGTTGATCAGTCTAACAGTTAATTACAGGGATTTTGAACATGAGACTCCTACAAAGTCTTAATAACTCCTTACCCCAGATACACATATTTCAACAGAGTAGACCCAGTCAGATGGCTCTAGGAGTCATTTGCTCAGGATCTTCATGTTTGCTTATGAAATATAGATCTGATTCTACAGTTTCTGCCTTGAGAAAACATTCCCTATTTCATGTCACTATAAAAATTCAGTTAATATTCATAAAGCCATTATTTCTGTCATGAGTATTCAGTTAAGGTTCTCATGTACTTATTGTTACATGTAATTATTTTATGTGTCACAAAGTATTGGGCCACTAGTAGCTCTATGCATTCTTTTACATGTTATGATATATATATGTGGTAAGTTGGACATCTTACAGACTTACAAAAGTTGCATTGTACATACATATATATATTATGTATATAAGGATGAAATACTGGCTTTTGTACGTGTTTGGGAGACCAAACTGGCTATACATATAGCATATTATATTGCTGATACCATTTTCATCATTCATCACAAGATTAGATTTGGTCATGAAGTTGTTAATATAATTTGTGTTGGCACTGCATTTTTCAAAATGAGAAGCAATTTGTTGATGGAAGGGCAGTCAAATTAATTTGCTTGAACATAGTTTTTTGTTTTTTTATCCATACAGCATATATGTTGCTATAAAAGTTGGGTGTTGAATAGCTATCGGTATGTATCAATGGCCTAATGGGTAGACTAATGTTTTCATTTTCAGAATAAGTCAAAATGGCGAGAACAAATTCTAGAAGTCGGAGCAGGAGTCGTAGTAGAACTCCAAGAGAGAGAATGGACAAATTTGGTAGAGTTATTCCATCAAGCAGAAGGTCTCGTTCCAGATCACGATCCAGGTCTCGCTCTCGAGGCAGACCTGGATCAAGGCGCAGAAGTAGGAGCAGATCTCCAATCAGACGCTTGCGCAGAAGTAGATCTCGGTCTCGGAGTGACTCGCGTTCAAGAAGCCATTCAAGTGCCAAATTCAGTAAAACAGATGACGCTCGGCGTATTCAGAATAGAACTAACATTGAAGACCCAGAGTTCCTTAATGCTAGATTGTTCATTGGAAATCTGCCGTCTTCTAAGGTTTCAAAAGAAGAAATTGAAAATTTGTTCAATATATACGGAAAGATTCTAGGTAATATATATGCTTATGCATATTGCAATGTTGTCATATCCATACAATGGTGGACTGCTTGTATATTTGAGTTCTGTTTGTCAGTCTATCTGTTGTCTTCATGCCTTCCCATGGATTTTGATAGTTATACAGTGTAAACAACTATTTTGTAACAGCAGACAATATGTTGCTTGCCTTTTAACACTGAATGACTGATCTGCCTAGGTCTAAACATAGGGTCTGTAACGCTCCCTGGGAGTTTATATATATACTATGTAATTACATACATGTATAATAGTCCATGTATAGGATACTTTATATAGACTCCCAGGGAGCAGTGCAGATCCCTATGAGTCTGAAGGCATTTCATTTTAACTGGATATCAAAACCTATGTTATATGCTCAAGATCATTCAAAATCATTATTCACAAACTAAACAAAAAAAGAGATTGTAAGTACTGTCCGGTGTGTAACAATAGCACCAATCATGTCAAAAGATCAGTGCTTTTTTCACATTTAATGGAATGTAATGGTGGTAGGGAGGCGATTGCATCGTAAAGAAAAGTAATATTTCCTTTAACCCATTCCCTCATATTGACGACTCTGTAAAAGTCACTTTTATAGGAGCAAATGCTCTATTTATCACAATGGTTTCAAACTACAAAATTTAAAAAAAAAATCCTTTTCTCCGTTAATGCTCCTTTTCGGTAGATTTATTCAAAGTGGTTGGATCTAAAAATAGCATATGAGGTAATGGGTTAAAGGCCAGTAACAAATTACAGCCAATGCCTGTTTGAATGTATCAATGTTCACATTGACATCATCAAGACTCAAGCTGTTATGTAGCTCTCCATCAGGGAGAAGTTTAGATGAATTCAGGGAGAAGTTTAGATGAATTCAGGGAGAAGTTTAGATGAATTCAGGGAGAAGATCTGCTTCTGATTTTGTATCTTCATATATGTTTTAACTCTTTACTGCTTGAATATTCATGAAAGAAAAATTGACATCCTGACTATTAAATAGACTTATTATTATAATAGCACATGAAGTTTTAGACATGACAGAAACTGTAGAATCATATCTATATTATATCATAAGCAAAACAGCAGACCCTGATCAGACGGCTCCCATAGGAGCTGTCTGATCTGGGTCTCCTCTGTTTGTAAAGGCGTATTTATGGAGTAAAGGGTTAACTCTTTCCCTGTTCTATGTTTATTCCAAATTTCAGTACCTACTGAATATTCATGGACAAAATAGTTATGAAATATGGTAGGTGGAACATTGTAGCTGTATTAAAAAGTAAAAAAACATCTTTCAAATTCCATTCGCAAACAGACCAGATCAGATGGCTTTTATAGGAGCTTCTGATCTGGGTCTACTCTGTTTGTAAATGCGTGAAGACCTGTTTATATGAACAAATACTCCCTACGCTTCAGAGTGGGGAAAAAGTGTGCAGGGTTAGGAGATTTTTTTTTCTCCCAAATTGCCCTCTAGCTTGAGGGTCTGATCGTGCTCAGTCAGGTCCCCATCTTTCATGTAAGATTTAATAGGCCATTGGCTTCTTTTCTTTTTTGAAATCTGAATGAGAATTTTTCTCAGAGATAAGAGAAAAATGATGACATTTTGGACAGCAGTTTGGGGCTGGATTTTGACCCAAAGTTGTACCTTAGAAAGGATTGAAGATTAACCCTTCGCTTGCTATTGGCGTCAATATACCTACCTGTAAATAGTGAAGACCCAGATGAGACAGCTCCTGCAGGAGCTGTCTCATCAGGGTCTGCACTATTTACAAGTTGATTGTGCAACCAGTGCACTCCACAGCAGTGATTGCCCAGCGAAATACTTGTACACAGTGGAGATATATGTAATATACAACAGGACATGGGTAAAGAAGGAGAAATGTATTTTAAAATTCAGCAAGCGAAAGGTTAAACCTGTTTCAATGAGTATTCATGTAAAAGATAATAACATAATGCGTATTGACTTTTCTATGACATAATTTTGACCATGGCAGAAACTAGGTCAGGTCTATTATTGCATGAGCTAACAGAGCAGGCCTATACCAGATGGCTCTTAGAGGAGTCATTTGATATGGGTCTACTCTACTTGCAAATTTGTTAAATGATGTATCCATGTAGTAATGGGTTAAATACTTGCCATTCTCTAAGACTAATCTCTATCCATTTCTACTCATTTATTTTCAATGCAACTGATACTCAGATCCAAGGAATTTCATGTAAGATTCTTGAACAGTTTTATTCATAACAGTGACGGATGACAGTGGACTAAGTAATACAATTGAGATTCAAATACCTTGCATGGTTGCTTCCATTAGGTACCGGTATTACATTTTTTCAAAAGGTCAACAGAATAGGATAAACTTGAGCTTGAATACTTATTTGTACTGAAAGCTTGTACAGTCTTTGTAAAGACTAAATTTGAATTGTCTTTTTCAGGTGTGTCAATACATGACCGTGGCTTTGGCTTTGTGCAGTTTGAGAAAGAGGAGGATGCACAGCGAGCTAAGGAGTCAGAAAACGGGACAAAGCTGAAGGGTAGTGTTCTTGGTGAGTGTTTGAGTAAAACTCATTCATAATCATTCGTATATTGAATAGAGATACTGAGCTTCAGATAACTGTGCATACTCATATACTAAAATCATCATTTCTCCACCAATCCCTTTGTTGTGACCATGCTTTAGAATTATCTCGAAGAGACGATTCTAAAGAGTGATCACAACAGTGTTTGGTGGAGAAATAAAGAAGTTATATTTGAAAATATTTAATTTATCTGGAATTCAGGATCTATCCCAAAAGAAATTCCATATTGAGTGTATGATATGCATGTACTTTCATACATATCAGTTCTGGGGAGTTCTCAAGTTGCAAATACTTTTGTCATATTCCATGCTTTATAGAAAGTCAAACTATTTTTATTCAGATGTAAAGTTTCAGCTTTTTTTTATGCCCCCGTTGACGATAGTCAGGAGGCAGCATGTTTTGCACCTGTCCGTGCTTTTACGTGCAGTTGGTTGTCACAGTTTTTCATGGTCTTATATCTCAGTAACTACTATAGCTATTGGCATGGAATTGCATATACACATTAACCATCATCCATATTTTCATTGTACACCCAGACCATGCTGCTCGCAATCCCAAGGTCAAGGTCAAATGACTTAGGAATTTTACGTGCAGCTAGGTAAGCACCACCACGGGGGCATCGCAGTCTTACAGACACAATTTTTCAGTTTTTAGCTCACCAGAGCACAAAGTGCTCAGGGTGAGCTTTTGTGATCGTCCATGGGCATGCGTTGTCCGTCGTCAACAATTTGAACCTTTAAAAATCTTCTCCTCTGAATCTACAGGGTTCTCAACTTTCATCTTAAGCACATAGCATCATATTCAGGTCCTCTACAAAAGTTATATAAATTATGCCCCTGGGGTCAAAATTGGCCCCGCCCCATGGGTGCCTTGTTTTCAATAGAAATATATAGTAAAACTTTGAAAATCTTCTCCTCTGAAACTGGAAGGTTCTTAGCTTTCATATTTGGCACATATCATCATATTCAGGTCCTCTACAATTTTTTTTATAAATTATGCCCCTGGTGTCAAAATTGGCCCCGCCCCAGGGGTGGCTAGTTTTCAATAGAAACATAGGAAAAACTTTGAAAATCTCCTGAAACTGGAAGGTTCAAAGCTTTCATATTTGGCAGATAGCATCATGTTCAGGTCCTCTACAAAAGTTATATAAATTATGTCCCTGGGGTCAAAATTGGCCCCTGCCCCAGGGGTGGTCAGTTTTCAATAGAAACATATAGTGAGTACTTTGAAAATCTTCTTCTGAAACTGGAAGGTTCTCAGCTTTCATATTTGGCACATAGCATCATGTTCCGGTCTTCTACAAAAGTTATATAAATTATGGCCCTGGGGTCAAAATTGGCCCCGCCCCAGGGGTGGTCAGTTTTCAATAGAAACAATATAGTGACAACTTTGAAAATCTTCTCCTCTGAATCTGGAAGTTTCTCAGCTTACATATTTGGCACATAGCATCATGTTTAGGTCCTCTACAAAAGTTATATAAATTATGCCCCTGGGGTCAAAATTGGCCCACCCCATGGGTGCCTTTTTTCTATAGAAACATATAATAAATCTTTGAAAATCGTCTCCTCTGAAACTCGAAGGTTCTCAGCTTTCATATTTGTCACATAGCATCATGTTCAGGTCCTCTACAAAATTTGTATGAATTATGCCCCTGGGGTCAAAATTGGCCCCGCCCCAGGGGTGGTCAGTTTTCAATAGAAACATATAGTGAAAACTTTGAAAATCTTCTCCTGAAACTGAAAGGTTCTCAGCTTTCATATTTGGCACATAGCATCATGTTCTGGTCCTTTACAAAACTAATATAAATTATGGCCCTGGGGTCAAAATTGGCCCGCCCCAGGGGTGGTCAGTTTTCAATAGAAACATATAGTGAAAACTTTGAAAATCTTCTCCTCTGAATCTGGAAGTTTCTCAGCTTTCATATTTGGCACATAGCATCATGTTTAGATCCTCTACAAAACTAATATAAATTATGCCCCTGGGGTCAAAATTGGCCCAGCCCCATGGGTAGCCAGTTTTCAATAGAAAACATAGTGAAAACTTTGAAAATCTTCTCCTGATTGTCTGGTGAGCGATATCAGGGCCATTCTGGCCCTCTTGTTTTTAAGCTAAAATCATACCCATAATTTTACACAGGCTAACATCCTTTCCTTCAGTAGCCTTGTGAAATCTACAGGTCTTTTCAGGGTGGTGCTGTACCATACCTGTATTTATATTCAATATAATGATAATTTTACTGAATTTCGTGATGTCAATGGTTAGCAATATGTGTACCATTTCCAGGTCGAAGTATACCACTATATAAATCATACAGAAAAAAGCCCACATTACATTAAATCAACACATTATAATTCTTGAGTTAGTCAAAAGCTTATTTATACCAGATTAAGATACAAAACTGTTTTGTGACGAAATAAAATCCATTTAGATTTCGCTCAAATCGTTTTATCTTTCGTGGAATTATCCTATACACTGGATCTGTGTATGTTTTGCTCTTAATTCAGCTCTGAATTCAGAGTATGCCAACACATTCTGTCGCTATTGTGCATTTTGAAATAAAATTTGGCTACTCTTTTAGTCTTTTGGAACTTGAACTTGTCTAGGATATCGCCGAATCGAAAGTCGATTTATGAGTAAAAACAACTTGATAAATGGACTATGGGTAACAGTATGTCATGTCAAGAGTTCATTAATTACATCAAACTACATTTGTATAATGTAATAATCACATTTGACATTTTCATGTACATGTACCAATCATAATCAATAATGACACAAGTTGAAATGTTTTTTTAAGTGGTACGCTTCAACCAAAAATGGTACTCTTCCGTAATGGTACACTCCGGTAATGGTACACTTAGTCCATAAACCAAAATAAATTAGACAGTGCTTAGCGAATATAAGCAATGAAAGTACATTTAAATGGCAAGTCGTTTATTCACTGCTAGTGCCATTTAGTCAACTCAGCCAGGTCGGAGACCTTTATATGTTTGACTGCAATTTTTGGTTGATAATCCAAGGATTACACACAAGTATTAATTACCTTTTCTGGTATTCGGTTAGCATTTCTGATATTCGAGAATTCACAAAAAAAGAAAAAAGTGTCTTTTCTTCCATATATTTATGTCACCCAAACAAAGTGGGTGGAGGGCATATTGTGTTTACACCATTTCTTATTGTTACATGTAGTCTTCTCCTTTCTTCCAATTCTTCTTCTGTTGCCGTGAACATGTCCGACACATTTCTCTGTAAGTAATACTCTGATCCAAAAATGAAACTTAACAGGAACATTGCTGTTTATGTGCATGGTCATCCTACTTTGGTTTTTTAAGTTGCCTAAGTAATCAAATGTTGGGCTCTGAAATTTATATATTGTTCGTTTTTGCTGAAAATTGGTATGTTGGGGTATATGTTGGGGTATTTGGTTCTCAAAATTGATTGGTAGGTGTTTCGAAAGTATTGATTGCTATGGTAACTGATTGGTTGAAAATAAGATTATGTTTGACAAAATTTTGATATTGACTGATTTTTCTGAAAATTTGTATGTCAGGATATTTCGGTACTTGGAATTGTTTGGTACTGTATGTGTTTCAAAAGTATTGGTTGCACTGGTAACTGCATCGTTGGCTCTGATTGTTCAAAATTGTGTGTTTGGCCAAATTTAGATATTGTTTGATTTTGCTAGAAATTGGTTTGTAGGGGTATTTGGGTATCCTTAACTCAACCATAGCTGTTTTGAAAGAGTTGGTTGCCATGTTAATGAAACGGTGGCCTCTGATTGGTCATGATTTAGATCTTATTTGTTTTTGCTGAAAATTAGTATGTAGGGATATATGGGTGCCTCAAACTTAGTTACAGGTGTTTAAAGTTGTTATGTTAACCTGTTGATGGCCTGTGGTTGTCAAATTTAGATATTTTATGATTTTGCTTATCTATACCTGTTAACTTAAGCTTTTCGTTTTGGGGAACATTCCCTGAGGATTCCATTACAATTAGCCCATGTTATGATACATGTATACACAACTACAATCTTTTGGCTGTGTTGGACAAACCACCTGTTGCTTTTGTTTAGATCTACATGTCAATGGGTCCATATCTCTGTGTATCAATTTGCTTATCAAAGCACAAACTGGGGTTTTTGTGGGCCCTGAGGCCTCCCTTGGCATCAGGATCTGATTGTGTAGTCAACTAACCATAATACAGTAAAACCCCGCTAATGCGACCACTTAATAAACAGCCACTGGTGTTGTTTAAAGCAGGTGGTTGCTTAACCCATTCCCGCATATTGACGCCTTTTGGCGCTTCTGTAAAAGTCACTTTATGAAACCATTGTGATAAAAAGAGCATTTGCTCCACAGAAGCAAATGCTCTATTTATCACAATGGTTTCAAAACTACACAATTCTGAAAATTTCCTTTTCTCTAGTTAAAGCTCCTTTTTATACGCCCGAAGGGTCGTATTATGTTATGGTCTCCATCGTCTGGCCGTCTGGCTGGGTGTCCGTCCGTCTGTCTGTCTGTCTGTCCGTCCGTCCGTCCGTCCGTCCGTTAGCAAATTCGTGTCCTGGCTATAACTTACTCATTTTTTCTCCGATTTTCAAAATTCTTTCACACAAATGTTCAGTATCACTTGAAGGTGTGTCGCGTACAAAACCCAATTGTGAACTTTCAAGGTCAAGGTCACAAATAGGGCGTTAGCAATTTTCGTGTCCTTGCTAAAACTTACTCATCTTTTCACCAATTTTCAAAATTCTTTCACACGTATGTTCAGTATCACTTGAAGGTGTGTCGCGTACAAAACCCAATGGTGAACTTTCAAGGTCAAGGTCACAAATAGGGCGTTAGCAATTCTGTCCGAATTCTGTCCGTCCGTCCGTTAGCAAATTCGTGTCCTGGCTATAACTTACTCATTTTTTCTCCGATTTTCAAAATTCTTTCACACAAATGTTCAGTATCACTTGAAGGTGTGTCGCGTACAAAACCCAATTGTGAACTTTCAAGGTCAAGGTCACAAATAGGGCGTTAGCAATTTTCGTGTCCTTGCTAAAACTTGCTCATCTTTTCACCAATTTTCAAAATTCTTTCACACGTATGTTCAGTATCACTTGAAGGTGTGTCGCGTACAAAACCCAATGGTGAACTTTCAAGGTCAAGGTCACAAATAGGGCGTTAGCAATTCTGTCCGTCCGTCCGTTAGCAAATTCGTGTCCTGGCTATAACTTACTCATTTTTTCTCCGATTTTCAAAATTCTTTCACACAAATGTTCAGTATCACTTGAAGGTGTGTCGCGTACAAAACCCAATTGTGAACTTTCAAGGTCAAGGTCACAAATAGGGCGTTAGCAATTTTCGTGTCCTTGGTAAAACTTACTCATCTTTTCACCAATTTTCAAAATTCTTTCACACATATGTTCAGTATCACTTGAAGGTGTGTCGCGTACAAAACCCAATGGTGAACTTTCAAGGTCAAGGTCACAAATAGGGCGTTAGCAATTCTGTCCGTCCGTTAGCAAATTCGTGTCCTGGCTATAACTTACTCATTTTTTCTCCGATTTTCAAAATTCTTTCACACAAATGTTCAGTATCACTTGAAGGTGTGTCGCGTACAAAACCCAATTGTGAACTTTCAAGGTCAAGGTCACAAATAGGGCGTTAGCAATTTTCGTGTCCTTGCTAAAACTTACTCATCTTTTCACCAATTTTCAAAATTCTTTCACACGTATGTTCAGTATCACTTGAAGGTGTGTCGCGTACAAAACCCAATGGTGAACTTTCAAGGTCAAGGTCACAAATAGGGCGTTAGCAATTCTGTCCGTCCGTCCGTTAGCAAATTCGTGTCCTGGCTATAACTTACTCATTTTTTCTCCGATTTTCAAAATTCTTTCACACAAATGTTCAGTATCACTTGAAGGTGTGTCGCGTACAAAACCCAATTGTGAACTTTCAAGGTCAAGGTCACAAATAGGGCGTTAGCAATTTTCGTGTCCTTGGTAAAACTTACTCATCTTTTCACCAATTTTCAAAATTCTTTCACACATATGTTCAGTATCACTTGAAGGTGTGTCGCGTACAAAACCCAATGGTGAACTTTCAAGGTCAAGGTCACAAATAGGGCGTTAGCAATTCTGTCCGTCCGTTAGCAAATTCGTGTCCTGGCTATAACTTACTCATTTTTTCTCCGATTTTCAAAATTCTTTCACACAAATGTTCAGTATCACTTGAAGGTGTGTCGCGTACAAAACCCAATTGTGAACTTTCAAGGTCAAGGTCACAAATAGGGCGTTAGCAATTTTCGTGTCCTTGCTAAAACTTACTCATCTTTTCACCAATTTTCAAAATTCTTTCACACGTATGTTCAGTATCACTTGAAGGTGTGTCGCGTACAAAACCCAATGGTGAACTTTCAAGGTCAAGGTCACAAATAGGGCGTTAGCAATTCTGTCCGTCCGTCCGTTAGCAAATTCGTGTCCTGGCTATAACTTACTCATTTTTTCTCCGATTTTCAAAATTCTTTCACACAAATGTTCAGTATCACTTGAAGGTGTGTCGCGTACAAAACCCAATTGTGAACTTTCAAGGTCAAGGTCACAAATAGGGCGTTAGCAATTTTCGTGTCCTTGGTAAAACTTACTCATCTTTTCACCAATTTTCAAAATTCTTTCACACATATGTTCAGTATCACTTGAAGGTGTGTCGCGTACAAAACCCAATGGTGAACTTTCAAGGTCAAGGTCACAAATAGGGCGTTAGCAATTCTGTCCGTCCGTTAGCAAATTCGTGTCCTGGCTATAACTTACTCATTTTTTCTCCGATTTTCAAAATTCTTTCACACATATGTTCAGTATCACTTGAAGGTGTGTCGCGTACAAAACCCAATTGTGAACTTTCAAGGTCAAGGTCACAAATAGGGCTTCAGTATCACTTGAAGGTGTGTTGCATACAAAACCCAATTGTGAACTTTCAAGGTCAAGGTCACAAATAGAGCGTTAGCAAATTTTGTGTCCGACAAATAAAAGATTACTATTACAATAAGCAGTTTTACTCTCCTTGCTATTGCCTTAGCCCTAATAGAGTCCTCATATGCGCAACTTCTGAAGGTTCACACATTGTGTAAATAGAACAGCCTTCGGGCGTATATTGCCCCGTCTCGCGGTGCTCTTGTTGGTAGATTTAATCAAAGAGGTTAGGTCTAAAGGTAGATTTAATCAAAGAGGTTAGGTCTAAAAATAGCCTAAGTGGGAATGGGTTAATGCAGGACGAAAGTTATGCAGAAAGCTCCTATAGGAGCTTTCTGCATAACTTTCGTCCTGCATTAAGCTACCACCTGCCTCTGCCACCCAGAAGTATGCCCCTTTTTGGTGGTCGCATTAGCGGAGTTTTACTGTAATTGTATGTTGGTAGAACATATAGCATAAATATTGGAAGCTATTTTACAGAGGCGTTGATATTAGTCACTGCTGAGCCTGTTATGGATGAAATTGTTGTCTATTCACTAATATTGTGAATTTTTTCTTTCTCTTTGTCCCATTAATTTATACTTGATATTTCCCCTAAAAAATGATTCTTGTTAGAACAAGCACAGTGTATGCTAACAAAAATGTAGGTGTATAGGATTCAGTTTGCAAACAGTTTGAAGGCTCCAAGTACTCGAACAGAATACCGGCCTTGTACTCGAATACATGTATTAGTTTTGGTATTCAATCCCATCTGTATTATAATTAGTTTCTGTTTGCCCTTTTTAACAATGATTGATCTCATAATGTAATTTACTGGTTCAGGTTGTCATCAAAAATGTAGTTTACAGATTCATATAAAAGTAGTTTACAGCAGCTGAGGGAGAGGTTTTGATATATATAGAACATATACTGATATAAGGAGATACAAAATCAGGACCAAAACTTCTCCTTCAAAACCACTTAACTTCTCCTTGATGGAGAGCTCCAGCTTGAGCCCCACTTTCTATGTATTTGCAAACAGAGTAGATCCAGATCAGATGGCTCAGGATCTGCTATGTTGGCTTATGAAATCCAGTCCACTCTCGTTATGGCGAACTCGCTTGATAAGAATTTCTCGTTGTCACAGTTTTCATAAAGTCCCAACTTTTCTTCCTATTATATTCTATATAAATTTAAGTTTTTAAGACGAATTCCAACTGACCACGTTTTCGATAAGTCGAAGTCATTTTCCATCCCAAAAGTGTCAGTTTGCATGTACATGTACATGTAATTATCAACTTGTTTGTATCGAATTCACACCTCTCAGTCTAAATGAGTTCGAGGTTTGAATTGGACCTTTTGATCCAACGCAGACAATGTACACCTGGTGAACGCGACACAGGTAATTAGTGTTTTGTGGGTAAACAATCACTGATGTCTGATAATTATTCAAACTGCGATACAATGCCAAAATGAGTGAACGTTATTTAGTAAAATGACCCATTACCTTCCATTCCTCCTAAGTGTCAGTCATGACTACTGTAGTATGAAAGATAACTCTCGGGCGTCCTCGCTTCATGACGATTTCGGAGAAATTGGAATAAAAATTGAGGCCATTTCCGGATTTTATTCCCAATTCATGTAGTTTAACACTGAATTCAATTTGTTGCTTGAGTAATATACATGCCACAATTAGATACCGAAACAGCTCAAGGCGAATCGTGTAAAAATATGTCTGGTTTCCTGAATATGGCTGTTCTCTTACATGTACCGGAAGAGCGCAAATCAGCAACCAGCCAGAATCAAAGCTAGTTCACATGTGATTGCGTATTTCCGGTGCCCGTTCATTAAGGGAATTCCTTATAGAAATGGTGTAAACAAACAATGCATTTTAAAAATTCGCTAAACAAACTGTGATTAATTGAATGATAGAGGCAAAACGGATCTGAAAATTGGACAGGGCCTTATAAATTACAGTATGGTGTCATTAATAGGGTAGGACAGACAGAAGTTTGTACTCGTAGTAATGGATCTACATATAAATACACAGTGCGATTCCGTTACACATTGTAAATACTAAATTATGCAGCACGAGTATGACTGTAATATGGCAGCTTATAATGAAGAAACTGGGTTTTTAGAAAATGGCATGTGTTTTTTTGACTCGAACTCTCGATGAGTCAAAGTTTTTAACGGGTCCCAACAAATTCGACATAACGAGAGTCGACTGTAATACAGATATGATTCTACAGATTCTGCCATGGCCAAAATTTCCTGTGTTCATGTGCCATTATAAAAAATAAGCTAATTAATATTCATGATGTCATTATTTCTTGCATGAACATTTATGGAGTAAGAGGTTAAAGATGTAAGGCAATATATGAGCTTCAGATAAGATGGGTAAATTAAAACATTTTCAAGAATACAGTAGCTCCTTTATTTCTCCACCAAGCCCTATACTGTGACCATTCTGTGTCACAGTATAGAGTTTGGTGGAAAATGACAATTTTAGTATTTGTGTATGTAACCATATAGATCTGTAGCTCTGCAATAAGTTTCAATATGTTAAAAATTTCAGAAATAAGACTTTGTTTGATGTATGTAACCCTTTACTCCATAGATACACCTTTTAATGCATTTGCAAACAGAGTAGACCCAGCACAGATGGCCCCTATAAGAACCATCAGATTAGGGTCTGCTCTGTTAGCTTATGAAATAATAGAAATCTGTTTCTACAATTTCTGCCATAGCTAAAGTTCCTTTGATTTTATGTCATTATAAAGTCATATATTAAATTAATATTCATGGTGTCCAGGGCTCAAGCAAGAGGGCGATTTGGGAGAAATAGTCTCCCAAACCCTGCTGACTTCTCTCTGTTTTGAGCTGAGGGAAAAGTTTTAATGTATAGAATATATAGGGAGATACAAAATCAGGACCAAAACTTCTTTCTCAATCCCACTAAACTTCTCCCTGTTGGAGAGCTCCAGTCTGAGCCCTGATGTCAGTTTGTTACATGAATATTCTTTTCATGAAATAAAGCGTTAAAGTAATGGATGGTTTTGAAGATACAACAATGTACTTCATTTTAATGTTTATAGGTACCGGTAAATCAAAATTAGAATTCACATGGTATGGTGTTTTGATTGAAACAAATCATTGATATATCGATCGAGATCATTTGTAGTGGTGATACCTCTAGTTAACCCTTTCTCAATGAATACGCCTCTGCAAAAGTCTCCTGTTGAAACCATTGTGATAAATAGAGCAAATGCTGTATTTATCAGTTGTTTCAAATTACAAAATTCTAAAAAAAAGTTCCTTTTCTCTAGTTATTGCTCCTTTTCGGTACATTTATTCAAAGAGGTTGGATCTAAATTCAGCCAATGAGGGAATGGGTTAAAATGTTCCTTCATATTAACGCCTTTTCACACCTACATGTATAGGAGCCGTCTGATCAGGGTCTACTCTATTTGCTTTTGACATGATATAGATCTGATTCTACAGTTGTTGTCAAAGAAAACAATTCTTTTGAATATTTACATTGGAAATATTCAGTTAATAAATATACATGATGTCATTATTTCTTACATGCATTTGGAACAGGGAAAGGGTGTAATAAGCTAAATTAAATATTTGGATAGAAAAATATGGCCCATTATCTACAATGGTGTATAAATTAAAATAAATGAAAATAAAACTTGATGTAAACCAACCCTAACATCAGAGGAAACCGGCATGCAGCGATACCGATTGACGAATATAAATATAAAAAACATATCTGTCAAAAGTATGCATGCGGACAGCTGTATATCAAATCTTTAATAATATGCGTGGAGTTCCGTAGAAAAAGATGCAGTTTGGCTTGCTTGAAGGGATAAATATCTCGACCCTGGTAAGTACTGCATTTATTTCCTACGCATTGTCATACTGCCACTTAAATAATTGCTTAATTTCATTTGATTAGTGGCAATAGTTTCTAAACATTATGTAAAGCAAAAGTAACCAGTTAATAAATACCAAATCTAAAATTTGTCTTCAATACATATATAAGAAGTAAAATTAAATATTAATATTAAACAATTGTTTTACGGTAACTTGAAATATTGTTGGAAATGCTCGTGTATGAATATGAAATGTTGACAAATAGAATGCAATGGAAAGTGTTGTAAACCTCTACTCCATGAATATTCATGAAGAAGGATGAATGAATGAATATTAAGTAGCTGATTTTGTTATAGTGACCTCATGAATAAGGGAATTTGGGACCATGGTAGAAACTAGACTCGGAGTAATATTATTTCAATTTATTTGAATAATTTTTATTCCATTAACAAGCAGAGCAGAACCTGATCAGATGATCCTACAGGACCCGTTTGATCTGGGTCCGCTGTTTACAAAAGCATTTAAAGGCGTATCTATAGAGTAAAGGGTTAACCATTACCTGATATATACGCCTTTGAAAATAAAAGGGACCAAGATCAGACAGCTCCTATCAGAGCTGCCCGATTGTTCCTGCCCTGTCTACAGTTTCTGTCAAGGCGAAAAAATCTTATGTTCCTATACCATTGTAGACATTCAACTAATTAATAATATTCATGATGCCATTATTTCTTACATGAATATTCTTAAGGACTTTAAGGTAAAGGGTTAAGGAGCATATATGAATTGTTGCTAAACGGGCCATGAGTAGAGTGAAAATAAGATCTCTTACAGAAGTGTTAAAACCATGTTGTCAGACCAGTCTGTTTTAACCCTATACTTCACAAAAACACCTTAAAAACTGCAAACAGGGTAAATACAGATCAGTTGGCTTCTACAGGAGCCACATCTGATCAGGGTCTTCTGTGTTTGCTTAAGAAATATTTAAGATGTGCAATTTCTGCCTTGGCAAAACATTTGTGTGATTATAGGTCATTATAAAAAATTAATCTACTGGTAATTAACACTTTACCCCATGGATATGCCTTTTAATGCTTTCACAAACAGAGTACAGTAAAACCTCTCTTAACCGGCAGTTAAATTTAGTATGAATATCGGTCTTGGAGACAGGTGGCAGCTTAATGCAGGGTGAAAGTCATGCAGAAAGCTCCTAGAGGAGCTTTCTGCATGACTTTCACCCTGCATTAAGCAGCCACCTGCCTAAAAGTATCTAAATTATTATCTACTAGAATTCCGGTTAAGAGAGGTTATACTGTACAAAACTACATGTAGGTTCAGATCAGACAGCTCTTGCAGTGTTCTCAATAAGAACCGCCCGGTGACCAGAAAGGCCACTTCAAACCAGATTTTGGCCGGTTCAGATTCATCAGGAGTGAAAAAAATGGAAGTTGAAAAATAGTCGGACCTCACTGAAAAGCCTGAACATTACTTTTTGAATCAGGCCTGTTCAACCAATTCTTATTGAGAACACTGCTCCTGAAGAAGCCATCAGATCTGATCAGTGTCTTCTGGATTTGCTTATTGAATAATATAGATCTTATTCTATAGATTCTGCCATTGCCAAAATTTCCTGTGTTCGTAAGCCACTATTTAACATCAGTTTATTAATATTCAGGAAGTCATTACATGTATTTCTTATATGAATATTCATGGAGTAAAGGGTTACTTTTCTTATTTGTAAATATTTATGAGGTTATAGGTTAACTATTAAGGGACAACAGTAGGGCCTTTAGTAGGTCTTCTTGGACGAAAAACCTGTTGCCTCCAACATAAAGAAAACAGAAAAGTGGTGATAATAATATCAAATTGGGGGAGAGAAAAAATGTGATTTTACTAATTTATTGGGAAAATATAAAAGAACAAAAACATTGACAAAACAATTTTAAAAAGTTAGTGGATATCTTCTGTGTGAAGTGTTCATTACATTGCAGTAACTCTCATTTAATATCAGCGAGTGCGGACCTTGGCATTGGCCTGTACTGTTTGCACTCATTTACTAAACATCTTTTTTCTTCATTATGGTGGGAAGTCATTGAATATGGAGAAATAAAACTTGATTGTTTGTCTGTGTTTTACTTTTACTATGAGTCCTTTGTTCTACAGGGCTTTTTCAACCAATCATACTTATAGATTGAGAGCAAAATAGTTTTGAAGAAAAAAAACAACACTTTGCATACAGAGAACTCGACAGAATTATACATGTCAGTTATAGTAAATATGTGGTCCATGTATGTGTGTACATGTATGTGTGGATACACTCAGATACATGAGAAGAAGTGTGAGAGCTTGCTTGATCGCTCCTTACCCAAATATACAGTCCCTTAACTTTGAAAAAGCCCTGAAGGTCTGAAATACATGGCATAAGGATAAGCAGTTCAAGAAGGGGTATTTATAGAATTGATGTAAAATTATAAAGTTTTTGTGTTACCCACTTCAGCAAATTGACATCTAGGGGTCACTTCTCTGCCATCTGTCCATTTGTCTGTGTGAGTCATGCTTTTTGCAGCACACTTTCCTTGTCACACTGCTGCAATGCAGATGAAACATACATCTGTTCAAGCACTTAACCCTTTCCTTCATATTAACATCTTTAGTTCTTTACACACAATTGCAAACAGACAAGACTCAGATCAGACTGCTGTTTGCTTATGAAATTATGGTAGATCTGACTCTTAAATTTCAAGCACTAAACTCAACTGAAAAGTTCTATTTTATCTGAGACACACTACCGATGTATCGGGTAAAATAATTTCAAAGGATCAATGTTCAATGCAGAATTAAAGTATGGATAATATGAAGCTTTAAGAAGTATGATTGATATTTTAAATGGCATACATGTATTTCAAAATGACAAATAATTATCTCAGAATGGCATTACATGTTTCTAGAGCTAATTCGTTTGAACTGTTTTTCCTCATGCCATGACATTCATATCTTAAGTTCCACCTACTACTTACTACATGTCAACTGGGGGAAGAAAAAAAAAAGAAAAAAGATACATGTGTTGCTTATTCTTTCTCCCATGATATGATCAGTTATAAATATTGTAGTCATGTATACCGGTAAGTATTTGTGATTATCACATCCTTTCACCGCTTAAAATGAAACCATTTCCAGAAGTACCGGGTTTATGTTCTGCATCATCATCAGACATGTACATGTATATGTTGTTCTTTTCATATACATACTGTAGTTTTTAGTGTTGATAATTTGATACATAAATGACACTAAAGGCATTTATTTAATAGTTTATTTGTCTGATATGGTTTTGATACTAATATATATACACATCTTTTTGTAAACGGTTTATTCCAAATATTGAATAAGGTGTTGATTTTGTATACGAAGAACTTGTTTGTAGTGACCAGAATTAACATGTGGATCTTAAACTCGTTCCCTCATAGACTATATTTTTTAGAACCAACCCTCTTTGAATGAATCTGAAAAAGAGCATCTACTAGAAGAAAGGAATTTTTTAAGAATTGTGTAGTTTTTAAACCATTATGATAAATAGAGCATTTGCTTTTAAAAATGTAACTTTTACAGAGTTGTCTCAAGGCGTTAATATGAGGGAATGTGTTAAGAGCAGGTGTTTGCTTAATGCCGGATGAAAGTAATGCAGAAAGCCTGTAGGGTAATTTTCTGCATATCTTCATACTACATGTCTTAGCCCTTCACTCCATTCCATAGATATGCCATTTAACACTTTTTCAAATGGAGTAGACCCAGATCAGACTGCTCATCTGATAAGATTCAGCTCTTCTGCTTGTGGAATGATACCTGGTATAGGTCTGATTTTACAGTTTCCACCAGAGCGTGTTCAGCGACAAAGTACAATACTACCTGTATTAAGCAACAATTCATTTATTGAACATAGGAGTCTTTAAAAGCAGGTGGTTGCTTAATACAGGACAAAAATAATAGGAGCTTTCTGCATAACTTTCAGTCTGTCCACCTGTCTTAAAACTCCAGACAGGACTCCTGGACTCTGTCCTGTCTTTTCACTCCCTTAAAACAGTTTCTACTGTATAGTACATTTTCTTCAATATGAAACTCAATATGAAACATTTCGCTGATCAATCTTAACATTAAATACAATAATTTTGTTTGTTATTTTCTGAATAATTTAGCCTTAATTGTTTGCACATTGGTCTAAAGTTTTGACGTTTATATTTTTGCAGATGTAAAGATGGCAGCTGAAGGTAGAAGAGGCAGTGGTAGGGGACGACCCATGGGGCCGAGGGACTTTGACACACCATCAGGAGGGTGAGTAGAATTAACCTTTACAACGCTGACTTTTCAAATTGACTATTCCAAACTTCAAATAGGTCAATCTTATGGTGAATATATAGAGATTCTTCTAAAGAAAAAGTAACATGACAAACAGTGCAGACTGATGAGAGGACTCCAAGGAGCCCTCTCATCTAGGTCTACACTGCAAAGGACATTAGTGACTTGTGTCTTGCACTGTAAGGGTCAACTCGTAGCCCATTTTAACTCTTACCCGGCTTATCTTTTCTTCTCAAAGATGGATCTGGTGCAATTTTGACTACTTCTGAATCAATCAAGCCTTTGAGAAGTGTCAAACAGCTTGGATCCTGATAAGATGCCGTGTTACTCAGTGTCTTTATCTGCACCCAAGCTGTTTACAAATGCGAGTCAGGTTGCAAATTGTGAGATAAGGGTTAAGAGTTGAGGAATGCATTGCAAACAGTCTGGATCCAGCTGAAATCAGGTAAAGTAACGAATTGCTAGACACTGTTCTGTATTTATTCCAAATTTCAATACCTAATGAATATTCATGGACAAAATAGTAATAATCAAATATCGAAAGTGGAAATATGTAGGCATTTTAGAAAGTTGAAACATCTTTCAAATTCCATTAGCAAACGGAGCAGACCCTGATCAGATGGCACGTATAGGAGCCGCCTGATCTGGTTCTGCTCTGTTTGCAAATGCGTCAAAACACGTTTATATGAAGGAAAGGGTTTAATTGGTCTTCAAGTTTTGCCATGAATACAGGACCCCATTTATCATACCATTAGAATTGCTCATTCTTGCTGATAGTATAATGTTATTCAAAGATTGAGGGTCTTGTGCTATTTTAAATCATTATGGATTAAATACAGGATAGAATACCCTCCTAAAATTTCAGAAGGTATAAAACAGTCAAATTTTAAGAAAGCTTTGTCTAAAACGGAAACCTAACTGGAAAAAAACCAAACCATATAATAGAAACATGTACATGTACAGAAAATGTTGTGAACTGTCTCGGCCCATTAAAAAAAGGTTTGCAGGAGAAATTGACAATTAATTATGAAGCAAGAATTAAAGCCTTCTTCTGTTTTGTACCACACTTGTGTCTTTTGAACACAAAAAAAAAAAGAGCAAAAAAGCAAGCGATCTTTATAGTGCAATCCACTTTGCGGTACAATATACGATACATACAGTTCAGAATAAGACCATACATTTGATAGTCCATGATATGCAATGTTTCAGTTGAGCATTAGAAATTAGACAGATCAGAGGATTAAGTGGAATATGTTTTAGTAGCAAAATACTTACCTGCTATAAAACATGTTTTTAGTTGTTAATAGTATATGTACACTCGTGACCCAAAAAATAACAATGCCTGACGGATACATATTGCAATGATGACTGCTTTTTGTACAGACGAGGACCTCCTCCTCCACCACCAGGAGGACCATTGAGAGACAGATCTCCAGCACGTGGAGACCCATATGATGACAGATACAGAGATCCTTACAGACGGGAGCCACCTCCACCTGTTAGGTAATTAGAAACTTTCCTTAATTACAGAAAGTTTTCCAAAACTAAGCCTCCACTATCCATGATGTTAAGTTTAATAATTTAATTTATAGCCGTTTTATAAACTTGTAAGTTGGATGGACAATGTAGGAAACATGTCTTTTTCAAGAGCTGTTTGATCTGGGTCTGCACTAACTTTGCCTAAGTCTGCCTGTCCAAATGCTTGACCCATTGCTTCATAGATACGCCTTTCTATGTCTTTGAAAACAGAGTTAGTAGACCCTGATCAGATGATACTGTAAGAGCCGTCAGATCAGGGACTACTCTGCTTATGAAATTAAAATAGATATGACTACAGTTTCTACCAATACCAAAACAAATCCTGTGTATGTATATACTATTATAAAACATTTCGCTAATAAATACTCATGATGTCATTATTTCTTACATGAATATTCATGGAGAAAAGGGTTATGGTAATTTGGGTATAGTACACAAATCATCTGTATTTTGAACACTGAATAGTTATATTTTGATGACTGGATTTCAATGTATGCAAAAGGGTGTTCATGACAACTTTTGATAACTTGTTAGAAATTACATATTATATACAAACTTTGTTATTAGATGGCTTTTGAGGTCACGTTAAGCCTTTCCCTGTTGCAAAGGCGTGAAAAGGCCTTTATATGAGGCAAACTGTCAATCGGGGCTAAAGTTTGTATCTTTGTATGTAAGAATCTCATTTCCTCTCTACGACTAGCTATGGATGGGGTATTACAGCTTCTGCTTGCCAGCTTTTTTAACCCCCCTTTCCTTCATATAAACGTGTTTTCACGCATTTGCAAACAGAGTAGACCCAGATCAGATGGTTCAATTTTTATAATGGCATATGTACACAGGATGTTCAGATCTATAAAAAATAATTAAGCAAACAGGGCAGACCCTACAGGATCTGGATCTATTCTGTTTGCAAAGTCGTGAAAAGGTGTTTACATGTAGGAAAGGGTTAATATTTATAGGGTCTTTTTTATGTGAATATATTTGAGATAAAGGGTTAATGCATAAGATTTTGTTTAGAGGAATTTACCTGCTCAAGTTGATATGTTGACCAAAAAAATGTGCTTATGTTTTAGAGAGGAGAGACCTGGACCTCCACCTCCTCCAAGGTACACAGCTAGCATGATATGTGGTGCTTGAGGTTTTTGGTACAACAGTGATATCTGGTGGCCAGAAATCTCAGGGTTACCTCAGGCTTTTTAGTGCTTATACATATTGTGATTCATATTAGTACCTTCTCTATCATTAACTGCTGGTTGTCAAAAGGACAGCGGATTAGGGATGTAACCTTTTGAGTATTTTTTTTCCTTTAAAAGCAGACATCAAAGTTTGATTTTACAAATTACATAATGAATTACATAGAGGTTCATTACTGTTTGTTTTTATGAAATTAGTGTACTATAATAATGAGATATTCTTGTTACCATTAAAATTATACTGTATAAATAGTTCAGTTTTTGAAGATATCTTCCAACCATTAAAATAATACTGAATAAGTGGTGCAGTTTTTGAAGATATTTTCTAACCGTTGGAATTAATACTGAATAAATGGTGCAGATGGTGCAGATATCTTGTATTAACAATTAAAATACCTTTTTGACCATTTTATGAAGATTTCCCAGAAGTGCACTTTTAACCCATTCCCTCATTTTGACACCTGTAAAAGTCACTTATTTGTGTCACCTGCCGAGAGGCAGTGTGTCACTAAGGGATCATTTTTCCGTCGCCTGTCTGTCCGTCACACTTTCTTTTTTTGGCTGTCATTTCTAAACTAATCATTATAACGCTTTCAAATTTCACATGTCTTCCTCTCATTGAGGACCATTGATGTAATTAAGGTCCATTACTCTGCATGCAATAATTTTTGAGTTATTCTCCTTTGTTCACACTTGCTTTTTTTGGCTGTCATTTCTTAACTAATCATTATAGAGCTTTCAAATTTCACATATGTCTTCCTCTCATTGAGGACGATTGATGTAACTAAGGTCCATCATGCTTTTTAAGTTATTCCCCTTTGTTTTGATTTCACTCCAGCATATTAACAGTTTTTGTGTCAGCTGCGAGCAGGTGACATGTGTTTCTCCAAACACTCTTGTTGAAACCATTGTGATAAATTGAACATTGTTCCATAGGAGCAAAATGCTCTATTTATAAATCACAATGGTTTCAAAACTACACAATTAAAAAAAAGAGATCCTTTTCTCTAGTAAATGCTCCTTTTCAGAAGATTTATTCAAAGAGGTTTGGTCTAAAAATATCCTATGAGGTATTGGGTTAAATAAGTAATAATTATTTACTTTGTCACTCTTTATTTTCTTGTTCTAGAACAAAATAACAGTGTGGTATCATGAATACCAACAAAATTAAAATACAAAGTTTGTCTTAAGACATCAGCAAATAACATCATTGACATGGTTATGAAACTGTAAATCCGAATTCACTCGCTCAACATGGATACTTCATCATCAAACTGGTAACTATACCCCTGCAAACGAAGTTTGAGAGGGGGTATATAGGAGTCAGTGTGTCGGTTGGTCTGTCTGTCTGTCTGTCTGTGGCATGTTTGTCCATGGTCTGTCTGTCCATGGCAGAAGGTATTCCATCACCTTTTTAGCTCACCTGAGCAAAGCTCAGGGTGAGCTTTTGGGAGACTTGAATGTCCGGCATCAACAATTTGCTTGTGAACACTCTAGTGGTCACATTTTCAGTCCAATCTTCATGAAACTTGGTCAGAATGATTGTCTTGATAAAATCTCGGACGAGTTTGAAATTGGGTCGTGTGGGGTTAAAAACTAGGTCACTAGGTCAAATAGTAGGAAAACCTTGTGAACACTCTAGAGGTCACATTGTTGGCCCAATCTTCATGAAACTTGATCAGAATGATTGTCCTAATAAAATCTCAGACGAGGGTGAAAGTGGGTCATGTGCGGTCAAAAACCAGGTCACTAGGTCAAATAGTAGAAAAACCTTGTGAACAATCTAGAGGTCACGTTTGTGGCCGAATCTTCATGAAACTATATCAGAATGATTGTTTTGATGAAATCTCGGACGAAATTGAAAGTGGGTCACGTGGAGTCAAAAACGAGGTCACTAGGTCAAACAGTAGAAAAACCTTGTGAACACTCTAGTGTTCTCATGTTTTGTCCAATCTTCATGAAATTTGGTCATAATTATTTTCTTGATAAAATCTGGCTCAGGTTTTTTCTTCCCCAATTGGCAAACGGGGCATGATTGTTTCCCCTAATTAGCTATTTTTACTATATAAAAGTGGGTAGCAAATTATTTCCCTTCAAGTGAAAAAAGGCCTGATTGTCCTGATAAAATCTTCAATGAGTTTAAATGTGGGTTACGTGGGGTCAAAAAGTAGGTCACTATGTCATATCTTAGAAACATTTTGTTAACACTCCAGCGGCCACATTTTTAGCTTGTCTGTTTCGAAGAAATCATGAGCTATTGTCGTAACTCCGCGTTGTCGTCGTCCAAAATCTTAATATTGACCATATTAACTTCGTCAATTTTTCATTTACAACCTTCATTTTTGGTATGCACGTTCATCTTGACAATGACGACAGACGAGCATTGGCACCTGTTTGCAGTGCTCTTGTTAGCCCAATCTTCCTCAAACTTGCTCAGAATGTTTGTCTTGGTGATATCAAGGTTGAGTTTGATCATGGGAGGGGTCGGATTAAAAGGTAGGTCATTAGGTCAAATTTTAGAAAAATCTTGTTTACGCTCCAGAAGCCACATTTTAAGCCCAATTTTCCTCAAATTTGCTCAGAATGTTTGTCTTTGTGATATCAAGGTTGAGTTTGATCATGGGTGGGGTGGGATCAAAAAGTAGGTCACTAGGTAAAATCTTAGAAAAATCACTCTAGAGGGCACATTTTTAGCCCAATCTTCATTGGTCAAAATGATTGTCTTGATAAAATCGATATTCTAAATCTTTGAAAATATTGTTCTCCAGAACCACTGCTCATGATCCACTATCAACACTGTTCAAATATTGGCCCTTAGGTCAATTGGCCCCACCCAGGGGCTACCTGGCTATAATTTTAAATCTATGGTAATCAGGTGAGCGATTAAGGGCCATCTTGGCCCTCATGTATAAACATTTTTTCACACATTTGCAAACAGAGTAGACCTAGATAAACATAGAACAGGGAATGGTTTAAATAAGGTATAATTTTGTTCCATTTTTAGGAGACTTCTAGAACACACAATTTACTGGCACATTGACAATAATGTACTCATACACTATCCTTAAAGCGAAAAAAACTGATTGAAATGTTTTCTCTACATACCAACAGTGTACTCATTTTTTTTAAAAAAAATTTACCTGTATTTTTTTACTCTTGGGAGGTTTGGTGTAGGAAAAAGCCACTTCATATTCCTAGTTTCAGCTTTATATAAATTATTATTAGCAATATATTAGCAATAACAGTAGCTGTACTTAGCCCTTTTCCCACTGTGAAAAAATAATGTCCGCTCAAATTTGGATGTGAGGCAATTTTGATTTCTTTCGATTTAAAACTTTTAGTGTCCAACAGCTTAGATCCTGATGAGGGTTGAGTTACTCGTCGTCTGATTTGGTTCCATTCTGTTTACAAATATGAGTCGGTAAAGTGGTTAGCGGGGATACTATATTTTCCATGAATATTCAGTAGGTATTGAAATTTGTAATAAACACAGAACAGGGAAAGGGTTAACCAATCAACTCATTTTGACACATTTTGATGGCTCTGTAAAAGTGACTTTTTAAAACCATTTTGATAAATAGAGCATTTGCTCCATATGAGCAAATGCTCTATTTATCACAATGGTTTCAAAACCTTTTTAGTAATCAGACGAGCGTTGCCGCCGCATGCGGCTCTTGTTTTGTAGTAAATGCTACTTTTTAGTAGGTTTCTTCAGAAAGGTTTGTTCTTAAAATAGCCTGTACTGTTAAAGAAACTGTAGAGTCAGATCTATTATAATTTCATAAGCAAACAAACCAGACCTGATGAGACTGGGTTCTGATCTGGGTTAACTCTGCAAAAGCATGAAACGTCATTTATATGAGGGAAAGGGTTATACTGATATAGTAACAAATTGCATAAACTCTGATTAACACGTTCCCTCATATAAATACCTTTTCACACATTTGCAAACAGAGAAGACCCAGATCAGACGGCTGTCTGATCAGGGTCTGCTCTGTTTGGTAATAGAATTTGATAGATCTGTTTCTTTAAATTCTAAAATCTGTACTATCTGCGTAACTGCCTGTCCTAATACTTGTTAGGAGAGTGTACACATTCTACAGTTATTGCTTGTAGAGTAGTTTCTAGTGTGTATTTTATCATTTGACAATATTCTTTTCTGATTATTGTTTTGGATTAGTTTTTTGTGTGTTGTCTTTTATTTATGTGAAAAATAATGACTTGAATATTAATTAGATAAATTTTTATAATGGCACATTCTAGAAACTAGAATCCTATATATGTATTATTTCATAATCATATCTATATATTAACTTATTTCATAAACAAGTAAAGCAGACACTGATCAGATGGCTCCTACAGGAGCCGTCTGATCTGGCTCTACTCTTGTTGCAAAGGCATAGAAAGGTGTATTTATGGAGTTAACCCTTTCCCTCATATAAACGTGTTTTCACGCATTTGCAAACAGAGTAGACCCAGATCAGACGGCTCCTATAGGATCCATCTGATCAGGGTCTGCTCCGTTTGCTAATTGAAATTAATAGACCCTTTTCTTTACTTTCCAAAATGGTTACAATGCTCCACCTTCCATATTTCATTATAGCTATTTTGTTCATTAAAGGGGAAGTCCCTACATTTGACACATTTCAAAAACACCTAAAATATACAAAACTTATTTGTTTATATGCTGAAAAGAAGTATATTGCAGGAAGGTTTCAAAACCAATCCAGTTACCGTTTATAATGACAAAACATCCATCTGTTTGATATCGCCGATCCCGATTTTACTCCCTGATATTACAGTTTTAATCAGGTTGGGTTTGAGTTTCATAACTGTTTGCGTTTCTCCGACCACTTCCGAAAAAAGCTATTACATAAACAATAGAGGGATCGGGTGATCCTCGGCAAAACCCGGAAAATTTTAACGGATAAGGCCGATAATATTGTGTTGTAGAACAAAAATTATAAGTATTTATGAAATCGGTGTATTTGTATCGCAGGAACATTTTTCGATATAAGTTCAAATTGGCAACCCCTTCATAATAATCACTGGGCATAACACATATCAAGTTTTATGATATTATTGAAAATATGCATTAATTGTAGGGACTTCCTCTTTAATATTCAGCATATTTTAAGTAATGAACAGTGTTCTGCCAAGGACTTGCTATTGTGCCATTTCTGAAAAAAAATTAAGATGGTGTATAATATATATGTTGTGAGTGCCATGCAACACAAATTATTAGAGATGTCGTGAATTACAAACAGTTTACCCTCATTACCCTAAGTATTCTGACACCCAATTTCACTCTCCATTGTGGTACCTTTTAAATATGCAGTAAAAGCTCGATACTACGAAATTTTAGTAATGAAGAATTTGTGCATTTGTAAGCAGGTGGCTGCTTAATGCAGGGTGAAAGTCATGCAGGAAGCTCCGCGTTGTCGTCGTCGTCATTGTCATCCGAAATCTTAACATTGACAATAACTTCAATTTTTCATTTACAACCTTCATTTTTGGTATGCATGTTCATCTTGACAATGACGACAGACTAGCGTTGGCACCCGCTTGCAGTGCTTTTGTTAATTTTATACTGACAAAAGTGCAGAGGACTAGGGCATTCAGTTTGTGAAACATTTCAGGGATGCACAAACTCAGTACAGCTTCCAAGTACTCGATAGGAAGACTGAGTACTTCAGTGTTGATTTTGGTACTAGTTTCCATCCCTCCTTTTGATGCCTTTACAAACAGAGTAGACCCAGATGAGACATCCCTTGTAAGAGCTGTCTGCTCAGGGTCTTCTCTGTTTACTTAATGGAATTATCTAGATTACTAGATCTGTTTCTGCCATGGCCTAAAAATCATGTGTTCATATACCACTGTAAAAATGTACTTAGAATAATGAATTGAACGTACACATTTTTTGCAGATGAGATTTACTTTGTGTTAAAAGGGTTGGGAGTAAGCATTTATGATACATATGTGATGTCTGTAACACACGGGAGTAATAGTCATTGTGCTATCTGTATCTTGTCATGGATGGATCTTATTTTGTAGTTCAAATAAATACACCTTTCTACGCCTCTGTAATAGTCACTTCTTGAAACCATTGTGATAAATAGAGCATTTGCTCCTGTAGGAGCAAATGCTCTATTTATCACAATGATTTCAATACTACATGATTCTAACATCTACCTTTTCTCTAGTAAATCACTAAATGCCCCTTTTGGGTAGATTCAAAGAGGTTGGGTCTAAAAATGGCCTATGGAGGAAAGGGTTAAATTAAATTTTGTTATCTTGAAATAACAGTCCAAATGGTTGTGTAAAGCAACATTTGACTAGAGAAATGTTTAACCATTAATCTATAGATACATCTTTTAACACCTTTGCAAACAGGATATACCAAGATCAGACTGTAGGGTCCACTGTTTGCTTTAAATATGGGATAATAAAAATCTGTCTATATTTTATGAAATGACCCAAAGCAGTCCCCAAGTGTTTATTGGATGTAATAAAAATTTAGTTAATGAATATTCACGATGTCATGAATTCTTGTATAAATATTTTTGAGGTAGAAAGTTAAGAAATGATTAGATAGCAGTAGATACCTGTGTGAAAGAAGACTATTGTAAATCATTTGATTAACTCTCTACTCCATAAATACACCTTTCTGTGCCTTTGCAGACAGAGTAGACCCAGATCAGACAGCTCCAGTAGGAGCCGTCTGATTTCTGTTTGCTTGTGAAATTATATAGATATGATTCTGAAGTTTCTGCCATGGCCAAAATTTCCTGTGTTCATGGTGTCATTGTTCCTGACATGAATCAAAAGGATTTAGATAATTTTGTTCATATACTTGAGAAAATGAATTGTAAAATTTAAAAACATGTTTGCAGAGATGACCCTTACTACAGAGATGACCCCTACAGACGACCCCCTCCTCCCCCACTTGATGACCCTTACAGAGACCCCTACAGAGACGACCCATACAGGTATAGAACCTGCACTTTGACTTTATGAATTAAAGTCTTTGAAAATTGCTTTTTCCATTTGTATGGTTTTATTTGTTGCAATGATGGGCAGTATATTGGTACACACTCTGTAGATCTTGAGTGTTCCCTCTCTCAAGCAACATCTGCTGGCAATACAGAAATTGTTTGTTGTAGAGAGGGAAATATATGTGCAGACAGGTGGAAATTAGATCCACGGAAAAAACTGCAATTAACCCTTTCCTTCATATAAATGCCTTTTCAAGCATTTGCAAAAAGGGTAGACCCAGATCAGACAGCTCAAGAACAAGGCATCTGATCAGGGTCTACTCCCAGTGCTCTGTGTGCTTGTTAAATTATAATAGAGCTGACTACACTTTTTACCAGTACCAATGTCCAAAACATCATCTGTACATAAACAATTCAGCTAATACATATTCAAGATTTCTTACAATTTCTAATTACCCTTAAGTATTCGGACAGTCATACTTTTGACAAATATTGCAGACCTGGATCAAATGGCTCCTTAATCCATCCTCTCATAGGCTATTGTTAGACCTAACCTCTTTAAATATATCTAATTAAAAAGAAGCATTTACTAGAGAAAAGGAAAAGTTTAGAATTGTGTAGTTTTAAAGCCATTGTGATAAAAAGAGCATTTGCTCCAATGGAGCAAATGCGCTATTTATCACTGGTTATGGAGCCATTTGTAGGAGCCGTTTGATCAGGGTCTTCATTATTTGCTACTATGTCGGTCTTGTTTAAAGTTATCAATCAGGTGCCATACTGACTTGATCAGCTTTATAAACTGATGGAATGGAAAGCCTGGTTTCTTTCCTTAATATAAACGCTTTTTCACACTATTGAAAACATAGTAGACTCAAATCAGATGGCTACTGTAGGATCAGTGTCTGCTTTGTTTGCTTATGAATTTATAATTTATAATCTACCATTATAAAAAATCGCCCAATAAATATCATTTCATTATACCCCCACAAACTTCGGGGGTTATATAGGAGTTACCTTGGCGGTCTGTCAGTCAGTCGGTCGGTCTGTTGACTGTTGTTTCCACACAGTTTCTCAGTAGAAATGAAACTTTACATGATGCTTTATCATAAAGATGCTTTACCAAATTTTGTCAGAAGCATCAGTGGCTAGGGGGAACAAATTATTGTTCACATTATGACCCCTGGGCCAAAAATGGCCCCGCCCAAGGGCTTATCAGTTTTTCATAGGAAAATCTTTGAAAATCATCTTCTGAAACTGTAAGGCCTAGACCTTTGATATTTGGTATGTAGCATGATCTAATGGTCCTCTACTAAGATTATTCAAATTATGACCACCGGACCAAGAATGGCCCCGCCCAAGGGCTTATCAGTTTTTCATAGGAAAATCTTTAAAAATCTTCTTCTCTGAAACTGTTAGGCCTAGACCTTTTATATTTGGTATGTAGCATTATCTAATGGTCCTCTACAAAGATTGTTCAAATTCTGACCCCCAGACCAAAAATGGCCCCGCCCAAGGGCTTATCAGTTTTTCATAGGAAAATCTTTAAAAAATCTCAGGTGAGCGCTTCAGGGCCTCATAGCCCTCTTGTATTCCTTACAGTTTCTCAGCGACAGCTGACTAGCATTGTACGAAACTTGACATGATGCTTTATCAAGAAGAGGAGATGCACATCCAATAATAGTTTTACAGTTTATTTGTTTTCTTACATAGTTATGTCCCTTTGAATTTTGGTCTGCCGATTGGTCTGTTTACTTTTTTCGCTTGGTTTCTCAGCAACTGCTCACTGGAATCCATTGAAACTTGACATGATGTATGGCATGAAGAGGACATGCTGATAGTTCTAGTTACCGGTATTTCTTACATAAATATTCAACAGGGGAAGTATCAAAATCTTTGTAGTTTGAAATCGACATGATGAAGTTCTAACCATGCATTGTTTACAGAGCCACAGATAAAGGTGCATACTCTAAAATTATCATTTCTCCACCAAACCCTGTAATGTGACCACTCTTTAGAAATGTCTCGAAAACAGCTCACCATGTCCATTTTGTACACCGGTGAGCAAAAAAAAGAACACTGTATGCCAATGCTTGTTTGCAATAAAAATTCAATGTTTTAAAGGGTCACAACTTTTTTTTAACAGTGCTATTTGCATACCCAAATACTAAAATTGTCATTTCTCCATCAAACCCTCTACTGTGACCACTCTTTAGAATTGTCTGGAAGAGACAATTCTAAAGAGTGGTCACAGTATAGGGGTTGATGGAGAAATAAGGGAGTTATTGTTGATTTTTTTTTAAAATTTATGCATTTTATCGGGACCTCTTTTGTTTTCTATCATTCTAGAAGGGAAGCCCCACCATACAGAAGGGATCCATATGATGATCCTTACAGAGATCCTTATTACAGAGATCCATACTATGCCCCTCCACCAAAGAAGCCCATGCCAGCTGATGTACAGATCATCTGCATGAACAAACAGTTGACGTAAGTAAATGCGACCACCTAAAAGAGGTATAATTATGGGTGCTAGATGCAGGTGGTAGCTTAATGCAGGACAAAAGTAATGCAGAAAGCTCCTAGAGGAGCTCTCTGCATTACTTTTATCCTGTATTAAGCAACCACCTGCTTATAAAGATACCCATGTTTCATTAACTGGTCACATTAGAGGGGTTCTACTGTATACCAAGGATTGTTACAAAAACTTTTTCGTACAGAAGTTAACCTTTTACTCCATAAACACACCTTTTTGTGCTTTTGCAAACAGGGTAGATCCAGACCAGACGGATCCTATAGGAGCCATCTGATCAGGGTCTGCTTTGTTTGCTTATGATATGATATAGATATGATTCTGCAGTTTCTGCCATGGCCAAAAATTCCTGTGTCCATATGCTATTATAACAATTTAATGATTATTCATGATGTCATTATTTCTCACATGAATAGGGGTCTCTGTGGCCGTGTGGTTATGGTCTTCGACTAACAATCACTTGGCCCCTCAACGCTGTGCGTTCCAATCCCCATCTGGGCATTTGGATTTTTCATGTGAGGAAGCCTTCCAGCTGGCTTGCAGTAGGTCGGTGGTTCTACCTCGATGTTCTTCAGTGCACGACACGGTGCAATTTGTTCCGTGCACAGAAGAACCTCTGGGGTCTTCCTGCACCTGTTATTAGCTGGACGTCGTGATATGACTGAAATACTGTTAAAAGAGGTAAATCCCTATAAAAACAAAGCAAACTTACATGAATATTCATGGAGTAAAGCAGGGATTTCCCTCTGAATTTGGAATTGGGGGTCCCAGGACCCCCTACTTTTTCAATTTGAGAGTCCCTTGGATTTTTTGAGAGTCCCAAGTATTTGAGACCTTTAAAATTAATTACGCAATCTTGGAAAATAGGTAGGGGCAACTATTGAGGCTAAAATGACTATCACGATAGTATTGTGATAGTCATGACTCAAAATACTATCACGATACTATTGCAATAGTTCAGAAACTAAATGTAATACTATCAGGATAGTGTTCGTCTCAAACTTATAACTGTACTAGATCAGCACGTTTAAGCCTTCTTGTCTATAATTATGAAACAGCATATAATGTAATACTAATACACATGCATGTCATTTAACCACTTTAACAAGAGTGTTTGGAGGAACACATGTGTCACCTGCTCGCAACTGACACAAAAACTTAATATGCTAGAGTGCGAAAATCAGAACAAAGGGGAATAACTCAAAAAGTATTGCATGCAGAGTTATGGACCTTAGTTACATCAATGGTCCTCAATGAGAGGAAGACACATGTGAAATCTCTATGATTAGTTTAGAAATGACAGTCAAAAAAAGAAAGTGACACAGACAGACAGACAGACATACAGACAGACAGACGACAGAAAAGGATCCCTAAGTGACACACTGCCTCTCGGCAGGTGACACAAAAATGATATTAGCATTTGCCAACAGGGTAGACTGAAATTAGAGAGGCAGTGTTTGCATTCAACCTTACGTTTGTCTACTTCTTCCCTTTTTAACAAATCCGAAATGATTTCCCCTTCGTGTAAAAGCCTATATAGGATTCTATGACGCATAGTTACAGATACAGATTCCATACAGGTGCTGTGCCTGATGTTTTTGGCACAATTTCATATTCGTCCGCCATTTTCCACGAAACCAATACTTTATTGTAGTAGGAACAAGCGGGTTCATGTACGAATCTCGGGTTATAAAAATATATCAAAAACCGATCCAAACACTAAACAGGGGACCTTTAAAACAAGAGAGACCCTAAAGAGACATAAAAAGCTGCAACATTTCATTGACAAATTATTTATTACACAAAGTCATCAGACTGTGAACTTTATTCAAGAGCCCCGAGAGTTTCGTGTTTGATTCCGAAGAATACCGAGGTTCAGTGTAATGCTGACGCAGTGGAAACTAGAAAGCGTCTACATAAATGTACACGACGGTGTTTCCAATACACACATTACAAAAATTTGCTGCAAATGTTATGTTTAGTGATGCCATACATGTAAGAAAACTATCGAACTACCAATAGTTGAATTAACTATCGGCGATAGTTCTTGATTGACTGAATTACTATCGAACTATTACTATCGGGAGCTCAACTATCACAACAAATAGGGGTAAACAGAAACTTTACTGATTTTTTTTGCGAGTCCCAAGGATGCACAGCTACATGCAAATGGGAGTCCCATGTTTAAAAATAGCGTCCCTGATGCAGAAAAGTTGCGCCCGTAAAAAGTACTTATTTACATGTTGGAGAGTAAACTTTTCAATAGAAGGAGGTTTTTGTTTCATTGTCTGTTTTTCACCTGATTAAGTAGGGTGACACCTAGGGATATTTTCTCCATTATCTATCTGTTTTTGTCCCAATTTTGCAAGCAGGTAACACACATATTCCTTGAATACTATTGTTTTCTGAATATAGATACTAATTCAAACAAATTTAGAAAAACTCTGCATGTGGATGCAGTTTCAGTAGAGTAATTTACATGTGAATTTGTTCTGCAAAGAAAAGATATCACCAAACTTTTGTGTAGTTTGGCAGCGCAAACTTTATACACTTGTTTACCATCACTTGAATTTTGGCATTTTCAGGTTTGTAACTATATAAAAGCTGTTGTGGTTTTTTTTTAACCCTTTCCCTTTTTATACGCCCACCTAATAAAGGTGGTCGTATATTGTCGTGGCCCTGTCCGTCCGTCCGTTCGTTCGTTCGTCCGTCAACATTTTGTTTGTCCGCTGTTTTCTGGGAAAACTATTTGACAGATATTAATGAAACTTCACACAAATGTTAAATGCATCAAGATCTGAAGCTGAGTTGATTCTGAGGTTCATTTGATTTTTCATTTCAGAGTTATGGCCCTTGTCCTTAAAAAATATGCAAATAGTTTGTCCGCTGTTTTCTGGGAAAACTATTTGAGAGACATTAATGAAACTTCACACAAATGTTTAATGCATCAAGATCTGAAGCTGAGTCGATTCTGAGGTTCATTTGATTTGTCGTTTCGGAGTTATGGCCCTTTTACTTAAAAAATAATGCAAATACATGCAAATAGTTTGTCCGCTGTTTTCTGGGAAAACTATTTGAGAGATATTAATAAAACTTCACACAAATGTTTAATGCATCAAGATCTGAAGCTGAGTTGATTCTGAGGTTCATTTGATTTTTCATTTCAGAGTTATGGCCCTTGTCCTTAAAAAATATGCAAATAGTTTGTCCGCTGTTTTCTGGGAAAACTATTTGAGAGATATTAATGAAACTTCACACAAATGTTTAATGCATCAAGATCTGAAGCTGAGTTGATTCTGAGGTTCATTTGATTTGTCGTTTCGGAGTTATGGCCCTTTTACTTAAAAAATAATGCAAATACATGCAAATAGTTTGTCCGCTGCTTTCTGGGAAAACTATTTGACAGATATTAATGAAACTTCACACAAATGTTTAATTCATCAAGATCTGAAGCTGAGTGGATTCTGAGGTTCATTTGATTTTTCATTTCAGAGTTATGGCCCTTGTCCTTAAAAAGTATGCAAATAGTTTGTCCGCTGTTTTCTGGGAAAACTGTTTGAGAGATATTATTGAAACTTCACACAAATGTTTAATGCATCAAGATCTGAAACTGAATTGATTCTGAGGATCATTTGATTTTTCGTTTCAGAGTTATGGCCCTTGTCCTTAAAAAATAATGCAAATAGTTTGTCCGCTGTTTTCTGGGAAAACTATTTGAGAGATATTAATGAAACTTCACACAAATGTTTAATGCATCAAGATCTGATGCTGAGTCGATTTTGAGGTTTATTTGATTTTTCGTTTTGGAGTTATTGCCCTTTTACTTTAAAAAAAAATGCAAATATATGCAAATAGTTTGTCCGCTGTTTTCTGGCAAAACTGTTTGACAGATATTAATGAAACTTCATACACATGTTTAATGCATCAAGACCTGAAGCTAAGTCGATTCTGAGGATCATTTGATTTGTTGTTTCGGAATTATGGCCCTTGCACTTAAAAAAAATAATGCAAATTTATGGAAATATGAGGATGGCCATAACTTTTTCATTTGAAATGATATTTACTTCAATTTTTTTATATGGTTAAACCTTAATGTGAATTTTCACATATATTGCGGGGGTTTTGATATGTCATTTTATTCTAAAGTTATGGTCCTTGAACTTCGCGTGTTCGTTGCTTTGTTAGTCGGTCAACTTTTAGTTTGTCTGTTGTTTTCTTGGAAAACTATTAAAATGATATAAATGAAACTTAACACAAATGTTTTAAGCAACAAAATTTGAAGCTGAGTTTATTTTGAGGTTCATTCAGTTTGTCTTTACAGAGTTATGGCCGTTGCACTTTACAAAAATCTGCAAAAATGAGGATTAGCTGTAACTTTTTTATTTAATAAGATATTCACTTCATTTTTAGCTGACCTGGCACAAAGTGCCAAGGTGAGCTATTGGGATGATCCTATGTCCGGCGATCTTCTTCTCTGAAACTGTAAGGCCTAGACCTTTGATATTTGGTATGTAGCATGATCTAATGGTCCTCTACTAAGATTGTACAAATTATGACCCCTGGGCCAAAAATGGCCCCGCCCCGGGGCTTATAAGTTTTTCATAGGAAAATCTTTAAAAATCTTCTTCTCTGAAACTGTCAGGCATAGACCTTTGATATTTGGTATGTAGCATCATCTAATGGGGCTTAACAAGTTTTTCATAGGAAAATCTTTAAGGTCTAGACTCTTTATATTTAGTATGTAGCATCATCTGATGGTTTTCTACCAAGATTTTTCAAATTATGCAATCTGTCATTGAAATCATTAATCTGTTACGAACAGGTGAGCGATTAAGGGCCATCATGGCCCTCTTGTTAGCTCACCTGGCACAAAGTGCCAAGGTGAGCTATTGGGATGATCCTATGTCCGGCGTCGTGCGTATGTGCGTTGTGCGTCGTGCGTATGTGCGGGCGTCAACAATTTACTTAAACATCTTCTTCTCTGGAACTACAAAGCCAAGAGCTTTGATATTTGGTATGTAGTATGATGTAATGGTCCTCTACAAAGATTGTTCAAATTATGTCCCCCGGGCCAAAAATGGCCCCGCCCCAGGGCTTATCAGTTTTTCATAGGAAAATCTTTAAAAATCTTCTTCTCTGAAACTGTAAGGCATAGACCTTTGATATTTGGTATGTAGCATCATCTAATGGTTCTCTACAAAGATTTTTCAAATTATGACCCCTTGGCCAAAAATGGCCCCGCCCCGGGGCTTATCAGTTTTTCATAGGAAAATCTTTAAAAATCTTCTTCTCTGAAACTGTCAGGCATAGACCTTTGGTATTTGGTATGTAGCATCATCTAATGGTCCTCTACTAAGATTGTTCAAATTATGACCCCTGGGCCAAAAATGGCCCCGCCCCGGGGCTTATCAGTTTTTCATAGGAAAATCTTTAAAAATCTTCTTCTCTGAAAATATAAGGCATAGACGTTTGATATTTGGTATGTAGCATGATCTTATGGTCCTCTACAAATATTGTTCAAATTATGACCCCCGGGACAAAAATGGCCCCGCCCAAGGGCTTATTAGTTCTTCATAGTAAAATCTTTAAAAATCTTCTTCTCTGAAACTGTAAGGCATAGACCTTTGATGTTTGGTATGTAGCATCATCTAATGGTCCTCTACTAAGATTGTTCAAATTATGACCCCTGGGCCAAAAATGGCCCCACCCCGGGGCTTATCAGTTTTCCATAGGAAAATCTTTAAAAATCTTCTTCTCTGAAAATGTAAGGAATAGACCTTTGGTTTTTGGTATGTAGCATCATCTAATGGTCCTCTACTAAGATTGTTCAAATTATGACCCCTGGGCCAAAAATGGCCCCGCCCCGGGGCTTATCAGTTTTTCATAGGAAAATCTTTAAATATATTCTTCTCTAAAATTATAAGGTATAGACCTTTGATATTTGGTATGTAGCATTATTTAATCGTCCTCTACTAAGATTAATCAAAATATGACCCCCGGACCAAAAATGGCCCCGCCCAAGGGCGTATCAGTTTTTCATAGGAAAATCTTTAAAAATCTTCTCCTCCAGAACTGTAAGGTCTAGGCCCTTGATATTTGGTATGTAGCATCATCCAATGGTTTTCTACCAAGATTATTCAAATTATTACCCCTGGGTCAAAAATGGCCCCGCCCTGGGGCTTATCAGTTTTTCATATGAAAAGCTTTAAGAATCTTCTTCTCCAAAACTGTAAGGCAGAGACCTTTAATATTTGGTATGTAGCGCTATCTAATTGTTTTCTACCAAGATTGTTCAAATTATGTCCCCTGGGTTGAAAACTTCCCCGCCCAGGGGCATATCAGTTTTTTATAGGAAAGTTTTTAAAAATCTTCTCTTAAAAATCTTTAAAAGTCTTCTCTGAACTTGTAAGGCATAGACCTTAGATATTTGGTATGTTGCATTATCTAATAGTCCTCTACCAAGATTTTCAAATTATGAACCCCGGATCAAAATTGACCCCGCCCTGGGGCTTAACAGTTTTTCATAGGAAAATCTTTAAGGTCTAGACTCTTTATATTTAGTATGTAGCATCATCTGATGGTTTTCTACCAAGATTTTTCAAATTATGCAATCTGTCATTGAAATCATTAATCTGTTACGAACAGGTGAGCGATTAAGGGCCATCATGGCCCTCTTGTTTTTAAAAATAGTATCACCTTAATATGGAAATCAAGATCTGAAGCACAGATTAGAAAATGTCAACACTTATAAGGCATGTTGAATCAGAGAAAGTTTGCAAGTGGGCGTATTATGTACCGTATGCGGTACTCTTGTTAATATTCTTGTAAGAAATAATGACATGAATATTTATTAGGTGATTTTTTATAATAGTATATGTACACAAGATGTTTTGGTATTGATAGAAACTAAAGTTACTTCTAGTTCAATTTCATAAGCAAACAGAGAAGACCAAGATGAGACGCTGAGTAATTTGATCTCTCATCAGGACCCAAACTATTTGTCAGTCGTTACTCTAAGGTATTATTGTTTATGGTTTATGTTTATTCTACAGAGTTTATGCAGAGAATATAGAGGCCAGACTTAGGCAGCATGCTTTAATCACAGACATTGTAATCATCCCGGAGGATATGAGCATACCACAGATGGTGGAGGAGTCTGCGAGGCTCAAGTTCTTGTTTGCCATCTCTGTGAACAGTCAAAACGAGGCGCATAAGTCTCTCACTCTCAACATACTCCATGGCACACCACAAGGTATGTTGTGATACTTTTTTACCTGTATCTCATCGTAATAGTAAAACATACTCACATTGTACAATAAAACTCCTAAACTGGACGTTAAAGTCAGTATAAATATCGGTCTTGTAGACAGGTGGAAGCTTAATGCAGGGTGAAAGTCATGCAGAAAGCTCCTGCCTTAAGCAGCCACCTGCCTAAAAGTGTCTGAATTATTTTCTACTTGAGTTCCGGTTTAGAGAGGTTTTACTGTAATAGCATACATGCATGAACCTTCTGCACTCTGAGCAATTGTCGTCTGCAGATATTGTCTCCTGTTTCAGTTCAAAAAATGTTTCTTCTGTTCCTTTTCTAAAAACAGTGTGAGTGTGTCAAACAGTTTGGATCCTGATGAGATGCTGAGTTGCCCGAGTAGCTTGGCTTCTCATCTGGATCCAAGCTGTTTGCAAAGGTTATTCCAAATTCACCAGTGGAGTGCTGTTCGTTCAGATAGGCTACTCCTGAAAATTAGAACTGGTATATATCAAGTACCATCTGCTGAATGTTCAAAAGCCTTTTAAAGTCTCATTCCTATATGTATTCATATATTGAAAAAAGTATATTTAAACATTGTATTTACTCGAGTTTACTTCAGCTCTGTCACTTTTCTGATATGTCATCACCCACGACAAACTATATCAGTGCAAGTATATGTCTGGTTGAGCTAGTTTTTAAAGGATGTCGCTCAAGCCAAACCGAACATTTGTCGGAATTTGTTAGAATTAAAGTCAAGCTGTTTAGCCCTAATGGTCTTTTGGGAGTAGACTATAGATAGAGCAATCGTTCTCAGATTCTGTATGAAAATGTTCATTTATTTTTTAATGTTTGTACTTGAGTGTCATAAGAACATTCTGATGGTAATTTTTTTGTGAAGAAAATGAAATAGTTAAAATAAATAAATAAAAAGTAATTATCTGATGTAGTGTAACTGGTGTGTAAATGTTCCTTATGTATTCACTGAGCTCAAAATAGTACACAGTAAAACCTGTCTACAACAACCACTAAAAAATCAGCTTTTCTGAATTTTGCAGGTGCCTACTTTAAAGGACACCAATGTTTATTCAATAATTGGTTGCTATAGCGAGGATCTACTGTTTAAGTTTTACCTCTTACTGATGAAATTGCCAATCAATTTTGATTGCGGGAATAAAATTGATAAAGTAAATGATGATGGTAAAGATCGCATTTGCTATGTGTGCACAGTATTACCTGTATACAGTGTGACAATAATATAACACACCTGACAAATATTGCCCTGTTTGAAATATTTATCACTATGATCATCATCATCATCATCATCACCATCAACAAATCATTAGTGGTAAAAATTTCCATATTAACTTCATTACTTTCCCTTACTCTTAAGACCTGCTCTTTCAGCTTTATCATACTTGATTTATTCTTATATCACACCAGTTATGCAACACACCAACAATTTGATAAATTGTGGATATTTTGCTTTAAACATGTGTTGATATCTGAACTAAAATGTGAAAGTGTATAGATTGTCACTGTGATACCCCAGAGTTCTTAGTTATTTGCCTACTGGCACAAATAAAAGGTGTATTATGATAAACTAAAGATAAATTGATATTTGTGTATTTTAAAAATGTATAAATGCAACTAATATGAGCAAATGTACCCATGTAACATGTTTTACGTGCCTTAAATAGGGAACACTTGCCTAAAATACAAGAGATTGATGATCATGGATAGAAACTGAGATACTAAAGTTGCGTGAATAGTACGGAAATGGATACAAACTTTTAATTTATAGCACAATTACATTCGGACAGTCAACAGTGAATGGTGTTGTCAAAATACAATATTAAATACCTGAAGGAGTAATGTACCGCTTTAAAATTATTGAGCAGTGATATCAAGCAAATATACTGTTGGATGTCATATAAAGAAAGTTTTTTAAAGAGGCATCTCAATAAATAGTCTTGTATTTTCTTCTACAATTGGCTGTTTCATACTTTAAATGGTTGGTGGTGAGATGCAAACTTATTTACAGAGTTGTATCGCAATGAAATAACATATAATATGTGTGAAATGTTTATAAACTACAAATTTACTAAAATGTTCGAATAAACAAAAAAACAAAAAAACGATGGTGGAACGATTTTGTAAACATGCTGTGTGCTAAAAAATATTTAAATTTTGCTTATTTCTGACAATATCAAAAACGTTTATTTCTATTTCTGGTAAAAGTGTCAACTGTAACATTTAAACAAGATGTGGGGATATTATCTGAAAATTTGTATGAATTAAATCTGATAGTCTTCCGCGTTACTTCTGAAAATGTGTCGCGTGGTTTTGAAAAGCATGATGTTTCTAAAATACATGTATAAAATAAGTGCATCAAATAACAAAACTACTAAATAAAAAGGAAATGTAAAATGAAAATCGTGAGTTGTCGATTTTTTTTGTATCAAGTAATTTAGTAGTTGGTAAGTTGAAAGTTTTTGTTGATTGTTTTCTTCTACTTTCCTGTCCTTTCACTGAAAAGACAAAAAAAAATGCAGTGAAATGCATTTCATGAATTTAGAAAAACTAAAGTACCTGACTGTTAACCCTTTCCTTCAAACACATTTTCACGCATGTGCAAACAGAGTAGACCCAGATCAGACAGCTCCTGTAGGAGCCATCTGATCAGGGCCTGCTGTTTGCTAATGGAATTTGATAGATCTGTTTCTTTAGTTTCTAAAATTGCTACAATGTTCTACCTTCCATATTTCATTATAACTATTATGTCCATGAATATTCAGTAGGTATTGAAATTTGTAATAAACATAGAACAGGGTATGGGTTTAGCTGTAATACTAAACTTAACTTTGGTTGGTTGCATTTTGATTAACCATGACTTTGTAAAAGTTGTTTTCACCTTCTATTTTTGGGAAACAGCTCGATTGATTTGTAACTATTGAATTGTTTAAGCTGATGTTTATATTGATATAATGATGGACTCTCAAACGTTTTGGAACCGTTTTGCTATTGCACAGAACACCGCAATATGCCGATGGAAGATGCTACGAAGCTGGTTGGCACCAGCTTTGAGAAGTACATCCAAGCTCAGAAAGAGAAAACTTCCTCTGCGGCTACTCCTACTCCTGACCCGGTCGCAGCGGGTGCAGGCCCAAAACCAGCTGGAACTGCAGCCCCGCCATTTGTACCACCATCCACAGACATTACATACTTATTAAACTTGCTAGCAGATAATCGTCAGTTAACTCTAGAAGAAATAGAGAAAGTCATAGAATATTTGCTAGATCGGAAAAATAAAATGTTGGTGGCTGAAGGAAGGAAGCCTGAGAGTAAGTATTCATTTTTAGTAGACATAAAATTACTTTGAACAAAGGTCATTAACCCTTTCCCTCATAAAAACGCCTTTTCACACCTTTGCCAATAGAGTAGACCCAGATCAGATGGCTCTGCTCTGTTTGCTTATGAAACTACAATAGATCTGGATCAATAGTTTGTACGGGTACCAATGCCATAACATGGTGTGTACGAATGCCATTATAAAAACTCAGCTAATAAATATGCATGATGTCATTATTTCTCACATGAATATTCAACAGGGAACATGTTCCTGCCTTGGCCAAAATTTGCAACGTTCCTGTTATAAAAATTCTTGTAACTACTGTTCATGATGTCATTATTTCTTACATTAACACTTTCTTCCATAAATACGCCTTTCTACGCCTTTTGACGACTCCGTTAAAGTCCCTTTATGAAAAAATTGTGATAAATAGAGCATTTGCTCCTATAGGAGCAAGTCCACTATTTATCACAATGGTTTCAAAACTACACAATTCTAAACTTTTCCTTTTCTCTGGTAAATGCTCCTTTTCGGTAGATTTATTCAAAGAGGTTGAGTCTAAAAAATAGCCTATGGAGGAAAGGGTTCATATACATGAAGTAAATGGTTAACTACAGCCCTGCTGTACCAGTAACACTTTGCATTTAGATATTTACAGTTGCAAAAATAAACAGCTGGTCAATCTAGAATAACACTAGGTAGTTGGGTAGTTGAAAATTTGTATTAGTTCATGTGTCTATAGTATTATTGGATCATTTCAAGTCATACAGATTTTTATGCCCAAATGCGTCAAATTGAAGAACGGAGTTAATGAGTTGGCCAGATTTTCTTTCTTTAGATGACTTTTAGTAATTACTAGTAGCTAATGGGAGCATGGATATTGCTCCTGATTTCTGTATGCAGTGGAATCTATAGTGTCTAAATTACACCCCTGATCTGTTAACCCATTCCCCCAAAGGTTATTTTTAGACCCAACCTCTTTAAATAAATCTACCGAAAAGGAGCATTTAAAAGAAAAAAAAGGGGAATTTTAGAATTGTGTAGTTCTTAAACCTTTGTGATAGAGTAGAATTGTGTAGTTTGAAACCTTTGTGATAACTAGAGATTTGCTCCATAGGAGGCTAGCTAATGCTCTTTTTATCACAATGGTTTCAAAAAGTGACTTACAGAGGTGTCAAAAGGCGGCAATAAGATGGAAGGGGTTAAAGTTTCTGGGGAAGGGGTTTACCCTTTTCATATATGAATATTAATTAGCTTAATAGCTCCTACATGAGCCATCTGATCTGCTTCTACTCTGCAAAGGCATTTAAAAGGTGTATCTCTGGAATAAAGGGTTAAAAAGGGTTGGCTTAGGCTGAATCATATCTATATTACCCCATAATTATGCAGTTATAGCAGACTGATCAGACAGCTTCTACAAGAGCTGCCTGATCGGAATCTGTTTGTCAGTGTATAGATATGTCTTTATCAAGTAAAGGTATAAATAGGTAGATTGGTTCAAATTGCTTGTTTAGTGTAGAATAGCAATATTGAGGTATTACTGTGCTTTTTCTTTGATGAAAGTTGAGATCATACCAGACGTTTTGTTGACCTACTCATTTTGCTGTTTGTAAAAGTTTTGGTTAAGATTGTAACTTCGGTTTAAGTGTTTGAACTTTTATCCTCTCCTCAGTATATGTAGAACAATAATTATCATCAGATTGACATAATTGTACAGAGCTACAGATAAAGGTGCGTACCCAAATACTAAAATCCTCATTTCTCCACCAAACCCCATACTGTGACCACTTTTTAGAATCGTCCCTTTGGGACGATTCTAAAGAGTGATCACCGTGTAGGGTTTGGTGGAGAAGTTAAACAGTTATTCTTGAAAATGTATTTATTTACACATCTTATCTGGAGCTCTGATTGGACTTCAAGGTCAACATTGATTCTGATGAAGGGCCATAATCCTAACATATTTTCTTGTATATGGATAATTGTGTCCTTTAACTCTTTACCTGTTCAATATTCATGTAAAAAAATATTCTAATGCAACAGTTTTGTAACACGCTTTCTGATTGGTCCACGTGACAAAATTTGAAGCATATAAACCACCGATATACTGTCGGAAAAATGAATATACTGTCGGAAACCGAGTCAATAGAAAATTTACTACGAAATATTCATACGCGCATTCGTAGTAAAATTGAATGAATGGGTCTGAATGAACGAAGACACTGGCTGAATGAAATGTCAAATGTTTTCAATTTGCTTGTTTTTTTCAACACACTTTATGGTTGTAGTCAATGTGAGTCTGGCGATTCTACTCAAATATCTATCGCAAAGTCCCACAAGTTGATCCCGAGTCCATTTATTTCACATGTTGATCTAATTCACTGTCCTTGAACAAACGTTTCTCTTCCTCTTTTCTGTTTTGAGGTGTACATGTGGCACCTGCACCCTGTAAATATAAGATTTAAGGTATATAATCATGTAGCTGTGCTATTTATATCCATGCTGAAACTATTTAAGAAAGACCTGACAACACTTAAACATTACCAACCGATCACAGACAATGATCTGAAAACACTAAAAAAACTCAGGTTTCCTCTCTGCCATCAATCACAAATCTTTCCAAAGAAAAGTGGTTTGACATAACCTTGAATTTCGCTCTTCGTGGTATACATAGAAAACCTAAGATCTCTGACAAAAGTACAATTTATGAGTCATGCAGGAAACATGTCCTGTAAATCTTTGAAAACATACCTGATAAAACTGCACCCGTGATCGAACCATTTCATTCAGTAACCCAAACGTTCAGTCGATTATGAAGAATCATGTACACATCCAGGCCTGTTGGTGAGCGTGTGCTGAACGAAATGATGAAAACAATTTCTGCTGAGGCTTGTTTCGTCAAACGTTTTAAGACACAAATCACTGTGTCCGAGAGACCGCAATCATGCACTAGCTGTTGGCCTATGCTGGTGTCAAAACCAGGGAAATAATTAAAAAGTCCGGTCATCAGACTGGAGCAAGTGTCCGAAGCTATAATGCCGACTCGTCCGACAATCAGAAGCGGAAGTATTCTTCAATTCTTCAAGGACAGTCCCATAATGAGAATTCGCCCCACCCACTCTAGACCACTCGAGGGCTCTTTGCAAACATGCCTGTAGATTGTCGCTCCTGATAATTTCCATTTGCACGTCCACTTGGCCTATCATCATTCTCACCAAGTACACCAATCAGACAAAGTATCTCGAATATGCAACCAGTTCCACATTGCAAACAATTTAAAAATAAATAATTCCGTTGTCCGTGTGCACAATTATTGTGGAATTTCGAGCAATGTCGAGGTCAAATTTGATTCATCTTTCGTAGTTTTGAAAGGGACCTACCGTCAGAAATTCAAAGGACCATGACTTAACGGTTTTCATTTGTGAAAATCAAAGTATCAAGTGAAAACACCAGTTCTTGGTATATTAAATATAAGCACAATTGCTAGGTTCCGGGAGAACTATTTTCTATATGCGTAATGCGAAATATGCGGTGTTTCATGACGTCATGTTATGACGACAGAGAAAATATCAAAGGACTTAAAGTATTGTTTGTTTTTTACCATCTGGATCTATGGTTTCATTAGAATAGGGATAACCGTTGCGTATTTGAAGATTTGCAGTAGTATATCGGTGGTTTATATGTCGCAAATAATCGTTTTACATGCTCCGCTACCGCGTCGCATGTAAAACTAAATTTGCGACATATAAACCACCGATATACTGCTGCAAGTCTTCAAATACGCAACGGTTATCCCCTAAATGACATCAGGAATATTAATTAGACTTTATTGATTATCAGCTCGTCTGTTTTCGAAGAAAAAAGTCTAGCTATTACGATCACTTGGACGTAGTTGTAGGCGTTGGCGGCAGCAGCAACATGCAAAAATTTTAATGTAGCTGATTAATAAAAAAGTATAAGAGGTATCAACATGAAACTTTATAGGTTGGTAGATGAGATCTCTTTTAGGAGAAGTGTATGCAGTGGACAAGCACCAAATCAGACGAGTGTTGGCGCCACACGTGGCTCTTGTTTATTAAAGCATATAACACAGGAATATCTGTATTATATCATTAGCAAACAGAATAGACCCTAAGCAGGCGGTTCCTATAGGAGCCGTCTGGTCTGGATCTACTGTTTGCAAAGGCATGAAAAGGCATTTATATGAAGGAAATGGTTAACTCTTTTACCGACATGGACGAATCTCTGATTGTATCTGCAAAGAGATTGGATCCAGATTAGATGTGCAGTAACCTTGTGTCTCACCAGAATCCAGAGTGTTTAATATTGTGATTATGCTTTTGAAACATTCAGAAATTAACAGTTATGTATATTCTTCCCATTTTTGTACGCCGACGTATTATGTTGTGGCACTGTCAGTCAATCCGTCCATCTGTCCGTCCGTGAACTTTTGCTTGTCCGTTCTCTAACTCAAACAAATGCAATCCAATCCTTTTCAAATTTTATCAGCATGTATATTTCCATAATGTCTCGGTCAAGTTCGATAACCAGCAAGATTGGCCCAGGCACTCCAGAATTATCTCCCCTTACTTTATGAAATTCCTTGAATTTCAGCTAGTCCGCTCTCTAACTCAAACAAATGTAATCCACTCCACTTCAAATTTTGTCAGCAAGTATACATTTGTATTACCATAATGTCTAAGTCAAGTTCGATAACCAGAAAGATTGCCCCAGAAACTCCAGAATTATCTCCCTTTACTTAATGAATTTCTGTGCATTTTTGCTTGTCCTTTCTCTAACTCAAACAAATATAATCCCAATCCTTTTCAGATTTGGTCAGCATGAATATTACCATAATGTCTCACTCATGTTCGATAACCAGCAAGATTGTCTCTGACACTCAAGAATTATCTCCCCTTACTTTATAATTTCGGTGAACTTTTGCTTGTCTGCTCTCCAACTCAAATAATTGTAATCCAATACTTTTCGAATTTGGTCAGCATGTATATTACCATAATGTCTCAGTCAGGTTCGATAAATAGCTAGAATGTCCTTGACACTCCACAATTATCTCCCCTTACTTTATGCCACCTGAATACGTCCAGACATTTGACGGGCGTATATTGTGACATTTTGGCACTCTTGTTCGTAATAGTTGCACTTATTCATATCATTTAAATAATGCTTACAGCCCATTTTTCCCAGTTATTTATATTGATATTAACAATATCTGAATACTGCTTAACCCTTTACTCCATAAATACCCCTTTATACAACTTTGCAAACAGACTAAACTCAGATCAGACAACTCCTATAGAAGCTGTCTGATCAGCGTCTACTATTTTTAACCAGGTTTTCCACGGAAAATCCGGTTATTGAAATGGTGATATACGGCGGGCGGTTGAACGGGTGGGCGGCTGCCAATCTTGTAAGCGCATCTCCAATGAAACTGTTCAACAGATTTTCATAAAACTTTGCATGTAACAAGGCCACAATTTGTAGATGTGCATATTGTCGGGAATTTTGCCTTCTGCATTTTTTTCTCAGAATTATGCCCCTTTGAACTTAAAAATTACTAGGTCTTTTGACCCTGTCCTTTTAAGCACAGTTCCTGAAACTGTTCAATAGATTTAATAAAACCTTGCATGTAGCAAGAACACAATATGTAGATGTGCGTATTGTCTGGAATCTTTCCTTCTGCAATTTTTCTCGGAGTTATGCCCCTTTGAACTTAGAAATCACTAGCTCTTTTGACCCTATCCTTGTAAGCGCAACTCCCTCTTAATCTGTTCAACAGAATTTCATAAAACCATGTATGTAGCAAGAACACAATATGTAGATGTGCATATTGTCTGGGAATTTTCCTTCTGCAATTTTTCTTGGAGTTATGCCCCTTTGAACTTAGAAATCACTCGCTCTTTTGACCCTATCCTTGTTAGGGCAACTCCTCAAACTGCTCAACAGAATTTCATAAAACCTTGTTTGTAGCATAGACACAATATGTAGATGTGCATATTGTTGGGGATTTTTCCTTCTGCAATTTTCTAGGACTTATGCCCCTTGGAAATCACTAGTAAATACATGTAGTGAAGGAAAACCCGGTTTGATGTCGTGTCGACATTTCTTGTTGCTTATGATATAATATAGATTATCATCTGATTCTAACTGCCTGGGCCAACAATGTCCATGTACTATTATAATTATAACAGTTAATTTAATTAATAATGATATCATTAATTCTTTCATGAATATTCATGGAGTAAATCAGTGATAAAGATAATGGTGCATACTCACAGATGTTTTCTCGTGTCCAAACTAGGACTCATGATTGCGAGAAGAAACAGAAATAAAATCTAAACCTTAACTTCTTCAGCAAGCTAAGATTTGACATGTAACATTTTTATAAGTAAGTTAAATGTTCCCCCTACATTTTGGAATTCCCCCGTATTTTTCAGGGGTATGGCGGGGGGAAATCCCCATACTTTTGAATTCTTAGATTGGACACTGGTTTTCAGAGTTATTATACCTGCACAAACAAGGTTTGGGGGTATTTAGGAGTGAGCTAGGTGGGCAGTCGGTCTGTTGACTTTTTTCCCGCACGGTTTCTCAATAACCGCTGACTGGAATCCAATGAAACTTGACAAGATGCTTTATCATAAAGACAACATGTGCATTCAATGATAGTTTTCCAGCTGATTGATTTTCTTACAAAGTTATGCATCTTTGTTTAAAAGTTTTGTATTGGTCTGTCTGTTGACTTTTATTCCACACAGTTTCTCAGCAACTGCTGACTGGAATCGTACAAAACTTGACATGAATAGGAGAAGCGCATCCAATAATAGTTATACAGTTTATCTATTTACTTATAGAGTTACGCCCCTTTGAATTTTTGTCTGTCAGTTGGTCTGCTGACTTTTTTTCCTCACGGTTCCTCAGCAATTGCTGAATGGAATCCAATGAAACTTGACATGATGCTTTGTCCTAAAGAGAACATGTGCATCCAGTGATAGTTTTCCAGCTGATTGGTTTTCTTACAAAGTTATGCCCCCTTGTTTAAAAGTTTTGTGTTTGGTCTGCCTGTTGACTTATTCTGCTGTTTCTCAGCAACTGCTGACTGGATTCATATAAAACTTGACATGATACATAATCATGAATAGGAGATGTGCATGATCCAATAATAGTTTTATCTATTTTCTTACAGAGTTATTCCCCTTTGAATTTTGGTCTGTTGGTCGGTGTGTTGCCTTTTTTCCACGCAATATCTCAGCAACTGCTGACTCGAATCCAATGAAAGTTGACATGATGCTTTATATATAAAGAGGACATGTGCATCCAATGATAGTTTTCCAGCTGATTGATTTTCTTACAAGTTATGCCCCTTCGTTTAAAAGTCGGTCTATCTGTTGACTTTTATTTCACACGGTTTCTCAGTGACTGCTGACTGGAATCATGCGAAACTTGACATGATACTTTATCATGAGGAAAGGATGCGCATTCAATATGAGTTTTTACAGTTTATCTATTTTCTTACAGAGTTATGCCCCTTCGAATTGTAATATTATTATTTTTTCTGTTTTCTTTTTCACGTTTATGGGGGTATTAATCACCTTCAGTGATAGTTCTAGTTCTAGTCAGGTCACATCCCTTTTGAGATGATCATGTATTCATTGCAGTGGAACTTAAATTTCCTTGACAATTATGCCTGGTTTCCAAGAAGGTGGATATATTGCTTTATTCATGTCCGTATGTTAGTCAGTAGACCTCAGAATCTAGAGAACACTTTGGCCCAATATTTTGAAATTTGGTAGAGATGATGGGTATGATCAGTAGATGACCTCTATTGTATTTTGGCATGATGAGTCAAAGATCAAGGTGATTCTGACCTTGGAAAGGAATATCATTTTCACTCAATAACAGAAGAATGCAGAGGCATTTGATCTTCAAAATCAGTATTGCTGATTGGTCATAACTAGCAGATAACCCTCAATTGAGTTTGAGGTTGTTGGGCCAAAGGTCAAGGTCACAATGAACTTAGGATACAAAATGGTTTCTGTTCAACAAGAAAATGGTTAGAAAGTTCTTCAAAACTTGTTTCTAACTAGAGTCCATATTGGATAGAAATGTGAGATTTGGTACATGTTGGAGGTTGGTTGTAATGTAGATGACCCGTACAGATGTTGAAGCCAGTGGATAAAAGGTCAAGATCAAACTCTAGTGACAAATTTCTAAAATATTTAAGTTGGCCATAACGTTTGAACTATATTCATTAGAAATTTGGTCAGGCTTACTCATCTCATGAACCTGTTATGTTTGGGTTGAGTCAGTGTCCCTCTTCAAGATCAAAACTGATAATTGGCTGGCTGCCATGGAGGCATACATGATTTACAGACATCTTATATATTTATTGTTACCATGATTAAAGAAATCAAACATATATCTCATTCACCTTTTTTTTATTTCCTACAGGTTCAGCTCGACCAACAGCAGCAGCAGCAGCACCGGGGGCTGGGGACCCAATGTCCACACTACATCAGCAACAGCAAGAAATACAAAGTAAAATCTTGAATATCCTGAATGGCTCTAGCTCGAGTACAAGTAGCACCCTGTCTGCAGCTACCCAGGCCGTACAAGCAGCCCAAAGCTATGGGGCAGGGGTTGCAGGACAGGGAGCTAGGATGGGACAAAGCAGTGGTGGGGCAAGCAATCCACTTATCAACTTGGACAACCCAAGTGTTCAGAAGGCATTAGACAACTTGATTCAGAGTGGGCCCAATCTTTTGAAAAGCATACCATCAAGTGTTGGACAACATCAGACCCCACCACGAAACCAGTTTGCAGGTCAAGGTCAGCCAGGGACTACAAGGTATCCAGCACAACAACAGCAGAGTCAGACAGCTGCTGTACAACAGCAGGCTGGTCAACAGGGTGGGTATAACCAGTTTTATCAACAGCAGCAACCAGCCATGCAGGGCCAGATAGGAGCGAGGGCAGCAGCTGGTGGTTATGGAGGACAGCAGGCCTCTCGGCCTCTCATGAGCGTTAGGACACCTCAGCAAGGGGTCAGGCCCAGATATTGAAACTTTCACAGAAAGATGACAGAATTTTACCAAGTATCATTTCCAGTATCATTTTAACTTAAGTCATGAATGTGAGATAGATACATTTGAGTCACTTTTCTGTACTACCCTGTTTATGAAAAGTCAGTAAATTGAGTAATCAATGATTTCCAAGAATGAACTTTTTGTCAGAGGTACTCTACAGAGTCATATTGTTACCATGTGGCAATAGTCTTATTGTTACCATGTGACAATTATCACGGGCATTTTCACTTGTCCTGTAAATACTTTTATTGAGTAAAATCTGGAAATTCGTAGCACCTGAACATCTACATGTTAATTAATAGTTGATCATTTTCATTGTTAATATGTTTAATAGTGCTTTTAACGTGAGCAATTTAGAGGTAAACACTTTCATGTATCTTCCTCTTGTCAGAGTTTTGTTGTAGCTTTATCAGCTGATGAATGTTGTTGTGTTGATGTATTGTGTCATCCTCTTAGCATTGTAAACTTCAAGATCATTGCTTCAATAAAAAGAACACACACTAAAACGAGTTGTCAGTAAAATCCCTAGATTATTATCCTTTAAGCTAGCAGGAACCCACAGAACATGACATTAACCGAATTTATTTCTCCTGATTTATGTTGAAGTTTGTAACAATAATACATAAATAATGTGGTGAAGTCTGTCCGTCTCAACTCTGAGCTCAAGGAATGTTAATATTCAAGTAACTTTTTCAAAGGAAAATGTTATTTCAGCATTACCAGTAAAACCCCGCTAATGTGACCACCTAAAAGCGGTATAATTCTGGGTGCTAGATGCAGGACAAAAGTAATGCAGATACCTCCTTGTTGAGCTTTCTGCATTACTTTTGTCCTGCATTAAGTAACCACCCGCTTATAAAGACACCCATGTCTATTCATTAAATGGTCGCATTAGAGGGGTTCTGCTGTACCAGTAAATGGATTGTAGAACATTTTGCCTCATGAATATTTGTGTCAGAAATAATGACATGATCATGTTTATTTAAAAGATGATTTTTTATGATGGCATATGACCATATGGGATATCTGATACGGGTCCACTCTGTTTGCAAATGCGTGAAAAGGCATTTTTATAGCCTAAATTGATAAAAGTGTTGGGGGTCTTTGTAAAGCCTAGCCAATAACATTGAACAGGTAACTATATATATATATATATGTAGTTATAATTCAGAGCATCTCTGTAAAGACTAGCCAGTAATATCAAACAGTTGACAATGTAGTTACAATTGAGGGAATGTCTGTAAAGACTAGTCAATTACATTGCACAGATGACATTGTAGCTACAAAATGCAAAGCACTTCTGACACAACCGACTGTAAAGACTAGCCAGTAAAATCGCACAGGTGTCAATATAGCTATAATTCAGAATATCTCTATAAAGACTAGCCAGTAAAATCACACGGGTGACAATGTACATGTAGTTACAATTCAGAGCATCTCTATAATTACTAGCCAATAACATTGCACAGATGAACATGTACTTACAAAATTCAAAGCATTTCTGTAAAGACTTGCAAGTAACATCACACAGGTGTCAAATAGCTACAATTAGAGCATCTCTATAAAGACTAGCCAATGCCATTACACAGGTGACAACGTACATGTTACAATTCAGAGCATCTCTGTAAAGACTAGCCAGTAACAATGCAGTTACAATTTAAAGTATCTCTGTAACGACTAGTCAATAACATTGCACAGATGGCATTGTGTCAGAAATGCTTTGTGTAGTTACAAAATGCAAAGCATTTTTGACACAGACTAAAGACTAGCGTAGGTGCCAATATAAGACTAGCCAGTAACATCACACAGGTGACGATGTACATGTAGTTACAACTCAGAGCAACTCTGTAAAGACAGCCAATAACGTCAAACAGTTGAAAATGCAGTTACAATTCAGAGCATCTCTGTAAAGACTAGTCAGTACCATCAAACAAATGACAATGCAGTTACAATTCAGAGCATCTCTGTAGACTAGTCAATAACACCAAACAGTTGACTATGAATGTACAATTCAGATCATCTGAGCATTTTTGCAATACATAGAACAAACAATAAGAGTGCAATATTGACTCATAATTCGAGTAGGTCCTTCCATATTTTTGTCCATTGATTAGATGTACATATTATTGTATGTTGAAAATATTCCAATCTTATTGTGTTTGAAGGTGATGGTCTGGCTTAAGGAAAAATTATATATGTATATTCACAGCTGGTGTGATAGTAAATTGTCCAAGACTATCGCAGCAGCTCTGAACTACCATGCTCAGTAAATTCCCCAAGAGTATCGCATCAGCAGAGTAAATCGCCCAAAACTATCACAGCAGCAGGGTCAAATGCCGACGACTATTGCAACAGCAGGGTCAATTGCCCAAGAATATCGCAGCAGCAGGGTCAGTTGCCCAAGACTACCTTGCTAACTCAACTGGCTAATTCAACTCTCTGAGATCTTAAAGACAGGCGGCAGCTTGATGCAGGGTGGAAATCAAGCAGATAGCTCCCCTGGAAGCTTTCTACATTAAGCAGCCACCTTTCTAATAAGTTGTCTGTTCTTTTTTACTTAAATTTCAAAAGGTTTTGCTTGGAGGCCGTTTTGGTCCATATCGGTGCAATTTTTCGCGAGCATCTCGTTCACTGTCATCACATACTGTCTGATTTGCCTGGTGTCCGGATACAATGACAATGCGTGTCAAAATCTGCATTTGCATAAATTAAAACCAGGGAACAAAAAAACGGGTATATTGAAAATTCCCTTAATCGACGATGCAGGAAATTAAAACAAAAACCTTTACTACATGTATTCAAAGTAAGTGGCGTTCTGATTTAATAAAGTAAATATACCGTATAGTAGTCAAATTAAATCCCATACGCATTTGTGAAGTGAATATATGTTTCTGAAGTTTTGTAAAAGACTTAATAACATTCAAGTGAACCAGATTAACTAAACTAATAACTAAGATTAACAGAGTATCGGTAACCGTGTAAAAAGCAGATTAGCTAAGTATCGGTGACTGTGTAATATATTCTAAAAGTAGGTGATCCTTCGAAAGCAAAAGTAGCAATGCGATAAGAGAAAATTGCATACTCTGTTTTACTGAGTCTGTTCATGAATAGTAATTAAAAGTGCAACACTACTCACGCCCCCTAACACCGGCTTAAGCAGTATTCAGTTTTCAAAACTAATGATCCCGAAGGACCAGAAAATATAACGCTGAGAATGAAGTACGGGGCGACTTTTACGGCCGCCACACAAGTACTTAACAGAAGGTGAGGTCCTTCGAAAGCAAAATATCTTTCTTTACTCTTCAACGCTTATTTTTCAAATGAACGTTTCCAATATTCAAACAGGTCAAAATTATCATGAATGTATAAAGGCAAGTGTAACATGACAATCAGTGCAGACCCTGGGTCATTTGGACATGCACTGCTTTCAAAAGACATTCGTGACTAGCTTCGCGCACTAAAATTGTTAAAAACTGGGCGACAAATTGTTTAATACAAACTGGCTCATTGTGAAGAAAGGATGTTTATAAAATTGATTTACAATTTCAAACAGTTTTGAGTGGCCAAACGTCGCAAATACATTGCTTCGAAATGTACAAACCGAAACTTGAAACTAGACTTTTTTTTCGATTTGCGGTAAACTTGAAAATGTGTTTTTTGTTTATCTTTCGCAATAAAGTTAGGGGGGAAGTAAAAACTGATTTTTTATTTGATTTACATGTACTTGCTTCTTACGTTGGTATTTTATTATTATTATCATTATTATTATTTAAAAAAGAACCATTTGTGGCACGTTGGAGACGTTCAAGAAGACTGGTTTGTGTTTAGTTTTACATGTGCGACATTACTGTATTGATCACCAAATACCCAAATGTCAATAAACCAACAACTCCAACCTGAGTTCATACATTATACATATGGTGCGTATAAAACTGGTTAACCCTTTACTCCATAATTACGCATTTACATGCCTTTGCAAACAGAGTAGACCCAGATTAGACGGCTCTATAGGAGCAGTCTGACCAGGGTCTGCTCTGTTTGCTTATAAAATTATTTTAGATCTGGCAATACAGTTTCTACCAATACCAAAAAGTCCTGTATTTATATCATGCCAATATAAAAAATAATCTAATAAACTATTTATGATGTCATTGTTTCTTACACGAGTATTCAACACATAAAAAGGTTAAGCCGAACAATCAAAAACAGAACACGGATATATGATCACTGATATTATTTTCATGGAACTAGATCAACTAAATACCGGATAATTTCAATTGTTTGGTTCCATGGTGTCGGCTATGGCGTATCATATGTAACATAGATGACACATCCTGTTGGTATTCTAGAATCGACCATAACTTTTCTTATAATGTGGCTATATGGAAACTTGAGATCTCAACCATTGACCAGATTTCGATGTAATTTTGTGTATATAATGATTATAATCATATTGAAAATTACTGCCGTAGGTAAACTAATGCATGTACAATAAAACTTGTGCTCATTTATTTGAGGTGAGCGATATAGGATCACCAGGGCTCTATTTTTTCGAAGAATGTCGAGCTGTTATTACCGCAAGATGTCCAACGCGGACGTCGTTGTCATTTTGTAAAAACTGACATTTGTCTGTTTCGACATCGGTACAACTTTCTCTATCAAACTTCACAACAGTTGTTCACCATTCAGGCGGCAGCGTTCTACTGAAGTGGCATTTACTCGTGTCATGCATAGTTTTGTCCCTGTATTGTAGTTTTTATACCTCCATATGGGGGCATATTGTTTTTGCTCTGTTGGTTTGTCCCCAACTTTAATGTTGGTGATAATTTTGTCGCTATTGCACATACATACTTAAAACTTTGAATGTGCAACTTATGGAGGCGAACATTTTTAGGGGTGATTCGTTAAGGTCAAGGTCAAAGATCAAATTTAGATTAACGATAATTTTGCTGTCTGTCTATTGGTTTGTCCCCAAGTTTATCGTTGGTGATAATTCTGTCGCTATTCAACATACATGCTTCAAACTTGGCACATGCATGTGCAATGTGCACCGTATGGAGAACATTTTTAGGGATGACTCATTAAGATCAAGGTCAAGGGTCATATCGGGGGCATAGAGTTTCACCAAAACATCTTTGTTGTTTTTTCATTTAACTGACCGGCATGGGCATCCACACGCGATGCTCTTGTTTTATTTCATTTTTAAACTGGAGCAATGTTTAAAGGTTGACAATTCTGCAATGACTGCTATAACCTAAACGCTTTACCTGATGAATACCCATTTCGGAAATTATGACACCATACATATTTGTGGTTTGACTTGTGCAGAAACTAGAATTTTATGAGCAAACGGGTCATACAGACGTGCCGTGTTTTTAAGAACGGCTATTTGCTAAAACGGACAATAGATACAGAGACTATACCTTTAATTTGAAATGGTTTAACCCCCCCCCCAACACACACACACACACACACATCCCAACACAAACACACACGGTGAGAGGCATGTACACCATATTGAGGAATTTAGGAAGGGAACTTTCGTTCCGATCATTTTACCAGTTATGGGATTTCGAAATATTCTTGACTGTTTAATATAGTGAACACTTCTTGTGTGTCCTACTCCTTATACACCAGTGGGAGGATGCACAAGTACGTAAAGGGATTGTTTGCTCTGACCAGTTTACCAGTTATGGGAATTATGTCTCCCCCCATATTTATATGGGGGAGACATATTGTTTTCGTGAGAGTTGTCTGTCTGTCTGTCTGTCCGTCTGTCTGTCACACTTTTTGTCCGGACGATAACTTCAATATGCCTGATGCCAGTTGATTGAAACTTCATATATGGAAAGAGCATAATGAGAGGAAGTGTCATGCACAAGGTCCATAACTCTGGCTTCACTAATATTGGAGTTATTGCCCTTTGTAAAAAAAAATCACACTTTTTTGTCCGGACGATAACTCCTATATGGCTCATGCCATTGGATTGAAACTTCATATATGGAAAGATCATGACGAGAGGAAGTGTCATGCACAAGGTCCATAACTCTGGCTTCACTAATATTGGAGTTATTGCCCTTTGTAAAAAATATCATATTTTTTTGTCCGGACAATAACTTCAATATGCCTGATGCCAGTTGATTGAAACTTCATATATGGAAAGAGCATAATGAGAGGAAATGTCATGCACAAGGTCCATAACTCTGGCTTCACTAATATTGGAGTTATTGTCCTTTGTAAAAAATATCATAATCTTTTGTCCGGACAATAACTTCAATATGCCTGATGCCATTAGATTGAAACTTCATATATGGAAAGATCATAACGAGAGGAAGTGTCATGCAGAAGGTACATAACTCTGGCTTCACTAATATAGGAGTTATTGCCCTTTGTAAAAAAATCACACTTTTTTGTCCGGACGATAACTTCTATATGTCTCATGCCATTGGATTGAAACTTCATATATGGAAAGATCATAACGAGAGGAAGTGTCATGCACAAGGTCCATAACTCTGGCTTCACTAATATTGGAGTTATTGCCCTTTGTAAAAAAAAATCACACTTTTTTGTCCGGACGATAACTTCTATATGGCTCATGCCATTGGATTGAAACTTCATACATGGAAAGATCATAACGAGAGGAAGTGTCATGCACAAGGTCCATAACTCTGGCTTCACTAATATTGGAGTTATTGCCCTTTGTAAAAACAATCACAATTTTTTGTCCAGATGATTACTCCTATGTGACACATGCCATTGGAGTGAAACTTCATACATGGAACGATCATAATAAGAGAAAGTGTCATGCATAAGATCCTTAACTCGAGCTTCAATAAATTTAGAGTTATTGCCCCTTGTACATTTGTTTAATTCTTTCTTGTCCGGACGATAACTCCTACATGGCTCTTGCCGTCGTATTGAAACTTCATACATGGAAAGAGCATGGTGAGAGAAAGTGTCATGAACAAGGGCCATAATTCTGGCTTCAATACTTTTGGAGTTATTGCCCTTTGTTACATTTTTTGGCCGATCAATAACTCCTGTTCGACTGATGCTATTGGAATGACATTTTATTTTTGGAAAGAGCATGATGAAAGTAAGTGGCATGCACAAGGGCCATAAATCTGGTATTAGTATTTTTGGAGTTATTAGCTGTTATCATTTTCTTCTTGAAAAATGTAGTGTGGAAAACGCATAATGAGGGGAAGTATCATTCATCAAGACCATAACATTTTTAGTGATTTCCCTTTACATATTGTTTTTATTAGAGGGGAGACATCCGGGTTTTTTTGACAAAAACCTCTAGTTTGAACTTATCTTCATAACATATACATTTAGTGATAAAATCCTGTGTAACCAACCCCTAATACACCAATGAGAGGATTTACTTCAAACATTCACAGATGAACAAAGTTTATGTGAATATGTACTTTCAGAATGAAAGGTTTGCTTAAACTTTTTTAACCAGAGTAATGTTACTTTGAAATTTTCTTTACGGTATAAAGTAGTGAAAAGTGCTTGGTTTAGAGAAAATATCGCTAGTGGGCATCCGTGTCCCATGGATACAATTTTCTAGTTTTTCATGAAATTATGAAAGGGTCTGTACCTGATGTATAGACCTAAGTGGTAAATGGGAATAGCAAGTGATGAATAGGGGAGATTAATTGGTAAATGGGGAGAATAAGTAGTAATTTTAAATAGGGAGAGCAAATGGTAAATACAAGGAGTAAGTGGTAACTAAATAGAAAATAAGTGGTAAATGGGGAGAGTAAGTGATAAATAGAGAGTAAGTGGTGAGTGTAAGTGATAAATCGAGAGTAGGTGATAAATTCAGAGTAAGTGGTGAGTGTAAGTGATAAATCGAGAGTGGGTGATAAATTCAGAGTAAGTGGTAAATACAGAAAGGAGTAAGTGGTAGATGCTGTTAAAAATGGAAGGTAGTTGCAGTTATAGCTACCAACAGAAGCTCGTTTAGCGAGGTTGCCAGTATCCTGACGGACGTCACTACCTGTCGATGCTGGGCCAAAGCAAGACGTTTACGTTGCCATGAAGACACGACTTGAACAGTAAGTAACTACAACGTTCTGTGTTAACCTGAAGCGGCGTGGCCATTGTGTGTTCGTGTGTTTTCGGTAAATTTCGTAGATTCGACTAAAAAACAAATTCGATACAATCAACTTGAAACGACATAAAGGTTATTTTGGGTTTAAAATCGGTGATGATTTATACATGAAATATCCGTACAAAATGATCCGGAATTTGATCAGATATGGTAATTCAACGGAACCAATACCTGCACGTTAAAGTTATAATCTACCCGAATTTGGTATAAATCAACACCAAAAGTTATACACATTCATATCAACAGTTCAGTTCATTTTCGAATTTTTATATATACATGTATTAAGATAAATATTAACGCTGAATGCTGCTAAATCCTTAGAAAACCGCCGACTTTTTAAGAAACGGAAACTTCGTCGATTACACGGAAATCGACGGACACGTTCAGTCAGTATCCGATTTGGGAATAACACTGGATACCGGTATTAACTTGGTTTTGACAATAATTGCTGACGTGTGTCAATTGAAAGAAGATAATATCTACTATGCAATACTATACTTGCGTACATCGAGGACGTCCGCTACACATATTTTTTTCGACAGAGTTCGTATATAGCGGTCGTGTTTCCATTGGGTTCATGTCGAAAAACTCGTCCATATGTCAAACGTGTTTAAATATGGTGGCAGTATGTTGAACCTAAAATAGTAATTTTTCAAGTGCTTTACTCATGTCATGATTATATTGGCTTTGTGGGGTTTCTTTCTTTCTTTCCTTTTTTTTTTTTTTTTTAACTTTTTTCTGTTAAACCAGTATTGTTGGAATTCTTTGCACCAAATGGCAACCTGAGTCACTGGTGGAAATTAATTTAGCGACGCGTGTGTTTATGCGTGAGTTTGCGCACTTTTAAAACTGGATTTGAACGATGTGATAACAAGTGTTCATGTTTTTTACCTTTCCATCACCAATCCTCTTACTCCTAATAGTATTTATAGAACCGTTTTGATATCGGTATCTATAATCAAAAACTGTTTGACACACAGGGTGTGTGTATTTTAAGGAATCGTATGTTTTTTGTGTTTGTGGGTTTTTTTTTAAATCTTGATCCATTTGAAGATGTTGCTACTACATGTATTTATATACGATTTACGTATGAGATTTACGTTTTACGCCTATTCCTCTTGTGTTACTTTATTTTGCACTAGAACGGCAGAACCTGTCTCAAGTGTCCATCAAAAAGAGGTATATGGGTCTGTAAGGCAGGTGGTAGCTTAAAGCAAGTCAAAAGTAATGCAGAAAATTCTTATAGGAGCTTTCTGCATTACTTTTACTCAGCATAAAGCAACGACCAGCTTTTTTAAGACTCCTGTGTTCAATGAATGAATGGCCGTTTAACCCATTCCCTCATATTGACGCCTCTGTTAAAGTGACTTTTTGAAACTATTGTGATAAATAGAGCATTTGCTCCATAAGAGTAAATGCTCTATTTATCATAATGGTTTCAAAAGTACACCATTATAAAAAAAAATCCTTTTTTTCTAGTAAATACTCCTTTTCGGTAGATTTATTAAAAGACGTTATGTCTAAAAACAGCCTATGAGGTAATGGGTTAATGCACGCTCTACTGTATAACAATTTACGCCATGAATATTCATGTGAGAAATAATGACATCACGGATATTCATTAGATCCATTTTTGCAATGCCGTATGAACACATATAATATTTGGCAATGGCAGAAACTAGAATCGGAGTTACAGTAGAGTCTTGTCTTAGCGGCCATCAAAAAGAGGTATAATAATGGGTCTCCAAGGCAGGTGGTAGTTTAATGCAGATAAAAAATGCCCTGTATTAACCAACCACCTGCTTTTTATGTTGTATTAATGAATGGGCGCTTAAGACAGGTTCTACTATATATTATTTCATAAGCAAACAGAACAGACCTGAACCATTTCAGTGCGGGAAACCAGTAACTAGTATCCTTTGCAGACAGTATTGACCCAGATGAGAGGAGTCCTCTCACCTGGGTCTGCATCGTTTGTCACGTTACACTTTTCTTTAAAACGATATCTGGATATTCACGGTAAGCTTTACCTGATTGAGGTCCCATGTCCATTTGAAAATTCAGCGTTGAATTAGAAAGGGTTTAAGGAGCTGTCTGGTCTGGATCTGCTTTATTTGGACAGACAGTAAAAGGCGTATACATGTATATGGAGAAAATGGTTAAAACTTCACTATTTCATCTGTGTGTGTCAAAAGTAATTGACATCTGAAAGACATTTTGTTTGCTAATCTCTTCATTGCTCTTCAAATTGTGTATTCGATGTTTTGATCCTGACCAGGTGGGATCGAGATACTCCGCAGTGTCATCTAGAGTCCAAACTGTTGGCTTAGTGCTATCACAAATTCGCCACTGTAGCATGCAAAGAGTTAACCAGATTACTCCATAAATACGCGTTTCTACGCCTTTGCAAACAGCAGACCAGGATTAGACGGGTCCGCTCTGGTTGCTTATGAAATTATATAGATATGATTCTACGGTTTCTGCCATGGCTAAACATTGATGTGCTCATTTGCCATTATAAAAATGAAGTCGATATTCACGATGCCATTTCTTACGAACATAAGAACTCTTAGGCAGTGTGTCTATAATTCACGCGGTTTAGAATTCATTTTTGACGAAAATCAGTAGCGTGTGGACATGCACGAACAATCACTTAAAAGTGCGAACGTTTATATTAAAGTATCATAGTGCCATTGTTACACGCCCGCGTTTTAGACAAATTTCGTGCGCGTCGTTACTGCTCGACTATATTCGATTGGTTTCCCGAGGTATTCTGATTGTTCTGATGATCGTGGCAATTTGTTTTTGAACAATAAATTACGAGTGACAATGTGAACCATTATTATTATTATCAACAAATGAGTTTTTACGATATAAGTTCTTCGATGAACTCTTCATAAAATAGCCCCAACAGTATTTCATATTTTAAGTGGTTGTGAGGCAGTTTTATGGACAGAACACCTTTAACGCTTTCCTTAATGAATATGCATGTAAGAATTTTTTAAATAATGACGTTATGAATTGAAATTTTATAGTGGCCTATGAGCAACTGAATTTGGCCCTGGCAAAAACTAGAATCGGATCTGATTAGTATTCATATTGTCTATTTCTACATGATTATTCTTATTACACACGTAGGCCAACATACATTTCGTGTCATTGCGCGATATCGCTTGCTACTGTGCTCGAACTCCTGTCCTAGTCAGCATTCAACCATCTCCCGCTATTAGCGACCAGGCACACATTTGTAAACCGCCTTGGTTCCAGATCAGCCGCGGAGTAACCCGGAGTCTCATCAAGTTCCAAGCTGTTTTCCTTTCGTTCAACAGTTTTTGTAGTTAAAGCTTGATGGAATCGGAAGTAGTTAAAAGTGTACGATATTAACACTTTCCGCCTCCATGAATATTCATCTAAGAAAAACTAGGTCATGAATGTTAATTAGATTAACTGTTATAATAGTACACGGACACATGATTTTTGGCAATGGGCCGTCTGATTAGGATCTGCTCTGTTTGCTGATGACATATTACAGTTTCTGCCATGGTCAACCAATCCTGTCTCCTTGTGCTATTACAACAAATTAATCTAATTAATATACATGTACATAACGTCATTATTTCTTACATGAACATTCTTGCAGGAAAGAGTTAAAGCTATTCATGTTTATCTAACATAGACGTATTTTGGCAAACTTGTATTGCCGATTTTTTTGCTCTCGGATTGAAGTTTAATTTTGCGCTTGATCAGAGACATGTGTCTCTGGCTTGATGCAACGGGTGTGATGTGGATGGTTTCATTTTTACGCAAGTATATATCCGAGTTTTTACCGCCTTTGCAACAGCACGTTTTCAAAAATAATAATGCAGCGTTGACCGGCTTTATGTGTTAAGAGAACCTCACATTCAGTTATCAAACGAGTAGACAGAAACGGGCATATTATTTGGGGCGAAATTGGCTTGGAGCGAAAAGTCGTGTACACGTCAAATGGCATGCGTTGAGAAATTCTATTAAATAGATAAATTAATAATTATCGAACGCAAAATGCTTACGTGGTAGAAATGTCACATGTGATGATGTGACACCATGTAAAGCGGTGTGCATTTTGCGGGGAATTATTTACGTTGCACCGCTATGCAACGTGCGTGACTGGTTTTCAAACTGAATTCCTGGACGACATCGAGGCCAAGCAAAATTGGGTCAACCCACCTACTGATCGGCGTGTCGCCATATTTGTTTCGGAAGTAATTTCTTAGGGAAAGTTCCTCTTTCGAAAACCGAATGTTTTAACGGTTTCATTTACAAAATGACTCAATATATTCAGGTAACAGACGAAGAGAACGAAGAGCCAATTGAGATTCCCAGCGAGGAGGACGGTACGCTTCTACTGAGCACTCTTGCAGGCCAGTTTCCTCACGCATGTGGTCTGAAGTACCGAAACATACAAACTGGAAACTTTCGGGGAATTCGGCTGAGCGACGGATGTCTTCACCCACCAGATAGCGGCTATTGGGGAAACATTTGCTACATCGTAGTGTATCCGAAAGGTGAGATTCTGTGCGAGATTGTGGCACGTTCGTTTTAAAAGTTGGTAGTAAATTTCGGACGTCGGTAATTTCGGATAACTTTGTACACAATATTAATTGTCATTCAACTATCATAATGCATTCGAAATCGTTAATAAATGTAAAAGTTCGAACTTAAATTAATTACATCGACCCCTGCCAAGTCATTTTATGTATTAGTTTGATGCCATTATTGTTTTTCTCAAATGTCAAATAATAATTATATATTTTCTTAACCCTTTCCTTCATATAAACACTTTTCCAAACATTTAGGAGCATTCTGACCAGGTTCGTTACAGTACAAGCCGAAAGTAATTACTTTCGCCGTTAACGATATCAAGCTTGTAGAAAATATTGTTTGAAGAAATTGTTAAAACACCATATATCCATTCATGCTATCAAACCAGGGCAATAACTTATAGACCAGTTGGTTTACGGAGAAATCGCGCCTACAATTATATATATAGTAAAGTTTAGTAAACCAATTGGAGATTTCGCCTAGAAAGCAGTTATATAGTGATTGTATTTCGCACCTATGGTACAGGCAGTACAGGATAACATGACAGAACTATAAAGAAAGTTTGTAACAAGATTAAATTGTTCAGTGGTATTGTTTTCCAGATCAAGATGACCAAGATTGATCGATCAGTGTAGCCCCTGATCACTACATAGAATTTGACAGAAGATAATTTAAAAATAATAATATAAGGAGCAGTAATTATACTACCAATAGTCATGCAGAAAGTAAGAAATGCAGAAAATAAGAATGTGATACGCATTGAAAAAGTTCTTTTCGAATATTTATTGGATTCAGATCATGTAACAAGAAGTAAGATTCATATTATAACTTTCGTACATAAGACATTTTCACTTTCTGCAAATATTCAGTATATAATTATCAACCCCTGTAATAATGGGCTGTCAAATTCCAGCAGGTGATCAGGGGCTGCACTGTCCAATCTTGGTCATCTTGATCTGGAAAACAACACAACAGTCAATTTGTTCTTGTTACAAACATTCTTTATAGTTCTGTCATGTTATTTGTACCTGAACCATAGGGGCGAAATACCAACACTATATAATTGCTTTCTAGGCAAAATCTCCAATTGGTTTACTATATATCTAATTGTAGGATATTTCGTCATTAGGCGATTTCTCCAGCACCCAACCAGTTATAGGATGTTTCGACTTGAATTATAGCATATTTCTAGTGCGAACCTCAGAGTCAACCTGTGTCCTAGAGGGGTTCAATGGTTGTCACTTTGGCGACTCGTAAAAGCGTGTTATATTCTGAGAAAAAATAGATGACTGCTCATCAAGAGTGATGATTTCTTTGATAAATGAGAAACAGTTTATGGAAATCAGTGGTCTAATAAGCTTTCAAGGATGATCGCATTGAATGAACCCATTAATTTTTGGGCAGATTGAATACCTTTTTCTTATTATATAGAGCAGTGGTGTTTGCAAATTTTTTTTAAAAAAAATTTGGGTTGAGTCAGAAAACTATCTTTTTGTATGTTTTAGATACTTATGACATGTGATTAAAAAAATAATGGTATTTGTGATTGAGTTGTTGTTGAGGCATAGCATGCGAAGGGCACAGGTCTGTGATCAGCACTAACATTTTATCAAGGATGGGTATAAAACAAATGGCTATCAAAATATTCTATTGCAGAAGTCATGGGACCGTTAGTTCAGAGTGGTGTATGTTAAATTTATACATAATCATGCTTTATTTCCAATTATTACAGCCAGCCTGTCTGCTATTTTTTCTTTGGCTCAGAGCTATATGATGTTAAAGCAAACGGTAGACCCTGATCAGATGGCTCCTATAGGAACCAACTGATCTGGGTCTACCCTGTGTGCAAATGTGTGAAAAGGCATTTGTATGAGGGAAAGGGTTATGCCTTTTATACTGAGTGTATTCAATAGTTCGCGCTGGTAGACTATTCCACTTACAATTTAGGACTGAAAAGGTTAACCCTTTATTCCATGAATATTTATGTAAGAAATAATGACATCATGAATATTAATTAATATTAATTTTTAAAATGGCATATTAACATATGAAATTTTAGCCAAAGCAGAAGCTAAAGAATGAGATCTATATTATATTCATGACCAAACAAAGCAGATCTGATCAGATGTCTGAGCTTGGTCTACTCTATTTACAAAGGCGTAGAAAAGCGTATTTATGGAGTAAAGGGTTGGATTTTAAACACGCATCAATAGTTATTATACAAACTCCCATGGTTCCAGAAATCACTTCAAACTGAAACATTGGAACCTAGTGAAATTGCAGTGACTGATTTGATGCAGAAGTCTTCAAACAGAAACTCCTAAACCTAATCAAAAGTAAAGAAATGTCAAACATTGTGTCCAAGTCAGCTGATTTAATTTGAAAATACAAATACATGTATATATTAACACTTTACCTGACACCTTTACAAACAAAACAGACCCAGATCAGATGGGTCATGAAAGAGCCACATTATCAGGGTCTGCACTGTATGCTTATGGAATGATACAGATTTTATTCTACAGTTTCTGTCATATTCAAAAATTCCAGTGTTCATAGATATATACATCAATGATCATCTTATAGAAAACATGAATATTCAGCCAGGGCTCAAGCAAGAGGGCTATTTGGGAGAAGAAGTCTCCCTAACCCTGTTTTGAGCTAAGGGAGAAGTTTTAATGAATAGAACATATAAGGAGATACAAAATCAGGACCAAAACTTCTCCCTCAATCCCACTAAACTTCTCTCTAATGGAGAGCTCCAGCTTGAGCCCTGTTCAGCCTGTGAAGGGTTAAGATAACTATAAATTGACATTGTAATGACTTATGTTCATAAAATGTACAGCATAACAACATTTTAATTAATATTTGTATTTACAGACAACAAAAGAAAAGGAGATGAAAGTAATGGTCTGTTGTCCACCAAGTCCAAGCGGATTGAAAAGAAATGCAGTGACCTCATTGTGCTTGGACTTCCATGGAAGAGTACTGAGGATGACCTAAGAAATTATTTCTGTAAATTCGGCGACCTGCTTCTTGTTCAGGTACATGCATTCTCTACTCTAAAGTCACATTTTGCAGATGATTTAGGACCAATTTCAAGAAGTACTGCATGTTTCATGTATAAAATTGATGATATGATCATGGCAATTATAAGAATTAGTATTTTCTCATAGGGAATTGTAATTTAACCCTTTCCTTCTTATAAACATGTTTTCACACATTTGCATACAGAGTAGACCCAGATCAGATGGCTCCTATAAGAGCCTTCAGATCAGGGTCTGCTCTGTTTGCTAATGGAACTTGAAATATCTATTTCTTTACTTTTTATACGCCCACCTAATAAAGGTGGTCGTATATTGTCGTGGCCCTGTCCGTCCGTCCGTTCGTTCGTTCGTACGTTCGTTCGTTCGTCCGTCAACATTTTGTTTGTCCGCTGTTTTCTGGGAAAACTATTTGAGAGTTATTAATGAAACTTCACACAAATGTTAAATGCATCAAGATCTGAAGCTGAGTTGATTCTGAGGTTCATTTGATTTTTCATTTCAGAGTTATGGCCCTTGTCCTTAAAAATAATGCAAATAGTTTGTCCGCTGTTTTCTGGAAAAACTATTTGAGAGATATTAATGAAACTTCACACAAATGTTTAATGCATCAAGATCTGAAGCTGAGTTGATTCTGAGGTTCATTTGATTTTTCGTTTCGGAGTTATGGCCCTTTTACTTAATTTTTTTTCTTCAAATATATGCAAATAGTTTGCCCGCTGTTTTCTGGCAAAACTGTTTGACAGATATTAATGAAACTTCATACACATGTTTAATGCATCAAGACCTGAAGCTAAGTCGATTCTGAGGATCATTTGATTTGTTGTTTCGGAGTTATGGCCCTTGCACTTAAAAAAATAATGCAAATCTATGCAAATATGAGGATGGCCATAACTTTTTCAAAATTTTGAAATGAAATTTACTTCAATTTTTTTTATATGGTTAAACCTTAATGTGAAGTTTCACATATATTGCAGGGGTTTTGATATGTCATTTTATTCTAAAGTTGTGGTCCTTGAACTTCGTGTGTTCGTTGCTTTGTTAGTCGGTCAACTTTTAGTTTGTCTGTTGTTTTCTGGGAAAACTATTAAAATGATATAAATGAAACTTAACACAAATGTTTTAAGCAATAAAATTTGAAGCTGAGTTTATTTTGAGGTTCATTCAGTTTGTCTTTACAGAGTTATGGCCATTGCACTTTACAAAAATCTGCAAAAATGAGGATTAGCTGTAACTTTTTTATTTAATAAGATATTCACTTCATTTTTTTAAAAAATAGTATCACCTTAATATGGAAATCAAGATCTGAAGCACAGATTAGAAAATGTCAACACTTATAAGGCATGTTGAATCAGATAAAGTTTGCAAGTGGGCGTATTATGTACCGTATGCGGTACTCTTGTTAAAATAGCTACAATTTTCCACCTTCCATACTTCATTAAAACTATTTTGTTCATGAATACTATTTTGTTCATGAATATTCAGTAGGTATTGAAATTTGGAATAAACACAGAACATGAAAAGGGTTAAACAAGAATTGAAATGAAAATTTGTGTTTTAAATATGTCTGTTGATTTGAGGTCGATTGCACAACTTGTTCTTTGAACCGCCATAGTAACATTTCGCAGTAAAGGGTACATGTATTAGTGATGACTCCCTAGGTGACATATCTTGTCTCTACCTTTAATCCTTTATGTTTGAGGCTTTTGCAAACATAGAACACCCAGATGCGTCTGATAAAGGTCTGTTCTATCTGTTCCATTTGCTTATGGTATTATATACAGTAAATTCTCGATTATTCTAACACTAAAATATGTATTATTATCGATCTTTAAGACAGGTGGCAGCTTAATGCATGGTGAAAGTCATGCAGAAAGCTCCTAGAGGAGCTTTCTGCATGACTTTCACCATGCATTAAGCAGCCACCTGCCTAAAAGGGTCTTAATTCTTCTATACAGAAAATTTGATTAATCGAGATTTTACTGTAGATCTGATCCTACAATTTCTGCCAAGGCCATAAATTCATCCTGATTTCATATACTATTATAAAAATTCAGCAAATTAATATTCATGATGTCATTATTTCTTTCATGAATAGCCATGAGATAAAGCGTTTAACTTAGAATCTTTGAAATTGCCAGTGTATCATATATTGAAAACTTATTTGTTTAAACATTCTACAGAGCTACAGATAACTGTGCGTCCTCAGATTCCAAACTTGCGTACTTAGATACTAAACTCCCCATTTCTCCACCAAATCCTATAATCGTCTCTTCGAGACGATTCTAGAAAGTGGTCATGACTTAGGGTTTGGTGGAGAAATGAAGTTATTCTCGAAAATGGTTTAATTCACAGATCTTATCTGTACCACTGATTCTGATTGAACTATTTATTCTAGGTGAAGAGAGACCCTAAAACTCAACAATCTAAAGGTTATGGTTTCATACGGTTTGGGAAATACGATGATCAGATGAAATGCATGTCCACCAGACACAACATAGATGGAAGATGGTGTGATGTGACCATTCCCAATTCCAATGTGAGTGCCATAGGAGATATATAGCCTTGCTCTTGTCTATATATACCAAAAATTCTTGTGTGTCCAACTCCTCATACACCATTAGGAGTATTAACTTCAAACTTTTAAGATGAACAATGTTGATCATTGTGAAGATGTGCATGAAGAAGGGAATTTCTGCTGCTACTGACACTGTTTACTAGTTAATGAACTTTCAAGTTTTCTTCACTATTTAACCCATTACCTCATAGGCTATTTTTAGATACCTCTGAATAAATCTACCGAAAAGGAGCATAAACTAGAGAAAAGGAAAATTTTAGAATTTTGTAGTTTGAAACCATTGTGATAAATAGAAAATTTGCTCCTATAGGAGCAAATGCTCTATTTATCACAATGGTTTCACAAAGTGACTATTACAGTCGACAATATAAGGGAATGGGTTAACATATTTAGTATTCAAACAGTTTGAATCCAGATGAGGCACCAGGTAACTGTGACAAATCAGATGTCTAGCTACTATGTCAATAGTTTCCCAGAAAGTAAAAGATTCATAATGATAATAACCCTTCCCTTCATACTAATGCTTTTTCATGCCTTTGCAAATAGAGTCGACCAAAATCAGAAGGCTTTTGTCAGATCAGGATCTGCTTTTTTATGCCCCCCCCCCCCCAACACACACACACACACTTTAACATTGGGCATAACTTTTGATCCAGTACAGATAGAGACAGACTTGATATTTGGCATGCATATGTATCTCATAAAGCCACCAATTTTGAGGGGTGACATGTTAAGGTCAGAGGTGAAATTTATAGGTCAAAACACCGACTTTACCATTGGCCATAACTTTTGAACCAGTAGAGATAGAGACTTGATATTTGGCATGCATGTGTATCTCATGAAGCTGCACATTTTGAGGTCAAGGTCATCCTTCAGGGTCAAAGGTCAGATGTTTGTTTCTTCGTCAGCAACTTTAATATTGGGCATAACTATTGAATCAGTAGGGATAGAGACTTGATATTTGGCATTCATGTATATCTCTTGAAGCCACAAATTTTCAGAGGTTATATGTCGAGGCCATCCTTCATGGTCAAAGGCCAGATATATAGGTTAAATCACTTACTTTCAAACCAATACAGATAGAGACTTGATATTTGGCATGCATGTGTATCTCATGAAGCCTCACATTTTGAGTGGTGACATGTCATGGTTATCCTTCAAGGTCAAAGGACAAATGTATAGGTCAAAATTTACATTTGCTATACTCTGTGTGTTGAGGGGGGGGGGGGGGGGGGGGTTGCATCGTGTAGTGTTTCACAAACACATCTTGTTTGGTTATGGAATTATTATTATCCGATTCCTCAGTTTCTGCCATTAACATAAACACCAATTTTCATATACTGTTATGAAAATTCAGTTCTTAAATATTCATGATGTCATTCCTCACTTGGATATTCATCGGGTAAAAGGGTTACAAATATACTGTAGAACATTTAATAGTATGAAAAATCGTCTAATTATTCATGATGTCTATATCTTTTATGAATATTCATAAGGTGAAGGGTTAATGATTATGGCAGTCTTCTTTGTTTTCTGATTGCAGGAAGGTGCCCAGCAAGTTGTCAGTCGGAAAGTGTTCATTGCCCGCTGCACAGAGGACATAACTGCTGATGATCTCAGGAACTATTTCTGCGCGTTTGGAGAAGTGGTCGATGTATTTATCCCCAAGCCTTTCCGCTCCTTTGCTTTTGTAACTTTTTCTGAGCCAGAGGTCGCTCACAGCCTCTGCGGAGAGGACCACATTATTAAAGGTGTAAGTGTGCATGTCAGTTATGCAGCACCAAAAGGAACTGACAAGAAAATCCAGCAGAATGGTCCTGTTGTTCAGAGAGGTGGCTACCCTCACCCAGCCCCCAGCCAAGCAGCTTGGCAACCACATAAAAACAACCAGTTAGCTAAGCCGATGGGATTCCCTCCAAACATTCCCCCACAAGATTTGAATAACATGGGGATCAATTTGTTTAACTCTGCCATTCTAGCAGCCACACAAGCCATGCTGCAGGGTCAAGCTGGAAGCTGGGGTCACATGGCTCCGCCGCCGCAGGCTGCTCCTCCCCCGCAACCTCCACCGGGCAACAGTGGGGATGGTACCCAACAGAATCCCAACATGTATGGTGCTACTCAGACTAGCACAGCTTGGGGCTGGGGCCACCACCAGTCTGATCCCCAACCAGGGAGTTATGCGGCTTGGAGTGGCTCTGGACGACAACAGCAGCATGGCTGGAGCTAACCACCCACTTTATGCAGAGTAGGTTGGACCTCCAGCCCAAATAAAAAGAGTCATTGCTATATTCCACTCAGATACTATACAAAGAATGTTTTGCGGTTGATGTTACTTTCTGCTGTTTGATTAAAACCTTTTTTGTGCAATATAAGAGGTAAAGCTTAAAAAATTAACCTTATGCCATAAGACTTTTCTTCCTAATTGATGCCCCAATTAGAAGTCACAGAATGGCTGCTTCATTTCAGTTTAACCCATAACCTCTGTTGGTTCTGGATTGTGATAGAGAAAAAAATTATTAATTTAGGAGAAATATTTCTGAGTTTAACACTCTTAACACTGTTTTTGTAGCCTATGGCACAGAATGTGTACTTAATTATTAAAGTTGGGGCTATTCTTGAGTACATAGTACAATACTGATTGTAGCTTATCGTTTATTTTATTAGAAAGCATCCTAAATGTGATGTGAATAGATAAAATTGTACAATGACAAAATCATTGGATTATAAATTTGTTCAACTGTCATGTATATAGTGTTAGACTTGTTTTGCCTTCTCTGGATTCAAGGTGTTGTAGATTTGTGGTAGTTAGACTTTGGAAGTTTTCTTGTTTGTTTTTAAAGATCTATATCTTGTTACTGTAGGCTACATGAATTCATGTCCAGTTTTTCAATGTTTATTGAAGGAGTTCACTTGAGCCCAAAACATAGCAAAAACAACTACAATCACTAAAACAATTTAAAACCCTATATATATATATATATATAGTAATCATTAATTAAGAAATAAAAGGTTTTCAACTTTCAGGTTGTAGCTTAAAGCAGATTGAATGCAATGCAGAATGCTCCTAGGGGAGCTTTCTGCATTGCTTTCATTTTGCATAAAGCAACCATCTGTGAACAAAATGCAAGAAGCTCCTGATAAAAAAATCTTACACTCCCATTTTATAAGAGATTATATAGTATGCCTGGGGGAAAAGAGGCAGGCGTTTGAATACCTGCAATCTTCTAATAGTGACTGTAGATATCAGTGGTTTTCTCATGGCATTTTAACACTAATCCATTTGTCTGTTCAAAAACACATAGGCAAACTTTGTATACCCAGATGAAAATTAGATGCTTGCATGGGTAAAAAATGAGTGGTATTGGTGGCTAGACGACATTGTACATAGTACACAATAAGCACTCATTCATGAATTCGAAACTGTATGAATGTTAGCAGTTGTCTTGGGCCAGAGGGTAATATAGAGTTGAAGTAGCAGTGTAACTGTTGTTTGGGTTCAAGTGAACTGCGATAATGTTTGATTTCTTACTGCAGCCACGTGATACAACAGTAGAATCTCTCTGATCTGGTCACTTAGTGAATCAACAGTTTGTTACTGTATACACAAATAAAAGTGAACATTCCTGTCGGAGCTTCAGAGCTGTAAATAACCCATGTATTTAGAAAATCTAATGAAACTTGTTTTTATATTTCTCTGCAACATCTTGCTCATTTAACCCTTTACTCCATCATGAATATTCATGTAAGAAATAAATACATCATTAACATTAATTTGAATTAGTTGTAATACTAATAGGGGCTTGGATACTGGATATTTTGGCCCTGGCAAGAACTGTAAATTTAATATCTATATTATATCATAAGCAAACACAGCTGGCCCTGATTAGACAGCTCCTGTAGGAGCCGTTTGATCTGGGTCTACTCTGTTTACAAAGGTCTATTTATGGAGTGAATGGTAAAATACCTGTCCCAAGGCAATTTTAATAACTTACAGCAGGATAGCCTTTGGCTGAGAAATAGAGATTTGATGGATCATTATGCATCTGTTCTATGGCATGGAGCTGACTGCATTAGTTTCTTCTAGCATTAACTCTTTGCTTCATGTAAATGCTTTGTCATGCCTTTGCAAACAGAGTAGACCCAAATGAGATGACGTCCATAGGAACATTCTGATCAAGGTCTCCTCTGTTTACTCATGGAATCCTAATAGTTGTGACTACAGTTTCTACAATACAGATAATTGCCGAGTACATAGGTCATTCTAAAAATTCAGCTAGTAAATACTGGTGACATTACTATTTTTTAAATGAATGTTCAACAGGGAAGGGTTAAGTTGCCATATTTCTTGCAGACCCAGCAGTAGAATCATTGAGTGGCCATGGTAGAGAGAGTTTATTGTATTCAGTGCTTGGGTTATTACCTCACCTTCAAGCTACCTGGGATTAGATCATAATTACCACTTGTAACCAGAGCAACAGATAAACGTGCATAGTCGTGTACTAAAATCATCATTTCTCCAAACCCTATGTTGTCACCACTCTTTAGAATCGTATCTTCAATCGAGTGATCACAACAGAGGGTTTGGTGGAGAAATAAAAGTTATGTTACGCTTATCTGGACCTGGTAACACACCATGCTTTATATGTGTTGAACACAATATGTACAGAGTTTAATTAAGTGGACACCCAATCACAGATTTCAAATATCTTTTTTTCGTACTATTAACCCTTTCCCTGTTCAGTATTCATGTAAGAAATATTTATAAGCTAAATTTTTAAACTTTAGGGAATATTTTGCTTTGACAAAAACTAGAAAAAAGTCATTGTCATGTCAAAACCAAACAGAGCAGACCCTGATCAGACGGCTCCTCTGTTTGCAAATGTGTGAAAAGGTGTATATGAGGGAAAGGGTTAAGACTTGCATTATGGGGAAAAAAGAACTCTTGATGCCACTGAATAATATTTACTTGCTAACCTTTACAATAGTGAATTTTTCTACAAAATGAAAGGGTTTGAACCAGGAGTTTATTATGCCACCTTGTTCGATTTTTAATTCAATATACCTAGTAACTTTTTTGTCTGTGACTTGTAGAAACCAGAATCACATATGGCAGGCACCGTCTGAAAATGTATGAAGAAATTTACAATGTAGACTCATATTAATGGCCACAGTAGAAGATTAGGGTCTGCACTGTTTTTCACCCAACAGAAGCTGTAGTATAAGTACTCTATAAATACTTGGTGTTTTGGGGAAAAAGTGGCGACCTAGATGGAACTGGTTGATCAGGGTCTGCACAAGATGGTGCAATGTCAGCATAATTTAAAGTTATAAAAATGGTGACTTATTCGACCTCTTCCTTCATATAAATGCTTTTGCTTACAGAAGAGACCCAGAAACACATGTTGCTATTCAGTGAACACCCACATAAATGTTCTATGTGTTAACCCTTTACTCCATTAGTACATATTTCTACACCTTTGCAATCAGAGTAGACCCAGATCAAATGGTTCCTATAGGAGCTGTCTGATCGGGGTCTGCTCTGTTTGCTTATGAAATTCTAGTTTCTTCTTTGGCCAAAAATTCCTGTGTACATGTGCTATTATAACAAATTAATGATCAAGACGTCATTATTTCTTCAATACATCAGTATTCATGAAGGAAATGGTTAACAGTGTATATGCTCCATATCCATCTTGCATTGTTAAGCTTCAGTGGTGAGTAGAGATGTTTGGTGGTCTTGTCAAATTGCTTTAAATGTCTTGTAAAGATGCTAGCCATTGTTGTACTTAGTAAGTGCAGGAGAACCCATTCTATAGTGACTACTTAGCATTATTTCATATGGATGTGTTTAACCCTTTCCCTCGTATGGAGGGTTTTTGGCACCTTTGCAAACAGAGTAGACCTAGATCAGACAGTTCCTGTAGGAGCTCTGATCTGGGTCTGCTATGTTTGTGAGATATTGTCAGGCTCTGAAGATTCATGGGGGAAAGGGTTAAAAACCAGTGGCTGCATAATGCAACCGAAAGTAGTGTACGAAGTTCCTTGGGAAGCTTTCTGTATAACTTTCATGCTACATTTAACTCTCACCTGCCTTGAAAATCCAGAACTAGACTTGTTTGGAATGATCAGTGTATGGAGGTTTTACAGTATAAAATGTGTTTCTGTTTGACATAAATTAATCCTAAAAGTATTGATATTCAGCGTGAATAGTTTACTAAATTTTCAATGAATTTCTTGTCTGTATTAACAACATTAATGATCATCCATAACAAAACTACCAAATTTTCTTCAGACATTTTAGTTTGAAAATTATAAAGAAAATATGATGGAAGCAAAAATCATGAGAAACTGCAATGATGTTCTGGATGAATTGCAGTGAATTTGGAACTGTGGAACAGCTCAAGAGGGGTTGGGTGTTAGCTTGTATCTTCACATCATCTGTGGTCAGAGCTCCAGATAAGATGTGTAAATCAAAATACTTTCAAGTATAACTTCCTTATTTCTCCTCCAAACCCATGGTTGTGACCACTCTTTAGAATCGTCTCGAATGACCACTCTTTAGAATCGTCTCTTCGAGACGATTCTAAAGAGTGGTCACAACATAGGGTTTGGTGGAGAAATGATGATTTTAGTATTTGAGTACGCATCGTTATCTGTAGCTGTGTGTGGTTGTGCAGGTTTTGTAAACTCAAGTAACTTGCTGTTATCTTATTCAGTATTGTTCCAAGATGCTGAGTTTTCTAAAGTGGTATAAATTTCAACTTGATATTGGCAATCCAATTGGCAGCCATTTAATTGTCACGAGTTATTTGGCTACTACAGGGCTCTAGATTAGAGGTGTACTGTTCTCTCAAAACACGTGTATCTTGTTGGTTACTCATTAGAATTGTACTTTTCTCTGCCAAATTAGTGTTGGCACTTGCTAGAATTGCCTCAGACAGGCGATTCTAAATAGTACCAGCACGATGTCATGGGGTTGAGCAGAGAAATATAGAAATGCCTGACTACATATACCTCTTACCTGGAGCTCTGTTCATAAATATATATATATATATATATGTAATCTTTTGAGAACTTTGGTAAGTACCTAACTTTGTATAGAATGAGTTTTTTGTTTTGTTATTTATACTTTCTTGTATTACTGCTTTATTATATTGTTATACTCCAAGTGCTATATAATTCCATACATGTTTTACATAGATCACTGCAGCCTGGGGCAGGACTGGCCCACACAGCATTGTCATCAATGTGTCTAGTAGTTAACGTTATGAGTCAGCCACAGGGTTAGCTAGATTCTGGCCATTCATAATATAGCTGGGTTGGTCACCTACTGCATACATAAACCTTGCCTGGCTTAGAAATAAGAGATGTGTGTAGAGTACAACATCTACAACAGCACATTAGGGGTTGAGGGCAGGGCCCTGATGTTATAACACATTTTGCTTGAGTCTGAGATCATCCTCAAGCATCTGATTGGTCAGATTCTGAGCTTGCTCAGAATCTGACCAATCAGATACTTGAGAACGATCTCATACTCAGAAGTTTTATAACCTTGGACCAGGGTTTGTCTGGTGTTGGAGGAGTTCATTAGGGGTTGGGGCAGGGTTTGTCAAGTGTAGGAGGAGTTCGCTATAGCTATGTGGTTGACTCTGGTGTGGTCTGGTGTGTAAGGGCAAATCAAGACTGGGAGCTGCTACTATACAACATGTATATCAAAGTCATGTGAGAGGTTACGAGGCTAGAGGTATGAGTCTTTATGGTCCAAAATAATCGCCATTTGTTGGCTCTTGCTCAATTAAATTTATGGTTGGTGGCATGTAAAACCTTATGTTAGAGGAGAATACAAGTACTGTTTCTAATTTGTACGGAGAAAGACATTGTTTTACACATAATTTGTTATTGCAGTTGTTAAATTTTTAATCTGTTAAACAGATGTATCTAGTCGGGTCATTTTACATGTTGCTGCAACCAGTCCTGCCCCAGAGATATTTTATAAAGTTTTTTTCAAGCCATGATGCTGTTCATTTTTTTGTCATGGTTTTGATACAGATTTATTTTTACACTGTTAATGGATAAAGGATGAGCAATGACGAATGTGTCACACTGTTTCGACTTGGTGGAGTGAACAAAAGACGTGTTGAAGCACAGAATGAGTCCAGGTTTGTGTACAGACTGGATGTGCAAAGGTTCAGAACAAGTGAAATGAAATGAAACTGTTCCTGGGATCGCCTGTTAGATATATGTTGAATGAATATATGTTGGATGACGATCATTTGTTAGTCATTGGTGAAAAATACCACCACCAATAGAAAATCCCTACTAGCTTTAACTACATGTGTGTTTATCACGTTTCTGTCTATCAGTGCTTGAACTGCTTGAATTCTTTTAACCCTTTACACCATAAATAGTCTTGCAATAAATAATATCATGAATATTAAAATGCGCCATCTGATCTTGATCTACTCTGTTTGCAACGGGGTATTTATAAGGTAATGGGTTAAGTCTGTAATTTTTGATACATCTAGAGTTTAACCTTTACTTTATAGAGACACCTTTTTCATCCCATTGCAAACAGTGTAATCCCAGTTCAGAAACTCCTGAAGGAGTCGCCCGATCGGGGTCTGCTCTGTTAGCTTATGAAATGATATACCACAAGGCTCTGATTCCATAGTTTATATCATGTCCAAATAATTCTGTATACATGTAATTACAAAAAATATTCATATTCTCATTTATTACATGAATATTATGAGGTAAAGGGTTAAGGTTGTTTCCTGTGTAACTTATAAAGCTCAAGGAACAGTTTCTGATTGGTAGGAAATTGGAATGTTAGCTCACTCTGCATGTGGTTGTGTGAAATCTGAAATTCTGTGACAGGAACTTCAAACTGCAGGCAAGGAAAATTTCTCACTTGACTCTTTACTCCATAGATGTGCCTTTTTACACCTTTCAAAGAGAATACATGTATACCCAGATCAGATGACTCATGTAGGCACCGTCTGATCAGGGTCTGCTGTTTGCTGATCTGATTCTACAATTTTTATCAGGTTCAAAAATTTACTTATGTCACTATAACAATTATTACAGGTAATTAATGTTCATGATGTCATTATTTCTTACATGAATATTCATGGAGTAAATGGTTGAAGATATATGATTCTGATGTTGAAGAGTGAATAGCATGAAGAGAAATATCCATGCCTGAAGTTTGTAGTTTTAAACGAGGAATGAGTCGATACAGTATGTATCATTGACGCTCATGTGTCTAGTCTACTGGAGCCAAGTCCACTCTGCTATTGTCCAGTAATCAGAGGAATTGAAATTTTTCACTTTCAGATACAATCTTGAAAGTAAAATGTAATTTTTTGGGTGAATGCCTTTGGCATTGCTGACAGGATTGTTTTTGTATTTGAAAAGGTTTAGTTCTGGACAGTATCATCGTATTAATGCAGTACTTTTACACTGTACATTTCATTGAGAATAACAGTGATGTGCAAGTCAAAAGATGCATAGTATTGTTTTGGCTTACCAATGAGACGTTGTCCAGTAGACCAGCATATCTGTAATCTTGAGTAGTGTTTAATATCCCCTAAACTTTGCTGTGTGATCGAGAGAAGTTTCCTTATCTACTGATGTGAAATAGCAGTCTTTTTGTCTTAACAGTTCACCTCAATAGAAGCATGGCTTCCAGTATGTAATATGGGACTGAAAATGCTGTAGTTTAATGAAATATTGGTAGGATGTGAGGCCATTCTGTGCTGGTGTGATTTGTTGTTGCTAGGACAGCATTTTTCAAAAGCTCAGGTTATTTTTTGTAAACCATGCATGGTTCTAAGGCTGTTAGATCAGACTGGTCTTGTGACTGAAAGGGAAGTTTTTGTTAATGTAGAATATGAGTAACGGCAACTGACAGACAGCACTTCTTTCTATTCCTGAATCGATTACACCTTATGTATATCTTAGATATTAGGACACCCAATATCTCCAGATATTAGAACACACAAATGTCCCCTCTCCACTTGTTTTTCAAACTGAGCTAGTCAATTCTACATGGTTTTAATATCTTTAAATGAAACTAAAATATTGGCAAATAGTGTTGACCTTTAGCAAACTGCTCCTTCAGGAGCAGTTAGATCTGGGTCAGCACTACTTGCTAAAGTTTGTTTGACCGAAGATTTGATTTAATTATGGTAGTGATGACCTGTATAATGGGGAGGGGGAGCATTTGGACAAGTATAGTAGACCCAAAACCAGCCATCTGTTGGAATATAGCCTGATAACAGGAGAATTAAAGCTGCAGTATTTGCATTCTTCCAGTGTAAACAGAAAATGAGTAGAACCTGATCAGGTAATTGTACGAGATGGCGGCTTGGTATTTACTGTTTGCAAACATCCAAGACATAGCTCATATAATTTTTATTGGGGAAAAGTCTGTGCTTGTGTTTCATCACAGAAGCGCTAACTTAAGAAATGTTCATTATAATGGACGTTAAGACTTTGGTTTGTAATGGTAATGCCAATTAATTGCAGTGTCCATTGATGCTGCTGCATGCAATTTGTCTGTTTTTCAATTCTATTCAAGTCAATTTTGTAATTTTTACTTTGTAATAATCATGGTGATAATTACATTCATGAAACAGCATGTTGTTTTTTCTTGTTAAACAACTTACAGACTGAATTGAATCTGTATCAAAGTGTATTCTAGATAAATAATCAATAATCTATGTACAATTTGCAATCTAGCTGTATTAGCTGTCTTATGTAAACGGTGTACTAGTGTATCTTTTCGTTGTTTGTGTGTGGTGTGGTTGGTTAAATAAATCATATAAATTGTTAAGATACTAGTTATTTTTTTCCTCCACTTTAAACCCATTCCCAGTTCTAAGTTTAGTCCAAATGTCAATACCTACTGAATATTCATGGTTAAACTAGTTGTAATGGAATGTGGAACAGTGTAGCCATTTTAGAAACTAAAGAAACAAAGGTTAAAAAAGTTACTATCATTGTAGCTATAGTTTAGGTAATTTGTAAACCATTTCCCTTATGAACATTTATGCATGCATTGATCATTTTATTACTATTTATTAACTTAATTTTTTGTGTCGCCTGCGAAGCATGGCAGACATATAGGGATCAATTTGTCAGTCGTCGTCACAATCTTCTTGTCCGGCCTATATCTCCTACTCTACTGATACCATTGAATTCAAACTTCACACGTGGAACAGGCATAAAGAGAGGAAGTATTATGCACACGGTCCATAACGCTAGCTTCAATATTTTTGGAGTTATTCCCTTTTTTACACGCCCACCTAATAAAGGTGGTCGTATATTGGCGTGGCCCTGTTCGTTCGTCCGTCCGTCCGTCAACATTTTGTTTGTCCGCTGTTTTCTCAGAAAACCATTTGACAGATATTAATGAAACTTCACACAAATGTTTAATGCATCAAGATATGAAGCTGAGTCGAATCCGAGGTTGATTTGATTTGTTGTTTTGGAGTTATGGCCCTTGTACTTAAAAATACATGCAAAAAGTTTGTCCGCTGTTTTCTGGGAAAACTATATGACAGATATTAATGAAACTACACACAAATATTTATTGCATCAAGATCTGAAGCTGAGTCGATTCTGAGGTTCATTTGATATGTCGTTTCCGAGTTTTGGCCCTTGCACTTAAAAAATAATGCAATTATATGTAAACAGTTTGTCTGCTGTTTTCTGGGAAAACTATTTGAGAGATATTAATGAAACTTCACACAAATGTTTAATGCATCAAGGTCTGAAGCTGTTCATTTGATTTGTCATTTCGGAGTTATGGCCCTTGCACTTAAAAAATAATGCAAATCTATGCCAACAGTTTGTCCGCTGTTTTCTGAGAAAACTATTTGACATATTAATTAAACTTCACACAAATGTTTAACGCATCAAGATCTTGAAAATCTCGGACGAGTTCGAAAGTGGGTCGTGTGGGGTTAAAAACTAGGTCACTAGGTCAAATAGTAGGAAAACTTTGTGAACACTCTAGAGGTCACATTTTTAGCCAAATCTTCATGAAACTTGGTCAGAATGATTGTCCTAATAAAATCTCAGACGAGTTTGAAAGTGGGTTATGTGCGGTCAAAAACTAGGTCACTAGGTCAAATAGTAGGAAAGCCTTCTGAACACTCTAGAGGTCACATTTGTAGCTGAATCTTCATGAAACTTGGTCACTAGGTCAAATAGTAGGAAAACCTTCTGAACACTCTAGAGGTCACATTTGTAGCTGAATCTTCATGAAACTTGATAAACTCTCGGACAAGTTTGAAAGTGGGTCACGTGGAGTCAAAAACGAGGTCACTAGGTCAAACAGTAGAAAAACATTGTGAAAACTCTAGTGTTCATATTTTTTGTCCAAATTTCATGAAACTTTGTCAGAATGATTGTCTTGATAAAATCTCGGACTTGATCGAAAATTGGACATGCTGGGTTATAAACTAGGTCAAATAGGAAAACATTGTGAACACTCTAGAGGTCACATTTGTAGGCTAATCTTCATGAAAATTGGTCAGAATTATTGTCCTGATAAAATCTTCAACGAGTTTAAAAGTGGGTTACGTGGGGTCAAAAAGTAGGTCACTGGGTCATATCTTAGAACAATATTGTTTACACTCCAGCGGCCACAGTTTTAGCCCAATCTTCCTCAAACTTGCTCAGAATGTTTGTCTTGGTGATATCAAGGTTGAGTTTTATCATGGGTAGGGTGGGATCCAGAAGTAGGTCACTAGGTCAAATCTTAGAAAAATCTTGTTTACACTCCAGCCGCCACATTTTTAGCCCCATTTTCCTCAAACTTGCTCAGAATGTTTGTCTTGGTGATATGAAGGTTGAGTTTGATCATGGGTGGGGTGGGATCAAAAAGTAGATCACTAGGTCATATCTTATAAAAAATCATTCAAGAGGGCTCATTTTTAGCCCAATCTTCATTGGTCAGAATGATTGTCTTGATAAAATCAATATTCTAAATCTTTGAAACTCCAGAACCACTGCTCATGATCCACTATCAACATTGTTCAAATATTGTCCCTTAGGTCAATATTGGTCCCACCCAGGGGCTACCCGTCTATAATCTTAAATCTATGGTAATCAGGTGAGCGATTAAGGGCCATCTTGGCCCTCTTGTTTATATGATATAACTTTAATATGGATTTTCACATTATATTGCGGGTTTTTCGATATGTCATTTTATTCTAAAGTTATGGTCCTTGAACTTTGTGTGTTTGTTGCTTTGTTTGCCGGTTAACTTTTAGTTTGTCTGTTGTTTTCTGGGGAAACTATTAAAAGGATATTAATGAAACTTCACACAAATGTTTTATGCAACAAAATCTGAAGCTGAATTTATTTTGAGATTCATTCAGTTTTTCTTTACAGAGTTATGGCCCTTGCACTTTACGAAAATCTGCCAATATGAGGATTAGCCATAACTTTTTTATTTAATAAGATGTTCACTTCAATTTTTAGCTCACCAGAGCACAAAGTGCTCAGGGTGAGCTTTTGTGATCGCCTGATGTCCGTCGTCGTCCGTCGTCCCGCGTCAACAATTTGAACCTTTAAAAATCTTCTCCTCTGAATCTACAGGGTTTCATCTTTGGTACATAGTATCACCTATAGGTCCTCTACAAAAGTTATATAAATTATGCCCTGGAGTCAAAATTGGCCCCGCCCCAGGGGTGGGAAGTTTTCAATAGAAACATATAGTAAAACTTTGAAAATCTTCTCCTCTGAAACCAGAAGGTTCTCAGCTTTCATATTTGGCACAAAGCATCATCTTTAGGTCCTCTACAAAAGTTATATAAATTATGACCCTGGGGTCAAAATTGGCCCCGCCCCAGGGGTGGGCAGTTTTCAATAGAAACAAATAGTGAACTCTTTGAAAATCTTCTCCTCTGAAACTGGAAGGCTCTCATCTTTCATATTTGGCACAGAGCATCATGTTCAGGTCCTCTACAAAAGATATATAAATTATGGCCCTGGGGTCAAAATTGGCCCCGCCCCAGGGATGGGCAGTTTTCAATAGAAACATATAGTGAAAAATTTGAAAATCTTCTCCTCTAAAACTAGAAGGTTCTCAGCTTTCATATTTGGCACATAGCATCATGTTCAGGTCCTCTACAAAAGTTATTATAAATTATGGCCCTGGGGATAAAATTGGCCCCGCCCCAGGGGTGGGAAGTTTTCAATGGAAACAAATAGTGAAATCTTTGAAAATCTTCTCCTCTGAAACTGGAAGGCGCTCAGCTTTCATATTTGGCACATAGCATCATGTTCAGGTCCTCTACAAAAGGTATATTAATTATGGCCCTGGGGTCAAAATTGGCCCCGCCCCAGGGGTGGGTAGTTTTCAGTAGAAACATATAGAGAAATCTTTGATTATCTTCTTCTCTTAAACTGGGAGGTTCTCGGCTTTCATACTTTGCACATAGCATCATGTTCAGGTGCTCTACAAAAGTTATATAAATTATGCCCCTGGGGTCAAAATTGGCCCCGCCCCAGGGGTAGCCAGTTTTCAATAGAAACATATAGTAAAACTTTGAAAATCTTCTCCTCTGAAACTAGAAGGTTCTCAGCTTTCATATTTGGCACATAACATCATGTTCAGGTCCTCTACAAAAGTTATATAAATTATGGCCCTGGGGTCAAAATTGGCCCCGCCCCAGGGGTGGGCAGTTTTCAATAGAAACAAATAGTGAAATATTTGAAAATCTTCTCCTCTGAAACTGAAAGGTTCTCAGCTTTCATATTTGTCTCATAGCACCATGTTCAAGTCCTCTACAAAAGTTATATAAATTATGCCCCTGGGGTCAAAATTAGCCGGCCCCAGGGCCTTCTAGTTTTCTCTAGCAACATATAGTGAAAACTTTGAAAATCTTCTCCTCTGATTGTCTGGGGAGCGCTTCAGGGCCATTCTGGCCCTCTTGTTTTAAAAATAATATCACCTTAATATGGAAATTAAGATCTGAAACACAGATTAACAAATGTCAACACTTATAAGGCATATTGAATCAGAGAAAGTTTGTAAGTGGGCGTATTATGTTTTATTAGCTCACCTGGCACAAAGTGCCAATGTGAGCTATTGGGATCACCCTGTGTCCGGCGTCGTCTGTCGTCAACATTTCATTTCAAACGACATCTCCTCTAAAATTATAAGGCCAAATGTAATGAAACTTTCCAAGGATGGTCTTTGGGTAATCCTCTATCAAAATAGCTGAAATGGTTTGGATCAATGTAGAACTCTGGTTGCCATGATTTCAAAATAATTTCATGGGAATAATCATTAGGTGTCTAACTACCAAAATAGCTAAAACCATGACAATATCTAAAACAACATGGCCGCTAGGGGGCAGGTCAGTTTTCGTTATATGTCTATATAGAAAACAGCAAAATGTTTAAATCTCTTCTTCTCCAAAACTAATGGTCTGATTTCAGAATAATTTGGTTAGAGTCATCATTAGGTAACCCCCTACCAAAATTGTTAAAATGCTTAGGAGCCATGTAGAATTCTGGTTGCCATGGCAACCAAAAGAAAAATCTTTAAATCTCTTCTCCTCCAAAACTGATGGTCAGATTTCAAAATAATTTCATGGGAATAATCATTAGGTGATTATCTACCAAAATAGCTAAAATCATGACAATATCTAAAACAATATCGCCGCTGGGGGGGGGGGGGGGGGGGGCTGTTTTCCTTAAATGTCTATATAGAAAACATTGCAAAATCTTCAAATCTCCTTTTCTCCAACACCAATGGTCTGATTTCAGAATAATTTGACGATTTCAGAATAATTTGACGGGAATAATCATTAGGTAACCCCCTACCAAAATAGCTAAAATGGTTAGGATCCATGTAGGACAGGTTACCATGGCAACCAAAAGAAAAATCTTTAAATCTCTTCTTCTTCAAAACTGATGCTCATATTTCAAAATAATTTTATGGGAATACTCATTAGGCGATTATCTACCAAAATAGCAAAAACCATGACAATATCTAAAACAACATGGCCGCTTGGGGTGGGGGGACTGTTTTCCTTCAATGTCTATACATGTATAGAAAACATTGCAAAATCTCCTCTTGAGGCTCTTCTCCAAAACCAATGGTCTGATTTCAGAATAATTTGACGGGAATAATCATTAGGTAATCCCCTACCAAAATAGCTAAAATGGTTTGGATCCATGCGGAACTCTGGTTGCCATGGCAACCAAAAGAAAAAATATTTAAAACGCTTCTTCTATAAAAACCGATGGTCAGATTTCAAAATAAGTTGATGGGAATAATTATTAGGCGACCTTCTACCAACAAACAGTGACAATATCTGGGGGTTGGGCTGTTTTCCTTATATGTCTATATACAAAAGTCCATAATATTTTTGAAGTTATTCCCATTTTTAGCTCACCTGGCACAAAGTGCCGTATTTTGGTCTCAACGCATAACCCATGTATTGGTATGTATGGTAATCGAATTCATCCGAGCATAGCCGGAAAAGCTAACGGAAATTGTTGAGTCTCAGTTTAAAATGGCCAAGTAATAATAAACATGGGTTTCTTTCACATGTATGACTGTTTGTTGACCAAAGTCAATGAAACACAATTGTGACTATTGGTCAGTGAAACCTAATTATTAAGAGATACATATCAGAAGCATCTTTGCAAGACATGTAACTATCAACATTCTTAACATCTTTTAACCCTTTCCCTCATATAAACGTGTTTTCACGCATTTGCAAACAGAGTAGACCCAGATCAGACGGCTCCTAGAGGAGCCGTCTGATCAGGGTCTGCTCTGTTTGCTAATAAGAATTGATAGATCTGTTTCTTTACTTTCTAAAATGTACACAATATTCCACCTTCCATATTTCTTTATAACTATTTTGGTAATGAATATTCAGTAGGTATTGAAATATGGAATAAACATAGAACAGGGAAAGGGTTAAGGCACTTTCCTCATGGCAAAACCAATACAGTATGGAACCCTGGCAGTTACCCTGCTAGTACATTATATTAGCAAAATATCATTCTCAAAAATCAAAGATTTGTTATTATACACTTTCCTAGAGGCAAAAACAATAAAACATCATGACCAATAGCAAGACCATTGGAATCATATTGACAAAGCAAAATCAATGTTTGAATAAAAATGGGGGATTTAAAAAAATTAAACGCATGGTACAGTATTACAATGTACATCATTAAACTTTGTTTTTAATTACTTAAATTTAATGCTTGAAAACTGTCATAGCCACAAAAGTTTAAAATGATTAACTTCTTCGAGCTTTGAAATCATTTTTCCCTGACTTTCCATTTTTCACTGACCAAATTTTAAAATTGCCTGACAATTTCCTGACCTTGAAAAAGAAACCAATTTCCCTGACTTTTCAAGATCGCTGGCAACCCTGACTGTAAGGCCTAGACCTTTGATATTTGGTATGTAGCATGATCTAATGGTCCTCTACAAATTATGACCCCACAGACCAAAAATGACCCCGCCCCATGGCATATCAGTTTTTCATAGGAAAATATTTAAAAATATTCGTCTCTAAAACTGTAAGGCCTAGATCTTTGATATTTGGTATGTAGCATCAGCTACTGGTCCTCTACAAAGATTGTTCAAATTTTGACCCGGACCAAAATGACCCCGCCCCGGGGCTTATCAGTTTTTCATAGGAAAATCTTTAAAAGAAATTTTCTCTGAAACTGTAAGGCCTAGATCATTGATATGTAGCATCATCTAATGGTTTTCTACCAAGAGTGTTCAACTTGTGACCCCTTGGCCAAAAGTGGCCCCACCCCGGGGCTTATCAGTTCTTTTATAGATAAATCTTTAAAAATCTTCTTCTCCGAAACTGTAAGGTCTAGACCTTTGAAATTTGGTATGTAGTATCATCTAATAGTTTTCTACCAATATTGTTCAAATTATGACTCATGGACCAAAATGGCCTCGTCCCGGGCTTATCAGTTTTTCATAGGAAAATCTTTAAAAAATCTCCTTTTGTGAAATTGTAAGAAATTTATATGAAATATCACCTAATGTTCCTTTATTAAGATTGTTCAAATTTTAACCTCCAGGCCTAAAATTATGGCTCTTGGTTTCATATTGGCCCCAATCTGAAGCTGACATATTTTACATAGAAATACAGTGTATGCATAAGTCTATAGTAACCAAGCGAGCGATAAAGGGCCATCATGGCCCTCTTGTTTCATTTTTGTCCGGCCAATAAGTCCTGTTCTACTGATGCCATTGAATTCAAACATCACACATGTAACAGGCTTAATGAGAGGAAGTGTCATGCACAAGGTCCATAACTCTAGCTTCTGTATTTTTGGAGTTATTCCCCTTTTTAGCTCACCTGGCACGAAGTGCCAAGGTGAGCTATTGTGATCGCCCTGTGTCCGTCGTAAACCTTTTCTTAAAATGATGATATCTCCTCCTAAACTGCTTACTGGATTTTTACCAAATTTGTCCAAAAAGAAGTAAAATCTTTAAAAAAAAATCTTGTTCTTGTCAAAAACTGTTAGGCCTAGGGCTACCTTTGGTATGTAGAATCATCTAGTGGATCTCTACATAGATTATTCAAATTTTACCCCTGGGATCAAATTTGGCCCAACCCCGGGGGTCACAAGTTTTACATAGGATTATATAGTAAAATATTTAAAGATCTTCTTGTCTGAAACCTAAAAGCTTAGAGCTGTGAAATTTGGTATGTAGCATCATCTGGTGAACCTTTACTAAGAGTGTTCAAATTATGACCCTGGGGTCTAACACAGCCACACCCTGGGGGTCACATTTTACATAGGATTATATAGTAAACACTTTTAAAAATATTCTTGTCTCAAAACTGAAAGGCTTAGAGCTGTGACATCATCTGGTAAACTTTTATTTACTAAGATTGCTCAAATTATGCCCCTTGGGTCAAAATTGTCCTTACCCTGGGGGTCACAATTTTTACTGAAAACTTTTAAAATCTTCTTGTCAAAAACTGTAAGGCATAGGGCTACCAAATTTGATATTTGGTATGTAGCATCATCTAGTGAACCTTTACTAAGATTGCTCAAATTATGACCCTGTGGTCTAACACGGCCACACCCTGGGGGCCACATATGTTACATTGGATTATATAGATCTTGTAAAAACTTTAAAAATCTTCTTGTCCGAAACAGAAAAGCTTAAAGCTGTGATATTTGGTACATAGCATCATCTGGTGGACCTTTACCAAGATTGTTCAAATTATGCCCCTGGGATTAAAATTGTCCTCACCCTTGGGGTCCCAAGTTTTACTGAAAACTTTAAAAATCTTCTTGTAAAAAACTGTAATGCTTAGGGCTACCAAATTTGGTATGTAGAATGATCTAGTAGACCTCTACATAAATTGTTCAAATGTTTCCCCCTGGGTCAAAAATGGTCGATTCCTTTAGTTAGCATGAAGCATCATCTGGTGGAGTTTAACCAAGATTGATCAGATTGTGCCCCTGGGGTAAAAACTGATAGGTCACATGACATCATTTAACCAGCGAGCGATGCAGATCCATCATGGCCCTCTTGTTTCATTTTTTTAGTCTCGCCAATAAGTCCTGTTCTACTGATACCATTGAATTCAACTTCACACATGGAACAGACCTGGTGAGAGGAAGTGTCATGCACAAGGTCCATAACTCTAACATCAGTATTTTTGGAGTTATTCTCCTTTTTACATTTTTTGTCCGGCCAATATGTCATATTCTATTGATGCCATTGAATTCAAACTACACACATGGAACAGGCTTGGTGAGAGGAAGTGTCATGCACAAGGTCCATAGCACTAGCTTCAGTATTTTTGGAGTTATTCACCTTTTATCATTTTTTTCGGCCAATAAGTCCTGTTCTACTTATGCTTTTAAATTTAAAATTCACATATTACACTTTGGTCATTATTCTCATTATTGTTCTTAGTTTCACACTTCTTACATATATCATGCTCCAAGTTACGTAGCATCATAGCTGGATTTATGTTATACCCATTTACATGTATACATGTACAGCAATTGTGTCAAGTTTAAAATTGGTGGGAAGAGGGTCAGTACGCAGGCAGGTGACACCTTTCAAGTATAGATAAATATACCACGGCCCTCTCAATCACGATTCCCTCCTTACAACAACGCATGTCACTGTTTCCCAAACAACAAGGCTCCAGAAACAACTTTTTCCATCGTATTTTCCTTATGTCTCCATCAAACCCTATGTTGTGACCACTCTTTAGAATCGTCACTTTGTGACGATTCTAAAGAGTGGTCACAACATAGGGTTTGATAGAGGCATAACGGTTTTAGTTCTCGAAATACACTTTATCTTGGGATCTGCAAACAAGCTAATTATGTTTGAATTTCCCTCCCTGTAACAACTCCCTCTGAACAACACATACAATCTTCGTATCCCAAAGGGTGTCGTTGTAGAGAGGGAACACTGTAACACTGAATTGTCGGCTCAGACAAAAAGTGTAGGATCAGATTCATATACATGTACAGTAAAACCTCTTTATAACGGCCACTAAATTACAACAAGTATTTTGTGTTAAAGGCAGGTGGCTGCTTAAAGCAATGTGAAGCCTATAGGAGCATTCTGTTTTACTTTCACCTTGTTTTAAGCAGTCACCTGGGCTACATACCAACAAATTAACACAATTTAGTGACCGTTATACAGAGGTTTTACTGTAATTTTATAAGAGCAGATCCGAGTCTATTTGCAAATGCATTTATATGAACTACGGAAATGGAAAGCTATAGTTTTGGTACATGTATTGTCCATCCATTCAGGAGTCGTATCTTGGAAACAGTTTGGAGTTTTTTTTATGAAACTAAATGTTTAGTACCATAAAGAAATGTGAGTCACCATGCAAGTATCACTCACGTTGACTGTAGACCAGAGTTATTGCCCTTTGCTCTCCAAAAACGTTTTAGTTGTATGCAGCCTGTATATGTTTAAATATGCTGACTTGGCCTTGTGGTTGAGTGTTGTGCTGATAATTCAGGGGCCCAGGGATTGAATCCCGGCTGGACCAGCTCGAAATTTCAGAGACGCTTTTCAGCGTCTCCCACCCGCACGAGGTTGCCTCCTCTCCACCCAGGGCTTGTGAGGGTCACTAGCTGGTACTGTGGCTACGTAATCGTGCCATATGTTAGCAGTGCTCAATATTGTAGGCGAATGGCTCAATGACCAGGGGAGTAAATGTAGTCGCTGAAGGGTCATTCAGACTGAGACATAACTAGGTACTTTTTATGCCCCAGACTTTAGGCGACCGGGCATTAAGTTTTACCCTTGTCTGTACGTCCTTTAAAAGTTTCAAATATGTTTTGGCTTGTGTATGCTGTGGTGATTTGATGTTTCGCCTAAAGCATAATCAAAGCGAGTTGTACCGTGTCTCCCCTTTTCAGGTCTCTCTTTCCTCTACTTCCTACATGTATTTGCCGGCAGGGGCATCCATGTCCCATGGACATTTTCTTATTTCTTTTATGTTTAGTATCATAAGGAAATGGGACCCTGCAAATATCACTGATATTGACCTTGAAACACTAGAATTATGGCCCTTTATTTGCGAAAAACTGAACCCTTTTGTCTGGCTGGTAACTTGGTTACACACTGAGGCCAGCACTTTGGCGAGGGGATATTTGTTACATACAGTAAAACCTCTCTAGAGACTACTTAACCCTTGAATTATCAAAATGGAATAGTCCATCAACTAGAGACCACTCAGTATGAATAGCTTAACTCATTCCCTTCTAGACTATTTTAGACCCAACCTCTTTGAATAAATCTACCGAAAAGGAGCAGTAACTATATAGAAAGGGAGACATTTAGAATTGTGTAGTTTTGAAACCATTGTGATAAATAGAGCATAAATTTGGCTCCTATATAGCAAATGCTCTGTTTATGATACTTAATGGTTTCAAAAAATGTCTCTTACATAGGTGCAATAAGGCGTCAGTAGGAGAGAATGGGTTAAACTTGCCAGAGGATTTGATTGACCGTGCAAGCCCTGATCAGGTCTCCTCTAGGAGCTCTCTTATCTGGGTCTACACGGTTTGCAAATGACGGTGTATACATGTTCCGGGTTGAAAGGGTTAATGAATAAGCATATGGGTCTTTTACTCAAAAATGTGCCTTTTCAAACAGAGTAGACACAGATCAGATGACTCCTGTAGGGTCAGCTTATGGAATTATATAGATCTAGGTTTTTACTTTTTAGCTCACCTGGCACAAAGTACCAAGGTGGGCTATTTGAATGATCCTGTGTCCGTTGTCGAATGTGCGTCGTCAACAATTTACTTAAAACATCTTCTCTGAAACTACCGAAAGGAAATTGACATAAATTGGCCAGGGTATTCCTTAGATGGTCCTCTTCCAAAATTTTCAATTCCATAGAGAACTCTGGTTGCCATGGTAACCAAATGAAAAATCTTTGAAAATCTTCTTCAGAACCACTGGTCATATTTCAGAATAATTTGGCAGAAATAGTCCTTAGGTGACCCTCTATCAAGTTTGTTCAAATCATGCTGTTATCTAAAAACATGGCAGTCAGGGGACGGGGCTAATTTTCATTATACATGTATGTCTATATAGATAACTTAAAAAATCTTCTTCTCCACAACCATCAGTCAGATTACAACAAAATTTGGCAGGAACAGTCCTAAGGCGACTTTCAACCGGATTGTTCAAATCATGTTGATATCTAAAAAAAACATGGCTGCCAGGGGGCGGAGCTAATTTTCCGATGTCTATATAGATAACATAAAAAATCTTCTCCGCAATGATCAGTCAGATTTAAAAAAATATTTGGCAGAAACAGTCCTCAGGTGACCCTTTACCGGGATTGTTCAAACCATGTTAATATCTCAAACAAGAGGGCCAGAATGTCCCTGAAGCGCTCACCAGACAATCAGAGGAGAAGATTTTCACTATATGTTTCTATTGAAAACTAGCCCGCCCTATGGCGGGGCAAGGCAAATTTTGACCCAATGGGCACAATTTATATACCTTTTGTATAGGACCTGAACATGATGCTATGTGCCAAATATGAAAGCTGAGAACCCTGTAGATTCAAAGGAGAAGATTTTCAAAGTTTGCACTATGTTTCTATTGAAAACTGGCAATCCCTGGGGCGGGGCCAATTTTGACCCCAGGGGCATAATTTATATAACTTTTGTAGAGGACCCGAACATGATGCTATGTGCCAAATATGAAAGCTGAGAACCCTGTAGATTCAGAGGAGAAGATTTTTAAAGTTGACGACTGACGACGGCCAACGGACATCAGGCAATCACAAAAGCTCACCCTGAGCACTTTGTGCTCTGGTGAGCTAAAAACATGGCTGCCATGGGGGCGGAGCTAAATTTTCTAACATGTATATATACAAATACTCCCCTACCCCATCTCTGGAGGGGGGGGGGGGGGGTGTGTGGAACTTTCACTATAGGATTGTCCATCCTGTTGATGCTATTGGAGTGAAACTTCATATACAAAGAGCAGAATGGAAGGCAGTCTCATAAATTTGTTTTGGGGTTGCTGTTGGGGACCATGTATTGCCTTGCAATGCTTGATCTTGTTTATATTGAAGTATATAGGAAACCTTTCAACAAATTTCTCTATATTAACAAGTGTTCGGAGGAGCACGTGTGTCACCTGCTCCCAGCTGACACAAAACCTTATTGTTAATATGAAAAAGGGGAATAACTAACAAATATATTGATGCTAGAGTTGTGGCCCTTGTGCACGACACTTCCTCTCATCATGCTTGTTCCATGTGTGAAATCTCTATAATGATTCGTTTAGAAATGACAGCCAAAAAAAGAAAGTGTGACGGATGGACAGACAGACGACGGAAAAGTGATCCCTGAGTGACACACTGCCTCTCGGCAGGTGACACAAAAAGGGCTAGATTCTTTATACTTGCTGAATTGAAGTATGTGCTCATGATCACTATCAAGATTGTTCAAATAAATTTCTTTTATGTTGACCACAACCTGGTGCTAACCTTTCTTACATGGAAATTCACTGTATACGTAAATCTTTGGTGACAAGGTGAGCGATTAAATGCCATCATGGCCCTCTTGTTTTGTTCATGCCATTATAACTTAATATATCTTGCATGAATATTTAGGGCTCCGGTCTGATATCAGGACATGGTGCTCTATTGGGAAGTGGAAAGCTCTTGGCTTGCAGAACATCACTGGCGTTTGCTTATGGGGCTCTTTTTTACCCCCTGCGCAATGTGGGGTGTTAATCCATGCATTTTTCTGTTTGGGGCTCATATCTTTCAAACCTCTTGGCCGATTTTCATGAAACTCATCAAGATGACATGCAGAACTCATATATCATCATAGGTGTCAGTTCAGTGGCCAGGAAATAAACACATACTTGTTCAAGGATATTTACTTTATTACATCATTTGTCTACATAATTATGATAATGAAAATGAGCCACAGAAGAACCACTCTCTGGCAGCCACAACATGGATAAACATAGATGTCTTTAACCATTTCCCTGTGGAATACTCGCGTAAAAATGACATCATGAATATTTATTAGCTGAATTTGTACAGATGAGTTTTTGGTGTTGGCTCAACCCTTTAGTTCATAAATATGCCTTTCTACGCCTTTGCAAACAGAAAAGACCCAGATCAGACGGTTCCTATAGGAACTGTCTGATCAGAATCGGCTCTGTGTGCTTACGATAATTATAATATAGATATGATTCTTCACTTTCTGCCATGGCCAAAAGTTCATGTGTCCATGTGCTATTAATTATAAAAAATTAAACTAAATCACTATTCATCACATCTTTATTTCTTATATGAATATTCATGCAGGAAAAGGCTACAGACCCAATATTACTTTTCTGAGTGGTTGTGGTAGAGTGGTCTACTGTAAAAAGAATTTGCAAAGAGAAATAGTGCAGATCAGAAATAGGAGCAAACAATATGTAAAAGTCTGCAACAGAGAGATCAGAAAGAAAGTTGAAGATCTGATGAGTGATAACATGAAGATTAAAAATGGGAGGACATATTCACCATACACCATGATACAGGTTTATAAATGACACCATAGTGCAACTGCTTGCTGTATTCTAGGAATATTCATGTCAGAAAAGATGACTGAATATTAATTAGCTGATTTGTTTTACTGGCATTGTGAACAAGGGAATTTTTTTACCACGGCAGACATAGATATTATTTCCTAAGCAAACAGAGCAGACCCAGATAAGTTCATATCATCTTGGTCTACTCTGTTTGCAAAGATGCCAAAAGACATGTGTATGGGGTATTGAGACAGCTGGTCTAGACATGGTGAAACACTGGTAAGCCATGGATACCAACACTTTAGAAACCTTCCAACAAACTTACCAAATATTATAACATTTCAAAAATGACACTGCAAAGGTTTTTTTTCCTTCAAAAAGAATAAACCCAAGATTGGGTTCAGTACAAAATGAGATCTTTGATAGTCTAAACAATATGGCCACAATGTGTGCAAACAAAGCCAAAGATCTACAGACCCAGAATTAAAGCTTCCTTTTTAGTGGCACATGTAGAAGGTGTTTATCACATTTTCAAATCCTGATATCTTTTTAAATTGACCACATTTACAGTGCTGTGTATGTAAGACATTGTAACATTCAATCCTTTACTCCATGACTATTCATATAAGAATAAATGACATTGTGAATATTAATTAGATTAATTGTTACAATAGCACATGGACACTGCAGAATCACGTCTGTATTATATCATAAGAAAACAGAGCAGAACCTGATCAGGCAGCTCATGTAGGAGCAGTCTGATCTGAGTGAGTTGTTTTTCTGCTGTCAGATAACATCTAGTAGAACTTGTCGGTGGGGCACTATGAACTGCTATTAACTTTGTATTTTGCACTACTACAAACTAATTTACATAAATGATTTATATTATACAAAATTTACACATGATTTCAACAAAATCCAACCTCAAGTATATGAAATTTAACATTTTGGCTTTGATACAATGTTTGTAAATACATACACAAAAATAAAATGATAATTTAACCATTCAGTAATTATACCAGAAACTGCCTATCTATTAATTGTCAAAGCAAATATTTGCACTGAAGCTGTACAGATATAAATAAATGCAAACTACATTTTTTAATAACCTATCAACACGTTGGTCCTAGTGTGACTAACATGGCTTTACCTTGGTCCTAGTGTGACTAACATGGCTTTACCTTGGTCCTAGTGTGACTAACATGGCTTTACAACAGTCCATATTAGTTCACTCTTTCCCTCATAAATGTTCATGCAAGAAATAATCACTTCATGACCATAAATAAGATTTTTTTAATAACAGCATTAGAACACGGAACATTTTGACCATGGCAGAAACTGCCGAGTTACATCTGCATTATCCATAAGCAAACAGAGCAGACCCTGATCATACGGCTCCTACTGGAGCTGTCTCGTCTGATCATACCGCTCCTACTGGACCTGTCTCATCTGGGTCTACTGTGCTTGCAGAGGCATCTCAATGAGGCAAAGAGTTAAATCCTGCTAGAAGGATACTTAAGTTTCTATGGCAAATCAGAACAGACCTAAATTACTACTGTCAGAGCAGCTGAGATAGTTGCTCAATCAGTTAACCTATTATGCCATTTGCAACAACAGTAAAATCTAGATCTGAATAGATGCCAACTACATCAGCCTTTCATATCTAATCTAGATCCAAAGTGATCATAAAGACTAGTAATGAATTAGCCACTATCACCTCTCTGGTCTGCTCTGTTTGCTAATGCCATTTGATTATTAATCCAATCATGAAAATACATGTAGCTAATATCACACTCGCACATGAGAAGTATGTACACAATAAAAATGATATCACAAGTATGCCTTTATGAATGATGACCACAGCACAAAACAGTATTGCAATACATGTGACAGGTCTACTATGGTAGAAAGAAATCTGAAGATTAGTAGGTTTTCACACCTGAATGCCCTTTTGAGTCAAGTCAAATGCAAACAGTGTAAACCAAGACCTAAAGTCACAGTTTCACTCAGAACCTGATTATGGTCTACATTGTTTACAGCGGTACAGTACAAATACTAAAGCTACAAAAAGCACAACTACTGGTAATACTGGCTACTTTGAAATAACGAACAATTTCAAGTTTTTTTTACCTCAAATTTCAAAGATTTTTCTTCCACATCCGTTCAAAAACTAAATCAGTATCAAAAAGAGTTTGAATTGTGTACAGATACAGAGCTTTGTTTGGATTTCTTTCACACATGTATTATCTCCACTGTCCCAGCCAGTGGAATTCAAGATTGAAGAGTCTATCTCCTGGCTTTGATTGGCCTCATAGCATCGGCGTTCCATGTCCGAATATTAGCAAGAGCACGGTTGACCTTATTGCACCACACTATACGCTCCTCCTTGGTATCAGCTGACAGCATAAATCTACAGTGACAATTAAAGATTATATTAACAAGAGTGTTCGAAAGAACACACGAGTCACCAGCTGACAGCATAAATCTAGTGACAATTAAAGATTTGATATTAACAAGAGTGTTCGAATGAACGCACAAGTCACCAGCTGACAGAAGTGTGACGAAACAAGTGGGACAGATGGACAATGTAAAAATGATCTCTAAGGTGTCATCCTGCTAAAGCATAAAGATTATTAACTCATTTGTGCCCAGTTAACCCATTACCTCATGGGTTATTTTTAGAACCAACCTCTTTGAATAAATCTACTGAAAAGGAGCATTTACTAGAGAAAAGGAAACTTTTTGACTTGTGCAGTTTAGAAACCATTGTGATAAACAGAGGATTTGTGCCTATGGAGCAAATATACTCTATTTATCACAATGGTTTCAAAAAGTGACTTTCAAAGAGGTGTCAATATGAGGGAATGTGTTACAATGTGTGTTTATAAATGGAGTAAAGGGTTCAGAATCACACATGTCACTAGCTGAAAGTGTGACTGAAACAAAGTGTGACACACCATGATCCTGATGTTGCCCTGCTTACAGTATGTGACACAACAGACAAAGGGTTGGACTTACTGATCAGACAATATTTACTGAATACTTGTATCATTTACCAAAGCTAATCGCCAAATTCAGCTAATAGCCAAATTAACCTTTTACTCCATGAATATTCATGTCAGTAATAATGACTATGAATATTAATTAGCTGATTTTTTATAATGGTATCATAAACATGGGCATTTTTACCAATTAGTAGATCAATATTATTTCATATGTACGCAAACCGAGCAGACCCTGATAAGTCAGCGCCTGTACAGGGTCTACTCTGTATGCAAAGGTGCCAAACGGTTAAATAGGCTAAAGAACTAAACATGAATTGGTACAGGTCCAGATAACATGCGTAAATTTCAACACTTTCAAGAATAGCCTCTTTATTTCTCCACCAAACCCCATATTGTGACCACTCTTTAGAATCATCTCAGAGAGACGATTCTAAAGAGTGGTCACAGTATAGGGTTCAGTGGAGAAATGTTCAAGATATAGAATTCTTTGAATTTCAGTATACGAACATCCAATCTGCCCTTTCTACTAGTTTGTACTCTTAAGAATTTGACTACCCAATCTACCCATTTCCATCTGTTTGTAAAGCTGATTAATTCATCTAGTGTAGACAGGAGCTGTTTGATCTAGACCTGCACTATATGCCCAAGTTTGTTCAAATACTTTGTTGGAACTTTAACTAAATCCCAAATAATATGTTCCTTTATTTCATGTCAGATGTTATTAACCCTTTCCATAAATATGCCTTTCTACCCCTCTGTAAAAGTCACCTGTTGAAACCATAGTTATAAAGAGAGCATTTGCTCCTGTAGGAGCAAATGCTCTATTTATTTACATTGGTTTCAAATTACAAAATTCTAAAAAATTCCTTTTCTCTAGTAAATGCTCCTTTTCGGTAGAATTATTCAAAGAGGTTGGGTCTAAAAATAGCCTATGGAAGAAAGGGTTAATTAAGTAATGGATTGTTTTTTTTGATTGCTCACCTGGTTGTTGTCATGGTGTTGTAGGTTTTTGTCACCAGGGTATCTTGCTCTCCCTTGCGTGGAGGCCTTACTGACACCAGCTCAAACGTGTGGGGCCTAGCACAGATATCCCTCGGAATCAGACCCACCTTCTCTGTGATGCATCGTTTTAGATCTACCAGACCAATTGGTTCCTACAAATTTAAAGGGCAATACTAGAGCATGTTTTTGAATTTTTTTTATTTATAATAAATGTATCCTATCACCTACTCCCCAAACCAAACAAAAATCACCCTAATATTTCAATCACAATTACACCTCATGGGGATTTCTTCCAAACGATTTATGAAAATTTGGATTTTATGCAATTTTATCATCATTCAAGAGGAAATAACTTTGACAGCAAAAAATCAGATCATTCTTGAGATATCCACAACTACACTTCATGTTGATCACACCTGTGAAGGATTTTTCTAAACCTGACCTGCCATTAATAAGAAATTGGATTTTATGCAATTTTTTTTTTATCATTCAAGGGGACATAACTCTGTGAAACTAGAAAATTGTGTCTGTAAGACCCAGCGATGCCCCCATGGTGGTGCTTGATAATGAAAAAACTGTGACAACCAACTGCAGGTACAAATTCGACACACAGACGGAGGGACAGGTGCAAAACATAATGTCTCCTGACTATCGTCAACGGGGGCATAATAATCAAACGAGATCATGCTGGCGATATGCACAACTACACTTCATGGTGATCATTGATGTAGAGTTTTACTGAAATCTGTCCAGCCGTTTTGGAGAAGAACCACAGACAAACTTTGTCACAGACAGACAAACAGACCAACAGACAAAGTACAAAATCAATAAGTGTCCCCCCCCCCACTATGTGGAGGGATAGGAGGCATAATTACAGCTTTGTTTTATTAAAGCTAATTTCTACAATCACACATTCATTACAACACAGTAACAATGTAACTTAATCTTAAAGTTCTTATTTAAATCAAATGAGAAATTACCTCCACTTAGGCGTATGATAGCTTTCAAGCAATTTTTTTTCCATCTTTGTTAATCAAACACGCATATATTTATATAGTATACCTTATTCAAATACGCTCCTTCTTTACTTATGTAAACTGTACCGGTCACTAAATTACGATAGTGCCCGCTGGAACATTATATAGTGCCCGCTACGCTCGGTAAGTTCCGGTAGTTTCCGCGCACACGGAAACGCACGTACCGGTAAATGAATTGTATTATTTATAATATAAATAGTAAACCTTATCCCAGAGACATATAAATACATATAGATATGGCTCTACCTATCCACATACGCTCCTTCTTTACTTATGTTACATGTAAACGTACCGATCCTTAAATTGCAACTGTGCCCACTGGGACACTATATGGACCGCTGCGCTCGGTAATTTCCGGTGCTCGGTAATTTCCGCGCATACGCAAACGCACGTTGATGTATTACGTCATTCTAAATATATATTAATTAATACATAAATACTTGAATAGCATGATCTAATATTTCGACCACTAAGGGTCCTTTTCAAAGATTATCGTGTCGAAATACACGTCACATTCTTGTTACATGCATTCAGCCACAAAGAAAATAATGTTGATCCAGCGTCGTGGTGTTTTTACAGATGTCATGATGTCATCAAATGACGTCATTAGCGCAACGACATCATGCATACATTAGCGCGTTATCCTCCTTGGTGTTAAGTAGCCTACTGCCAAATGATCTGTAAGTTCTCCATATCCATTCATTTTGATAGATCTGTCTTTCAATTCTACATGCATTGAACATCGGTTTCAAAACTATAAATCTAACATCATCACTGCTATGACCACCGACTCTGGACAGTGATGAGTTAGCTACCCGACCACGCTCTAGATTGAAAAGATAGATCTACTGGGTTTTGCACATTTCAATCCAAGAAATGTATTTAAATAATGCATTTTTCGAAAATAAATTCTGTGTAAAATAATGATTATTATTCAGCTTGAATAAATTGTTACTAAAATGTTGTTTAACTTTAGTAAAGGAAATAAATCTAATTGTAATTTGATTTGCAGATTAATACCGCTGAAGGAAAAACTTATTAAACTGAGGTAATCACGGAGCGACACAGAACTGCTAAAATACTTACGTGAACAAAGGAATGCGGTATACTATAAGAAATAGTACAGCCCACTTCGGGCCTAATTGCATTATAGTGACCTACCAGTCAGCCCGAAAATAGTTTAAGGCCCTCAGCCTTCGGCTTCGGGCCTTAAACTATTTTCGGGCTGACTGGTAGGTCACTATAATGCAATAGGGCCCTCAGTGGGCTGTACTATTTCTTATATAGGCAATGTAAATTTCTTCCCTATTTCAACTATGAAAATTGAGCCACTCTATATGAAAATCAACCTTAACCGGTTACTTTCCCTGTTTAACATTGATTCCAGATTTTATCACCTTATCAAGACAAATGGAACATGGAAAGGAGATTTTTTTCACCGTGTGGAAACAGTAAAGTCAGATCTATAAAATTCCATACACAAACAGATCAGACCCTTATCAGACAACTCCTGTAGAAGTCTTCTGATCTGGGTCTTCTCGGCTTGCAAATCATAATGCGTGAAAATGCATTTATAAGGAGAAGGTTAACAAAGTGTAGATTGAGATCAGCCACTTCATTGAGAATGGCATCTGACTATCAATGTGGCATCTTATCCAGTTCTACCCAGTTTGTAAAACCTCAAGGAGTATTTTCCTACAACAGGGCTCAAATATCAACACAGAGAGCAGATACTTGTACCTTTCTTGTTTCATCATCTGGATATTTCCAATAGCACAACTTGTTTCCAGCCAGCACACACCATCGTCTGTGCCAAGAGCCAAGACCACTGACATCCTCAAACATGGTGAGGAATCCTCGCTCTTCTACGTTCTGTTCCATCATACACTTAAGGCGCATGTAGATCATGCCATGAAGAGGAGACAAAAATGGTACCTGGAAACAAATATTAACTACATATAAATAGAATACAGAAATATTCCTCTATAAAAAAAGTAGTGATGGAAATCGGCTGGATTTTCATAATCGATAATTGGTTCATGCCAACCGACTAAGCTTCGATTATAATCGAAATCGGTTACTGTGTAACAAGTGTAGAATCTTCTATGTAATACAGAAAAGTTTTGAATGGAAGCGTTTGAAGATTAAATACTAGTCTTATTATAATGTTATTCAAATGTTTCACATGCTACTTTTATGTATAGTTTTGTTTGTGGAAGTTGCTAATAAAATGAATTTTATAAAACTGTGTTACCAGCTGTTTCTACCTGAATTAATGATTTTCGGTACAGCCTGCAGATGACTGTATATCAAGACTAAAAATATTTAATAAATGGCAATCTTATTTTGTTTCTCCATCATCTGTCTTTTTCTTTTAAAGTCTTGGTTTGGTTTTACAAAACAAATCACTTATTTGTTTTGACATTGTCGTGTCTGGTTTCCATCAGCTAAAATGGTCGCATACAGTTGCTAAAATACTGGTTCCCCATATATGCTACTTATGATGTATCTACGCAATGAAAACCGGGCTAAAGTAATGGGGCGCGTGCAGCTCACAGGGGTTTTCCCACACAGATACTATAAATGGTAACGGTAGGATGGAGAAAAAGATGTTTATGATATAAATCTTTAGATTTCAATAACATCGTATTTGAATGTTCGAAACAGTACTCGCATTCTTTTTCGAGTGCTTAAAATTTCAACTCTCAATTTTCATTTTCTACTGGCATTTCGCGATTATGCGAGTGCTAAGTTCAAACCCTGGTTGTTCATTTAATAGCAAATATAGGAATCGTGATATAGTTTTAGTGTTGGAATACAACGAAAATATGATTCAGATTACGAACATGCCGCGCAATGCATAAGATTACAAATAACTTCGGTTATTTCCGTGATTCTCCACATTCCGATTAATCGGAAAAAGCCAAGTCACGCTCGAGCGCTTGGTTTGTGGCTGAGCTTGACTGATTTTCGATTATAATCGATTATCGGGAGAGCACTATAAAAAAGACATTCTGGATCTTGACACTTTACTCCATGGATACGTCTTTCTATGCCTTTACAAACAGAGGAGACCCAGATAAGATGGCTGCTGTAGGAACCATATGATCAGTGTCTGCTCTGTTTGCTTATGAAATTAGATATGATTCTACAGTTTCTGCCATGGCAAACAAATTCCTATGTCCATGTGCATATTAAAACATAATTTATCTAATATCCATGATGGAAATATTTCTCTCATGAATATTCATGGAGTAATGGGTTAAAGACAGGCGGATGCCGTGGTAGCTTAATGCAGAATGAAAGTTATGCATAAAGCTCCCAAATGGAGGTTTCTGCATTACTTTCATCCTGCTTTAATGCAACCTGAATAAATAGTTCAGGGCACAAAATTTTCACTCGTCCTGCCATATAGACAAAGAATGCAATGCATTATACTCACTAGTCCTGCAATATAAACAAAGAAGAGAAATTTACACGCAGTACGAACTGAGTGAATTTTTGTCCCCTGAATACTAATACACTGGCCAATAACATCTGGTCTTTGAAATTAAACACATGAAAACGTTGTCTTATTCAGATGGTTTTCTTGCGGTATACTTCTTTTCAGCATAAAAACAAAATTAATGATTTGCGTAATTTTTAGGTATTTTTAAAATATATTGCAAGTAGAGGCTATCACAATATAAAGCAACCATCTGCTTTTAACCCTTTCCTTTAGCAAACTGAGTAGACCCAGATCAGACGGCTCATATAGGAGCCATCTGATGAGGGTCTGCTCTGTTTGTTAGTGGAGTTTGAAAGATCTGTTTCTTTACTTTCTAAAATGGCTACAATGTTCCATCTTCCATATTTCATTATAACTATTCTGTCTGAATATTCAGTTGAAATTTGAAATAAACATAGAACTGGGAAAGAGTGACACATATGCTTTATTCACTTAGTGGTTGCTTTAGAGGGATTCTACTGTATATCCCAACACTGTATGGTAGTTAACTCTTTGCATGCTAGTGCTGAATTCTCCCACCATAACCTAATTTGTAATCTTGTTTTACTTTAAAGTAGTTATTAATTCTTTACTCCGTGGATATTCATGTAAGAAATAATGACATCACGAATATTAAGTAGATTAATTGTTATAAATAGCACATGGACACAGGAATTATTTACCATGACAGAAACTGGAGAATCATATCTATATATTATATCATAAGCAAACAGAGCAGACCCAGATCAGACAGCTCCTATAGGAGTGTCTGTTTGCAAAGGGGTATTTATGGAGTAAAGGGTTAAGTTAGAGGATGCTACCATCTATACTGACAAACAGCTCAAGCAAGCTAGAAAATTGTGTCTGTAAGACACAGCGATGCCTCCGTGGTGGTGCTTGACAATGAAAAAACTGGGACAACCAATTGCATGTACAAGCGTGACACACGGACAGATGGACGGACGAACGTGACACACAGACAGGTGCAAAACGTAATGCCCCATGAATATCGTCAACAGGGGAATAAAAACATCATTTCCCTATTTTAACTATTCATTAATATTTCAAAATCTACAAATAGTGACAGAATCTATTGTAATTACATGCATAACAAATTCCCTTACCCGTTCTAAACTAAAGCTATTCTTGTCTAAGCACTTCATATTGATACGTAGGGCAGTAATCAGAGTAAAACTGGTGGTACGAACAGCTGTAGGCCCACCTGGGCTCTCCACTGAAACACAGAGAATAAGGGGAATTGAATAAACAAGAGTATTGCATGCAGGTTCCAACGATGGTCTGTTGAAAAAATTTAAAGTTTTTATTTCCCCCAAGTTCATAATTGGGAATAACTTTGTACAAAAAAGCCTTATAGAGTTATGACCCTTGGTCAGATTGTTGTCCTTGTGATTGTGAATAAGTGTGTGAAGTTTTATAAGATGAACAGTGAAAAAGTAATAGCTAATGTTAAAGTTTCCAGATGACAACGTTAACGACAACACGGATGCCGGAGTTATGACAATAGCTTGTATTTTTTTCTTCGAAAAACAGACGAGCAAAATACATGCCTAAACTAGTAACATTTCAAAGTCAGAGTATTAAAGTGACAAAACTTTAAAATATCCTTTAAAGTGATTTATGTAATTTTTAGGCATTCTTAAAATGCGATGCAAGAGACTATCACTTAAATACGTCTAAAATGAAATAAATTATATATAATATAAGCCTTCAGTATGCAGCTTTCAGCATCATGTAGTACATGAACTCAACCGTTAACCCATTACTCCATAAATATGCCTTCACAAATAGAGTAGACCCCAGATCAGATGACTTCTGTAGGAGTCATCTGATCAGCGTCTGTTTTGTTTGCTAAATAATATACACAGATCTACTTCTACAGTTTTTACCTCGGCCAACCTTTCCATTTCCCATGACATTATAAATATAAAGCTTATTAATATACATGCCTACATTATTTCTTAAATGAATATTCATGGATATAAAATTTAACGCCAATGTCGCATAAATGCACCACGACAAATAGTGCAGTCCCAGATCAGTCGGCGGCTGATCAGGGACTTCACCTTTTGTCTCATTCTCTAGTTCTATATCTGTGGTTTATTCCTTTTAAATTGTAAATTTATAGCATTTCATTAATTTACTGAAATGTTTTAACAAAACGGGGTGGCGGACGACAATTAGAAATTTGGCACCAAAAGAGATAAAATAAACAATCCCACCGTAATAACTTTCGAAATTGTGTTTAACCTATTCCCTATTTAATATTCATGTCAGAAATTGTTTTATTAGTAGAAACTGTAGAGTCAGATCTATTATAATCTCATAAGAAAACAGAGCAGATCCTCATCAGACGGCTCCTATAGGAGCCGTCTGATCTGGGTCTACTGTTTGCAACTGCATGAAAGACATTCATATGAGGGAAAGGGTTAATAAGTTGTCTCTTGAAAAAATGTCTCATCATAATTCCCCATCCAAATATAAAAAAAAGACAGGAAGAAGGTCGAAAGAATCTGCCTTTATTTGGACATTACACCCCGACCTGTAACACACTAATTGGACGGGGTGAATAAAATATATATGAAATTCAAAAAAAGAAAGAAAAAAAGTTGTTTTAACTAATCTTCAGTACATACAAGTCATGCTTGATCCCCGTATCTTCTTGGGTGTCTTTTTCTTCTTGTCTTTGTACAACTCCCTGGACACACTCTGAAATACCACAGCCATAGATGAAAGGATGCATTTCAAATGCTAAAATCATCATCTCTCCACAAAAACCTACACTGTGACCCCTCTGTAGAATTGTCTCAACGAGACAGTTCTAAAGAGTGGTCATAACAATGGGTTTGATCGTAGAAATATCGAAAGGAGCTATATTTGAAAGAATGTTAAATTTACTCATCTTACTTATGCTTCCAGAAATACTGTTCACTTTTTTTTTGCTTCAGTAGTCATTCTCAAGGGTATTCTATGGCAGAGCTACAGATAAGGTGCATACTGAAATACTACAATTGTCATTTCTCCAACAAACCCTATGTTGTGACCACTCGTTAGAATCGTCTCGAAGAGAGTGGTCAAAACATAGGGTTTGGTGGAGAAATAAAGAAGTTATTCTTGAAAATGTTTCAATAAACGCATCTTACCTGGAGCTCTGCTATGGTATGGTATCACAAGATGGATTACCCTTTGGACCAGACAAACTTAGGCAAATAGCGCAGATCCAGAAGAATCCATTTGATCAAGGTCTATAATATTTGTTTCAATGTCAGTCTAATTTAAAGTTATTACAAGAGCCACGTGTGGCGCCAATGCTCATCTGATTTGGTGCTTGTCCAGCTTAATCAAAACTTTTTGAAAAAAATAAAGGGCCATAACTCCCAAATTTTGAAATGAAGAGTTATGGTTCTTATGTAGGGGCCTTCTCCTCAATGAGATCTCCCCACCTATGAAGTTTCATGTTAATACCTCTTATACCTTCGAGTAATGAGCTACATTAAAGTTTTTGCACGCCAACAACGACAACTACACCTATGACAATAACAACGCCTACAACCCAGTGATCACAGTAGCTCGACTTTTTCTAAAAGCTAAAAATGGCACCTTATTGAATTATTTAGTTTAACAAACTGGTGGAGAGGAGAGATTGGGCATCTGCTTGTTTAGGGTCATCAGGACATTTGATAGAGCAAACTAAGTAAGTACTCCACATATGTTGGTAATGTCACAAAGGCAACCAAAAAAGATTGTGAAACATTACAAAGGGAAAAAACTCAGAAATTTTCTGCTTTTAACCTATTCCCTCATATTGATTTCCCTGTAAAAGTCACTTTTCGAAACCAATGTGATAAATAGAGCATTTGCTCCTTAGAAGCAAATGCTCTATTCATCACAATGGTTTCAAAACTACACAGTTCTAAAACTTCCCTTTTTTCAAGTAAATGCTCCTTTTCAGTAGATTTATTCAAAGAGGTTGGGTCTAAATATAGCCTATGAGGGAATGGGTCTAAAAATAGCCTATGAGGTAATGGGGTAACCCTTATCCTGCTGAAACAACTGATATTTGCTCAAACTTGGATCTTGAACAATTCTTACTCATTCTGATTTGTTCAAGCTATGAAAAACAGTGTCAAACAGCTTGAATATTGATGAGACACCAAATTACAGAGCTACAGATAACCAAGTGTACACAAATACCCAAATCATCATTTCTCCATCAAACTCTAAGTTGTGACCACTCTTTAGAAGCGTCTCGATGAGACGATTCTAAAGAGTGGTCACAACATAGGGTTTGGTGAAGAAATAAAGAAGTTATTCTTGAAAATGTTTGAATTAACGCATTCTTATCTGGACCTCTGAAGTTATATATCATCTTGTGTCTATATCTTGAGCTCACCATGCTGTAGATCTCCAGGTTGATGGAGAATGCCGATGAGATACCGTGGATCTTGATCAAATTGGGGAAATCCAGACTGCCTCTCATCATGGGGTCATGTGTTGACAACATCTGGGTCATAATCACCTGTGGGCCATTACGGATCAGGATCACGAAATAGTGCACTGTTGTATCTATAAAAAACAACACCTCTCCTGCACTCTCAAGTTAACCCTTTCCCTGTTCTGCATATTGGCCAACTTTCAATACCTACTGAATATTCATTAACAAAATAGTTATAATGAAATATGGAAGGTGGAACATTTTAGAAAGCAAAGAAACAGATCTACCAAATTATATTAGCATACAGAGCAGACCCTGATCAGACGGCTCCTCTAGAAGCTGTCTGATCTGGGTCTACTCTGTTTGCAAATGCGTGAAAACACGTTTATATGAGGGAAAGGGTTAACTTTGACAGGCTACAAGCTACTTTCATGACATGACTCCAATTCATTCTGTTATTTACAGATGACGGATTTGTTACAGTCATAATCTTAATACTTCAGCCAAATGTTTATAAATTTGCACTTAAAACTGGCACATTAAGGTCCAAACAAACCTTACTTCTTTTGTTGTTTAAAAGCATGCAGACATGATGCATACAGCTTAAACAAGATGTGTTTGTGAAACACTATGCCCCCTCATATATTTGACCTCTGACCTTGACCTCTGACCTTGACCTTGACATGTCACCCCTCAAAATGTGCAGCCTCATGAGATACACAAGCATGCCAAATATCAAGTCTCTATCTCTACTGGTCCAAAAGTTATGGCCAATGTTAAAGTCGGCGATTTGACCCATATATTTGACCTCTGACCTTGAAGGATGACCTTAACCTTGACACGTCACCCCTCAAAATGTGCGGCTTCATGAGATACATATGTATGCCAAATATCAAGTCTCTATCTATACTGGCTCAAAAGTTATGACCAATGTTAAAGTTGCTGACAAACAAACAGACAAACAGACAAACAGACAGACAGACAGACAGACAGACAGGGCAAAAACAATATGCCCCCCGACTATCGTCTATGGGGGCATAAAAATCAAATACAAGACTATATGTAAGCATCACCTTTTCATGTGAAATATTGCAAATATAAGTGTTTTGTCCAAATGCTAACAAGTCTCCATGGTTGCAAAATGTTTCATTTCAAAGAAATTGACAGGATTTACCACTATAATCCTTAATAGGACAGAACATCCAACAAATGCAAATAAGCTAATGTAACAGGATCATCATGTGACTTCTGTGCTCCAAAATAGTAAATAAAAGCCTCAAATGACATGGCAGGGTCCACATTCAAAGCAGATATCAGAAGAGAATATGGGTGAAAAAGCATTTATATGTAGAAAGTTGTTTCAGAATCAATTATAAACAGAAGACAGATACATGATAGACTGTCCAGCAACTACAGCTTACCAGATGCTGTGCCAATTTTTGTGACGAAATCCTTCTTTAAAGGCAGCCTGATGTCACTGATGGTGAGAGAGCCTTTGGGGCCATTAGAGCTATCCGGCTCAATTGAGCCCGTCTCCTTCAACCTCTGAATTTCAGTCAAGTATGCCTGTCGTTTCTGACCTGTTGCAGAAAATCAAAACTAAGACTATTACTAAAGTTAAAACTATTAGTGAGAGTGACAAATACAACTAGGCTTTTCAGAACTGTAGATAATAGGTTATACAGGTCCAGATAAAATGTGGAAATTAAAACATTTTCAAGAAAAACTTCTTTTATTTCTCCACCAAACTCTATGTTGTGACCACTATTTAGAATTGTCTCTTTGAGACAATTCTAAAGAGTGGTCACAACATAGACTTTGGTGAGAACGCACATTTATCGGTTGCTCTGATTATAATACTGTTTGTTTGAGCCTGAATCTATTCTAAAGTTTTATGACTGGTCTGGTACTTAACCCTTTCCTCCATAAATACGCCTTTCTACGCCTCTGTAAAAGTCACTTTATGAAACCATTGTGATAAATAGAGCATTTGCTCCTATAGGAGCAAATGCTCTATTTATCACAATGGTTTCAAACTACAAAATTCTAAAAAAAAAAAATCTTTTCTCTAGTTAATGTTCCTTTTCAGTAGATTTATTCAAAGTGGTTGGATCTAAAAATAGCCTATGGAGGAAAGGGTTAAGAAAGTACTCTGGCTGAGAATCAGAAATCTTATAACCTTGGAGCTTTGTCTATCCAGATTGCAGATTGTTTCTTTCTTGACCAGACTTTATCTTGTTAATTCTTGTTGGTAATTCATTACAATCTCCTCACAGACTTCCAAGATATGGTCATACAGAGATATATTCAAAAACAAAATGTGTTCTACTATGCCCCCGATATGACCTTGGACCCTGAAGGATGACCTTGACATGTCACCCCTCAAAATGTGCAGCTTCATAAGATACACATGCATGCCAAATATCAAGTCTCTATCTCTACTGGTTCAAAAGTTATGACCAATGTTAAAGTCTAGGGCTGTCATGATACACTAACATATTCGAATTATTCAAATTTCATTTCTCGCAGTGAGTGTATCATATTTGCTACCCAATGAACTGAATATTGACGAATACAATTGCAAACATGTAGGAAATTGCCAAACTTGAAAGAAAAACAACATATTTTCGCCAGAAAAAAAAAGAGAAATCTGAGCGAAACATTCCAGCCGCGAAACGTCTTGTTGCAGTGACACCAAGGGAGATGACTCTTGAGGACTTATGTTTACGAATCAAGACACTGGGTGTTGGTCCTGTTGGATTCAACAGGCTTAATAATTGTTCTCTTACATTCACTTTTGCAGAAAAGTAGTCAAAGCATTTGAAATGATTCAAATATACGAAACAATTACGAAAACAATTTTGTTTTGAAAGGAATAATTCTTAGTTTTTACAACAACCGCTAACTTGTTTCATGTCAGAGCTGAAAGAGATTGTTCAGACTCCAGTCAAATATAAAAGCGCCGTCTGGAAACATTTCGGGTTTCTGACAGGACCAGAAGGAAAGACCAACAATAAAATCACTGTTTGTAAAGTGTGCCACCACAAAGTGAGGTTATATTGTCAGCTGTTGGCTCTAGCGGTTAATTATCGGAGCACCCCAATGTCTGAACGTACCCAAAATTTATTTGAGTTCAGTCACAATTCACCAGAATGGACGAAACCAGCAGGCTATATTCAATTAGAAACAGTGTAATGCACTGTATTTTGATGGTGCTTGAATTTGAATCAGTATCATTTTTATGCCTATTGTCTACAGACTACAGTAGGACTGGACCTTTTTACTTTTGAACAAGTTTCTAGTCTGTGTTTCTAGTTTATGTGACTTTGTTTTAGTTTGCCAATTTATTATAGATATTTAAACTACTTTTCCCTTGTTTATCAGCACCTGTCCAGTAGCATTTTCAATATAAGCTTAAAGTCCCAGATTCCTAATCCTAAATATGGACATGCTTTGGCTTAAGTAACTCTTATTAGCTTATGCCATAGCATGTTTATGTAACTGTATTCGTATTCGTGAATATATATTCATATTCGTTATACTGTATTGTTATATGTATTCATATTCGCTACATGGGCATATCGTTGCAGCCCTATTAAAGTTGATGATTTGACCTATATATTTGACCTCTAATTCAAAGGATGACCATAACCTTGACATGTCACCCTTCAAAATGTGCGGCTTTATGAGATATATATGCATGCCAAATATCAAGTCTCTATCTGTACTGGCTCAAAATGTATGACCAATGTTAAAGTTTGTGATAAACAAACAGACAAACAAACAGACGGCAAAAACAATATAAAAACAAGAGATGTTTGTAAAACATGTATACCCCCCAGACCCCCTGACCTTTGATCTAGTGACCTCAACTATAGAGGTCATCTAGCGGTCATGACTAATCACCACAGCAACTTTGAAGATCCTAAGCCAAACCACTGATCATTTATTGATCTGAAAACATTTCACAAGTTAAGGTCATGGTGACCTTGGCCTTTGACCTAGTGACCTCAACAACTATACGGGTCATCTAGTGGTCACCACTAACTACCACAGCAAGTTTGAAGATCCCGAACCAAACCATTGAGCAGTTATTAATTGGAAACCATTTCATCAGTTAAGGTCATGATGACCTTGACCTTTGACCTAGTGACCTCAAATACAATAGGGGTCATCCAGTTGTCATGACCAACTACCGCAGCAAGTTTGAAGATTCTAAGCCAAACCCTTGAGCAGTTATTGATCGGAAACCATTTGACCAGTTAAGAGCATGGTGACCTTGACCTTTGAGCTAGTGACCTCAAAATCAATAGGGGTCATCCAGTGGTCATGACCAACTACCACAGCAAGTTTGAAGATTCTAAGCTAAACCCTTGAGCAGTTATTGATCGGAAACCATTTAACCAGTTAAGGTCATGGTGACCTTGACCTTTGACCTAGTGACCTCAAAATCAATAGGGGTAATCTAGTGGTCATGACCAACCACCACAGCAAGTTTGAAGATCCCAAGCCAAACCCTTGAGCATTTATTGATCGGAAACTATTTCACCATTTTAGGTCATGGTGACCTTGACCTTTGACCTAGTGACCTAAAAAACAATAGGGGTCATCTACTTGTCATGACCAACCACCACAGCAAGTTTGAAGATTCTAGGCCAAGTAGTTTATTAGTTATCGTTCGGAAACCATCGATCTACCGACCGACCGACATGTGCAAAGCAATATACCCCCATTTTTTCAAAAGGGGTGTATAATAACCTTGAATTCCTAAATATTTCTGATTGCTAGGGCTCTGAATTAACCCTTTCTCTTATATAAAAGCTTTTTCATGCCTTTGCAAACAGAGTAGATCCAGATCAGACAGCTCTTGTAGGAGCCATCTGATCAAAATCTGCTGTTTGCTTATGAGATTATTGCCAATCTAAAGTTTAAACTTGACTTGTAATTTGACCTTTGATCTTCAAGTTCATGCATGACCTTGACCATGACCCTAAAAATGTTCACCTCCCATAAGTTGCACATGCATACCAAGTTTGAAGTATGCATTTTTAATCCTGGCAACAAAATTATCACCAACCTAAATTTGACCAGTAATTTGACCTTTGACCTTGATGTATGACCTTGATCTAAATAATCGAACAATCTCAATAATGTTAGGTGAGAAAATAAATCCATATGCACCCAGTGCGCTCTGCTAGTGAGGTGTACTTACATGCCACCAGGAGCAGCCTGTTACACTCCACCTGTTCCGCTGAGCCAGCAAATATGGAGTCACCGGTACAACACTTGTTCAAGGCATTACTTGTCTGCATGATCACACTCTGTTCCTGAGTTACCAGCTCCTGTAACTCCTACAATATACAGCCAACAGCTGAGTTACAGTTCATCTTCAAATTTTGCCAACAGCTGAGTTAGTTCATCTTCAAATTTTGCCAATAGCTGAGTTACAGATCATCTTCAAATTTTGCCAACAGTTGAGTTACAGCTCATCTTCAAATTTGGGTGTACTTAGTACCATCCACATTGTGAAAAGAGTAAATTGCAAACAGTTTTGTTTAGCCTTTATAGTTGCAGAGTAAACCAGTGTGATTAGATTGGGTTTTTAATGACAATTAAAAAGCCCCATAATGATTGAGTCATAGTGTCAAACAGTTTGGATACTTATGAGATGCCAAGTTACTTGGAGTCTCATCTGGATCCAAACTGTTTGCATAGGTAGTCACAAACTCACCACCACCATGATGAGTAATGAGTGTGCAGAGCAATCTATAAAGGTGCATATTCAAATACTAAAATCTTTTCTCTACCAAATCCTATGTTATGACCACTCTTTAGAATCGTCTCTTCGAGGCGATTCTAAAGAGTGGTCAAAACATTGGGTTTGGTGGAGAAATAAAGGAGCTGTTCTTGAAAATATTTTAATTTACTTATCTTATTTTGGCTTCTGAGACTAAGTGTATATATATATTTATTACCAGTCAGAGTAAATCCTTGGAATTTGATTGGTCAGTTTGCCAAAAACTGCCGGGGTGTACAGTACCGTATTCAGCGGCTTCCACGGAGAATACAGAATTATTCAAATTTGACGTGTGACGTCATTCGTTTTGTTTTTATTTTTAGCGTCGATTCGAAATTTCATATCGTCCTTACTCCAATAATTCTGGATGGATTACGACCATATAATCGATAATAAACGTAAAAAACTGTACCTCATACGTTCCTCAATTTAACACTATCAACTTATCAGTACAACGTGTTACCGTTAATGTTTACAAGTGAAGTTTCAACTCTTCTTTCGAAATTGCTCTGAGACGACGTCATATTTGCTCTGTGATGACGTCATGTTTTCTTTGTCATGTCGTCATACAATTAGAGATCTAATGTCAGCAAAATAAGAGTTGTTCGTTTCTTAATTAGGTAAATCGGATCTCTGACTGGTAATAAATTCGTTACACGGTAATTTGGCAGGGTGTACGGGCTGGTATGACCGGGTAAGACCACGTATTTCCTGAGGCGTTAGCCGAAGGAAATACGGGATCTAACCCGGTCATACCAGCCCGTACACCCTGCCAAATAACCGTGTAACTAATAGTATTCACCAGTATGACAAATGCTACTGGCACCCTTACCTTTACTCTCTCCTTCATTGTCTGTCTCTGTACCTCTGGAGGCAGAGCTTTTGGCACCGGTATTTCCTCCTCCATAACGTGTTCATGTGTGTAATGACTGTTTCGAGAGTAACGTTGCTTCACAGGTGGGTCTTCCTGGCTCAACCTATTCAAGACAGTAGATTTCACAGCTCTACAAAATACTCAAGGTTCTAAATCTCATAACTGAATGGCATTGCTGATATCAAAGATTAAATGTGTGGCATACATTTTTTAATATATATAGTTTAAAACTCCTCATATATTTGTAATTTTGCATAAAAAAATACTTCATAATACCAATCTATGCGACTTAGTGTTAGAGAGCAAGGGAAGTAGATAGAACTTTGTTTGTATCAATAAAATGAGAGTATTGCTATGGAAACTCAACAGAAACACATCCGCCATTCACTGGATTATGTGACATAAAATCAATTAAGTGTAACAGGCAAACTTATTTCAAAGTAAATACAATGTATAGGTCTTTGACATTCTTTTTCGCCATTTTTTTTAACTGTGTTAATGCCTAGTGTTGATAATGTTATTCCAAAATCAATTCAAAGTCAATAGGAGCTTGTAGAAATATTATTCAGCTGAATTTTTATATCCTACAGGCGCTGTCTCATCTAGGTCTATTCTGTTTGCAAAGACCTGAAAAGGTGTTAATGAGGGAAAGGGATCAATTTTTCTCTACTAAAATTCCGGTTTAAAATGTTTTTACTGCACATTATTACCCTTTACCTGATGAATATTCATGTAAAACATGACATCATGAATATTTATTTTCTGATTTTTTATAATGGTACATGAACACATGACTTTATAACATTGGCAGAAACTAAAATGACATCAATATACATTGTAATTCATAATAACTCAAGAAGCAAACAGAGTTTTACCATACCATAACGACTTTAAATAAAATTTTGGAGAGAGCCAACCCTGATCGGGACTCCGAAGTCTCCTACAACAGCTGTCTGATCTGGTTTTACTCTGATTGCAAACACATGAAAAGGCATTTATATCAGATAAAGGGTAACGCCCAGAGGATAAGTAAAATATTAAATAATAATAATTACACACAAAACTGAATCTATGATATGTGTTCAAACACAGCTACACATTCAACTAGCAAGCTTGTAAGCGGAGTATGTTAGGATGATGATGAGAAAGGGTTAACTTTAGACTGCAATAAAAATGCACAAGCATTTCTAACACCATTGAACACCAAGTTACTTTATTCTGAAAATATCATGTTATATTTTGGTGCATTTTTCTTTCAGATCAAACAGTATGGCTCCTGATGAGATGCAGTTACTTGGCATCACTGGATCATCCACACTTTAATGCACTTGCAAAGATTAACCCTTTCCTTCATATAAAGGTGTTTTCAAACATACAAACAGAGTAGACCCAGATCAGATGGCTCCTATAGGAGATATCTGGTCAGGGTCTGTTGTTTGGTAATGAAATTTCTAAAATGGCTACAATGTTCTGCCTTCCCCATTTTGTTGTAACTATATTTTCAATCAATATTCAGTAAGTATTGAAATTTGGAATAAATGTAGGACGGGGAAAGGATTATCTCAAACTCGTCCATAGTTCATGTTGTCAAGAAGTACTGACTGCTGGCTAAGATGGCCAGTTTTCTAATTTGCAAAGATTATTCATTTTATGTCAAACCAACCAGCTGGCCATTTACGTTGCCATTTGGTCCAGTTTAACCCTTTCTTTCATATCAACACCTTTTCATACATTTGCAAACACAGTAGACCCAGATCAGACAACTCCTATAGGAGCAGTCTGATCAGGGTCTGCTCCATTTGCTTTACTAATATGGCTACAATATTCCACCTTCCTTAACCCTTTCCTCCATAAATACGCCTTTCTACGCCTCTGTAATAACCACTTCTTGAAACCATTGTGATAAATAGAGCATTTGCTCCTGTAGGAGCAAATGCCCTATTTATCACAATGGTTTGATACTACAAAATTCTAAAATTTCACTTTTCTTTAGTAAATGCTCCTTTTCATTAATTCAAAGAGGTTGGGTCTTAAAATAGACTATGGAGGAAAGGAAGGGATATTTATTGACATTTGGAATAAACATAGAACAGGGAAAGGGTTAATACAACAAATATCTTAAGTTTAATTCATTTCAATTATGCTATGTTACATTCACGACAAAGTGATCCCTGTATACAAACACACATAATCCCCCACATCCTTTACTCTTTCGCCACCACAGTTGCCATAAGGGACTCATGGGGACTGCTGCAATGAGCGAATCTTTTGCAAACAGTTTGGATTCAGATGAGTTGATGAGTAACTCGACGTCTCATCAGGATCCAAACTGTCTGACACTCCACTTATGTTTTGCAAAGAAATTGCAAAGAAATTGAAGCTAAATCCACTCTGACATTTAAAGCAGACGACAAGGTGTGCAGACAAAAATTATTTGGCACTAAAAGAGTTAAACCAGAATTGAATAGGGTACAAGTGTGGCCAGCATATACTTCAAAGCTAAAAGCAGTAATGGCACATGTGTATACATCAGCTATATTTGAACTGTCTTACAAAATATAAATTTATGCATATGTCCAAAGAACACAAAAAAAAACCCAGTGAATATTTACCTACTGATTTTCAAATTGCTTTCATTGGTGATATTTTATTAAGACTATTATTTATATACACTATAGTTCAGAAACACATAATTCAAACAAAAACTAAATCCCTCAACTCTACAGGCAATTCTCTCATCCATTTTACCATGTAATCATTAGAACCATGTAGTCAAGAGACTGAGAGTCCGAAGTTTGGATCCTGATGTGATGCCAAGTGACTCTTGTCTCAACATCTCATTAAGATCTAAACCGTATTGCAATCATATGTAATCACAAACTAGTTGCTAGCATGCAAAGAGTTAACCCTTTCCCTGTTCTATGCTTATTTCAAATTTCAATACCTACTGAATATTCATGGATAAAATCAGGGCTTTTTCTCTCTTAATTGGGAAGGGGCCTTAGCCTGCTGATTTTGGGAAGAATTATCGCTAAAATTGCTGATTTGGGAAACAAAAAATCTGGTGTAAGTTTGGATTTTTTGGAAAACTGCATGATTTTAAAAAAAAATTCAATTGGGAAGAGGCCTTTTACAGGCCTCTGTTGTAGAAGGTGAAAACCCCCTGAAAATAGTTATAATGAAATATGGAAGATGGAACATTGTAACCATTTTAGGAACTTAAGAAACAGATCCTTCAAATTCCATAATTAGCAATCAGAGCAGACCCTGATCTGGATCTACTCTGTTTGCAAATGCGTGAAAACACGCTTATATGAAGGAAAGGGTTAATGGACAATGTGTTTAATACTTGACTATATAAATACGCCTTTTTATGTCTTTGCATAAGAGTAAACCCACATCAGATGGCTCCTATATAAGAGCTTTCTGATCAAGGTCTGCTCTGCTTATGATATAATACAGATATTTTTCTACTGTTTCTGCCATGGCCAAAAGGTTCCCGTGTTCAGGTGCCATAATAAAAATACTCTTTAGAATTAATATTCAAGATGTCATTATTTCTATGAATATTCATGGAGTAAAGGGTTAAAGATTCAGTTTGTGTTTGTTAGAAATTTGACAGGTCTATACTTCTGCGACTGTGACAGTTCAAATTTTGAAAGGAAAAATAGAGCACAGTAAAACCGTCTAAACTAAACTTTTAGATCTATATAGCCAGGTGGCAGCTTAATGCGGGTGAAAGTCATGCAGAAAGCTCCTTTGGGAGTTTTCTACATGACTTTCATCCTACATTAAAAAGCCACCTGTCACCTGACCTGCCTAGAAGACTAGCATTAATACAAATTTCAAATTTAGATTAAAAAGGGTTTTACAGTAAACCTATAGCAATCACAGTGCTGTTTCAGGTCGAAGTCCCAACAGAAAAAAACTTGAAAGATTCACGAGATTTTCGTTATTGCATAGCTTGAGCAGGGTTAGCCACCACCTAGAGTGATATGGCCAGCATCATGAGAAATGAGCACTAGAGGTGGAAAATTGTACTGCCCTTAACCCGATACAATTAACCCTCATTATAACGGAGGTGTTTGTTTCCAGAAATTGTGCTGGTATAACAAGGTTGCCGTTATAACGAGTTTAAATATGAAAGGAACCGCATGACTAGTTTGAAACTAGTGCCAACAGGCAAATGCTTAATGCATAGCACAAGTGCAAAAAGCTCCCTAAGGGAGCATTTTGCACTTCTTGTGTTCTGCATTAAGCAATCACCTGTGCTATTGGCATTGCACCTATTTATTCAGTGAATGTTTCAAAGAGTTAACAGTAATTTTGTTTGAATGCATATTGCCGGTATAACGAGGGTGCCATTGTAACGAACGCCGGTATAACGAGGGTTCACTGTATAAACACCTTTTCAAACAGAGCAGAGCCAGATTAGACAGCTCTTGTAGAAACCATATGACCAGGGTCTGCTCTGGTTACTCATTGGATTATACAGATCTGATTCTAGTTTCTGCCACAGCCAAAAATCCTTATGTTAACATTTGCTGTAAAATTCAGCTAATAAATATTCATGATGTCTTTACTTCTTACATGAATATTCATCAGGTAAATGGTTAACCCATTACCTCATAGGCTATTTTTAGATACAACCTCTTTGAATAAATCTACTGAAAAGGAGCATTAACTAGAAAAAAGGATTTTTTTTAGAATTTTGTAGTTTGAAACCATTGTGATAAATAGAGCATTTCCTCCTGTAGGAGCAAATGCTGTATTTATCACAATGGTTTTCAACAGCTGTCTTGCAGAGGCGTCGAAAGTCGTCAGTATAAGGGAAAGGGTTAACAGTATGCAGAGTAAACTAAGCAGTCTACCGCATGAACGCAAACAGTGCAGAACCTGATCAGATGCTGAATATCCTACTCAGTAGCTGATCTAGGCCTGCACTGCTTGAAATGCCCAAGTGCTCTTTAACCCTGTGATGCTGGCCAGTTATACTGAAAATGTCCATGTTAGTCTTACTGTTGGAAGTTAACAGTTGTCTGTATTGTGGTGGATCTGGAAAGAGGCCAAGGTTACACATTAGCGCTACATAACAGTTAGAACAAGCTGCACTTATAAGATCAGTATCTATAGGCATCTATCAGTAACTTTGGGACTAAGAGTTTAACCCTTTCCTTCATACATTTATGTCTTTTCACGCATTTGCAAACAGTGTAGACCCAGATCAGATGGCTCCTGTAGGAGCCATGTGATCAGGGTCTGCTCAGTTTGCTTTTGAAATTATAATAGATCTAACCCTAAGTTTCTACCAATACCAAAATATCCTGTGTACATATGCCATTATAAGAAATCAGCTATAAATAAATATTCATAATGTTATTTCTGCTATGAATATTCAAACAGGGAAAGGGTTAAATTGAAACCTATCGCTATGTATATCCATTGTAGTTCGGACAGGTGAATATGTGTATAAATGCCAACAATCCTGTTACATAGTTGTATGTCACTAGTCCAGATGCATTGGCCCTCCTAGCCGTCAGAATTAATTTAAGAACTTTTCCAGAAAAATGAAATATTTATAAGCAGTTAAGTGTAAATTTATAAAATCTTCTCCAAACGAGTAATTTCATATTAAATGAGGTTTGTAGATTTTGGAGCTAGAATTATTAATGCTTTGCCTGAAAGAGATGCCTTTGCAAACAAATGAGACCTGGATCAAACGGCTCTTGCAGGAGCCATCTGATCAAGGTCTGCTGTTTGCATAAATGAAATGATATACAGTAAAACCTCTCTTAACCGGCCGTTAAATTTAGTATGAAAATCGGTCTTGGAGACAGGTGGCAGCTTAATGCAGGGTGAAAGTCATGCAGAAAGCTCCTAGAGGAGCTTTCTGCATGACTTTCACCCTGCATTAAGCAGCCACCTACCTAAAAGTGTCTAAATTCTTATCTACTAGAATTCCGGTTAAGAGAGGTTTTACTGTAGATCTGAATCTACAGGTTGTGTCACAGGCAAACACTTGGGTTTATGTACATGTACCATTATAAACATTCAGCTAAAATATTCATGATGTCAACATTTCTTAACCCTTTCCCTGTTCTGTTTATTCCAAATTTCAATACCTACTGAATATTCATAGACAAAATAGTTCTAATGAAATATAGAAGGTGGAACATTGCAGACATTTTAGAAAGCAAAGAAACAGATCTATCAAATTCTATTAGCAAACAGACCAGACCCTGATCAGATCGCTCCTCTAGCAGCCGTCTGATCTGGGTCTACTCTGTTTGCAAATGTGTGAAAACACGTTTATATGAGGGAAAGGGTTAAAACAACACTGTGTACTGTATTAAATGCAATGCTAAATGTCTTCAATAAAAACCTCACAATGTAGGACCAACACAGAGATTGTCAAGTGAATTAGGTGGATCAAACATGAGTGCTTTATAAAACAAGAACATGAAATACCCTTTACCCGTTACCTCATATAAATACATTTTCACACCTTTGCAAACAGAGTAGACCAAGCTCAGACATCTTCATTAGGAGCAGTCTGATCAGGGTCTGCTGTTTGTTTATGAAATTATAAAGATTCAAATCTTGTATCTACCAATACCAAAAGATTCTGTGTTAATATGCCATTAAAAAATCAGCTAATAGATATTCCTAGTGCCATTATTTCTTACATGAATATTCATGAGGTAAAGGGTTAACCAAATGATGATGAGACTATACAGCATGACAGCAGTATGCTAGGCTTGGCTACAGTAATATCTGGGCCATTGATAAGAGACTTAGCTAGGGTGCCTAAGATTAGTACAGTAAATTCTGAAAAAATTCAAACTCTCAAAGACAAACAAGAATTATTACTGGTCTTTAATCCATTATCCCATAGGCTATTTTTAGACCCAACCTCTTTGAATAAATCTACCAAAAAGGAGCATTTACTAGAGAAAAGGAATTTTTTTAGAATTGGAATAGTTTTGAAAACATCGTGATAAATGAGCATTTGCTCCTATTATTTATCATAATGGTTTCAAAAATAGACATTTACAGAGGCATAGAAAGGTGTATTTATGGAGGAAAGGGTTAAGACAGGTAGCTGCTTAATGCAGGGTGAAAGTCATGCAGAAAGCTCCTAGAGGATATGAAAGCTTAATGCATGATGAAAGTCATGCAGAAAACTCCTCTCGGAGCTTTCTTCATGGCTTTCATTCTGCATTAAGCAGCCACCTGCCTTAAAAGCTCTCAATCTTTACTAAAAATTTGAGTTAACGAAATTCAACTGTACTTGCTACATTTCTTCTTCAACAGTGTTCTCTTGGTACTCATTAGAATTACACCAGAGAGGTGATTCTAATGAGTACTAACAAGATAGAGGTTGGCAGAGAAATATGAGTAAAGGATGTATATAGAAAAAAACATCTCTTATCTGGTTCTCTGTACATGGAACCTGTGATAATGTCTGGAATAGTGCAATAATGCTTGCAAGGTTCATACCTGTGACTCCTGTACATGGACACACTGTAGGCCAGACCATCGCTGGATGTCCCACTGCTCTGTTCTCCTGACGGCAGGTCCAGCTCTCCATTCGTTGTGGCATACATGTGACTCATCCTTTTACGCTGGCAGATATAATCAATGAAATACCAGTCAAGATATGATCAGAAGAGGAGCTAAAACCTTTGCAAATATGACAGATCTAGATTAATGACAGATTAATATATGAACTATTAACTTAATTATTCTCTATAATAACACAGGAACACAGAAAATTTGGCCATGGCAGAATCTATAGAATCAGATCTATATATTTCCATAAGCAAACAGCAGACTCTGATCAGATGGCTCATATAGGAGCAGTTTGATCTGGGTCTACTCTGTTTGTAAAGGAGTTAAAAAAGCGTATTTATGGAGTAAAGGGTTATATATGGACATGGACTTATTCTGGGGGTTTTCTAAGTCAGTTGGCTCCTATAGAAAGGCTTATTTATGGAGTAACATACAAAAAGTGCCTATGTCTAGGGATCTGTGATTACTCACCGGGGCAGCAACTGGTTCCTTCTTCCTCATCTCCACCTGGGATATGTCGTCCATGGCCTCATCTAGCAGGTCATCAATCTCACCTTGGTTGTCTTCATCACTCTCGTCTGTAGTCTCATCAACATTTGGATGCTTGTATCTATTCTCTGGTGGGTAGCTGGTGTTCTTGTGGCATAACTGCACAGCATCATCGCTGGTTTCGCTATCCTCCGGAGAGGGTCGACGCGGCAGAATACTCTCTCGTCTTATTGAGGCTGGCACAAAGGCACTGAGACTGAGGTCATCATATTCCTCATCATGCTTGTGGACCTGGGGTGCGGCAGTGCCAACTTTACGTGTTGGAACATTATATGATCCAGAACTGCTCACACTGTTACTTTCAAATGAATCATCAAAAGATTCTTGTGTTTCTGAGACTAAGTCTTCAGATGGTGCATCAAAGTCTGCAGTGTCATCTGTCTCTGTGCAGTCTGTTTCAGTATAGTCAGCCTCACTGTGTTCATCTGTTTGCCTATCGAGACTGCTGTCACTCTCTGTACTAGTGTTGTGCCCCTTGAATGAAACTTTCTTCATAGATGAAGACGATGTCTGTCTTACCACTGGCCTGTCCTCCTCAGTACACTTCTTCGATACTAATCTGTAGATACTTGGCTTCTTGTTGGCAGTGGACGGCTGTCTTTTAGCCAGTTTTTCACTTGTCATCTGATTGGTGTCTTTTGAGAAGTCAAAGCTAGCTTTTCCCTCATCTGAAATTTCAAAGCCCATGGCTTGCAGCTTTGTGTTAAAGTCTGGTAAAAAGATATGCAGAAAAAGCAATACATTAGTGGTGCAGAAGCATGCTGTATGAGAATGACAATGCTGTAGATTAGGAGTATCATGTAGGAAAACCAGGTTAACTATTTTCTTTATCCCTCTGCAAAACCCTATCCAGGCCTTTTTCTGGCATCTACAAGTGTCCTTTAACCCATTCTCTGTTCAGTATTCATGTAAGAAATACAAATTTTTATAAGCTCAATTTTTATATTGTAAACTTTTCAAGGGAATTTTTTTTCCTTTTCAAAATCTGTAGAATCATATCTATAACATGTCAAAACAAACAGAGCAGACCCTAATCAGATGGCTCCTATAGGAGCCATCTGATCTGTGTCTACTCTGTTTGCAAATGCATGAAAGGCATTTATATGAAGGAAAGGGTTAAAAGGACCCCCTTCCATTGCAAAATAGGTAACAGTTTTTCGCAATTTGAACAGACCAAATTTTGATTAAATTGCAAATACAAAATAAGTTGAGTGGAAACAAAAATGATTTCCAAATCTATGAATTTTATGCACAAAAAATTCCTATTAAAATGCATTTTCCCCAAATTTTCCAGCAAAAGGCCTGGATTAGCTGTCGGAGAAATAAAAAGACTAAGATACTCCTCATACCTCCAGCTGGAATGACATGAGTTGTGTCACTAGCAAAGATATCTGAAGGACATTACAAACAGTGTTGACCAAGAGTCGTAGACAAACTGAAGTATCCATGAAACTACATATATCAATGCATTTTGTAAACAGGTGGTTACTTAAGCCTTTCCCTGTTTAATATTCATGTCAGAAATAATGACATTATGTAAACGTTTCAAGGAATTGTTTTTGCTTTGACAAAAACTTTAGAATCGAGCCACATGTATATCATGTCAAAAGCAAACAGAGCAGACCCTGATCAGACAGCTCCTATAGGAGCTGTTTGATCTGAGTCTACTCTGTTTGCAAAGGCGTAGAAATGCGTGAAAAGGTGTTTATGAGGGAGTTATCAATGCAGAATGAAAGCAATGCAGAAAGCTCCTATGGGAGCTTTCTGCATTGCTTTCAGTCTGCATTAAGCTATCATCTATATTATGAAAAAACCTGTGTGGCAGTGTACACTCATAACCCTTTCCCTGTTCAATATTCATGTACGAAGTAATAAAAACATGAATATTTATTAGCTCAATTTTTATGTCAACTTTTCAAGGGAATTTTTCACTTTGACAAAATATGTAGAATCAGGTCTATATCATGTCAAAAGCAAACAGAGCAGACCCTGATCAGACAGCTCCAAGAGGAACCATCTGATCTGGCTCTACTCTGCAAATCTGTGAAAAGGCGTTGATATGAAGGAAAAGGTTACTGTTAGACATTGATGAGTATCCAACAGTATAAACCAAAATCAGATGTTTCATCTATGACATGGTTACTGACAGGTAGCTGATTGCACTGTTTGTAAACACTACAAGACACTTTCTCTGGTAACACAGCTCATTTAACCCTTTCCTCCATGACTATTCATGCAAAAAATAATGACATCAAGAATATTAATTAGATTAGTGGTTATAATAGCTTGTGGACACAGGCATTTTTGGCCATGGCAGAAACTGTAGAATCATATCTAATTGTATCATAAGCAAACAGCAGACCCTGATCAAACAGCTCCTACTGGAGCTGTCTGATCTACTCTGCTTGCAAATGTGTGAAAAGCATTTATATGGAGGAAAGGGTTAAAAGGGTTGAACAGTGCTCAAAACAATGTAAGAATTTCTTTAATGTAAGAACAAGGATTGCCCCACCTTACTAAAGAATAAAATTTAATAGTTTCCAGATAAATGTTTAATCAGATATTTGAGCAAACAGCAGACCCTAATCAGATGGCTACTATAGGAGCCATCTGATCTGGGTCTACTCTGTTTGCCAAGACATGTGAAAATGTGTATCTATGAGGAAAAGGATTATAGACCTATGAAGTTTCTATCATTAGATGACGCTTGAGCACTGCAAAATGGTATGAACATGAACAATGTTAACCCATTCCCTCATATTGATGCCTTTTGATGCCTCTGTAAAACTCACCTTTTGAAACCATTGCAATAAATAGAGCATTTGCTCCATAGGAGCAACTGCTCTATTTGTCAAAATGGTTTAAAAACTAAACAATTCTAAGTTTTCCTTTTCTCTAGTAAATGCTCCATTTCAGTAGATTTATTCAAAGAGGCTGGGTTTAAAGATAGACTATTATAAGGGAATGGGTTAAACAATGGTATAACAAAGCCAGATGAAAATGACGTTATTTGTGACGTAATATAATATTAAGGAATCTAAAGCTCATTATCAATTCATATCAACTTTTATCAATTTCGTTCTGAAAATGTTAAAAAATTTTTTATGAAATATAAGTTTGCATGTTGTCTGCTGAAAAGTTTTACAAACAGACAGATGGATGACAGGGACTCACCCTGCTTACAAAGCTGCAGGCAACACAATAAAGTTGATATGAACTGACAACTTGATAGATCCTCTCTAAGTAAAGAACTGACCGGCACCCAATGAGGTAAGTTTGTGATGCTAAACATGCAAGTGAATAAATATCCTAGCATCTCTTTATTAGAATATATATCCTAGCACCTCTCTATTAGAATAACATATTCATCAAAAATGTATCATATCAACTCTAATTAACCCCCCAAGTGTTAATTTTTTTAAAGTCAGCTTCTTGCATTTTGTATACAGTCGGTTGCTTAATGCAGAATGCACCTAAGGGAGTATTTGCATTGCTTTCAGTCTGCACTAAGCTACCATCTATATTTCACTATTCAATAATAAAATACAAAGGGCTTTTTGCTTTTTTTTTTATTCATTTTAGTCCCCCCCACACACACTTTTCTTTAGAAGTAAGGGGCATTTATTAGAGTGAAGACATTCATTAGGGAGTATACAGTAGTAAATATTGATCAGCTGATATAGGGGACTGAGTACAAAACCAGGTGCAGATAAAAGGTGCTTACTCAAATAATAAAATCATTATTTCTCCACCAAACCCTGTGTTGTGACCACTCTTTAGAATCGTCTCGAAGAGACAATTCTAAAGAGTGGTCACAACACAGGGTTTGGTGAAATAAAGAAGTAATTCTTGAAAATGTTTCAATTTATGCATCTTGTCTGGACCTGAAAACTGCAATAACTACAATATACCAAAATGTAAACAGTCTGAATCCAAACACTCACATAATTTGCAAAAGAAATGAAATAAAAATCAAATGTCAGTTTTAGGAAGACAATTATTTTTTGTAAATGCTTAAAACATTAAATTATGTACAGTTAAGCAGTTTTGCACAAACTTTCAAAGCTCTGAAATCAATATGCAACATGAATAATATGGGGACAGCCCTGGGTTAAAAGGGCACTCCGTCATGTTCAAACAGGGAGCTATTGATAGGTGTACAGAGGCTTTAAAACTTCTGCAATTGAACCTGAGTTCATTCTCATGTATCTGAAAAGTCAAAAATTGTTTGCAGAGGCGATCATTATTTTGCCAATGGCAGTGAAATGACTTAAGGTCCCTGATGTAGATTAAAAGCAGAAATCCCGAACTCAATACAATTTTCAAACATATTGGCTTGGTTTCAAGCTTCCACCAGAATGGTCAAACTCAGGAACTGATCATAGAAGTTTAAAAAATAGTCTTGAGTCTCAAATCTGAGAAAATACTACAGTCTAGGGAATTTAAGTGACAGATTTCTGCAAAGTATTTGTCTCCATGAGTTTTATAAAAACAATGGCAGAAACATGTACTTTAAGAATTGAAGCAGACAACAGTTTTAGCAGACGTGAGTGACTGTGTTGAAATTGTTAAGTTCTACTATTTGTCATCTGCTATGTATCAAGTCATTTATCCTTTACTCCATGAATATTCATGTAAGAAATAATGATGTCATGAATATTAATTAGATTATTTCTTTAAAAATGACATATCAACACATGTATATTTTACTAAGGGCTGTTCCATTTAAATGTGTATGGGGGTGCAGGAAGGCACTTTCAAATTCGGCCACCCACCCAATAGTACCATTTTTGCAGTGAAACTCACCCATGCATAGCTGTGTTTTATTATTTCATAAGCAAACAGAGCCTATCCTGATCAGATGGCTCCTATGGGAGCTGTCTGATCTGGGTCAACTCTGTTTTCAAAGGCATAGAAAGGCGTAAGAATTTATGGAGTTGAGGCTTAACTAGTGTTGTTCACTCTCATTTAACCATATTATAATCAAAAGACTTACCTTCTCTTGCTTTTTCTCTGATGTTGTTACGGCGATTTGTTTTGGGGTCTGCTTTATTTAGGGTCTGTGGTGGGGGTGGGCAGATCTGTTGTACAGCAGGGGCCTGGAAATTAACAAACACAGAGAAGTTGATATAGTAACCAAATATACTGCTAAGTGTCACCCGTCAAGCATTTGCAAACCGTTTAGATCCAGATGTGACATTAAGTAACTTGGCATCTTATTAGGATCCAAGCTGTTAGACACTCTGTCAATACTAAAATGCTTGAACAGATCTGAAGATAATATAATATATATTATAAAGGATTTATCAAAGCTTACCTCCAAAAGTCATAACACACAAACTATGGGCAACTGTATGGACATATTCATACTGAACAGGAGAAAATACTAAATCCATCTTTTTTCTCTCAAAAGTACAACGGTTACAACCTGCTTGAATCCATTGGAAACTGTTTGCATACGTAATTTGTTGCTAGTGCGCACCGAGTCAACCATTTGTTACTCCCAAGTGAACTTTTCCAATTGCCCTCACCTCCTGTTCAGCGTCAGTGTCTGTCTGCACACCGTCTGGGTATCTATTGTTGAGAGCGTTCACCTCTGCCATTCTCTCCTGCCTCAGTCGCTCTGCCAACTGGTCTGTCTTGCTGAACTGAGTCTTCTGTAGAAGCTTCTGTTGGAGACTCTTGGTAGCACTGCCGACCCGAGTTGGAGACCCAGACTTACTTGGGCTCAACTGACCAGCACGTGAAGGTGACTGCTGGAGTTTGCTAGGAGAACCTGAGGCTTTGGCTGGAGACCTAAATCGTCGAAATTTTACATTTTAGAAATCAAACTACAAACTAAATACCATTTTCAATGGTAAATTTGAAACTTTTTTTGCAAACTAAATTTCAAAATTTATGGCGCCTGCCTGAAAATAAGAACTAAACAAGAGTCCTTAAACAAGAGAGTTCAAAGGAGGACACAGGGTGCCTGTCAGCATATGTATGATAAAAACAGTATGATGCATCTACCATTGAATGTGATCAAAAGGATTGTCGGAGCACTGTATTCTCCGTAATAAATGCCCCCCTTACTTCTCAAGGGTGGGTGGATTAACGATGAATGAAACAAATTTTTCCACACAGGTGATAGCTTAATGCAGACTGAAAGCAATGCAAAAGTTTGCCTGGAAGCATTCTGCATTACTTTCATTCTCATCCATAAATACGCCTTTCTACAAGTCACTTTATGAAACCATTGTGATAAATAGAGCATTTGCTCCTATGGAGCAAATGCTCTATTTATCACAATGGTTCCAAAGGTACACAATTCTATAATTTTCCTTTTCACTAGTAAATGCTCCTTTTCAGTAGATTTACTCAAAGCTCAAATAGCCTATGGAGGAATGGGTTACGCAATTCGCAGGGGGAGGGGGTGTCAGGCTTATTAGAGATATTAGGGTATGTGACATTTTGAAAGATCAACGGGTCTTTACTCTGAAAATTCATCCTATGAAACATTATAATGATATACACTCTTCCTGACGATATTTCCCATAGTTGCTGGGAAATAACGCAGCAAAGAAGAGCATCACCGACCGACGTGGTGATACCTATATAATTATAGTATACCTTATTCAAATACGCTCCTTCTTTACTTATGTAAACTGTACCGGTCACTAAATTACGATAGTGCCCGCTGGAACATTATATAGTGCCCGCTACGCTCGGTAAGTTCCGGTAGTTTCCGCGCACACGGAAACGCACATACCGGTAAATGAATTGTATTATTTATAGTATAAATAGTATACCTTATCCCAGAGACATATAAATACATATACATATGGCTCTACCTATCTACATACGCTCCTTCTTTACTTATGTTAAACGTACCGATCCCTAAATAGCAACTGTGCCCACTGGGACACTATATGGACCGCTGCGCTCGGTAATTTCCGGTGCTCGGTAATTTCCGCGCATACAGAAACGCACGTTGATGTATTACGTCATTCTAAATTATATATTAATTAATACATAAATACTTGAATAGCATGATCTAATATTTCGATCACTAAGGGTCCTTTTCAAAGATTATCGTGTCGAAATACACGTCACATTCTTGTTACATGCATTCAGCCACAAAGAAAATAATGTTGATCCAGCGTCGTGGTGTTTTTACAGATGTCATGACGTCATCAAATGACGTCATTAGCGGAACGACATCATGCATACATTAGCGCATTATCCTCCTTGGTGTTAAGTAGCCTACTGCCAAGTGATCTGTAAGTTCTCCATATCCAATCAGTTTGATGGATCTGTCTTTCAATTCTACATGCATTGAACATCGGTTTCAAAACTATAAATCTAACATCATCACTGCTATGACCACCGACTCCAGTGATGAGTTAGCTACCCGACCACGCTCTAGATTGAAAAGATAGATCTACTGGGTTTTGCACATTTCAATCCAAGAAATGTATTTAAACAATGCATTTTTTCGAAAATAAATTCTGTGTAAAATAATGATTATTATTCAGCTTGAATAAATTGATACTAAAATGTTTTTTAACTTTAGTAAAGGAAATAGATCTAATTGTAATTTGATTTGCAGATTAATACGGCTGAAGGAAAAACTTATTAAACTGAGGTAATCACGGAGCGACACAGAACTGCTAAAATACTTACGTGAACAAAGGAATGCGGTATACTATAAGAAATAGTACAGCCCACTTCGGGCCTAATTGCATTATAGTGACCTACCAGTCAGCCCGAAAATAGTTTAAGGCCCTCAGCCTTCGGCTTCGGGCCTTAAACTATTTTCGGGCTGACTGGTAGGTCACTATAATGCAATAGGGCCCTCAGTGGGCTGTACTATTTCTTATATATCCCTCCCTACAACTTTGTGGGGTGAATAAACAAGAGCACCGCAAGCGGGTGCAACGCTCGTCTGTCGTCATTGTCAAGATGAACATGCATACCAAAAATGAAGGTTGTAAATGAAAAATTGAAGTTATGGTCAATGTTAAGATTTCGGACAACGACGCGGACGTTGGGGGTTACGACAATAGCTTGTGATTTTTTCGAAACAGACAAGCTAAAAAGGCCCAGACAATCAGAAGGATATATATATAGATCCCTGAGATACCCTACTTAAACCTTTCCTCCAAAGGCTATTTTTAGACCCAACCTTTTTGAATGAATCTACCGAAAATGAGCATTTACTAGACAAAAGAAAAATGTCAGTATTGTGTAGTATTGAAAACATTGTGATAAATAGATAAATGCTCTTTTTACCACAATGGTTTCAAGAAGTGACTTTTACAGAGGCGTAGAAAGGCGTATTTATGGAGGAAAGGGTTAACTCTTTCCTTTAACACCTTTGCAAACAGAGTAGACCAGGATCAGACAACCCTATTTGTTTCTGAAATTATATAGATTTTAGTCCTGTTTTTTGTCCAAGCCAACAAGTCCCTTTTAATTTTTAACTTATAAAATTTAAGTTAACTAGAACTACCACTAAGGTGATTAATACCCCCACCAGCACATTTGACAGAGAGATATGGGTTATAGAAATAAAGCTCCCAACCGCTAAATTATCATTTGTTAAATGACGAATTCATTTATGCACGAAGCAACAAATCAAAGCCTTTATCGCAGGTGCAGAACTTCAGATGGTGTTCAACAATATTGCAAAATTTAAAAAAGTTTTGTTGAGGTATGACAGAGAAAAGCTCCAAAAATAATCATTTATTAAAACAAGCCAGATTTTGACAAAAATAACAAAGGGCAATAACTCAAAAAGCACTGAAGTCAAAGTTATGGACCTTATGCACTGCACTGCACTTGTGGTCAATGTGGTCTATCTGTATATGAAGTTTGAAGTCAATAGCTTTTATACTTTGAAAGTTATGATCTGGACAAGCCAGATTTTGAGAAGTTATGATCCGGACAACCCAGATTTTGAGAAAAATAGCAACGGCAATAAGTCCAAAAATACATACAAGACAGTTATAATCCTTGTGCACTGCACTTGTGGTCAAGGTGATCTATGTGGATATGAAGTTTGAAGTCAATAGCTTTTATAGGTTTGAAGCTATGATCCGGACAAACCAGATTTTGTCAAAAATAACAAAGGGCAATAACTCCAAAAATACTGAAGACAGAGTTATGGACCTTGTGCATTGCACTTGTGGTCAATGTATTATATCTGTATATGAAGTTTGAAGTCAATATCTTGTATACTTTGAAAGTTATGATCCGGACAAGCCAGATTTTGAGAAAAATAACAAAGGGCAATAACTCCAAAAATACTGAAGACATAGTTACGAACCTTGTGCACTGCACTTGCGTTCAATGTGATCTATCTGTATATGAAGTTTGAAGTCAATAGCTTTTATACTTTGAAAGTTATGATACGGACAAGCCGGACGGATGAACAGATATGGTGACTCCAGTATACCCCCCCCCCCCACACACACACATAAAAAATTTCGTTTGTGGGGGTATAATGAACATTTATGCAGTGATCAGTTCTTGCATAAATGTTCAATAGGGAAAAGGTTAAGTAGTTGATATAAAATTGTGTTTACTGCTAGATGGTATATTTTTTCAAATGTTTTACCTGCTGTTGTTTGCTGTTGGAGGTTTGGGTGGCAGCCCATCCCCTGCTATAGGCCTACGTCCCATCTGGGATGCCTTCTCCTCTATACTCTCCTTAAAACTCTTCTGTGGTGTCAAGCCAGCCTTGGGTGGCACAGGCTTACCTGGTGTGCCACCAGGTCTAAAGTCTGAGACGGGGGGTGCTGGAGAATTGCCAGGGTCTACTTTCTTCTGATAGCTTACCTTTGGAAAGAGAAAGCTATGTTAACTCTAAGCAAAAGCAACATGTGCAAGTCAGTCCATATATAATTTTGCTGCCTTCTTATTGGTCATGTCGTACAGGTTATAATAAATGTATTTTTAAATACTTAACATAAACTGTATTTTAAATACTTAAAATAAACTATTGAACTCTTTCACTGCCAAATATTGTCGTCTGCAAACATTGTCGTCTGCTACAATTTTCCAAGTTTTATTTTTCTTCTTGTTTCAAGAAAAAGCCACAGTAACAAACAGTTTGGATCCTGGCTGTTTGAATAGGTAATCATGCATGCAACATTGACAGTGAAATTTATTCAACTGTTTACCAGTTATCACTTAAATCTTTAATTTTGTTTTTTATTTCAACCTTTTACACCATGAATATTCATGTAAGAAATAAAGACAAAAAAATATCAATTACATTAATGTTTATAATGGCACATGACCACAGGAATGTTTTGCCATGGCATAAATTTCAGAATCATACGTTTATTTCATAAGCAAATAGAGCAGACCATTATCAGACACTACAGGTGCCATCTGATCTGAGTCTACTGTTTGCATTTAGGCATACAAATGGGTATTTATGGAGTAAACAATTAGAAACTATCCAGGGCTGCAAAACTATCTCTAACCTCGACTCATACCCTTATCAACTTTATACACATGTACAGCAAGTAAATAAATGTTCAAAAAACCTTTTTGAAAATACATTTTGTGCTCAAACTTAAATTTTATTACCAGCTTTATTAACCCATTTACCTTATGATTATTCAGTAAGAAATAATGAACAAGAGAATATTTAACCATGGCAGAAACTGTAGAATCATTTATCTATATTATTTCATAACAGCAAAAGGAGTGGTTACTGATGAATACTCTTGTAAAAAAAAAAAATTACGGCAGGAATATTACTTAGCACAGGAAATTTTTGCATTTAATAGTAGAAACTGTAGAATCAAAAGCAAACAGAGCAGATCTCTATCAGGTAGTGTTACACTTTCAGGAAAGTAATCTAACAGATGGGAGGTTATGTAGTCAAACATTCCATTTCAATGTCTTAAAATGCTTTATGGACAAGCAGTTTTGGTTTGGTTTTTATCAGGTTTTAGATCCTAAGACTTTTAACAGTATTTCAGTCGTATCACAACGTCAAGGAAATTACAGGTGGAGGAAGATCCGGAGGTTCTTCTGTGCACAGAACAAATTGCACTGTTTTGTGCACAGAAGAACATCCAGGTAGAACCACCGACCTACCGCAAACCAGCTGGAAGGCTTCCTCAGTTTCGGAAATGAGCATAAGCACCGGAGAGATAGAGAGGCAATTGTAACTTACTTTGTTGGAGGATGAGAGCACCTCCCAGGCAGACATGCGGTCAGACACAGAATATGCCGTTGGCTCTTCAGGTTTGGGTGGGTTGGCTTTTGCGTCTTTGTTCTGCCAGGATGCTCTGATGTCAGACACTGGCTTGCTTGCTGGGTCATCAGCAGCTATAATAAGGTAAATGGAGAAACCCACTTGAGACCAACCCAGAGCTCCAGATAAATAAAATGTATATTAAAACATGTTCAAGAACAACTCCTTTATTTCTCCTCCAAACCCTATACTGTATATGCTTGATCTTCTATTCCATGAGTATTAATGTAAGACATCACACATTTTTCTGGCACTTACATGCATCTGCTAAAAGGACTCATTTTCAATGCAAAATATTAAACATTTTCCCCAGTTTGGGGAAAAATCCCAGGAGGACAATTGTTTATTAAAATGCTAAAAAATGCAAATAAGTTAAAATGGGATCATCAAGAGCTGTCACAGGGGGTGGAGAGGTGGTCTAGTGGTAACACGCTTGACTGTCAATCCGGAGGTTCGGGGTTCAAATCCCGGTCCGGTCGAAAAATTTCAGAGATGCTTTTCTGTGTCTCCTACCCACACGGAGTCTGAGAAAAACTGTCTATGAAGCTTGAAGTGCCCGAAAAGTAGTCAGTAGCCCATATTGACTTGTGACACGGCTTGTCACAATGAGTCCGAAAGTGCATAGCCCGATTGGAAAAGAGCTGTGTATGTGCGATAAAGTGCAGAGTAGATTCCACCAGCATATGAAGAGGCAGTCTATCCGAACATGGGTGTGAAAGCACTCGGAGAACCATGACTAGGATTGACAACTCGGAGAGGAAACCGTGGAGACGAAATCACGAGTAACCATATACAACGCTGAGTACGAGGAGGCAAGAAACGACTACGATGCGTAGTGGTGAGCCAGCGGAGGTGACTGTGGGCGATGGGCGAAACTTGGGCATGAATACGCCGCAGACAGGGAAAAAAAAAAAAAGAGCTGTCACAGGACAGCGTGTTGACTATTCTCAGTATCCTTAGTGTAAAAATGCTTGATAATGGACTAAAATGGTGTCCAATGATACTAGAAGCAAGTATTCAAAGTCTCAGTAAAATATCTTTCATAGTATCCAAGATGTTGGATCTCTTTGAAATCTTTAATGAAGAAAACCCAGGGCCTCCGCTGGCGGTCGCCAAAATCGGGCGAAAATATTCATAATCTGACGATAAAAAATTAAATCTGGCGAATGTAGTGGCGAAAGACAATTTTACAAATTATGCCAAGAAATACAGACCCAATTTAGCTCTCTCAGTCAATTATCACAGCTTCTTCTGTTTGTGTGCAAAGCGTGTCGGTTTACACAAGAATTTTACCTGGGGATTTCCCATGCAGGCACCGGAAATCATGCGTGAAAGATGTGATTCTAGCTAGTTCCCAATTTGTGTCCTACTATTTTGTTACATGTAAGCAAACAGATTATGCGGGAAACCAGTCATGTCAAAGATGGGGACATTGTTTGCAAGTTCAGCCGTGGGCAATTTGATTTCTTCTTGTGGCACGTTTATTACTCAAACGAGGGAACTGACACCTAAGGATTTGCACCAAAGGGATTAAAGAACGACAAACAAGGCAATTAAGTGGATTTGGCTTGCGATTATCTCGGGCAATTTGGGTCCGATCGGACTTTGTAGGTCCACGGTAAGAAACAATTAAACCATTAAAAGGCACTATTCAGGCTACTGTGTTAGTTCTCAGTTTGATAATTAGGAATAAATAATTTGGATGTGTATCGTGTGTCCTATTATTAAAGATATATATTTCATGCTTTCAGTCTGTTAAAAACACAGTGTTTAAACAATTCATATTACAAATTGTAGTGCACTCGTAGTGTTCTGAAACTACTAAAGGAAATGCATATAACAGAAACATTCCATATTTCTTTGCATAACTTTAACTGTAGAGAAAATGAATTGACCATTTTTTTTATCCTTATTGTTTGTATTTAAAATTTATTTTTTAATTCAAAATATATTTGTTCTGAAATTATTTATTTGCAGTGAAAGTTAAAGCTGTTTTGAAATTTAATGTTATTTATCTTGTTAAGCAACATAATCTGAAACGGAGACATACATGTTCAGTACAAAACTGAATGGAAATTAGTGAAAATTCAAATACTTAAATGTAAAATCATTTTTTCTGTGGCTTATCGTAAGTTTTTAATAGTACCAAGAGAAAGTTTAATATTGTTTACAGATAAAAGTCGACTATTGCTTTATTTGTTTGTTTTATTTCAGATCTTCAAGTGGGGAGGATAATCCCAGGCTTCAGATAATACTCCATCATCATAAGGAAGTGACCCTAAATAATTATCCACAGGGAAAACATAAAATGTAATGGAGAGCGCCAGCAAAGCAGACCATATGGCTATATGTTGAAGTTGATCCAAGACTGCCACCAGCATGATCAGACTCATAGGGATCAACATGGTCTTATGTTGACATAAATTGTTACTATTATCAAAAATAATAAAGGAAATGTAAACATATACAAGTTGGTTCTTCTGTGTTTAAAGTGTTACACATTTCATGACGTAGAATCTAAAGGAAAAATTTGGCTCCAACAGATCCAAATTGGCGAAACAAAATTCTTATTTGGCACAAGTTTTTCTAATTTGGCGAAAGTGATGGTGCAAAGAAAAAAAAAGCCAGGGGAGGCCCTGAAAACCCCAAGTTTAAAAGGGCAATAATTTCTGTTAAAATGATTGACGGACGTCAGAGTTATGTACTCTTGCCTACAGATGAAGCTCGTCATGGTGAACAAGTGTTCCAAGTTTCAAAGCTTTATTCCAAAGGTTAAAGGCAAAAAGTGGACTTTAACAAAAACCTTAACCAAGGTGTGACGCCGACGCTGGGGCAAGTAGGAAAGCTCCACTATTCTTCGAATCAATAGTCGAGCTTAAAATGCTTTCCAAATCATTTTACAAGCGAAAAAAGTCCAAAATTGGGAATTATTAAAGTGTATTTTCCTAAAAAAAAATCAGAAAAGGGCTTGGAAATAATCACACCTTGCATAAATAATATGCTGTTGGTTTTTTTTATCATTGTATGAACAGTGATTTTAGGCTTTGTCAGAAGCTGATGACTCAGATCTTCACTAGTTCATAGGCAAACAGAACAGACCCTGGGTCCATGCTTATAAAGCTTTTAGTTGAGTCTGAGTTTCGTTCTCAAGCTTTTGATTGGTCAGATTTGAGTTCTCAAACTTTTGATTGGTCAGATTTGAGCCAAAGGCTCAAATCTGACCAATCAAAAGCTTGAGAACGATCTCAGACTCAACTAAAAGCTTTATAAGCATGGACCCTGATCAGGGCTGTGTCTACTCTGTTTGCAAAAGTGTTAAAAGTCATAGTTATGGAGTAAAGAGTTAGTATTACTGTAAGCTGTAAGAATTTTAATTAATTTGTTTAAAATTGAAATATGACAAGAATTAAATTTCTTGCCCTATAAGAATCAAAACTTTTTGCCCTATTAACACTGAAATTACAGTTTATAATAGTTTCATTTGTTTTTTCTTGATTTTACCGGTTTTGTTGGGCATCTTTATTACAGAAAATCACAAACTGTTGAGACATATGATAGGAATGTTATAAGAGGATTTGTAAATTAGACAACTCACAACTACTGGAGGGCTGGATATTGGTGGCAGTCTCACGGGCTGGAGTACAAGTTTGACGAGGAGTGGACTGTACTTTGGATGTACCAGGCTTCTCTGTTTTGGGTGTTTGTGAGACTCTCTGTTCCCAGCCTAAAACAAATTTGGACAAACAAAAAGTAAGAATTAACCCTTTCTCTATTTTATATTTAGTCCAAATTTTAATACTTACTGAATATTTATGAACAAAATAGTTATGATGAAATATGGAAGGTGGAACACTGTAGCCATTTTATAAAGTACTGTAAAGAAACAGATCTATCTAATTCCATTAGCACACAGAGCAGACTCTGATCAGACAGTTCATATAGGAGCCGTCTAACCTGGGTTTACTCTGTTAATGCATAAAAATGTGTTTATATGAGCGAAAGGATTAAAATACCCCAAATTCTAGAGGAAAACCCTTACCAACTTGTCAAATACACTCAAAAGCAATGGAATTCATATTCAATTCAATTAAATATATTTTTACAATGAAAAAGGATCTTGACTTGATATTCAGTTTGTTTTCTTTTCTTTATTAAACTGGTATTTGCTTATGGGACATAAATCTCTAAATTACACAATGAAATTATGGAAACTTGTGAATATCATTCAAACCTGCAAATCTCTCTGAGATTGGTAGTTGAGTGGGGTCAACATTTTTGGGTTTGGTGGGTGTGTCTACTGTTTTCTTCCAGGTAGCCATTCTCTCTGTGACTGGCTTGGAGGCAGGGTCATCTCTGTTGGCATTAGTGTTGTCAGAAACCCGAGAGTTGATAGGTGCCTGGTTCGAGATCTGCTTCACCTTCAACATATCATTACCGGTCTTTAGACAGATGGCAGATGACATAAAAGATGATTGCAAGTAAATGCAAAAGCTAGCCTCTCATATACCTTTCCTTCATATAAACACCTTTTCACGCATTTGCAAACAGAGTAGACCCAGATCAGACAGCTCCTATTGGAGCTGTCTGATCAGGGCCTGCCCTGTTTGCTTTCAACATAATATAGATCTGGTTCTAGTTTATTCAAAGCACAAAAAATTCCCTTGAAAAGTTTACATTATAAAAATTCAAGTATTAAATATAATGCCTTTATTTCATACATGAATATTGAAAAGGGGAAAGGGTTAAATGACATATAAATTATAACAAGATGTGTTTGTGAAACACTATACCCCGGCCTTTGACCCATGGACCTGGGAGTTGAACATGACACATCGTCTTTGTGTGGTGAACATTTGTGCCAGGTTATTTTGAAATCCATTCACAGATAAAAAAAGTTATAGAAGGGACACGAAATTTGGGACGGATGGATGGAAGGACAGAGGGACGGACAATGCGATTACTATATATGCCCACCCTTGGGTGGCATAAAAATGGTTAAATGACATATAAATTATAAGGATATATCTGTGCAAGGGCATGTATCTTTATAAAACATCTTTCTACATTACTTTCATCCTGAATCAAGCCATCACTTGCCTTTAAAACCCTTTACCCGATGATTTGGTTCGGTGTTTATCAGGTTTTATGTCACTTTAACAGTATTTCAGTCATATCACGCCGTCCGGCTAATTACAGGTGGAGGAAGACTCCAGAGGTTCTTCTGTGCACGGAACAAATTGCATTGTTTCGTGCACAGAAGAAAATCCAGTGAATATTCATGTAGGAAATGACTTTATGAATATTAACTTTCTGAAATTTAATAACAGCACAGCAACAGATAAAGATGTGTACTCAAAATTATACTAAAATCATACTTTCTCCACAAAAACCCTATGTTATGACAATTTAGAAACTCGACAAGATGATTCTAAAGAGTGGTCACAGCATAGGGTTTGGTGGAGAAATGAAGTTATTCTTGAAAATAGTTTAATTTACTCATCTCATCTGAACCTTTGTAATTGCATATATACTACAGAAGCCATCTGATCTGAGTCTATTCTCTCTGAAAAAAGGAGTCATCTTATCAGGGTCTGCTCTGTTTGCTTATGAAATTATATAAATCTTATCCTACCGTTTTTGTCTATTAAAGACAGAAATTCCCTTAAAAAAATTACCTTATAAAAGAATTATAAAAGTGTTTTTCATAAATCAATGTTCATAATGTTAACAACACTTGGGCATAAGTGAGGCATTGTGAGCACAGTCAAAAAATATTGCAGCTGGAGTGTAAATCTGGAGTACAGTCAAACCTGTCCTAGCGACACATTGTTGTTAGCGACATCCTGTCAGATGCGACAGTATTTGCTTCCTCCCGATGTATTTTCCTCTATATTTCAACTGTATATAGCGACACACTGGCAGATGCGACATACGACACTAAATTTGTACTCCCATCTCGGCAAACGACATTGTTTTTAGCGACAATGAGCTTTCACTGTATCATTGTGTTTGTACTTAATTGCCCTCATTAACGTGTCAAAGGTTTAATGCCCAAGGTGATAAGGGATTATCTGGTCCAGTTGGCCTGTTAGTCTCAATACTGTTAGAGTTTTTATGGCTAGCTACCCAACCATAAAATTTTGATAATGAACTGCGCTTTAATCATCCATTTATTTATACCGGAAATCGGTCATAATGTCGTAATTGGCTATTCTAGTGATTTAATTGCCGAATTGGTTTCATAACTTGACAAGAAGTTAACCACACCACTTTAAAAGGTTTATTTCATTATAACATAAATTGTATTCTCATAATTAAGATACAGACATATAGAAATGTGCCTCTGCTTCCCTGTCAATGACAGGTGTGTTTGGCCTCGTTGTGGCAATGGGCCGAAACGCTTCGAAAAACTACGAGGCTTCTGATTTTCATGAATTTGTTTTGTGAACAAACTTAATTTTTATTAATAGAATTATTGATAAGGACACTAAAGTAGTAACATCATAAAATATTTTATTCCATTCCAAACCCTAAAAAAGCAATACCTAGATATAAATTTGAAATATCAGTTTTTGCGAAGAATGTCGATCAATACAACATGGACCCTGGGCCCATGAAATTTTCAACCTGAATTCAAAGACACCCTGTGAGATACGACACTTTTGGCTTTCTCCCAAACTATGTCTCTAAAAACAGGTTTGACTGTATAGTCTCGCAGTAAATCATGATCATTTTGAATTTCCATTAAAAAAAATGTGTGACCGCTGGGAAAAATATATTACAATGCAGTAAATCAATGAAATAAAATTAAATACTAGTTGGAATTTTCTAACACACATTTAAATAAAAGCTAATCTTGCAGTTAATCATTGGGACTTAACTCACATCTAAGAGTGGCAGCGGCTTTCGCCGTAGTCAATTAACTACAGAAAAGGAAAATGTAGAATTTTGTAGTTTGAAACCTTTGTGATAAATAGAGCATTTGCTCCTATTGGAGCAAATGCTCTATTTATCATTATGGTTTCACAAAGTGGCTTTTACAGAGTCAGTTGTCAATATGAGGGAATGGGTTAAACTACTTTTTAGTGGCCAGATTTGAAAGACTACTGTATAACATTTTGACAACCATGGTGCGAAACAATATTGGCTACATATTAATACCTGATGGATAAACCTGGGAGAGCCCACAGTCTGGACTGGCTGTTGCAGTTGTATGGTATGTGTACTCTTCTTAGGTGAACCATGATGTTCAGGGGTAGGGCATCGAGGGGGTTTGGCTGGTGCGTCAAGATTTGTAGGTAGCGGAGGAGCTGGAGGTGGGGGCGGGGCTTCTTTCTTCTTAGGAGACTGGGGTAGGTTAGAATTGTTCATGTTTCTTTTGGGTCCCTGATACAGTTCATACTCCTTCTTTGGTGAGGACACGTGTCTGTTCCTTGCATCTGTATGCTGTGGCCTATCATCATCTTTCTTTGGAGGTTGCCATCTAGTTTTCTTTTCTTCTGGTTTTCTGTTTACATACAGTGGTCAAGATAAGATGCATAAATAAAAACATTTTCAAGAATAACTTATTTATTTCTCCACCAAATCCCTATCGTGTGACCAATGTTTAGAATCGTCTCAAAGAGCGATTCTATAGAGTGATCACTTCATAGAGTTTGGCGGAGAAAGGACTATTTTAGTATTAGAGTACCCGTCTTTATTTGTTGCTCTACGTACAGCAACAAAACTTCCAATTCAAATGCCTAGAAATTCATATTTATGGAGTAAAAGGTTCATTTAGATTTGTTTAACAATGGGTATTGACGACCTTTATTTGTAGATAGCTTAACCATTGGATAAGGTTTTGACAAAGGACCATAACCCAAGGGTGTTCAAAGGTCAATTTGAGTAATACTTGCCAAGTTGGTACTAAGCACTTACACAAAGTTTTGTAGAAAAACTCCAAACTGTTTCTGCGATATGACTCTGGGATACACAGACAACATCAAAACTAAATCCCTCCACCAATGGCGGGGGATAAAAATTCCTTCATCCATAATGCTATTATAAGAGTTCTGATAATTGATATTCATGATGTCACATCTTGAGCATTTAGGGTTAATAAAAGGTAGAGTAGCCAATTACTATGTAACACAACGAAATGAGATCTTACTTCACTGATGGATGTGACATGTCACATTCGAAATCATCCAGGTTCTGTGCAAGTTGGGCAAATCGTGACTTCCTATTCACTGGAGATTTGGCAGGACTGACATGTGTACCTGCTGACGGTCCATTTTGGAGCTTGTTCTCTCCTTCAGATGTGTCTAATAGAATGGAAATCAAGAGCATGTAATTTACAAGACAATATATGGACAAATTTGCTACAGTGACTACACTGAGTCATAAATTCTTAACCCTTTCCCTGCTCTATGTTTATTCCAAATTTCAATATACCTACTGAATATTCATGGACAAAATAGCTGTAATGAACATGGAAGGTAGAACATTGTAGTCATTTTAGAAACTGAAGAAATAGATCTATTAAACTCCATTAGGCTTTAAGTAGCAAACAGAGCAGACCATGATCAGACAGATCCTATAGGAGCCATCTGATCTGAGTCTGCTCTGTTTGCAAATGTGTGATAAGCCGTTAACCCATTCCCTCATGAATATTATTCATTTGAGAAGTAATGAATATATGAATATTAATTGCACGCAACTGAATTTTATAAATTGGCATCACGAACAAGGGAATTTGTGACCATGGCGAAAGCTATAGAATTAAGTCTACAATATTTCATAGCAAGCAAAGTAGACCCTGATCAGATGGCTCATTCAGAGGCCTTCTAATCTAGTTCAACTGTTTGCATAAGCATCCAAAGACATAAATCTAAGAGGGAAAGGGTTAAATTGATAGATAAAAGTAAAGGTGTGCACCATATTGACCAATAAATATTGAAATCAGATAAATTGCAGTGTTCTCAATAAGAATTGGTTGAACAGGCTAGATTAAAAAAGAAGGGGGTGGGGGGTTTGTTTCCAGATTAGATGCGGAAATTAAGGGGGAGGGGGGGGGTGTTAATTGTTTCCAGATCAGATGCGGAAATTAAAAGCATTTTCAAAAATTACTCCTTTATTTCCCCACCAACCTCCATGTTGTGACTACTCAGAATCATCTCAAGAGTGGTCACAACATAGAGTTTGGTGGAGAAAGGACGATTTTAGTATCTGAGTATGCACATTTATCTGTTGCTATTCAGTACTCCCGTTATCTACAGGTCTGAGCTCATTTACTTACCAGACCAGTCAAGCCTTTTGTCAGAAAGGGCATGAAGACGAGACTTTACGCCTACTATTGCTGGTGTATCTGGCTTCTGTGTTCCCTCTGCTTCCCATATACGCTGCCTCTTGGGAGAGTCTGGGAGAAAAAATGTCAGCATTAAACACCAATGATGGTTACACAACATATAACAGTGTCAGACTTGCTGTTTCCCCCAAATGTCAAGTACCTGCAACTTGGTCTAATAGTTGGAGGCAAAAACAACTCTTTCCAAGTGGTCACTCTTCAAAATTAACCCATTCCCACTTAGGCTATTTTTAGACCTAACCTCTTTGATTGAATATACCGAAAAGGAGCATTAACTAGAGAAAAGGAAATTTTCAGAATTGTATAGTTTTGAAACCATTGTGATAAATAGAGCATTTGCTCCTGTGGAGCAAATGCTCTATTTATCACAATGGTTTCATAAAGTGATTTTTACAGAAGCGTCAAAAGGCGTCAATATGCGGGAGTGGGTTAAAAGAATGCTGCATTTTAAAGTGAATGCCAATTTCTTTATCAAGGGACAAGGTCTTGCCCTCAACCATATTTACAGAACAAGCCACTTAACCCATTCCCTCATGTTGATGCCTTTTGACGCCTCTGTAAATGTCATATTTTGAAACCAATGTGATATCATGCATATGAATGTAAATTATAATAACTTTTAAAATATTATCTATTTAACTATTTTTTATACTGACATATTATGAATACATGAATTTTCACCCATGGCTCAAACTATCACATCTATACAATACAGGAGCCATCTGATCTGGGTCTTCTCTTTTCACAGAAGTAAACAGTTAAGACAGGTTATGAGGTAATGTAGCAACTGCCTTGGGAGCAGAGTTTTTGTGTTACTTTCATTCTATATTAAACATCCACCTGCTTGTATAGACCATGTTTCATTTACTTTATGGTCACTGTAGAGAGAGAGTGTAAACACTGTGCACAAAACACTAGCGTACCATCATCCACTGCTTGAGTTGGAGCTGTCTTGTTTGTGGTGTCCTCTAAGACTCTTTTTCTGGGTGCTGGGTCTGGAGTCTTGCCCAGTCTTTGATTCAACATCTCTCTGCGCATTCTAGTGCGCTCAATAAGTTGCTGAAAATTAAGCAAAACATAAGTTCCACTTTATGAAAAGTAACATTTGAATTTGCAAATGGTGTAGAACCCAATCAGTTGCTGCATTTAAAAGGTGGTATCCCATAGACTCACTCCCTCAGAGGCTAGTCTTAGACCCAACCTCAATGAATAAATCTACTGAAAAAGAGCATTTACTACAAAAACAAGATATGTTTGTGAAACACTATGCCCCCGATATTGAAAATTAGGTCTAATATGACCAGATCTCAAATTAGAAAATTAATGATTTCCACCCGTATTTGACGTCATGAGACTGTAAGACGGTAACCATCACAAAGTTAGCATGCTGTCTTACAGCTCATTAATGAGACTATCCGGGACCCATCGCTTACAGGGCGAGTGCCCTACCAACTGAGCTACGTACAGTACCCGGGCTGCTATAAGAGCTCCACACTCCAGAACCACTACATCAGGGTCTATGCTTATAAAACTTTTAGCTGAGTCTGAGTTCATTCTCAAGTTTTTGATTGGTCAGATTTGAGCCTTTGGCTCAAATCTGACCAATCAAAAGCTTGAGAACTCAAATCTGACCAATCAAAAGCTTGAGAACGAAACTCAGACTCAAATAAAAGCTTTATAAGCATGGACCCTGTTTGCAAATGCAAACCTCAGGTAGAGTATGCATCTACAGTCTGGGGCCCTCATACCCAAGTTAATATAAACAAAGTGGAAAAAGCCCAGAGACCCGCTGCAAGATGGGTAAGTTCTGATTATTCTTCCTCAGGGTTACAGATAAGGGGAGTATTTGGGTATTTACCCAATTAAAATTGTGGAAAATGAGTAACAGAAAGCAAATAAATATAGCAAAAAGCAAACAAAATTTGGAATACCTATTAAGAATATGAATAATACCCAATTACGAAAATTGCCAATACCCAATAAAAATTGCAAAAACCCGATTCTGTAAAAAAATCAAGGAGTAAATACCCAATTGCATCAAAACCTTATCTGTAACCCTGCTTCCTGCTCTAGTGTAAACAACATGTTAGAAAACTTAAATTGGCAGACTTTACGCGATCGACGAGACATTGGACGACAGACTTTGTTCTACAAAATTATTTATGGTTATGTTACTGTTCAGGTACCCACATATCTCGAGAGGCCATGAGGATGACCCGTCATATGCATCCGCTATCATACAGACAGATACACATAGTCAAACTACTTTAAGTATTCTTTAACTATTCTTTGTGGAACAGCTTGTCTGCATATGCTGTTCAACAGTCAGATCTAGAGCGGTTTAAAAGTGTCATGCACCCCTCTCTTTTTAGCCATCCCCGAGAGCAGGGAAATAGTATTATCTGATTCTAAATGTTACCCGTCCTAACACTATCTCACTTTCTCCTTCTCACTGTCTCACTTAATTTGAAGTCTTTCTATTCACTACTTTTATTACATTTATCCTTACACTGATGCACACCTGCCAATAATACGCAAAAGTGGAGTTGGGCAGTATCTATAGATAGATAAATGCATGAGGACATTTATATGAAGGAAAGAGTTAAATGTTGGCACTGTATGCCTTGTGACACTGGTTAGCACCACAGGGGTAAGACATGTTTGGTTCAGTATAATGTAGTTATAGAAAGAAGGGATCCGACTTCAAAAGATCCAAATTACTCACTCCTCTACTTTAAATCCCTCGTTCTGCAAGAAATGCACCGATTTCGATCAGATAAAAAGCTATTCTGTAAGTAAAGACATTGTATTATTCGAATATGCAAAGAATTTCCCCGTCAAATTAGGAATAAACTCAACTTGGCACCAGAAACATGAGCAAAATGGTCAAAATAAGTTAGTCGGACACGACCGCATCCCCGAGTGTAAACCACCGACAGCCCTTGAAACACTTACTTATACGTCAAACACAATAAGATTTGACGTTCATATCAGCATTATATTCAATAAAAAGAACGTTCTTACTGCATTCTTACGGGAAAACGAGGTTTTACTGTCCTTTCTGTGTTTTTACATGTTCCTCTCATGTCAGAAACTTTTACTTTCATTTCCAAGTCGCTGAAGTCATGTCACGTGACTTCTTGTTATGCACGTTTTGATTGGCCGTTAACGAAAGGGCGAACTTTTCAACCTTGTTCGTGATCCATCGGAAAACCATTGACATTTTCCGCCCGTCCAATGAAATAGCATAGCTGTTGTATAGTCACGTGACCAAAGTTTGCCTTCTTGAAAACGATGTCAGCTGCAAACGTTGAAAATCGCAAGAAGGACGGCAAAACCACGTTTTCGTGCAAGATCGATGTAGGAAAGTGCTTTTCATCGACTATATTGCTGATTTGAACGCCAAATTTTACTGTGATTGACCAGGGATTTTTTTTCATCAAGTGGGGGAAGGGGCCTGGCCTCTACTTTTGGGGAAAAAATAGTACAATACTTTGATATAGGGGAACAAAATTTCTAATGTAAAATCAGTGTTTGGGGGAAAAGTGCATGATTTTAAAGAAATTTTCTGAGAGGAAGGGGCCTTTAAACAGCCCCTACTTTAGAAGGAAAAAAGCCCTGTTGACTTATATAAATAAGTAATCGTTTCAAGGCTGTCTACGGTTAGCACTCGGGGACGAGGCCGTGTCCGACTAACAAATTTTGGCCATTTTTCTCATGTTTCTGGTGCCGCGTTAAGTTTATCCCTTATTTGACCGGGAAAAGCTTTGCATATTCGAATAAAACAATGTCTTTTTTTACCGGAATAGCTTTTTATCTGATCGAAATCGTGCATTTCTTGCATTTTTAAGGGTTTGTGTACAACTCTTATTAGTCAATCTTATATAGTTTAGCCAGTGAGTTACAAATTACTTTCATTTTTTGGCTTTAAGCCAGTGATTAAATTCAAATCTTTTAACCGCTATATGCCACCACCTGTCGTGATGATCAGTCTTGATCGAGGACTGTATACTATAGGAAGAAAGAGGTAGAGGAGTGGGTAATTTGGATCTTTTGAAGTCGGATCCCTTCTTTCTGTATATATATACTGACTCAGACGTGTCTTACCCCTGTGGTTGGCACTAATTGGTTTGTTTTTTTGTGCAGTGACCTGATCGATTCATGGCCTGATTGATGCAGTTTTTGAAAAAAAAATTATAAACAAAAATTATTCGTTTTATGGGTGAAGCAGTCCCAAGTCGAAACAATTTAGATGAATGCTTTTAAGGCATCATTTATTTAAATCTCCTCTTTCTTTTTCTTTTTTTTAAAAAAACCCCAAACAAAATCATTTTATAATTTTTATGGTCGGTCAAATCTGTTTTGTATTTTCTGTAATTTATAGTGGTTGATGACAAATTAAAAAGTAAAATAATATCACTAAAGTGAACAGAAATGGCTGGTCTATGGCTCGCACTATGAAGGACTAAAGTAAACACCGGTCCTCGAACAGAAATTAGAACCAAAATTCGATACAGCGTGAAAACAAACTGAAGACATTTAAATTTTCAAATTGTATCAACCGACAGGTATCTGAAAATATCAGTCTCCAATATACAGTGCATGTGCTTTATTTTACCTCGTCTAATTCCATTGGTTCCATAATAACTAGACCAAATTAATTATATATCATCACACCATGAACTTTTCGATGTTAACTTGTGTACATGACATCAAAAGAAATTGACTGGGAAAGGCCGACCGATTCGTTCACACAAAAGACAACCTAAAAATACAGTCTACGAAGATCTACCGTAATGCACACGGTCAATGTGTTGTAATTAGTGAAAAGTTCTCACCTCTGTGTACGGATCCATTGTCTGGCCGATCACAGATTTAAACTGTGTAATGATCTCCTGTGTTGAGCGGAAACTACACTTCAATACACAAATTTGAAATTGGCGGTTGAAAGTATCGCAAAATCTCGTACATTGTCCGAGAGCTGTATTTTACCGCAAGTCACGTGATAACTATAATTAGACCATCTGACTATCACATGAACGCTAGCGTTAAACCATGAAAGATGTATAAGCTTGTGCTGTTTGCGATTTTAATTTCTTTTAGTTTGTGTTCAGCTGATTCGAATGGAGGGGCTACATGTGCGAGTATGTTATTTTATTTTCATTCCGATCGTGAAATTTCGAATGAATTAAATATAGATCTACTTTTAAAAGGTGAAATTGTAAAACAAAAAGTGGGTTTACTAAAAACCTTCATAACCGCATAGGATATCCTTGCCATTCCTTGGTATAAATACATTCTTTAAAGCATTATTATTTTCGGTAAGTAAAATACTTTATTGAATGTAAAAAATAATAGCGTCAAAAGTAAAAAATGAAGAATTTATTGATATAGTTGCTCAAGCCAAAAGAGAAGTTTTAATCCATTTTACCGTACTAGCTAGCGCAGTAGGGCCTACCTGATCCGTTTGTGTACCTTTTCCCACCTGCCAGGACATATTCTGTTTTGCTGAATTGTATTACAAACAGTGTATAACCTGATCAGACAATATGTTGTACCCGTAGAATCAGTTCTATTTCATGTTATAAGCAAACAAATCAGACCCTGATCAGCCGATTTGGGTCTACTTTGTATACATACAAACACGAAGTCGTGATACAAAGGCGCGAAAAAGTGTTCATATCAAGGAAAGTATAAATCATGACCCAAGCTGTCTGATACACAGACAGTAAGTTCTCAGACGTAAATACAACTGGCAAAGTAACCCTTTACCCCATGACTATTTTTGTAAGAAAGAATGACACCATACATATTAATTAGATTATTTTTATAATAACTCATGAACACAGGGGTATTTCCAAATCAGCCGTCGAGTATAGAATCAGGTCTATATTATTTGATAAGCAAACAGAGAAGACCCCGATCAGATGGCCCCTACAGGAGTCGTATGATTTGGGTCTACTCTGTTCCAAAGGCATAGACAAATGTATTTATGGAGTAAAGGGTTGAGCAGAAATCAATATGTAGCCTAAAACAGGATACACACGGAGGTTGTATATTCAAGTATGTGCTACAGTTTCCGCTTGTCATGTCTTAACCCTTTCCCTGCTCTGTGTTTATTTCAAATTTCAATACCTAATGAAAAGTCATTAACACAATAGTTATAAAGAAATATGCAAGGTGGAACATTGTAGACATTTTAGAAAGCAAAGAAACAGATCTATCAAATTCTGTTAGCAAACAGACTAGACCCTGATCAGACGGCTCCTCTAGTAGCCGTCTGATCTGGGTCTACTCTGTTTGCAAATGCGTGAAAACACGTTTATATGAGGGAAAGGGCTAATTGTTTGAATGCGTAATGCTCACAGTGGAACGACCTATCATTGTTTAATTGTAGAGTCCATTCAGTATGAAAGGGCTTAACTTTGCTAGATTAGTTTGAATGGCAAACAGTGCAGATCCTGATCAGAGGGCTCCTCTAGGAGCCCTCTGATCTGGGTCTACACTGTTTGCAAATATTTGTGTCCACGTGTTCCGCATTCAAAGGGATATATGTCTTTGCATATCTTTGGTTTGCTTAATCGGACTCAACTATAGTATGTAAATAATAGTGGTTAGATAAAGTAGATAAACTTTGATTGGTGAGTCTGCGGTTTTGAAAACTAATCTATGGCTCCTAGATATTTTAACCCTTTCACCCATATAAACGCCTTTTCACGGCTCCTGTATGGTCAAGATATGTTGTTTGCTTATGAAATTGTAATAGATCTCCTTTTCGGTAGATTTATTCAAAGTGGTTGGATCTAAAAATAGCTTATGAGGTAATGGGTTAAAGACATATTCATGAAGAAAAAAACGACTAAATGGGTTTAAACCAACATCTAGACTTCTTGTGAATGGTCGGTTTACAGATTGTTTTAAGTGGTCATATTTTCCAGCATGCGCGGTGATATTTGGACTCACGGAGCAGACAGCGGCGATCTACAACGAATCTTTAGTCCAATCATTAGAAAGAGTCTGCAATTATCTCCCCGACCAGTACCAGAAATTCTGCAAAGGTTTCCTGGAGTACATAGGACCAATACTTCTCGAAATGTGAGTTGGTCGACAGACAGACCGAGTTAGCTAAGCGACGTCTCAGTGACCCAGATCAGACGGCTCCAGTAGGAACAGCCTGGTCAGAGTCTGCTCTGTTTGTTTATGAAATTATAACGGATCTGACATTTTCTACCAATACCAAATAAATCCTGTGTACGTATACCATTTCAAAGATTGAGCTAATAAATATTCATGATGTTATTAATTCTTACATGAATATTCTGCAGGAAAATTGTTAACACTCAAATCCATAAATATTCATGTAAGAAATAATTACATCATTACTATCAATTAGAAGAATTTCAAAAATGTATGCACATGTAACTTTCATCTGAGAAACAAAATCGTCACCATCTCTAACTCTGAATGTTTGAATTCATGTTTCTCGGATCATCTGGATCCAATCTGTTTGTAAATGTGAGTAAGGTGGGGATTGGTGAGACAGATGTACACTGTACCGAACAGTAAACCCCATCTAAACCGGCATTCTAATAGAGAAGAATTTAGATACTTTCAGGCAGGTGGCTGCTTAATGCAGGGTGAAAAACATGCAGAAAGCTCCTAGAGGAGCTTTCTGCATGACTTTCACCCTGCATTAAGCTGCCACCTGTTTCCAAGACCGATATTTATTCTAGATTTAACGCCCGGTTCAGAGGGTTTATACTCTATTTACATTGTACTGAATCTACATGTAGGCCCTATTGTCGTAAAATCACATTCAAGGCATGACTTACATCATATTTCCATACTTAAACTTCCTTGCCACGGGAATTTCCTATTGTAGGACTCCCTAGGATTCGTCGTTTCTCATCGCTGTCATTCCAGAGTTAATTTACTTCCGTATACATGTATGCATTTTTGGCGACAATCCTCCTCCATATACATGTATATTATATTTCCATTCATTTACTCATGTAAGACACGGTGTATGTATTTATAAGCCAAATACATGTATTTATGACATTTAGCATATGAACAAGACTATTTTGGACTGGTAGAACTAGCATCATATCTATAAAAGTCCATAAGCAAACAGAGCAGACCCTGATCAGAAGACTCCTACGGGAGATACCTGATCTGGGTCTACCTTGATGGAAAAAGCGTTAAAATTCGTATATACCGGTATATATAGAGCAACTGACTCATCTAAGAAATAACAACGTTGTGAATATTAATCAGATTCATTTCAATGACATAATGAAAACAGGAAATGTTAGCCATGCCAGAAACTGTAGAATCAGGTCTATATCATATCATAAGCAAACAGAGCAGACTCTGATCAGACGGCTCCTACAGGAGCCGTCTGATCTGGGTCTACTCTGTTTGCAATTGAGTACAAAGCTATATACGCAAACTCCGTGACAAATTGTCACCAGCTTCACTGCCGTTTGATATAACTTATTGGCCTATTTTTGTTGTAATGTTTGTTAGCTACATCAGCCCAATGTTATTTTTAACCTTTAAACTTATATATACTCATGTAGGTAATGATGTCATCATTAAAAGTTTTTAATGACATTTAAACATTTGCTATTTTGGCCATTGTAGACACTATATATAATCAGATTTACACTATTTCATAGAGCTGACCCTGATCAGACGGCTTATACGGGAACAGTCTGGGTCCATGCTTATAAAACTTTAAGTTGAGTCTGAGTTGGTTCTCAAGTTTTTGATTGGTCAGATTTGAGCCTTTGGCTCAAATCTGACCAATCAAAAGCTTGAGAACTCAAATCCGACCAATTAAAAGCTTGAGAACGAACTCAAACTCAACAAAAAAAGCTTTATAAGCATGGACCCCGATATGTGTCTAATCTGTTTGCAAAGGCATGACAAGGCGTGTATACACGTATATTAGGCAAAGGGTTAATCCAACCCATATGTACCTCGTGTCCCTAAATAGGCCCACATCCCCCTGACCATGGTCTACTCTGTTTACTTCATAAATATATGTTTTATACGGTCACATCATCGATGATGATGATGATGATGATCATCATCATCATCACCATCATCATCATCAATCATCATCAACATGAACATCAATCATTGTATATGTTCCATTTTGTTGCTATTTTCAGTGCTGAAGATGACTACTCCCCAGATGTTATATGTCACAAGCTTGGTTTGTGTATCACGGAGAAGGGCCGACAGTGTAACCTTTTCCCACTCAAAGACAACGTACGTGTAATATAAAAACTGCAGCACCTGGGTTAACGCTTTACATCTTGAATATTTATGAAATAATTAATGCCATCATGAATATTAATTTAATAAATTGTTATAATAGTTTATTGACACGGGAAATTTTGACCCTGACAGAAACTGTAGAATCATATATCTATACTATATCACAAGCAAACAGAGCAGATCCTGATCAGACGGCTCCTACAGGAGCCGTCTGATCTGGGTCTACTCTGTTTGCAAAGACGTAGAAATGTCTATTTATGTAGTAAAGGGTTAATGCATTCGCTACCCTGGGCGAATCTATGATCACGTTTACATTATAGTTTAACCCATTCCCTCATATTGACGACTTTCGACGACTCTGTAAAAGTCACATTGTGAAACCATTGTGATAAATAGAGCATTTGCTCATATAGGAGCAAATGCTCTATTTATCACAATGGTTTCAAACTACAAAATTCTAAAAAAATCCTTTTCTCTAGTTAATGCCGCTTTTCGGTAGATTTATTCAAAGAGGTTGTATCTAAAAATAGCCTATGAGGTAATGGGTTAATGTTAACGAGACGCAAACTGAACCCCCATCTAAACAGAATCGTAATTGTATGGTACAGTGATTATGTGTTTGGGCAAATATATAGAATAGTACCGTTAGGTAGACGACAACTATACAGAAGCAATACTTTAACCCTTCGCTTGCTGAATTTTAAAATACATCTCTCCTTCTTTACCCATGCCCTGTTGTATAATTACATATATCTTCACTGTGTACAAGCACAGGGGTCTGGATCGCTTCATGGGGGACTATATGTACTATATAATATTATAATATTATATAGTACATATAGACCCCCATGAAGCGGTCTAGACCCCTGTGTGTACAAGTATATCGCTGTGCAATCACTGCTGTGGAGTGCACTGATTGCACAATCAACTTGTAAATAGTGCAGACCCTGATGAGACAGCTCCCGCAGGAGCTGTATCATCTGGGTCTTCACTATTTACAGGTAGGTATATTGACGTGAAGAGCAAGCGAAGGGTTAAGGTTTATGACAGACTGACTATCAGCACCGTATACATGTATAAACAGATGTATATGATAACGCAAATAACAAACAAACAAACAAATACATGTACAAATACAAACAAAACACAAACAAACATGATTTTGAAGTATGAAGCAGATGACCAACACAACGTTTCTTGTCTTCAGGAGAAATATATAGTCTGCATTCATTACACAACAGATCAGCATTACGGATGTTTCTGTCGCCAAATTTACATTTAGTTGTTGTCAATCAGAACTAAACTGTTTACATTGGTTATCACAAATATGCTTTAAATATACATGTAATTATATCCAATAGAACCTGTCTTAAGCGACCATTCATTTATTGAACATAGGAGTCTTGAAAAGCAGGTGGTTGCTTAATGCAGGATAAAAGTGACACAGAAAGCTCCTATATGCATTAAGCTACCACTTGTTTTAAAAATCGAGATTTATACCTTTTAATGGTCGCTTAACCCTTTCCTTCATATAAACGTGTTTTCACGCGTTCGCACGTGCATAACATAAATCTGAAAGGTGAAAATATTATTATGGCCAAAATTGAACAAAATTAAAAGGCAAAAGGGGGTGGGGGTGGGGGTGGAGTTACATTACATTTGCATTTAGCTGCTATAAGCTCCTGAATACCAACCATATCTTATGTACATATGCCATTATAAAAAACCCCAGCTAATAAATATTCATGATGCTATTACAGTAAAACCTCTCTATAACGGCCACTAAATTGTGTTAATTATTTAGTATTTAGGACAGGTGGCCGCTTAAAGCAATGTGAAAGTTAAACAGAACACTCCGATATGTTTTACTTTCACCTTGCTTTAAGCAGCCACCTGGCTTTAACACAAATACTTGATGTAATTTAGTGGCCGTTATAGAGAGGTTTTACTGTATTTCTTACATAAGAAGGAAAGGGTTAATGTAGGATAAATTCTTTGTCTTTAAGGCAGATTGTAGCTAAACGCAGAACAACAATAATGCAGAAAACTCATGCAAGGAATTTCTCCATTACTTTCGTCCTGTATTAAGCAACCACCTGCATTTTAAGACACCTTTGTTTATTCATAAAATGGTTGCTTTAGAGGGGTTTTGATGTGCATTGTATTAATTCTTGGTCAGTAATATTTTAATGATTATTATGAATACATATATTTTCTGTCTACTTTAGGCTAAATTGTATCATTACACGGAGGACCCATTCCTAGTGCAGAAGACCAAACACCTTCAAATGGTATGTTCAAAAGTCAGTGTATTGATTCACAGGTACTCTTCGCAATCTGGTAACCAAAACCTCAAAGAGGTTGGATCTAAAATAGCATAGGAGAGAATGGGCTAATCTATTGCCTGCCTTGATGACTCATGCTTATAGTTCATATTAACCCATTCCCTCATAGGCTATTTAAATAAATATACTGAAAAGGAGTATAAATTTACTAGAGAACTAATTTAGAATTGCGTAGTTTTCGAAACCATTGTGATAAATAGAGCATTTGCTCCATAGGAGCAAATGCTCTATTTATCACAATTGTTTTAAAAAAGTGACTTTTGCAGAGGCGTCAGAAGTCGTCAATATGAGGGAATGAGTTAATTGTGGCTGGACAGGGTTTAACAGTATAGTAGTATATATACATGACTACATGCATTTCCATATTTCAACAAGGTATTAACTACATGTATGTAAATTCAAACTAGTAACTTTTGCGGGGATTTACACAAGAACTTACTTCCGTCTATAGATACATGCGCAGTGATGCATGTCAGAATCTTGACACTCGATACAGGAAGCTCTGTCTAGGATGAACAACTAAACCAGTTCCCAGTTAAATACAGAAAAACCTCTCTATAACGGTCATTAAATTACATCAAGTATGTTGTATTAAAAGCAGGTTGCTGCTTAAAGCAAGGTGAAAGTAAAACAGAACGATACTATAAGAGCGTTCTGTTTTACTTTCACTTTGCTTTAATTAAAAAGCAGCCACCTGCCCTAAATACCAATTAATTAACACAATTTAGTGGTCGTTATAGAGAGGCTTTACTGTATTACGTATATGAGAACATAGTCTCGTTTTTTGAAAGAGACTGGTCTTTATTCTAAAATATAAAGCATTTTACACTCTTTTCGTTTTTAATTTTTCAGATACTTTTTCTATGATTTACACAATTCTTGATTTAGATTTGTTTTTATTAAATTTCATCGTTTCATAATAATTTCGTCATTGGCGCTATATGACATATTTAGTGTCGCAGTGCCGTAAAACCCAACTCACTCACTCACTTGAATATTCATATAAGAAATATTGACATCATGAATATTTACTAGCTGACATTTTATAGCAGTATGCTACATGTGTGTGTGTACACAGCATGTGTTTGGTATTAGTAGAAACTATATATAGTCAGACCTACATTGTATATAATAATTTCATAAATATTCATGGAATAAAATAAGTCTATTAAAGATTAATAACAGATGCCTTCATTGATACGTATCGATACTTTCAGCCGCGAATCGGTGCTGACATATGCACTTTACCGGGAATAAAGGACATTTGTGACTGGATAAAGACGTAAGTTATAGGGCGAGGTGGGTCAAATCACGTGTCATGATCATGTGATATTCGTATACATGTACAGTAGAATGTGTCTATCACGGCTATATTATGTAAATATATTAACCCTTCGCTGGCTATTCACGTCAATATACCTACCTGTAAATAGTGAAGACCCAGATGAGACAGCTCCTGCAGGAGCTGTCTCATCAGGGTCTGCACTATTTACAAGTTGATTGTGCAACCAACGCACTCCACAGAAGTGATTGCACAGCGAAATACTTGTACACAGTGAAGATATATGTAATTATACAAGGGCATGGGTGAAGAAGGAGAAATATATTTTTAAAATTCAGCAAGAGAAGGGTTAACAAAATTTAACATTCCTTTAAATCTTTTGAGGAACATATTTTCAGCAACTTTCCTACATGTAAATCTTTTAAACCTGATATCACTGGTAAATTCTCCTTTAATATTCTCGAGCGAAGTTTCACTTATCATTAAACGTGTACATCTTTCAAACAATTACCTTGTAAATTTTCCAAACAAAATTTCACGCTGAAATCATTTTGGTCAGTATTTGTTTTTGAAATGACATCTGGTTTGTCGCTCCAGCATATTTGATAAACACGACCCGGCTGTCGACGTGGATGGGGATCTACACAGTCCATACGAGGCAAGTATTACGTAAAACACGCGACACACAACGTAAAGAAAGAAACATAGTCGAAATTAATTGCAAAGAAAAGTGGTTAGGGTTGTAAAACATTGTAAAACACAGATTTCTAAGTGACATTTGTCTGCCAAATTGATTCTAAGAGAGTCAGACAAGCCAGAATTTCTAATAATTATCGCGCTGCTTGAACTCAGAGATGTTCAAATGTGAATGGTACTTATGAAATTATGGTTAACCCATTTCCACCTAGATCCAGCTTCTTGTGACTAAATCTACCGATAAGGGGCATTTCCTAGAGAACAGGAATATTTTAGAATTGTGTAGTCTTGAAGTCATTGTGATAAATAGAGCAAATGCTCTATTTATCACAATGGTTTAAAAAATGATTCTTACAGAGGCGTCAAAATGCGTCCGTCAGTAGGAGGGAATGGGTTTAAATTGGGAGAGGAATGTAAACGACGAACATTGTAGACCCTGATCAGATGGCTCCTCTATAGGAGTCCTATTACCTTGTTCTACATTGTTTGCAAAAGCCAGTACACCTATTTCCCGCGTTCTAAGGATCAGGTCTGCGTCTTTGAACAGCGTCCACCCAGGAGATCAGTGGTCAAATAATTACACGCGCTGATTCAGACCAAAATACGTCTCGTTTCTAAGGACACAAAGTGACGCTAGTGAATACATACGCAGACGTATACACGTATTGTCTTGGTACTGCATGTTTGAAAATTTCTCTCGCTTCAGGGTTCAACGTGAATTTTTCTTCAGTTTATTTTCAAAAAAACCAAACATAATTAAAGTGTCAAACAGTTCGGACCATGCTGGTACGTATCATCTGGATGCAAACTGTTAGAAGTTGCAATATTTTCACGAATCCATAATACGGCTGCAAAATGTTAGGTGAATGACTCCATTTAATTCATAACATCAGCTCCAATTGTGAGATTCTGATTATACCAAATATATCCCGCTTTACCCATTCCCTTATATTGACGCCTTTGTAAAACACTTTTTTGAAACAATTGTGATAAATACAGCATTTGCTCCAGCGGAGCAAATGCTGTATTTATCACAATCGTTTCAAATCTACACACTTCTAAAAATCCCTTTTTTCTAGGGAATGCTCGTTTCAGTAGATTTATTCAGAGAGGTTGGGTCTATGAGGGAATGAGTAAAATGTTTATCCCTTGATCCATGTGATGTTTCAGACTTTACGTGGTTACTCCTGGCGTGGCAAAGACTGTGATGACAACAAGAAAGGCATTCATCCTGGTGCCAGGTAGAAATTCTGATTCCCGTTTCAATTTAATGTACATTTGCTGTTTCCTTGTGTTGCTGTTCGGGCGACTGTTTGTTCTGTATGTGGTGTTTCCTGCACGACTCATTTTAGTACTTTTAATACACAAAATATAAATGTACACACAACGAAATGAATGTGCTAAATACATGTAATTATTTCAGATAAATTTTTTTAAAAAAATTGACAATACACATATATTTGGAAATGGACTTAACTAATTCCCTACCGGTATTTGTCAACGCTTAAATTTCACTCCTTTACAGCCACCTGATCAGGGTCTGCTCTGCTTATAAAATAGTAATAGACCTGGCTCTACAGTTCCTTACAATATTTCTGTGTAATTTTATGTCACTATAACAAATCAGCTGATAAATATTCATAATGTTCTTACATGAATATTTAACAGGAAAAATGGTTAACAATGGAAGACAGAAAGGCGACCAATTAATAAAACCTCTCTATAACGGCCACTAAATTACATCAATTATTGTGTGTTAAAGACAGGTGGTTACTTAAAGCAAGGTGAATGTAAAACAGAACGCTCCTATAGGAGCGTTCTGTTTTACCTTCACCTTGCTTTAAGCAGCCACCTGCCATAAATACCAACTAATTAATACAATTTAGTGGCCGTTATAGAGAGGTTTTACTGTACATGTATTTATTTTATTTCAGGGCTGTTGACGGTGATATTGATCTCGACTCTAACTGTAATGGGATAAAGGTACATTCATTTAGCATAGTATTTTGACAAACTTGTGAACAGTTGCGAGCTGTTGCGAGCGTTATATGCGAGCATTATATATGTGACCCCTTCCCTTAAATAAACGCCTTTTCATGCCTTTGCAAACATCGGAGCCGTCTGATCCGGACCTGCTCTGTTTGCTTATGGACCCTACAGTTTATACTAGTATCAATAAATCCTGTGTACATATGACATTATAAAAAACAAAGGCTCAAATCTGACCAATCAAAAACTTGAGAACGAACTCAAACTCAACTAAAAGTTTTATAAGCATGGATACTGATCTAAATAATTCCATCAGCAAAACGCAATATCCGCCTGGTCTGGGTCTACTGTGTGTACAAAGGCATTCGCGTCTCTAAGGAGTGTGTGTGGTTCTACTGTGTGTAGAAAGGCATTCGCGTCTCTAAGGAGTGTGTGTGTGTGTGTGGGGGGGGGGGGGGGGGTTAACGCCAAACTGACAGAACAAAGTCCGATGTTATAAAACTTCTGAGTCTGCTCTCACTGTCAAATATATGATTGAGAATAATCAGACCAATTAGATGCTTGAGAATAATCTCAAACTCAAGCAAAATGTTTTATATCCTCGGAGCCTGAACGAAATAATCGAGTGTTAGAATCTGCTTGCAGTGATAAGGTTGGTTAACTATTGCAGGGAGTGGATCCTACTACCAAGGTCCCATACGAAACGACATTTTGCTCTGGGTCCGACCAGCGAGGGGTTGCTGTTCTTGGAGACTCAATAGGGGCCCATTTCCACCTGCCTAGAGAATGGTTCAATTCGACCGAGCTCTCCGTGGTAAGTTGCCGGACAGGATACGCTTATACAGTAAAGCCTCGTTAAGTCGAAATTTTAGTAGAGAAAAATTAAAACCCTTTCAGGTAGGTGGCTGCATAATGCAGGGCGGAAGTCATGCAGAAAGCTCATCTCGGAGCTTTCTGCATACTTCCCTCCTGCATTAAGCTGCCATCTGTATAATGGATCGATACTGATAAGTATTTGAGCATTTGGATAATTGAGATTCTATTGTAACACGACAGTATTTTCTCTCTAACTTTACGTACATGTATTTAAAAAAGGAAGATAAATTCGATACATACATGCACGCAATCCTAATCCCATGTTTCATATATCTTGGTTTTACCGCTCAGGGTCTATACTCTATACAACTAAACCGGTGTATAACAATACCTCCCTAATTTAAAAACAAAAGAAATTGCTTTTTTTTTTAATTTTAGACTACAATAAAATCTTTGTTAACCACTAAACAAGAACGGATAACATCTTGGGCAGGTATCTTAATACACGTACATTTTCCGGATGTGCCCTACAATAAGCTGTCCCTAGTTTTAAAGACTGATAATGATAATTATTTGAGTATTCGAATTAACAAGGTTTCAAAGTACAAAATGTACTAAAAGACACATGACTGCACACCCCGCTTTGCCCGTCCAGTATTTCAAAAACCGGAAAGTAAAATGACCCGTTAGTTCTAGGGCATTTTCGTTCTTAGTTAGGGTTAGGATTAAAATGCGGTTACGGTTAGACTTCGGGACTATCGGACCCTCAGACTGTTCGGTCTTCGGAATACTGAACAGGCACCAATCGCACGTGAATGGAGAAGAACTTATTTAATATTTACATGTGTATTAGGTATCACGAAATTTTTTTTTGTTTATTTTAGGCAAACTTTGAACCACTGCCATTTATATTGGAGAACGAACTGGACTGGCCAGAATTGTCGTATGGAACAGGTACAAAATTAAATTGAGTATGATGTTTTTTAGATTTTTCTAAATTTAATATATTTTTTCACCGTTTAAAAGTCAAGTATATGATATTTAAACAAAACAACATTTTAACAACATCCCTATAAACTGTGTTGAGTTGAGTTGAGTTGAGTTGAGCTGAGCTGAGAGAGAGAGAGAGAGAGAGAGAGAGATAGAGAGAGAGAGAGAGAGAGAGAGAGAGAGAGACAGACAGACAGACAGACAGACAGACAGACAGACAGACCGACAAGAAGACAGACAGACAGACATACAAGACAAACAGACAGACATACAGACAAGACAGGCAGACAGACAGAGGAGTTTACCATCACGTTAAAGTTTGTGTGTTTGTGCAGGTTTCATGAACGCCACAGAGGAACTGTCGAAGGTCATACACGGCCACACGGACTCGCTCTATCTGCGCATGTGGAAACGAAACCATTGCAACTTCCGGGACTACCAGAACATTGCAGTTAACGGTAAGATAATTACGCAACAAACAGCTTGGATCCAGATTAGATGCAAGTTAACTCAAGATCAAAGTCGTTTACCGCTCAGTCAGTTGATTATGAACAAGATGAATAAACCTGATCCCATAATGTTTATAGGTGAAACTGAAGATACTTAGAATAGGTGATAGTTTTCTTAAAGTTAACAAGAGAAGACTTCCATTGACATGTTGACCCTGGGCGGCAGCTTGATATCCTGTGACCTTGACCTTTGACACATGAACAGAATTTGATATCGGTTAACTGTAGTGTCATTTCAACCATTTGCTCCTTGAATATTCACACAGAGACATATACATACATACGTATGTCTATGATTCACACAGGGAATAATGTACATGTATGTATGAACATTAATTAGCTTAATATTTATCATTGCATATGAACATGAAAGGTTTTCACCCTTGTAAAATCTGTAAAAAATGATCTATATAATTCCATAAGCACACACAGCAGACCCTGATCAAGCGGCTCCTGCATTAGCCGTCTTGTCTGTGTCAGTTCTGTTTGCAAAGACGTCAAATGTAATTATCATGTGAAAAGCTAAATTACAGAAATCCTGGGTCTTTAAGGCATCTGGTAGCTTAACAGGATGATAATTATGCAGAAAGGTTATTGTAGGAGGTTTTAGGCGAGTTGTGATTGGCTGTAAAAAAAAGTCATACCTCCATGAAAATGTTTTTAGGCCACGCCTTGCCATGACTACTTTGTATTCGTCCGCAGTTATATGAATCGGTATTAACTGTTGAAAATAAACAAATGATTTGTGAATATTGTTTTAATTTCTTTGTTACATTCAGTAGTGATATTACAGTTTACAGTTATTGAATCACTCAGCACATATATACAACATGTGATATAAGTAATGTATATAATATTGTTTGTGTTCATGGAGGTATGAAAACAAAACTTGGCACCACTTTAATATGAGACTGCTTCGCATTTCATACAGTGTGACCTAGTTTGTTTTCCCATACCTCCATGAAAACAAAACTATTCTATATATTCCTTAAGTGATCGTTTTAGCTTCAAGTGTTACTGTATGTACTATTAAATTCTATTAGCAAACAGAGCAGACCCTGATCAGACGGCTCCTCTAGGAGCCGTCTGATCTGGGTCTACTCTGTTTGCAAATGCGTGAAAACACTTGAAGCCAAAGAAGTTTCCTGTGTTGCTCTTCTTCTGAATGAACCCTTTCCCTCCGAGTCTACTTTTAGACACAACCTATTTGAATACATCTACTGAAAATGAGCATTTACTAGATAAAAGCAAACATTTAGAATTGCATAGTTTTGAAACCATTGTGATAAATGGAGCATTTGCTCCTATCTGTTTATGACAATGGTTTCAAACCATGTTTTTTTTATAGAGGCGTGAAAAGGCGCCAGTAGGAGGGAATATATTAACACTTCAGTAATGTATATATATATGTATGGCGGACTCCAACAATATGAGCATTAGCCCTTTCCCTGTTCTATATTTATTCCAAATTTCAATACCTCCTGTATATTCATTAACAAAATAGTTGCCGTCTGATCTGGGTCTACTCTGTTTGCAAATGCGTGAAAACACGTTTATATGAAGGAAAGGGTTAATTAACTTATTATCTTATACTGGTATTTGAGACAAATCAAACCATGACTATGTCAGATAGTATATAATCTGAGCTTAGATATTCAATAAGCAAATGGAACCGACACGGATCGGACGGCTTCTGTAGGAGCCGTCTGATCTGGGTTTACTCTGTTTGCCAAGTAGCAAAAAACGTCTATATGGAGTAAAGGGTTATTGAGTCGCCCGCAAATACCCCAGGAAAAATGAAGGACTGACTGTAACTATTTTATATCTTAAAGCAAACGTCCACGAAGTACAGTAGAACCTGTCCAGAGCGACCATTCATTTACTTAATACAACGCAAACGTAATAATGACAGTTCCTATAGGGTCTTTCTCCATCACTTTTTACCTGCATTAAGCTAGCACCTGCCTTACATACCCATATTAGACCTCTTTGATGGCCGCTTAAAACATGATCTACTGTATTTGAACTACAAAACATGCACCCACTTAGCCTGTTACCTGATGAATATTCATGTAAGAAATAATTATATAATGCATATTTATTAGGTGAGGTTGTATACATGTATTGCCTTATGAACACAGGACTTTTTGACTAATGGCAGAAACTGTATGGATCTATATAATTCCATAAGCAAACAGAGCAGACCCTGGTCAGACGCCTTCTGTATAAGCTGTTTGACCTGGGATTGCTCGTTTGGTATACAGTAAAACCTCTCTAAACCGGAATTCCAGTAGAGAGGAATTTAGATACTTTTAGGCAGGTGGCTGTTTAGTGCAGGGTGAAAGTCATGCAGAAAACTCCTCTACATGACTTTCATCCTGTATTAAGCTACCACCTGTCTGCAATAGCGATATTTATACTAAATCGACCGTCCGGTTTAGAGAGGTTTTACTGTATTTGTAAACGAAGCATCTTTATCAGGTTTAACCCTTTCCCTCATATTTATAAACGTGTTTTCACGCATTTGCAAACAGAGTAGATCCAGATCAGATGGCTCATAGAGGAGCCATCTGATCAGGGTCTGCTCTGTTTGCTAATGGAATTTGATAGATCGGCTTCTTTACTTTCTAAAATGGCTACAATATTCCACCTTCTATATTTAATTATAACTAATTTACTATGAATATTCAGTAGGTATTGAAATTTGGACTAAATATAGAACAGGTTATCAGGTTTAACCATCTACCTGCTTTGAAAATGATGTCTGCTGAAAATCTGATCTGTAATAATTTTCACTTATTTCTGATTCGTTCATGTTTTTGAGAAACTACTGATTGAGTGACAGACAGTTTAGATCCTGATGAGACACCGAGTTACTCTGCGTCTCATCTGGATCCAAACTGTTTGCAAATGCCCTCAGATGGCGCTTATCAGGCAAAGGGTTAAAACTAAATTGATTTTGTCTGACAAAATTGTCATCTGTCTCCTCGTTTCTCAAAGTTTAGTTTTCATCCATTTATTAAAATCAGTTGCGTTGGATCAAAACTTTTATCAAAGGTTATCACAATTCGCCTAGTGTTGAAAGTCTAAATTAGTCTGCCCGTCCTGCTTGAACATGTACCGGGTATCTCCCATATATCAACACAGTTTCACATGATGTACGTAATAAACCTGTTTTATTAGCCTGGAATTTATAGCCGTTGGAAAAAGATGTCTGCTTCAAATCTTAAACTTTAATATGAACTTTCATGTCGGATAGACAGCGATTTTTATCTAATCTGGATGAGGTGTCCAGCTAATCAACTCCTCCATTGTACAATAAATAGTTGCAGCTTAAGATCAAAACGAATTCTTTTAAACAAGATGAAAAATCAACAGGTGGAACATTATTTCGCGGGTAAATACATTTTTCAAATTTTGTTTGGCGGATAGAGTTTTATTACCAAATATGCAGTAAAACACGTTTTAACTCATTCCCTGTTCTGTATTCATGTAAGAAATAATGACAACATGGATATTTTTAAACACAATTTTTAATTAACATTCTAAGGGATTTTTTTCGTTTTGATAAAAAAAACTTTAGAATCAGATCTATATCATATCAAAAGCAAACAAAGCAGACACTGAACAGACCAGACGGCTTCTCTATAGGAGCCGTCTGATCTGGATCTATTCTGTTGGCAACTGCAAGCAAAGAGAGTTTATATAAAGGAAAGGATTAAACAACCATTAAGAAGAGGTCTAATTATATATAGTTCTTAAAGACTGATGGTTGCTTAATACAGGACGAAAGTTATGCAGATAACTCCTATAGCCTTTGTTTGCCCTTTTTACGCATCTGCAAACAGAGTAGACCCAGCTCAGACGGCTCCTGTTTATGGTAGAATATAGATCTTATTCTACAGTTTCTGCCTCCATATAGGTTCTGCCTCTGTCAAAATGTCCTGTGTTAATAAGCCTTTATAGATAGATAATCTAATAGATGATGTTTCTTACACGAATATTTAACACGGAAAGGGTTAAACAACCACCATACCTTATAAACCCGCATTCATTAACTCGTTGCTATCTAGCCGTTTTACTGTATACATTACATGAATATTATTCATCCTTAACCCATTCCCTCAGAGGTTATTTTTAGACCCAACCTCTTTGAATAAACCTACAGACAATGAGCATTAACTAGAGAAAAGGAAATTTTAGAATTTTGTAGTTTGAAACCATTGTGATAAATAGAGCATTTGCTCCTATAGGGGCAAATGCTTTATTTATCACAATGGTTTCACAAAGTGACTTTTAACAGAGTCGTCAAAAGTCGTCAATATGAGGGAATGGGTTAACCCGCTATCCTTCACCTGACTAGCAGTTGCAAACAATTTGGATCCAGATGAGGCGCCGAGTAACTCTGCGTCTCATCAGGATCCAAACAGTTTGACACTTGGTGAGCTTGTGTCATGACACTCGGTCAATAGTTTTTCGAAAGTTTGAACGAATAAACAGAAGTCAGAATTGCAACCAGATCCATTTTTTTCACAGCGGGATAGGTTAGCCCTAGCGGCGAATTTGTGATTATTTATGCAAACAGCTTTTTATGTATATGAGACGTCGAGTAAATCGGTATTTAGATACAGGAGCGACACTGCTTGACATCCGGACTGTATTTTCGGAGAACAATGGAAGAAAACCCAACCTTTGTAATATCAACAGACGACAATTTTTGCAGATGATACTTACTTATAGGGTGCAAAGAGTTAATTGCGTATTTTTTTCTGCAGGGGCAAGGGCGAGTTCGATGGCAGATACTATTGAAAAGAGGTAAACTCTAATTATACACAATACCGCTGAAAAAATGGTTTTTATTAGATGTATAAATTATTCAACCCTTTCCCTGTTGAATATTCATGAGAGAAATATTGACATCATGAATATTTATTAACTGAAATTTTGGAGTAAGATCTGTCGTCAGATCTATTATAATTCCATAGGCAAACAGAGCAGACCTTGATTAGATGGCTCCTACGGGAGCCTTCTGATCTGGGTCTACTCTGTTTGCAAATGCGTGGCAACCACATGGCTACCACATGACTTTTAAATCCAGAGCTATGTCTCTTTCAGGTGAAATGTCTGTTTAGAGAGATTTAACTGCATAATCACGTAGATAAAATTTGAATTTTTGAATCTTAAATTTTGTAAAATGAAGCGCTTATATCTTGTTACGCTTCGCGTGACAGTCTTGTTTAACTCTTACAATGCGGGGTTCCTTTGCAAACAGTGTAGACCCAAATGAGAGGGCTCCTAGAGGAGCCCTCTCATCAGGGTCTGCACTGTTTGTCATATTACACCTTTCTTTAGAAAACCCCTAAATAATAACCATAAGCGTGACCTGTTTGAATTTTGGAGTAGTCTATTTGAAAATACAGCGTTGTTAAGGTTAAGTTGACAGCTTAGTGGACCGTTTTGCACCAATGTTCAAAACAGAGATTCACCGTTTTATGTTTCAAACACGCTATCGAAGTACCAAACGCTTCAAGACGTGGTGTGATACCGTGTGACCCGTCGTCTCATCCAGATCCAGGCTATTTGCAAAGCTTATGACGAAAGCGTGCATAGTGAAACAATAGATGATGCGAACTGGGACTGTTTATTTTTGACAAGACATAAATTACGGACACCTTTAGTTTGCAAAGTTTAGATCTAGCCTAGACAGTAAATAACCCAGCATTTCATCAGAATTCAAATTACATGAGGTTTACCCATTCTCTCATGATGATATAAACACATTTGCAAACACAATAGACCCAGATTAGGTTCCGCTCTGATATAGACGTGATTCTACAGTTTTTATCAAAGCAAACTGTTTCCTGTAAATGTACACCTTATAAAAACCAGCTAATAAATATTCATGACGTCATTATGTTTTACATGAATATTAAACAGGAAATTGGTTAAGATTGTTGTTTTATAGAGAAAGAGAATATAGTCTTTTATTTGAAAGTGAAACAGACAAAATATCTGCAAATAATTTAGCTGATTAAGTGTATGGTGATGTAGATCGGGGTAACCCTTTCCCTGTTTACATTTATTCAAAATTTTGTCATGAACATTTATCAGTGAACCGAAACAATAATTGTTTCGCTATGGCGGAAACTGTATTTAATCTGATCCATAAAAATCCATAAGCAAATAGAGCAGACCCTGATCGGACGTTTCCTAGAGGAGCCGTCTGATCTGGGTCTACTCTGTTTGCAAACGTGTGAAAAGTCGTTTATATGAAGGAAAGGGTTAACTGCAAACGAAAGTAAATTAACCCTTATCATGCTGATAAAAAATGTCGGCTCAAACTCTAATCCGCTGGATTTTTTTAATTTCGTTCAAGGTTCAGATACCTTACTGACCGAGTGTCAAACAGCGTGGATTCTGTTGAGACGCCGAGTTACTCGGTGTCTCATCTGGATCTAAACTGTTTGAAAATACTAGCTATGTCAGGTTAACGCAGGACGGGTTAAGAAAGGGGGAAACACCGATTGAAGCCGCAAGTATCCACATCGAACTGGTTTTGTAATGTGTATGTACATGTAGGCTAATGTGGATACTCAAACTGAATTCTACTGACCCTAAAATGAACATACAGTAGAACCTGTCTTAAGCGGTCCTCAAAAAGTGGTATAATTATGGGTCAGTAAGGTAGATGGTAGCTTAATGCAGGCCAAAATTAATGCAGAAATCACCTATCGGAGCTTTCCGCATTACGTTTGACCTGCATTAAGCAACCACCTGCTTTTTAAGACTCATACATTCAATAAATGAATAGCCGACTAAGACAGTTTCTACTACACGGTAATTTTGAAACATCTGCCTGACTAACCGTATTATATACAGGGAAACGTCACATAGTAACGACCACTAACTGAATGCACATAGTGATGTTAAGCAGGTGGTTGCTTTAAGCCCATAACGAGGGCTTGGTGCAAAACTATTCTAACTCCTTCACTAAAGTGAAGGAGTTAGAATAGTTTTCCACCAAGCCCTCGATATGTAATCTTTTACATAACTTTTATCTTGCACTGCTTGTCTTAACCCTTTCAATACGGGACACCCATGTACTGCTATTTGCAAACAGTGTAAACCCATATCAGAGGGCTCCTAGAGGAGCCCTCTGATCTGGGTTCACACTGTTTGTCATTTACAATCATCTTAAGACAGGTGGTAGCTTAATTCTGGGCAAACGTTTTGCAGAAAGCTCCTTGATGATCACTAACCTTTACTTCCACGAATACGCCTTTACCAGAGGAGCTTTCTGCATAACTTTCACCCTTCATTAAGCTGATAACTATCTTAAAAACCCACAATGATACTTATTAGAGTGTCCGGATTATTAACATTTTACTGTAATTCATTTTGCAGTTTGTCCAGAAATCGGACGGGAGACTACCCCATGTTCATTTCGTATGAGCTCGTCGGCAATGACGTGTGTAACGGGTAGGTCCACGTGATTTGTGACGTCAATCGATAAGGTGTCACCTGTTTACATGACTATAACTAACTATATCTACATTTAATCTTAATACATGTATCGAAGACATAACTATTGTTAGCAATATTATTGGTAATAGGCATGGAACAAACACATTCATATCTGTAGCACAAGGATGCGAATAACGTAGAATCTGATCAGACGTCGCGTTCTCAGTGTGTTAGTTGGTCAGGTTCTTCACCGTTTGCAAACTCTTACGCTTGTTTTCTTTGTATAGAGGGGCTCAGTACATATACATGTAGTACTTTCTCTAGTAAACGCCCCTCACTAATAAATACTCCCTTACTTCCGGTGTGTGTGTGTGTGTGGGGGGGGGGGGGGGGGGCGAATAATAAGACAAAACCCCTGTGTAATAACCATTCAATAAAGAAGCATAGTGTTTTTTCTTTAAAATACAAGTTGAAGCTAATATAGACTGAAATTGCTTTCATTCCGCATTAAGCACCCATATGTGTACAAAATGTAAGAACCTCCTTTAAAAAATGTAACGCCCCCGAGAGTGTTTATTACAGATAATGCGGACAATAAAATACACGTATATTGCTTTCCACCATATAACGTATACATGTATTTTGAATATCATGTGTAAGTACAGTAAAACCTCCCTAAAACCGGACTTTAAATCTAGTATAAATATCGGTGTTGGAGACAGGTGGCTGCTTAATGTAGGGCGAAAGTCATGCATAAAGCTCCCCTAAGAGCTTTATGCATGACTTTCATCCTGCATTAAGCAGCCACCTGCCTAAAGGTATCTACTAGAATTTCTGTTTAGAGGGGTTTTACTGTACATTTATGGTAAACATCTTACTTGACAATCATACGTCTAAGAGCTAGCTCCCTTTTCACGTATTTGCAAACAGAGTACACCCAGATCAGACGGCTCCTATAGGAACTGTCTGATCAGGGTCTGTTCTGTTTGCTTAGGAAATTATAGTAGATCTGATTCTACAGTTTCTACCAAGACCAATCATTCATGTGTACATATTCCATTATAAAAAGTCAGCTGATAAATATTCATGATGTCATTATTGCTTACATGAATATTGAACATGGGAATGGTTAATTATTTCAAGCTACAGCGAGCAACAGCGATTGTCATAAATTAAGACTAACGGTAAGTTTGTTCATGTTTGTACATGGTGTTCAGAAAAATCACCGATTGTATATGTAAACATGATATTTAGTTTATTCAATGTATATTTGTCAATTTAATAAATCTATTGAATATTTGTCAATTTGATAAATCTACTGAATATTTGTCAATTTGATCAATCTATAGTTTGTCTTTTTTGCCTTATGTTGAAGTCTGTACTGTTTGTAATACAGGTATGTTAGTAATACATTGCTATTGCACGAGAGATACTCAAACTCGTTCACTGCTAAATTTGTGGTCGCTATTCACAGTAAAACCTCTCTATAACGGCCACGAAATTGTGTTGATTAGTAGGTGGTTCCTTAAAGCAAGGTGAAAGTAAAACAGAACGCTCCTATAGGAGTGTTCTGTTTTACTTTCACCCTGCTTTAAGCTTTAAGCAGCCATCTGTCTTTTACACAAAATACTTGATGTAATTTAGTGGACGTTATAGACAGGTTTTACTGTACTTCAAAATCATTGTCACCAAAACAGAACTGGATCCTGATGAGACACCGAGAAACTCTGCATCTAACTAGTATCCAAAATGTTTGCGTAGGTAATCACATGCGATATTGGGAATACGGGAAACGAACATTAGATCCAGACCAGGGAGCTCATAATGGAACTCTCTGATCAGGATCTGTACTATTATTCATTGGAGTATATCGTTAAAGGGTATTCAAAGGGTTACAGGGACTATTAATCCATTCCATTACCTCATGGGTTAGTTTTAGACACAACCTCTTTGAATAAATCTACCGAAAGGGACAATTACTAGAGAAAAGGAACATTGTGATAAATAGAGCATTTGGAACAAATGCTCTATTTATCACAATGGTTTCAAAAAGTAACTTTTACAGAGGCGGCAAATGTGTCAATATGAGGGGATTGGTTAAGAAGTTATTGGCTAAATGCTTCTTTACTCCTACAATAAACTGCGACTTGTGTTAAAAGTCGATTTGATTGGTTGCTTTATAGAGGTTTTTGTTGTTTATTACATATAGACACCCGGACACCGTGAGTCACATGACAACGCCGAGCGAAATGAAAACGAATGCAATGAAGACAGTGGAATATTTGGTAACACATGTAGTTGTTTTCTAGAATGAATAAAAAATTGTTCAAATTATCATATAAGACCCCTCTAAATGATCACCAGAATGAGAGCCAATTTCTGAATCTAATACAGGTGGAAGTTCAAAGTGACAATCCCTACCATAAACACATATTTTCAGTAACATTTTAATTATAAAAGTTGGTATTTGTCTTGTTTGAAACATGCCTGACACTTACATAAAACATTTGTTTATATGCTGAAAGGAAGCATATTGCAAGAATACCAATCGAATAAACGCTAAAGAAAACAATTTAATATTTTAAACAATTTAATATCTATTCGGGTTGTGTTTTGGTTTCGTAACCGTTCGACATACAGTAAAACCACTAAATTACATCAAGTATGTTGTGTTAAAGGCATATGAGCGTTCTGTTTTACTTTCACCTTGCTTTAAGAAGTCACCTGCCCTAAATACCAACTAATTACCACAATTTAGTGGCCGTTAAAGAGAGGTTTTACTGTATACCGAAAACATTTTGCTGTACAAGTTTCGACGAAAACGGTATACATGTATTTGTATCATAGGGGCATTGTTCAATATAAGTTCAAATTAACAATCTTCATAAAAATGATTGAACATAAACAAATACCACGTTCTATGATGTTATTGAAAATATGCGTTTATTGTAGGTACCATCACTTTAAACGAGCTAAATAATATAGAGAATAGTTTTAAAGAATGAAAAGCTTTAGTCATTAGTCATTGATCTAGATCCCCACCTCCCCATCGCTTTCAATTGCGAAATGACTTAAGATCATGGTGCTATTTGTGTGTGCGCGTGCGCGTAATGTGCGTGCGCGTGTGTATGCGCGTGAGTGTATGTGTAAGCATGTGTGCGTACCTACGTACATGCGTACGTGCGTGTGTGCATGCGCTACCGCCTCCATAAGCCTTCATCGCTATAAGAACGAATTGTTATCATCGTCATCCTCACCATCCTCCTCCTCCTCCCCCTCCTCCTCCTCCTCTTATTTGGTATCTTATAGAGATTTAAACTCTTTGCAAAACTCATCACAAATTCTCATTTCAAGTACAGTAGAACCCCTCTAATGCGACCACTTAATGAATAAACATGGCTGTCTTTATAAGCAGGTGGTTGCTTAATGCAGGGCAAAAGTAATGCAGAAAGCTCCTCTAGGAGCTTTCTGCATTACTTTTGTCCTGCATTAAGCTACCACCTGCATATAGCACCCAAAATTATACCTCTTTTAGGTGGTCGCATTAGCGGGGTTTTACTGTATATATCGTTAATCCCCGGGTAGATATAAGTTACCCTAACATGTACATGTGTACATACCCGTGATTTTCATCCTCAGTGTTGTTATATTTATGGGCCTTCGGGATATTTATGAGCCTTCGGGATAATTAGTTTTGATCGTATAAGCTTTGAAAATTGAATACTGCTTAAGCCGGTGTTAGGGGGCGTGAGTAGTGTTGCACTTTTAATTACTACTCATGAACAGACTCAATAAAACCGAATCTGCAATTTTCTCTTTTGATATTGCTACTTTTGTTTTCGAAGGATCTACCACTTTCAGAATATCTGTGTTGTTCGTGGTGTTTTACAGGACAACGTTCTACCACAAGGAAGTTTTGTTTTCTTCACTGGGTTGGTAGATGGGCGAGTTTTATACAATAGTCTTAATGGACGAATCCATCCAATCGGCGCTCTCAGAAATGACGTCACCTACGCCCATTTCTACGACTATTTCAACTGCTTAGAGGTTCGTAATTGCGTGTATATACTGATTATAATTACTGGATATACAGTAAAACATCTCAAAACCGAACACTCAAATATATGAATATTAGTCTCTAGGACAGGTGGCAGCTCAATGCAGAGGAGCATGTCATGCAGAAAGCTCCCAAGGGGGATTTCTGCATGATTTTCATCTTGCATTCAGAAGACACATGGCTCAAAATCGGACATCATTTGAATAAAAGTTCGTTTTAGATATTTTTATTTATTAGACATAAATATATCAACGGGTATTTTTTATGCTGAGCGTTCGTCTATGGGTCTATGTTATCTATGATTTCTATCAATAATTATCCAAACAGTTATTGCATTCGGTTGAATTTTATGAAAAAATGTATTTAAATTGCTGTTATGGGCACAATATGTGTCCAATTGTATGAATATCTTATACACGAGTCACACTGTGTGTAAAAAGGGTACGTCGGTTATCATGGGTGCCTTGGTACTATATTGTATAAAGATAACCCATTACCCCATATTCCAGGAGCGGATTTAGGAGGGGGGGGGGGCGTGTCCAAACAAACTTTTTTTCAGTAATTTTATTTGCCCCCCCCCAATAAAACAATGGTTTAATCTGAATGTTTTTGTTTACCTCACTCAATTGCACTCTTTCTCAACATGAATTAAAAAGACGCTAGTGATGTCATCCCAAGTTTAAAAATCTACGCCTCCCCCTAAAATCTACATCCCCCAATCTGAAATCCTGGATCTGCACCTGTATTCTATTTCAGATGCAACCTCTTTGAATTAATCTACCGAAAAGGAGCATTTACTAGAGAAAAGAAACAGAATTATGTAGTTTTTAAACCATTGTGATAAATAGAACATTTGCTTCACAGGAGCAAATGCTCTATTTTTCACAGTGGTTTCAAAAACGACTTTAACAGGGGCATCAAACGGCTTCAATATGAGGGAAGGGTCACCAAAAGGCGTCAATATGAGGGAATGGGCATCAAAAGGCGTCAATATGAGGGAAGGTTCATCAAAAGGCGTCAATATGAGGGAAGGGTCGTCAAAAGGCGTCAAAGGGGCATCAAAAGTCGTCAACATGAGGGAAGGGACATCAAAAGGCGTCAATATGAGGGGAATGGGTTAACAAACTGGTCTCTTGATCTTCGTTGTTTATGAAGCCACAGCACACTTGTTTGCCAAAGAGCGGATGAAACTGCAGTGTAAACTGTAAATGTAAAACAAGTTCCAAGTGACCACTTTTATTTTACAAACAAACAGGTCTTAAAACAGATGGTTGCTAAATAAAAAAGAGATGATATACAGGAATCTTATCTGTGAGCTGTCTGTAACTCTTCGTTTGCTATTCGCGTCAATATACCTACCTGTAAATAGTGAAGACCCAGATGAGACAGCTCCTGCAGGAGCTGTCTCATCAGGGTCTGCACTATTTACAAGTTGATTGTGCAACCAGTGCACTCCATAGCAGTGATTGATCAGCGAAATACGTGTACACAGTGAAGATATATGTAATTATACAATAGGGCATGGGTTAAGAAGGAGAAATGTATTTTAAAATTCAGCAAGCGAAGGGGTAGTACTTTGTGGTACATGAAGCTGTCACTAGGGCTGATGATCAACAAGTACACTTAGTTTGGTCGATTGCTTATCATGTACTTGGTATACGCGCTTTTCATGCCTTGGCAAACAGAGTAGACCCGGATCAGACTACTCCAGTAGGAGCCTTCTAACCATTAACTGCACTTTTTGCTTATGGAATTATAAACATGTTATTCTACAGTTTATGCCAAGCCCCCAAAAGTACTGTGGTCATGTATCATTTATAAAGAATCAGCTAATACATATTCACGATGTCATTTGTACATGAATTTTTCATGATAGCTATAGGCTTAACACATTCGCTCCTAGTGACGCATTTTGGCGCCTCTGTAAAAATCACCTGTTGAAACCATTGTGATAAATATAGCATTTGCTCCTATAGGAGCAAATGCTCTATTTACCACAATGGTTTCAAACTACAAAATTCATTTTTCCCTTTTCTCTAGTTAATGCTCCTTTTTGGATGATTTATTCAAAGAGGTTGGGTCTAAAAATAGCCTAGGAGAGAATGAGTAATTTACTGCATTTCTGATTAATCCCTGTGGTCGCTATTTACTGAAATCTCATTGTAATCGACATGATGTTTAGCGGAAGGTTTAATCTAGGAAGTTGTACTAAAATTAAACATTCCTCATAAACTGGAAAAATGGTTAGTCGTTGTAAATAATACCATATGACATCAGTAATGACATCCGGGTTCTGTCTTTTACCTATCGTTTATGGTATAGTGTGTTCACAAATAGACAGACGGACAGACTAGTTTATTGAAGTGCCATGCACCAATACAGCCCTGCATAAACTTTAATCCGCTTTCTGCGACCGGACCCGCATTTGCAAACAGCTTGGATCCAGATGAGATGCCGAGTAACTCAACGTCTCACGAGAATCCCAGCTGTTTGACAGCCAATAATCTTGATCGAATAAAAGTAGTCAAAATTGGATCAGATCCAACTTTAAAGAAATAATATTTATTTCACAGCGGATTAACTCTTTCGCTGCCAAAAATTGTAGTCTGCAAAATTTGTCGTTTGCTACAATTTTCGATTGTTTACTTTTCTCCCATTTTCTTACAGAAAACATTACCACAGTAACAAACAGTTTGGATCCTGATGAGACGCCGAGTCACTCGGCGTCTCATCTGGATCCAAACTGTTTGCACAGTTAATCACACATGCGACATTGGCAGCGAAATAGTTGAAACCTCGTCATAAAGAAGAATTGAGAACGTGTTACGCTGGTAGAGGAGCTTTCTGCATGACTTTCACTCGGCATTAAGCTGCCATCTGTCCTAAACACCGGAATTAATATTTGCTTTAGAGTACGAGTTATCGAGATTTAACTATAGATATAGATATAGAGGCTACTCTGTCATCTCCACATCTCCTTACCTTCAAAATGCCGGGTACAGTTTTACCCGCCCAAAATTTGACCGATTTCATAATTACAACATTGGCCAAATTCTATTTTGTCTAAAAACAGGATATTATGGTCAAACGGTTTGGATCCTGATGATATGCAAAATGACTCTGCGTCTTATCTGGATCCAAACTCTCTGCAAAGGCAATCAATATTCTGGTCACAGTCTGCTAGAGGTTAGCAAGTCAACTTCCTGGTTTATACTTGACTCGCTGCTCCCTGAGAAAGTTTACATTATGTGTTTAGACTAAACGTTTACCATCTGACACATCCTTGCTATGGTTGAGCAGAACGTAAACCTAAAAAGCTCGCCTTGTTTCGCCTTGTTATGGTCCTGCAAAATAAGTATGTTAATACAGACAGGTCACTTGTTATGGTTGAACTAAATATGTTTACCAAGACAGATCACATTGTTATTGTTTGGCAAAATAATTATTAACCGAGACAGATCACCCTGTTATGATTTGTCAAATATGTTAATCCATTGTCATCATGTTATTGTTCTGTTCTCTTTTGTTGTCTCAACCCTTTGCCTGAATATAAACGTCCTTTTCACGCATTTGCAAACAGAGTATACACGGATCAATTCAATTCTCTTTTAGGATTTATAGGAGCCATTCGATTAGGGTCTGCTCTATTTGCTTATGGAATAGAATAGATCTAATTCTTTAGTTTCTGCCATACTTATATACAATAATCTAATTGATATCCATGATGTCATTATTTCGTACATGAATATTCATGGAGTAAAGGGTTAAATATTTGTATTGTGTTATCGGTATTTTCCCTATTTAGTCATCATCAGAAATATTTCATTATTCACTTTACAAACAGGCTAAATCTAGGGTCTATACTGTTGGTAAAACAACAACAACAACAGCAACAACAACAGCATGCAATGTAATCTTTCTCAATGAGCAATTCAGTTTTGAGTCAAATGGTCCGATGGTAATAAGGTGAGTTTGTATCCGAAGGTCTTGAAGAAGAAGAAAATCTGACCAACCAGATGCTTGAGAATGATGTCAGACTTAACCCATTACATCATATACCATTTTTAGACTTAAATTCTTTGGATAAATCAACAGAAAAGGAGCATTTACTAGAGAAAAGAAAACTTTTAGAATTGTGTAGTTTCGAAACCATCGTGATAAATAGAGCATTTGCTCCTGTGGAGCAAATGCTCTATTTATCACAATGGTTTCAAAAAGTGACTTTTGCATTGGCATAAAAAGCGTCAATATGTGGGAATGGGTTAAGCAAAACGTGGACTGTTCATCTGTTGTTGTTTTCTTCAGATTTCACCATGTACAGGATGGATGAACACGAATGAAACTTTAAGAAACCTGACATCGGAGGTAAGGCTTCAGAGTTCACGCCAAACTGATACATACACATGTGCAAAATAGTGTGTTCCATCGAAATTAAATCCACAAATATTAAATGTTTATCTCACTTATGTTGACCCCGTGCATTTTATAATTGCAGTGGCCTTATTTTAAACGACCGCAAATGTGCTTTGTCTTAATAGTTACTAGGCGTAGAAAGATTTGGATTCAAACTGTTTGCAAAGGTATCATCGATTGGATAATAGCAGCGAAACACTTGTTCTATGTTTTTCTCTCTCCAAATGTCAATAACTAGATCTACTGAATATTTATGTACATACTAGTTGTAATGAAATGTGCAAGGTGGAACACTGTAGCCATTTTAGAAAGTAAAGAAACAGATCTATCAAATTTCATTAGCAAACGGAGCAGGCCCTGATAAGGGTCTACTCAGGTTTGCAAATGCATGAAAACACGTCTAGTTGAAGGAAATGATTAACCCTTCGCTTGCTGAATTTTAAAATACGCATCCCTTTCTTTACCTATGCCCTGTTGTATAACTACACATATCTTCACTGTGTACAAGTATTTCGATGTGCAATGACTGCTGCGGAGTGCACTGGTTGCACAATAAACTTGTAAATAGTGCAGACCCTGATGAGACAGCTCCTGCAGGAGCTGTCTCATCAGGGTCTTCACTATTTACAGGCACTTAAATTGACGTGAATAGCAAGCGAAGGGTTAAACAACTGTCTAGATAGTACCGGAGTCCAAGTCACTGCAGTCATGCTCCGTTGTGTTTTCAGAGAGCGGCTGAGCTGTCGAAAGCTTTGAAAGAAGTTGTACAAGATTCAGCTGGGAAGACCAAAAACTTCAAACTTTATTACATCGATAATCCCATGTTCACAGGTAATTATGAATATGTCCTATTTATTCCCTTAGAAGGTAAACTCACCCAAATTGCAACCTGGAACCCATGATATTATACAGTGCTCCCTCTCTACAACGACACCTTTTGGGATACGACGATTGTATGTGCTGTTCAGAGGGAGTTGTTATGGGGAGGGAAAATCAAACATAATTAGCTTGTTTGCAGATCCCCAGATAAGGTGTATTTCGAGACCTAAAACCGTTATGCCTCCATCAAACCCTATGCTGTGACCACTCTTTAGAATCGTCACTTTGTGACGATTCTAAAGAGTTGTCACAACATAGGGTTTGATGGAGGCATAAAGAAAATACGATGGAAAAAAGTTGTTTCTGTAGCCTTGTTGTTTCGAAAACAGTGGCATGTATTGTTGTAAGGAGGGAATCGTTATTGAGAGGGCCGTTGTAGGGAGGGAGCACTGTACTGCAAGACATCCTCTTTCGATGTGACATCAATGTGACTTTCATGAACTATTTTGAAAAGCAGATAGTTATTTGGGCACCTGACACTGAGCTTATAAAGTCTATGTTCATTTGTAAGAATTTGATTGGCCAGATTTTGAGTCTACCTAAAATCTGACCAATCAGATGCTCGAGGATGAACTCAGACGCAAGCAAAATGTTTAAAAATAGTATTTCTCAGCACTTTCAGGACGTTTTCTTTTTACTTTAATTTCAGTAATTGATCAATGGAACAAGGCTGGAAAACCGACATGGGAACTTTTAGAGCCTGTTGACGGATTTCATGCCAACCAGGTAATTTGTCCCATTTATTTTCATAATTGTGCAAGGATTCAACAATGGGGACGCTATGGCGTATTCATTGTAATATCTGCAGAGCGTTGATCCGCTGTCGCACCTGAGTACATACAATTGACAACATAGTGACGGCTTGTAACCCTTTCCCTGTTCTATGTTTAGTCCAAATTTCAATACCTACTGAATTTTCATGAACATAATAATTATAAAGAAATATGGAAGTTGGGAAATTGTAGCCATTTTAGAAAGTAAAGAAACAGATCTTTCAAATTCTATTAGCAAACAGAGCAGATCCTGATTAGACGGCTCCTATAGGAACCGTCTGATCTGGGTCTACTCTGTTTGCAAATGCGTGAAAACACGTTTATATGAGGGAACGGCTTAATTATTTACCTGATTCATTTAACCCTTTACTCTAAAAATATGCATTTTCTGCGCATTTGCAAAAATAGTAGACCCAGATAAGACGGTTCCTGTAGGAGCCGTCTGACCAGGACCTGCTCTGTTTGCTTTAGATATAATATAGATGTGATTCTACATAGCCATATACTTGCCATAGCCAAAACATTTCGGTGTATATGTGCTGTTGTGACAATTAATCTAATTAATATCCACGACGTCATTATTTCTTACATGAATATTCATGGAGTTAAGGACTAAGAATAAATGACGTGAATATTTACTCCATGAATATCCATATAAGACCTATACATGTATATTGTATTAGCGTAATCGTAGCAGTTAAAAACAAAACTATAGAATCATATCTATATAAGCCTATAGGAGACCATGGTTTATTTTGAAAAACAACAAAGAACTTTTAACATGACTGATACTAAAGAGCCAGATCTATATTATTTCATAAGAGTACAGAGCAGACCATGATCAAGCGGTTCCCATAGGAGCCGCATGATATAGGTCTACTCTGTTTAAAAAAGTGTCAAGTGGCACCTCTGTCAGGTGACGAGTTAATATATTACACATTTGCATTTCAACCCTTTACTTCATGAATATTCATATAGAAAATAATGACGTCGTGAAAATTAATTAATGTTTTATAATAACACAGGCACACAGGAATATTTGTGAAATAATCAGATCTATAATATATCACAAGCAAACAGAGTAGACCATGACCAGACGGCTCCTACAGGGGCCGTCTGACCTGGGTCTACTCTTTTCGCAAAGGCTTAGAAAGGCGTATTTATGAAGTAAAGGGTTAAATGATTCTTATTTTCATTTTGAGGTTTTGAGTGGCACTTCTTCAATGAATCTTCCGCCATTTGGCCTTTGGAAAATAATGTGTGGTGCAGATTCTAACTAGGCGCTTTAAGTCCTTTCCTTTATATAAACACCGTTTACGATTTTGTAAACATGGTATATCCAAATTAGACGGTTCCTAAAGGAATCGACAGATCAAGGTCTGCTTTGTTTGCTTATGGCATAATATAGACATAATATAGATCTGAATCTATATAGATTTTGTCAAAGCAAACACATCTCTTGAAAACTTTACATTATGAAAAAATCAGCTGATAATTATTGATATGTCTTTTTGTTTTTGCTTATATGAATATTGAACATGTAAGGGTTCAGCGAGTCATCTATTCTGTGTGTACACACTTGTAAAGGACACTTCATACACTTGTAAAGGACACTTCATTCAAATGAGTTAACCCATATGTGCCCAGGGTATAGACCCAGATCAGAGGGGTCTGCATTATTTCCTGAATACACCATTTCAATGGCTTATACTAGCAAACGTTTTGTTTGCTGTGCCCTTAACTCTTTTGGCGCCAAATTTTTAATTGTCGTCTGCAATCCAAGTTTGTTAAATCACTTGGTACAATACGGAAATAAACTAAATAAATGCAAATTTAAAAAAGAATAAAGCACAGGTAAAGAAATAGAGATTGAGACAAAAAGTGAAGTACCTAATTTGACGCCGCCTTGACAAGGCGACGTCTGATCTGGGACTGCACTATTTGTCGTGGTGCATAAAGGCGACATTGGCGGTAAAAGGGTTAAGAAACATATTATTCTGCAAAGTAAAATCCTAGATTTCGATTGGTCAATTAGCCTTAGTATACTGCAAAGTGAAATCCTCGATTTTGATTGGTCAGTTAGCCATGTATAAAAGCCGTGTATCCCTCTAAATTCTGATGTATATACGGAGTCATGAGCAACAATGGAATTTCCCCTGTCGAGGGCCTCGCTTCATTGCTACAAATAACTAAAAATGGCCGACTAGCTTCACTTCGTCGATTCGATCCAAACAACCGCTCTCAAACGAAATAACAAGAGTTTGGGGTGGAACAAAGTTATCCATTGAGAAACATTTTTGTTATAGTTGTATGTAAAAGAACCCGATAGGCATACGTGGCGAAGGTCTTATTCTGCTCTGATGCTGCAAATGCTGTCAAAGTGCATGTGCATATACAGATTAGCCCTCAAACCCCTGCTTTTACAAAAACAAACCACACCCAATTCGATTCAGATTTTATTTATGCACATGTACAGTACACGTACCTGTAAATTGCAGTATAACCGCTCCTTCCAACGCCCATTTGTTTGAATATTATAAAACCGTCATTTTTACGTCATCCAAATGACGTCGGAATTGCGCCAATTATGTTTAACCGTTCTCATGCTAAAAACTAGTGTCTGCTTAAATGCAAATAGTTTTACTAACGTATGATTCTTTCAATCCTTTGAGAAACTAATGCTCTTGGAAGATCCCTTTCTATCCACAATTGTAATGAGCTGGTTATTATACAGATATTACAAGCCCTTACCTTACAGTATGAGGCCCCTGAGGGGAAGCAAAACGACGCCTACATTAACAACGCTAATTATTTGCTACAAATATTAAACTTTGCAGTATTAATAAAATCGTTATACAGATCATTGGCGGGATATCTGACTTTTTATTCCCTGCTGATGAAAATACATGTAGCCCTCGCCTATCGGCTCGGGCAACATGAATTTCCTCAGCAGGAAACAAAAAGCCAGATACCCCGCCAATGATCTGTATAACTAATATTATTATACTGCAAAGTGAAATCCTAGATTTTGATTGGTCAATTAGCCATGTATAAAAGCCGTGTATCCCTCTTAATTCTGATGTATATACGGAGTCATGAGCAACAATGGAATTTCCCCTGTCGAGGGCCTCGCTTCATTGCTACAACAAACTAAAAATGGTCGATCCAAACAACCGCTCTCAAACAAAATAACAAGAGTTTGGGGTGGAACAAAGTTATCCATTGAGACACATATGTGTTATAGTTGTTGTATAACAATGTAAAAGAACCCGATGCGTGGCGAAGGTCTATTCTGCTCTGATGCTGCAAATGTTGTCAAAGTGCTTGTGCACGTACCGATTAGCCCCCAAACCCCGCTTTTACAAAAATAAACCACACCCAATTCGATTCTGATTTAATTTATGCACATGCACAGTACACGTACCTGTAAATTGCAGTATAACCGCTCCTTCCAACGCCTATTTGTTTGAATATTATAAAACCGTCATTTTGACGTCATCCAAATGACGTCGGAATTGCGCCAATTATGTTTAACCGTTCGTGCTAAAAAATAGTGTCTGCTTAAACGCTAAAAGCAAAACGACGCCTACATTAAAAACGCTAATTAACTGCTACAAATATTAAACTTTGCAGTATTAATAAAATCGTTATACAGATCATTGGCGGGATATCTGACTTTTTATTCCCTGCTGAGGAAAATACATGTAGCCCTCGCCTAACGGCTCGGGCAACATGAATTTCCTCAACAGGAAACAAAAAGTCAGTTACCCCGCCAATGATATGTATAACTAATAATGTATGGATTCAAATGTAAGATCTCGGTGGATTTTCTTTAAATATAGACTAATGTTTATCTAAACAGAAAGCCCATGCCGAACTTGCCAAGAATATTTGGGCTCAGCTAACAACACAGTGGCCGGAAGTGATTGGCAAAGAAAACCCATACAACTTCAAAATCCACACGATCTTTGGAGACCAGGGAGGATACCGATAAAGTCCCACCCAGCTAATGATTTTAACAAACCTTTGTTGTATACTTTCCCCTTTACTTCATAAATATGCATTTTTATTTCTTTGAATACAGCGTATACCCAAATCAGATGGCTCATGTAGGAGCCGTCTGATCAGGCTCTGTTCTGGTTGCTTATGGAATACAGTAAAACCTCTCTATAACGGCCACTAAATTGTATTAAATTAGTTGTTATTTAGGGTAGATGGCAGCTTAAAGCAATGTGAAAGTAAAGCAGAACGCTCCTATAGTTTTACTTTCACCTTGCTTTAAGCAGCCATCTGCCTTTAACACAAAATACTTGATGTAATTTAGTGGCTGTTATAGAGAGGGTTTACTGTAATATAAACATGAGTTTCTGTCATGGTCAAATATACCTGTTGTGTGGCATTATAAAAATAATCTAATTAATATTCATGATGTAGATATTTCTTACATGAATATTCATGGGGTAAAGGGTTAAACACGCTATATGCGAACCATTTCTGTTTGTCTTTATAAACTGATTTGTTTCTGATGTGCAGTAGAACCTGTCTTAAGTGGCCAACAATAAGATGGGTCTGTAATTATGGGTCTGTTATTATGGGTCTGTAATTTTAGGTGGTAGCTTAATATAAGTCAAAAGTACTTTTGACATGCATTCGGCAACCACTTGTTTCTTTAGACTCCTACATGCAATAAATGGACGACCGCTTAAGACAGGTTTTACTGTAGACAAGCGCCTGTAGATCATGAAATATACCTATTTTTATTGATTGCTAAAGGATGTTTACAGTATATTTAATAATTATATTAACCCTTTCCTATTCTATGTTTATTCAAAATTCCAATACCTACCGAATATTCATGGGCAAAATAGTTACATGTATAATGAAATCAAAATTATGGAAAGTGGAACATCTTATCGATTTTAGAAAGTAAAGAAACAGATCTGTCAAATTCTATAAGCCAACAGAGCAAACCCTGATCAGACGGCTCCTATAGGAGTCGTCTGATCTGGGTCTACTCTGTTTGCAAATGCGTGAAAATGCGTCTACATGAAGGAATGGGTTAATAATGATAATGTAGGTGTTGGTTTGCTTTCAGTTCGAATTAAGAAATAACAGTAATCGTTTAAAACACAACATCTAACCTGAATTGAAAAATCTAGTTTTGTTTCATATAAACGTTAACCATTTACTCCATATACATGTATGTGCCTTTTGAATACTTTTGCGAGCAGAGTAGATCTAGATCAGACGGCTCGTGTAAGAGCCATCGAATCAGGGTCTGCTCTGATTGCTTATGGAATTATATAGATAGAATTATACATATTTTACCACAGCCAAACATTTTCTTCATATGCCATTTCAGATATGAAGCTAACACATATTTCTTACATGAATATGTATTCATTGAGTAAGGGGTTAACATGATTACAGTATTGTATCTGTTAACCGATCTGTGATATTTGTATAACCATGTATTATAGTTAACCCTTGAACTCCTATGATAAATATCTCGCTGCCAATGTTGCATCTGTAATTACCTATGCAAACAGTTTGGATCCAGATGAGACGCCGAGTAACTCGGCGTCTCATCAGGATCCAAACTGTTTGTTACTGTGTCATTTTATGAAACAAAAATGTGGAAAAATAAAAATTGAAAATGGTAGCAGACGATAAAGTTTGCAGACGACAAGTTTTGGCAGCGAAAGAGTTAATTCGTCCGAACTAAATTTTGGAACGAATCCATTTGTCATATAAGGGGTACATGTACTTGCAAAAGATGCATGCAGCTAAATACCTTCGACATGGTTGGTATAGTAAACAGTGATGAGCCGATTAGACGGTTCCTTCAAGAGCTGTTAGGTATGAGTCTATACTGTTTGAGTATTTCCCATGTAGGAGATCTCGGGGAGTTTATTGAGTGCAATATCATCTGAGTCAGCAAATTGTTGGCATATGAATTTCACCCTTTGTAAGCAGTTCATGCACTTGCCATTAATAATAGAATATGGTTAGAGGAAGTGATAAAGGTGCGCTCTCAAATACTAAAATGGTAATTTCTCCACCAAACCCTGGTCACAACATAGGGTTTAATGGAGAAATACGGAGGTATTCTTGAAATTGTTTTAATTTACGCATCTTATCTAGACCACTGTAGTGTGAATTTTTATACAGATCATTGCTTTTTTATTGTGCATCATATTGTAAACATTTTACACATTATATCATCTGATTTGCACTGTTTTGATTGGACTCTAGCCATATATTTCATTGAAATAAAGATAGCATTACCGAGATATTATTTCGTTGTTAGTTTTATATTCACTTCCTCTTTAGCTGAGCACAGGGTGTAGCTAATGTGTGTATTTAAGAAATCTAAGTAAAATGTGTTTTTATATTCCTCCTTCAAATCCTATATTGTTGCTATTCATTAGAATCGCCCCTCTGATGGAAATAACTAATACATTAAAGCCTCTCTAAACCGGACGTTCAAATTAGTACTAATATCGGTCTTTAACCCATTACCTCATAGGCTAATTTTAGATACAACCTCTTTGAATTAATCTACCGAAAAGGAGCATTAATAAGAGAAAATGGAAGTTTTAGAATTTTGTAGTTTGAAACTATTGTGATAAATAGAGAATATTTGGTTCCTAGCTTTGAATGAGAAATGTTATCTGGCAAGGCGGATGAATATATCAGGTGAGCCGAAGGCGAGCCTGATATATTCATCCGCCTTGCCAGATAACATTTCTCATTCAAAGCTAGGAGCCAAATATTCTATTTATCCTTGTCACGACAGCAAAATATAATCATTATTATTTTGTACCGAATGTACCACAAAATGCACCGCAACGTATACCCGACTCTACTGGCTCTAGACTGTTGATGACGTCACTATAAAGGCGTTATTACGTACGTCACTGGAATTCCAAAAAGTCACATTGCTTTAAAAATGGTCAAAACAAAACCGTTGGCCCGGTTGGTTATGTGAGAAAAAGAACCTGTCACTTGATGATATCTACACGATGTTTGATTCTTGATGTGGATTTATCTAAACACGGTAATTTCGCGACAAACAACTAGATCTAGTCTAGAGCTAGATCTACTACTAGATCTAGTCTAGGCCTAAGAATATAAGTTTGGGAGAATGGAGTGAAAGAATTAGATCTAGATCTATTTAGTTTAATGGGTATCGATTGAAATCAACAAATTCGCTTTGTTAAAACTTTTTTATTCAGCACTCGGTAGACGAAAATGTGTGTATTGACGAAATAAACGTCTCGGTAAAAAAAAGTAGTTTCGGCTACAGGTCATGTGACCAACTGACATAATAACAAAAAGTTTATCAGTCACCTTGTTATCCGTCAGGAAAATAGGCACGTGACAGGATAAATAGAGAATATTTGGTTCCTAGCTTTGAATGAGAAATGTTATCTGGCAAGGCGGATGAATATATCAGGTGAGCCGAAGGCGAGCCTGATATATTCATCCGCCTTGCCAGATAACATTTCTCATTCAAAGCTAGGAGCCAAATATTCTATTTATCCTTGTCACGACAGCAAAATATAATCATTATTATTTTGTACCGAATGTACCACAAAATGCACCGCAACGTATACCCGACTCTACTGGCTCTAGACTGTTGATGACGTCACTATAAAGGCGTTATTACGTACGTCACTGGAATTCCAAAAAGTCACATTGCTTTAAAAATGGTCAAAACAAAACCGTTGGCCCGGTTGGTTATGTGAGAAAAAGAACCTGTCACTTGATGATATCTACACGATGTTTGATTCTTGATGTGGATTTATCTAAACACGGTAATTTCGCGACAAACAACTAGATCTAGTCTAGAGCTAGATCTACTACTAGATCTAGTCTAGGCCTAAGAATATAAGTTTGGGAGAATGGAGTGAAAGAATTAGATCTAGATCTATTTAGTTTAATGGGTATCGATTGAAATCAACAAATTCGCTTTGTTAAAACTTTTTTATTCAGCACTCGGTAGACGAAAATGTGTGTATTGACGAAATAAACGTCTCGGTAAAAAAAAGTAGTTTCGGCTACAGGTCATGTGACCAACTGACATAATAACAAAAAGTTTATCAGTCACCTTGTTATCCGTCAGGAAAATAGGCACGTGACAGGATAAATTATCCTTGTCACGACAGCAAAATATAATCATTATTATTTTGTACCGAATGTACCACAAAATGCACCGCAACGTATACCCGACTCTACTGGCTCTAGACTGTTGATGACGTCACTATAAAGGCGTTATTACGTACGTCACTGGAATTCCAAGAAGTCACATTGCTTTAAAAATGGTCAAAACAAAACCGTTGGCCCGGTTGGTTATGTGAGAAAAAGAACCTGTCACTTGATGATATCTACACGATGTTTGATTCTTGATGTGGATTTATCTAAACACGGTAATTTCGCGACAAACAACTAGATCTAGTCTAGATCTAGATCTAGTACTAGATCTAGTCTAGGCCTAAGAATATAAGTTTGGGAGAATGGAGTGAAAGAATTAGATCTAGATCTATTTAGTTTAATGGGTATCGATTGAAATCAACAGGTCATGTGACCAACTGACATAATAACAAAAAGTTTATCAGTCACCTTGTTATCCGTCAGGAAAATAGGCACGTGACAGGATAAATAGAGCATTTGCTCCTTAAGGAGCAAATGCTTTATTTATCACAATGGTTTCAACAAGTGACTTTAACAGAGTCGTCAAAAGTCGTCAATATGAGGGAATGGGTTAAGACAGATGGCAGCTTAATGCAGGGTGACAGTATTGCAGAAAGCTCCTCTAGGAGCTTTCTGTATGACTTTCATTCTGCATTAAGCAGCCACCTGCCTAAATGTATTTTAAATAGTCTATACTAAAATTCCGGTTTAGAGGGGTTTGCTGTATATATAGTAATATAAATGGGGGTTTGTCAGAAAACTGTACTAGACCAAGTGGTTGGCATTCTTGTATCAGTTTGGATACTTGTGACTAAATCACGGTCACGTTGAGTTAAATGAAGGCTGTTGTTACTCTCGGACCAGCTTGAACATACACGTAAATAGTTCTTGATTTTAGTAAAGACAACACTTGCCAACTATTTCTGGATACTGCACAGTTCTGTATTGCGCTATCGAAGACCCCTACAGTATTTGTACGGACATCCAGGACTATGAATCTTGCAGAACGAAATCTAGCGTTTACGCTTTTCAAACAGTGTAGAATTAGATCTACTGCCACTTTTCAAACAATGCGATTGTTAATCAGCTTCTACATTATTTGACACATGAGTTAACAAACTATTCTTTTATGAGTGGCAGACAATGAGGAACCCGATCGGTCGCCGCATTTGTAACGGATCAGGTTCTACACTGTTTGCAAAGCCTAAAGGTACAATGGGAACAGAACACGCGTGTTATGGAAACAAAGAACGGACGCATGGTTTCAGGAAAGCAAAACACAGGGCACTGATATACGATGCTTATTTATAATTTTAATACATAACACTATTACACTAATGTCGATTACACAGATAACATAAACCATTTACAAATTTCATTTGTTCTGAATATCTACAGTAAAACCTCTTCACCTCGAACACCCAATAGTTGCATTACCCCATGTATATATGGAAAAAATAATGACATCATTAATATTAATTAGATTAATTTGTTGTAACAACACATGACCCCATGCTTTTTTGCCATGGCGAAAGCTGTAGAATCATATCTATATTATATCAGACCCACACAGAGCAGACCCTGATCAGACGGCTCCTATAGGAGCCGTCTGATCTGGGTCTACTCTGTTTGCAAACGCATAGCATATCGTATAATGTTATGGAGTAAAAGGCTAAATCTTGGTCAATGTCTCCAACTTTAAGCGACAATAAACATACTTCGAAGTTACGGGAGTTCGAGTCAGCCTATTTCTAACTTTGAGACTTTCTCGATGTGGCAGCTTAATGCAGGGCGAAAGAAATGTTGAAAGCTCCTGTAGGAGCTTTCAGCATTACTTACGACCAGCATCAAGCTGTTGCATGTCTTTATAGATATGTGCAGTGGTGAAGTTTAGAATAATTCTGTATTACTAATTTTGGAAGGGGTCGAAATTCTAATCAAGTTATATCGAAGTTCGAGTTATCCGAATTAGAGATTTCTCTGTACTTCATACCGGTGGTGGCTTAACGCAGGACAAAAGTTTCAATGCGCATTAAGCAGTCTCCCTTTATGCCTTACTATGTTGCATATTAATGTCAGAAATAATGACATCATGAATTCTTTATAAAGGAGTATGTACACAGGATATTTTGATATTGGTAGAACCTGTACAGATTCAGATCTATCATATGAGTCCATAAGCAAACAGAGCAGACACTGATTGGACAGCTCCGGCACAAGCCTTCTGATCTGGATCTACTCTGTTTGCAAAGGCGCGAAAGAGCATTTATGAGGGAAGGGTTAAATACACTAATGCTTATATGATCTCTGTGATCTCTGTAGAGAAAATCTATTGTAGTTGAAAGACTTGCACAGATATGTGGACTTGTACAGTAAAACCAATCTAAACCGGACGTTCAAATTGATATCAAAGCCAGTCTTTCAGACAGGTGGCAGCTTAATGCAGGTTGAAAGTCATGCAGAAAGCTCCTTCGGGAGCTTTCTGCATGACTTTCAACCTGCATTAAGCTGTCACCTGCATAGGAATACCAAACAATTCCATACGAGGTAAGCGTGACGGTCTCAAACGTGCAGTGCGTTTAAAAATGCCTAAAACAAACCGTCGGTTACGTTAGATTATTACAAGTATATCGAATAAACGCTGAAGGTGACAACACTTTCATGTTTCTGATACCATTGACCCCAATGTTATTTGCCGATTATTAGTATTTATTCGAGTTGCGTTTTAGTTTCATAACTGTTTGATATAGAATTATAGACCAATGATATTTTGTTGCGCAACTCACATTATAAGTATCGACGAAACTTCATTTTGGTATCACAGGGGTCAATCTTCGATATAAGTTCAAATTGACAAACTTCATAAGAATAATTGAACGTTTTTTTTTAGAAATTGTGCGTTAATAACTTAGAGACTAAGAACGTATATTTGTACAAACTAAACATTTAACGCAGAATCATCAAATGGACTATTCCATAATTCAAACAGATCAATCTTATAGTCGATATTTCGGATTTTTCTAAAGAAAAGTGTAACATGAGAAACAGTGCAGAATTTGGTGAGAGTGCTCCACTAGGAGTCCTCTCCTCTGGGTCTACACTGTTTGCAAAGGACCTTAGTGACCCGTGTCCCGCACTGTAAGGGTTAAGAATCTATAATATACAAACATGGAATGAGTGATACTAAGATATAGATTTACAGTAATATTCCTCTAAATACGACCATTAGAAAAATATTCATCTTGCAATGTTGTTACAGGCAGTAGCTTAATACAGGACAAAAATATGCAGAACACTCCTATAGGAGCTTTCTGTATTACTGTTGTCCTATACCGGTATTAAGCAACCATCTGCTTTTAAAGACTCATATGTGAATATATTATGTGGTCCTTTTAATGAGGATAATGTACTGAAAAAAGAAAGTTTGCTCTCGCACATTGAATATATACATATATACATAAAATGTTACAAACCACATTATTAATACACTAACATCATCTCGATAACGATATTACTATTTCAGGATGTTAGCCCTTTACTCAATAAATACGCCTTTCTACGACTTTTCAAACATAGAAGACCCAGATCAGACGGCTCCTATAGGAGCCGTCTGACCAGGGTCTGCTCTGTTTGCTTGACCTGAAGTATGATTGACCTGACTCTATAGTTTCTTCAAAAATGTACATATGCTATTATAAAAAATCAAGTAATGCCATTATTTCTAAATTGAAAATTTATGGAGTAAAGGGTTAATGCAGGACGGCAGTTACTTTCACCATTCCTGTATTGCACAGCCATCTGGTTTTAACCATTTCCATGTTCTATATTCAGTCCAAATTTCAATACCTAATTAATATTCATGGACAAAATAGTTATCATGAAATATGGGAGGCAATTGTAGCCATTTTAGAAATTAAAGAAACAGATTTTTCCAATTCCACTAGCAAACAGAGCAGACCCTGATCAGACGGCTCCTCTAGGAGCCGTCTGATCTGGGTCTTCTCTGTTTGCAAATGTGTGAAAATGCGTTTATATGAGGGAAAGGGCTAAAGTATAGTCTATACAGAGAGGTTCTGCTTCTACTTGAAGGAAAGTAGCCTTGGATTGTAACCTATATAAAACCAGCAAGAGTTATTTCCCTGTTCAGCGTTTCTGTATTATGGACCAATTTGTGATGAATTTTGCCAAACAGTTTGGATCCAGATCCGATTAACTCGGTCTTTCATCCTGATCCAAACTGTTTGCAAGTTAGAACAATGTACTTTGCTGGTATTTGATAATTATAGTAGATGACTATTTTTTTTTATAGATGGAAGGTTTAATGGTGTCTTGGTATTGGCTACCTGGTGCTGGAAATGTAGAAAAAATCAATAACTTGATTTTTTTCTACATTTCCAATAACTTGGAAAATTTTATTAACTTGACATTTATCAATTGTGTACAAAATAAGTGTTTTATACAGTAAAACCTCTCTAAACCGGACGTTAAATATGGTATAAATATCGATCTTGGAGACAGGTGACAGCTTAAGTCAGTCACCATGCATTAAGCAGCCACTTGCATAAAAGTATCTAAATTCTTCTTTACTAGAATTTGGGTTCCGAGGGGCTTTACTGTACATCTGTGCATGGACCTCCAGATGGCTGTGTAAGGAAGGTTAAAAAAAATGCAGAAACAGTTGTAGGAGATATGTACACAATATTCGTCCTGCGTCAACCTACCACCTTAACCCTTTAATCCATTAATATTCATTTATGAAATAATGGCATCATAAATATTAATTAGATCATTTTTTAAAATGGCATATTTACACACGAATTGTTTGCTAAAGTAGAAACTATAAAATCAAATCTATATCATTCCGTAAGCAAACAGAGCAGACCCTGATCAGACGGCTCCTATAGGAGCCGTCAGATCTGGGTCTACTCTGTTTGCAAAGGCGTTGAAAGGCGTATGTACGGAGTAAAGGATTAAGTATCAGAACTAGCCGTCATTTAACCCTTTCCCTGTTGAATATTTATCTAAGAAAATTGACTGCGAATAAGTATCTATTAGCTGATTGTTTAATAAAGGCATGTGTACGCAAGCTGTTTAATCATTGGTAGAATCTGTCATTTCTATTATAATTTCATAAGCACACAGAGCAAACCCTAATCAGGATCTACGGCTCTGATTGCAAAATCGCAAAAAGTTTACATGGAAGAAAAGTTTAAATCTTTACCTAATAGATACACCTTTTTACGACTTTAGTTTACGACTTTGTAAATATTATAATCCACGCCCCTTGGATGAGCAGCCTATTTGTAAACATTATAATCCACGCCCCTTGGGTGAGCCGCCCACCCAGGAGCTGCTCTATTTGCTTATGACACTATATAGAATTGGTTCTAAAGTTTTTGTTACATGCACAAGTTCCCATGTTTAGGTACCATTATAAAAAGATGCAGTCAATGACTATTCGTGAAGTGATACATTCTTACATAATTATTCATGAGGTAAAGGGTCACGTGGCCGTTGATTGGACCTACGAGACAAAATACAATCATATTCTAACCATATTCTCTCACAACCACTCTTTATATCGCAGTGTATTAACAATCATTATCAAATGTCAGCTGTGTTAACCCTTTCCTTCACGTAAACGCCTTTTCATTGAAGCCTTTGCAAACAGGGTAGACCCAGATCAGAGGGATCCTGAAGGAGCTGTCTGACTAGGGTCTACTCAGTATATAGATCTGATATTATAGTTTTTTTGTCTAAGCCAACAATTATCCTTTACTATGTACCTTATTTACCTTATTTAACCCTTTGCTCCATAAATACACATTTCTACGCCTTTCGAAACAGAGTAGACCCAGATCAGAGGGCTCTTGTTGGAGCTGTCTGATCAGGGTCTACTCTGTTTGCTAATAGAATTTCAAAGATGTGTGTCTTTACTTTCTAAAATGGCTACAATTTTCCATCTTCCATATTTCGTTATAATCATTTTATCTATGAATATTCAGTAGGTATTGAAATTTGGAATGAACACAGAACAGGGAAAGGGTTAATGAAATAGTAGCACACGGGTGCTCATTGGGCGATGCTTTAAAAACATATGAACATAGGAAACTTTGGCTACTATAGGACAGAAACTGTAGAATCATATCTATATGTTGTAACTTATAAGCAAACAGGACAGACCCTGATCCAACGGTTATTAAGAAAGTGTCTGATTTGTGTCTTCTCTGTTTACAAAGGCGTTAAAATGTGTCAGACGGCTCCTAGAGGAGCCGTCTGATCTGGGTCTGCTCTGTTTGCTATTTTAACTTGAAATGTCTGTTTCTTTACTCTCTAAAATGGTTACAACATCCTACCTCCATTTTTTTGTAACTACATGTATTTGTTCCATGTATATTCAGTAGGTACTGACATTTGGAATAAACGTAGAACATGGAAAGGGTTAAATAGAACACACAGTTCGAATAGTCTAGGTTTTAAATCCTAATATGCATCATGAAGTGATCAATTCATACGAAACTGTTCATTCGGGAAATGGAAAATCATTTAATGAAATAATTATACACGAATACTTATTTGATGATATCTTACAATAGCATATGCACAAAGGAAACTTTGGCTAGGACAGAAACTGTAGAAACTGTAGAATTATATATATCTATTTTATAAGCAAACAGAGCAGAGTGTCTGATCTATGTCTACTCCGTTTACAAAGGCGTCACGTGCGTCTTATTTTAGGAAAGGGTTAAAATAATAGCCTACGTTTTAAATCCTAATATGTGTCTTTCGAACCAGTTTGGTTCTTTCGGTTTAAATTGTCTCTCCTCCTTGAGTTCGTCTATTGGGAAGAAAGCGGGTGGTTCCTCCGCCCACTCCACAAGGCGGAAATATTTACAAATAGCCACCCCGGGTATCCAAAGCACGGACATGAGTATCAGCATAGCTGCTATCACTTGGCACCACCACGGCCATGGGGTCACGACGGACACACCCTGAAACACAAATGAACATATTAAATCTTTACTCAATGAATATAATGTTGGAATAATGTTATCGTGAATATCAATTAGATTATTCTTTATAATAACATATGGGTACATTAATATTTGGCCATAACAGAAAATGTAGAATCATATCTATATAATGGCATAAGCAAACAGAGCAAACTCTGACCAGACGGCTCAGACAGGAGCCGTCTGATCTGGATCTACTGTGTTTGCAAAGGTATAGAAAGGCGTATTTATGGAGTAAAGGATTAAACCAGTCTTAAAGTTACAGATAGTTTTTAGAACTGCGCACCCCTAACGTGTCTATAGGGGAATTTTATTTCAAGAAAATCAGTAATTTTGAGTATATTTATATGTAAAGGAATCCTTTCTTCAAATATGGCCAGTTAATTTGTTGACATTGTCAATAACATTTCTAGTTACACAATGATGAAACGCATTATGCAACACTAGCAAACAGTACTTAGAGGGCTCATTTAGTGAACAGCGGAGAAGATATTCATTGCAGGATCTCCAACACCAGAAATCTCTCCAACAACTTCATAAATTATAAGATAAGGCCAGAAGTAGCAATGAATTGCAAGATTACGGACAAGTTGTTATGTTTTCATAACATGTGGGGGCTTATGATGTGGATGTCACTACAGCAAAGTCACCGGTGCTCACATTACCACGAATCATAAATTACTGGAGAAGGTTACCGATTTCAAGTACATGGATGGCAACCTGAGGAAAGATGGCTCCTGTGGGAAAGATTAACTCTGCCACAGTTACCATAGCATGGTGTAACCAGATTCCGTCCTAGGTTATTTTTAGACCCAACCTCTTCGAATAAATCTACTGAAAAGGAGCAACTGCTCTATGTTTTCAAAATGGTTTCAAAAATTGACTTTTACAGAGGTGCCAAAAGGCGTCAATATGCGCAAATGGGTTAATAAAATTAGGAAGAACAAAATCAGTTTTCAAACCAATTAAAGTCTCTACAAGTCTGTTTGTTTCCATCATCTTGTATAGGTTTTAGACTTGTTCACTATTTGAGAGAGACGAATCCAGACATTCGAGATGAAATGTCCACGCAAACTCCTCCATATTATACAGTAGAACCTGTAGTTATTTATTTATTGAACATAGTCTTAAAAAGCTAAATGAATGGTCACTTAGGACAGTACTGTGACATTTTATGCACTCAATACTAGATCGTGTACACATTAGTCTATATACATTTACCTGCAGAGAGTCCCAGACTTTGTACATGCTGCCGTTGTTAATTATCTCTACTATGCTACAGATGAGGATGACGAACATAGCCAGGGGACCGATGTACCGCCAACACAGGAGCCACAGGTAACTGGGTCGTCGACCAACCATCAGTTCCACATCATCACTGATACTGTAAAATACAAAGACTTTAGTTCAGTAATCGATTTGTTTACAAAAGAGAACCGTACGGCACGGATGTGCCGACTGACTATGACTATGTATCTATAGTACGGTCCATGACAAGGACAATCAAATTAGTGTTATTAGGTGAAAATCTAAGGTGTGCAAATTCATGCATTGCCCAAATATACGAATATATGACTCTGGTGTGAATACCCTTTGAGTTGTGAACAACACAAGAACAGGTACTGGATGGAGGGACGGGCGAACAGGAAATAGCCAACCCTCTTTATCTGCCTGACTAAAATATTAACCCTTTTCTAGGCTGAATGTTCAGAGTAGAACAGCCCATACGTAACTAAAGAGTCCAGCCAGTACGAAAGACTTTTAACCCTTTCCCTCATATAAACGTGTTTTCATGCATTTGCAAACAGAGTAGACCCAGATCAGAGGGCTCCTGTAGGAGCCGTCTGATCAGGGTCTGTTCTGTTTGCTTATGATATAATATAGAATATGATTCTACAGTATATGTCATGGCCAAACATTCCTGTGTCCATGTGCTATTATAACAAATTGATCTGATTAATATTCATGACGTCATCATTTTTTACATTAATATTCATAGAGGAAAGGGTTAAACTAGCTAGATGATTTCGATCTGGTCCGTGTTTACATTGTTTACAAATACCAGTTCATGCGTGTCCCGCATTTTACATGTTAATTGCATGTAGTTTGTGATGAACATGCCCATCAACATGATACATATTTCAGTATGGTTAATATTTCAACGAAAATAATATTTCTGTAACTAATACATCAATATTATAGCTTTCATATATGATGGTCTAATATTTGGCATATTAAATGCATAATAAATGCAACACATATATCATGACTGTAATGACTGTAATCAGGAACTACTATGATCGTAAAAGACAACAAGGATTTATCTTAGCTTTAGTAATCGTTGACATTTTCTACTTTGATATACAGTAAAACCTCTCTATAACGGCCACTAAATTACATCATGTATTTTGTGTCAAAGGCAGGTGGCTGCTTAAAACAAGGTGAAAGTAAAACAGAACGCTCAAATAGGAGCGTTCTGTTTTACTTTCACCTTGCTTTAAGCAACCACCTGCCCTAAATACCAACTAATTAACACAATTAAGTGGCCGTTATAGAGAGGTTTTACTGTACAGTACAATCTCCTTAAAGCGATCACCAAAAAACGAGGCATTATTAAGAAGCTTAATGCTCGACGATAGATATGTAGAACACTCATATAGGAGTTGTTTGCATTAGATTTGTCTTGCATTAAGCAACCATGCACCTGCTATTAATAACAGTACTTTATATTAAGTGGTTGCTTTACATGGGTCTTCTCTATAAGAATTTCAGTTATATCGACTGACGATGGCCCCCCGGGAAATCATCTGTTTTTATCTTTTGGGGATGGATGGATTTGGGGAAGAATTGTATAAGTTTGTTTTAATTCGTTTTAATTCATACAGTAGAAACCCGCTAATGAATAAACATGGGTGTCTTTATAAGCAGGTGATTGCTTAATGCAGGACAAAAGTTATGCAGAAAGCTCCTATATATAGGAGCTTTCTGCATAACTTTCGTCCTGCATTAAGCTACCACCTGCATTTCCCTGTGAACTGTGCCCCTTTTTGCTGGTCGCATTAGAGGGGTTTTACTGTAATTGCTTTATGTTTTATGTAATGCACAAGTTAACCCTTTACTAAATGAATATCCATGTAGAAATGATGACATCATGAATATTAATTAGATTAATTTTCAGAATGGCATATTAACACATTAATTTTATGCCAAAGTAGAAACTGTAGAATCATATATCATGAGAAAACAGACCAGACTCTGATCAGACAGCTCCTATAGGAGCCGTCTGATCTGGGTCTTCTCTGTTTGCAAAGGCGTAGAAAGCCGTGTATATGGAGTAAAGAGTTAAATAAACAATGACGTGAGCTTAATTGTTTATTTCAAATGATATTATCGGCCGCTAAACGCAAATATGGTATAAAGCAATTGCATTCCATACATCGGTAAAGGAAATATAAAGCAATTGCATTCCATACATCGGTAAAGGAAATATAAAGCAATTGTATTCCATACATCGGTAAAGGAAATAGTTCGGGAAGAAGATAAACATGCCAATTGTTTTAAAATTTTCAAATCATTTTGAAAAGTTTATTTGACATGAATGGCTGCTGTTATATTGATTTATGGTAAAGTTTACTGCCTGTATTTGGAAATTATATATGTAACAGCTGGCACATGTCCCTCGGGTACTATTTGCTTTGTGGAACTAGGCAATTGCGATTAATTCCAGATAAAAGCAGCACAATATACACCACACCCTTAATCCTCATGTAGGAGCTGTCTGATCAGGATCTGCTAAAACCCCTCTAATGCGACCACCTAAACGAGGTATAATTCTGGGTGGTTGAGGCAGGTGGTAGCTTAATGCAGGGCAATAGTAATACAGAAAGCTTCTGTATTACTTTTGTCCTGCATTAAGCAACCACCTGCATATAACGACACCCGTGTTTATTCTTTAAGTGGTCGCATTAGAGAGGTTCTACTGTATTTATTTAATGAATTATATACATCTGATTCTATACTTTCTGTCAAGACCAAACTATTATGAGTTCATGTGCCATTATCAGTCTTCATCAAGTTAATATTTATGATGTCATTATATTTTACCTGAGTATTCATGAGGTAAAGTCTTAACTCATTCTCTCCTAGACTATTTTAGACACAACCTCTTTGAATAAATCTACCGAAAAGGAGCATTAACTATAGAGAAGGAGAATTTTAGAATTGTGTAGTTTCGAAACCATTGTGATAAATAGAGCATTTACAATGGTTTTCACAATGGTTTCAACATCGACCGAAAAGGAGCATTAACTATAGAAAAGGAGAATTTTAGAATTATGTAGTTTCAAAACCATTGTGATAAATAGAGCAATTTACAGAGGCGGCAAAATGCGTCACTAGAAGGGAATGTGTTAATTGATTATAGTTACATTACGCCATCAGATGTGAAACAACATACGTTTTGAGGCCGTACTTGTACGATATAGCCACACACTCGGTAAATGCGATGACGAGAAGTGGAATGTTGGCACAGTAAGAGTCGTACAGATCAAACACATAGGGTCCAGTCTCTGCCGCAAACGCCAAGGACACCAGGAATGACACCAGGCACGTGATACCTGCAATGGACAAAACAATGTGGTTGCGGCCTTTCAATGCTACTGTGTCGTGAGAGAAGACATGTGTATGGTTATATTAAATGGAGAAATACTAAACTAGATAATGTCAAACAAATTATGTCCTGAAGAGAGACTTCGTTCTTCGTACTCTGGACAATTGTTAAGTTAGAGAGTGGTCCGCCACGGTGTGTAGTGTTATTACCCGCCAAATGTAGGGCTCGTACTCGAGCGATCGAATTTTCTAGTCGAACAATCTAACACATTTCGTGCATCAACATAAAACTGACTTGCACAACCCTGCTTTTAAAAACACAATCTTGCGCCAGGGTGTTCAACTAGGAATTCCAAGAGCCTGCTTTTATATTGATGCACAATACGTGCCACTGGGGAATTAACAAGCCTACTTTTATGCTGATGTACAATATGCTCTAGAGTGTTCGACTAAGAATTCCACAACTCTGCTTTTATGTTGATACACTGTATACAGTACAGTGTTCGACTCGGAATTTCAATGACTCGAATACGGGCGGGCAATTACTCCGGTTACATTTGGAACCCGACGCGGGACCATAACTATTTGTGCTCTGGAGTCAGTGCATATTGATCTCGCTGCCCATAGACATTCGAGTTCCAATTAAACGATGGAGTATGTCACAGCGTCTAGCTTAGCCTTGTTGTACAAGATGGCGTTTACGGCGATGCGATAGTGTTTTAGTTGGAATCTCGAGGTTTCCATTTTGATCCCCACATCCGACGGTAACGTATTTTCCTTGAACCCCTCTGACATGATCGTAAGGGTTCTAGCAGTATACCAGAAAAGCATTGATGTAAACATCAAAGGGCGCCATTATAAAGAACAACCATGCTGGTTTTGTTTAAATCTATTGTGAAACAAAAGTGCTTAGAATATGAGTAATATGCTGCACTAACCCTTTCAATGAAGATATATAACTTGTCTGCTATTGAAATAGTGTAAACATAAATGAAGACAAATGAAATATTTTTACATGAAAATATACACTGATTGGCATTATTTTAATATAATCATGCAATCATTTAAAGGTTTCGTTCAGCATATTGCTGTTGGAATTACTACAGACAGAAGTATGATTTCAGACTCCCTACCAAACAATGAAATAATTATACTTAAAACAACTAAATAATGAGTTTGTCCAAAGCTTTTCAATACCGTGAATTTAAGAAATGAATCAAATACCGAACTAGTTTAAATTGTAGTTTGATAGATAATTAGCACGTTTTTATAAATTATTTTAATTGATTATTGACGGATCAGTCATTATTAAATCTTAGAAAAGACTAGTATCATTTCCATTGTAAAATCTCATTCATATATTAATAAACCCTGATAAGATAAGCTTAATATAACACACTTATTTGCAACAAATCTGGAGTTTAACTGTGACAAAGAAAATGGTTTAAAATGCCATACGTGGCACTAAGCAAGGTCGAATTCTAATTACACGACATTAAGATATCTCCAATTATGGTCCCAATGTGCTCCATTTTTCACATTTTATACAATAACGTACTTAAATGTAATTAATCAATACTTAAAAACTAAAAGAAAGTATTAAATAAAATGGTTTAAAATGCCATACGTGGCACTAAGCAAGGTAGAATTCTAATTACACGACATTAAGATAGCTTCCATTATGGCCCCAATGTTCTCTATTTGTCACATTTTATACAATAATGTACATAAATTTAATGAATCACTACTTCAAAACTAAAAGAATGTCTTAACATATAGCTAGGTTTCTTTAAATTTTAATAAATAGACAATCTGTAAATATTGGGCGGAAAATTTCTTGAATTGCGTGTGATTTTCATGAAGATGTGATTATTATGTGCATACGTTCCAATAGACGAACTTCAGCGTCACCGTATTACGGTGCAATAGACTCAGCCTTTCTGACCTAGTGACTGGTTTCAAGTCGATAATCAACTAAAACATTCATTTATACACCGAAATGTATAGGATTTTTACACTTAATTGGGCCAAACTTTACAAAGCAAATATACGTTATACCTAAACTTTCAATTAATCCGCATTCAACCAAAAACTGCACACTGGACTAAGCATTTACTGAAAAAAGTGTAATACTTTCCAAGACCTTGAGGCAAGCCTATTGCACCGGAAATTCGAAAGGATCAGCTTTTTAGTATCAATAATGCATTCATTTCTTTTAATGCAATAATAACAAACACATGCTTATTTTTATTTCACTACTTCTGATATGTTATTTACACTCTTAATCGACCAGTACATACAATTTACATTGCTAAAACAAATAACTTTCATTTTTTCAACGATACAGAAATGACTGCTCTTCCCATTAGCTGAACATTTCGTAAGCCCATATAGGCGCCGCGCTAAATGCGCGGGCGCCAATGATCCACAAAAGTAATTTCAAAATGAATCCAATTCTCTTGATATACAAGAACGTTATGCAATAACAGTACAGTAATATCTCACTAAAGGGATTACCTAAAGAGGCATCATTCTTGGTTTTAAAGCCAGGTGTTAGCTTAATCCTGTAGGATCTTTCTACATTACTTTCGTCCTGTATTAAGCAACCATCTGTTATTAGTGACACGAATTTCTATTCATTAAGTGGTCGCTTTGAATGTGCCCTACTACATAAACAGACTGCATGTAACAGCATGAACAAGTTAATATCAATCCTCCAGGTAGATGGTGGCTTAGTACAGGAGAAAAAGAGCTGCCAGGGTTGCTTTCTGTCTGCGCTAGGCATATATATTTATTACATTATATTAACCATTTAATTATCACATTATTATATCTACTGACCGACAAGAATTTCCTTCCTGAGTCCTGGGAACATCATCATGTCGTTGATGGAGGTGAGAGCGCCCTCAAGCGTGCCGAACATACTATCGAGTCCGAGTGTGAGCAGCATGAGGAAGAAGAGCACGGACCAGAGCTGGGCAACAGGGAATTGGTTAATAGCTTCCGTAAAGACGATAAACGCCAGGCCGGTTCCCGATGCCGACTGAAAAGTATAATTAAACGTCACTAAAATGACTCCATAAAAGTAGGTATTACTGCTTTTTAAAAAGACTGTTAACCCTTTACCTAACAGAAATGTATTTTGACGCATTTGCAAACACAGTAGACCCATATTTCCTTGTTTCATGTGCCACGAGAAAAAGTGACCGAATTAATATTAAAAAAAATCACAAATACTTACATGAATATTCATTAATATAAGATAAAACTTAAAACAGACATACCCCTTCAAGGAACTCTTTGAAGTTGCATGTGGTATTAATTGGTTCAATCCTCTGTCCAAATTCCACTGTGTGGTTCGCATGTTGCTCTAGACATTCCTCATAGGCTACCGTGGCCTTAAAACCTGCAGACAGAGAAAACACAGACCGTTCGGAGGATCGTAGATCTGAGACTTTTCTAGATGTTTTGGAGTTTTAGCAGGCACCAACATTAGTGTGAAATGCATGTACAGCAAAATGTTGTGCATCTCCTGCATTACTGTTGTCCTGTATTAAGCAACCACTTGCATTAAGCAGCCACCATGTGGTTACCATTCCTGTATTCATTTATAAAGGGTCGCTTTAGAGGGGTTTTATTGCATGGTCAGAACTAAAACTCTTTTTAACCTTTTCCTCCATAAATACGCCTTTCTACGCCTCTGTAAAAATCACCCGTTGAAACCATTGTGATAAATAGAGCATTTGCTCCTATAGGAGCAAATGCTCTATTCATCACAATTGTTTCAAACTACAAAATTCTAAACTTTTCCTTTTCTCTAGTTAATGCCCCTTTTCGGTAGATTTATTCAGTGTTTGGATTTAAAAATAGCCTATGATGTAATGGGTTAAAAGTCGCTTTAGGCGGGTTCTACAGCAGTTTTGCTGTAATTGTAAGTCATCGTATACAGCTCTAAACCGGAATTTTATTAAAGAAAAACATAAAACTTTTTAGATAAGTGGTTGCTCAATGCAGATATTGTATCTAGTAAACGCCACCAACTGCAGAGAACGGCAAAGGTTTCAGCCGATGCCAGTCCTGGCTTGACACATGAAGCCGAGAAGACAAATGTCTATACATGCAGAATCAGTCCTAATTGTGATGTTGTAATGATGCTTTGTGTAATATGAGGTTTAGGGATCAATTTGTTGATTTTTCTGAAAGCATTGGCTACAAAACTCCCATAGGACATGTAAACATGATGCTTTATTGTTCTTCTTGATTGTTTAGGGTCTCATAGCTCTATTACTGCTAGAAACTTGATTCCTTTTACTACTCGAGCAAGACGTTGATTTTTTTACACGAGAGCTTTGGTTTATCTATTGATTAGTGTTTGAACAATGTTTGCACACGCAACAAAACTGCTAGAAATTAGCCAAGGCTATTTATTCTGATGTACTGCTTATAAGACACCTCGCAAAAGGAGACAACTGAGAAGCGACACAAAGGTATCTGCTAATAGGTTCTACAACAATCGGTTTATTAATTACGAGGATTGTTCAAATATGAAAGCATCTAAACGCATAAAACTATATCCTTGATAGATTTCAATGAAATGTTTTTATTTGGTCCCCTCGAAGTATTCACCTCCAACAGATATGCAACGTGCCAGTCATCTATCCCAATCCTTGATCAAGTACCGAGTTTAACGATTGGAAATGTTTGACCCAGCTAATATTCAGTTATTAGAATCCAAACTGTATGGACAAAAAGGAGGCGTTCATTCAGTCATTCAAACTACAGTAAAACCTCTCTATAACAGCCCCTAAATTGTGTTAATTATTAAGTATTTATTGCAGGTGGCCGCTTAAAGCAAGGTGAAAGTGAAACAGAACGCTCCTATAGGAGCGTTCTGTTTTACTTTCACCTTGCTTTAAGCAGCCACCTGCCTTTAACACAAAATACTTGATGTAATTTAGTTGCCGTTATAGAGAGGTTTTACTGTATAACTGATTTTGATCCAAAGACAGAGTTTATTAATTAATAAACATGATCTACATCTAAACACATATGTATTTGAGAGGCTTCACAATGTTTGTCATAGGTTCACAGCTAATAGGGAGCTGTATAGACAGAGAACGTTCATTCCTTTCTTTCGATTCCGACTCTTGTTTTAATTTCAGTCTGCTTTTGATCCAAATTAAAGGTTTATTAATCAACAAATATGATCCACATCCAAACACATCTGAACCGGGATACATCGGCATCTAAAACCAGCACAATGAGACTGGGCCTTTACGGCCGTACCCGGTTCATCCCGGTAAGCCCTGGGTCTCTGTTCTGGGATACGTCGGAAGGTTAAACTAGGAAGCAATACTATAAAAGAATGCTTATAAATGAGTGCGACATTTAGCGTTGATGTTGCGACATATAGCGACAGTAAAATTTGTTACGAAATTGGCGTTACATGTGCGACATATAACGTCAAGAGGTTTTACCACATTTAAGGGATAACCGTTGCGTATTTGACGATTTGCAGCAGTATATCGGTGGTTTATATGTCGTAAATTTAGTTTTACATGCGACGTGTAATAGCGGAGCATGTAAAACGATTATTTGCGACATATAAACCACCGATATACTGCTGCAAATCTTCAAATACGCAACGGTTATCCCTATTCTAATGAAACCATAGATCCAGATGGTAAAAAGCAAACAACACTTTAAGTCCTTTGATATTTTCTCTCTGTCGTCATACCATGACGTCATGAAACACAGCATAATATCTCTGCATTACGCATATAGAAAGTAGTTCTCTCTCAACCTAGCAATTGTGCTTATATATTGAACATACCAAGAACTTGTGTTTTCACTCGACACTTTGATTTTCATATATGAAAATCATTAAGTCATGGTCCTTTTGACGGTAGGTCCCTTTCAAAACTACCAAAGATGAATCAAATTTGACTCGACATTGCTAAAATTCCACAATAATTGCGCACATTGACAACGGAATTATTTATTTTAAATTGTTTTCAATGTGGAACTGGCGGCATATTCAAGATACTTTGGCTGATTGGTGTATTTGATGAGAATGATGATAGGCCGAGTGGACGTGCAAATGGAAACTATCAGGAGCGACAATCCACAGGCATATTTGGAAATTGCAAAGAGTCCTCGAATGGTCTAGAGTGGGTGGGGCGAATTTTCATTATGGGACTGTCCTTCAAGAATTGAATAATATTGCCGCTTCTGATTGTCGGACAAGTCGGCATTATAGCTTCCGACACTGGCTTCATTCTGATGACCGGACTTTTTCATTATTTCCCTGGTTTTGATACCAGCATAGACCAACAGCTAGTGCATGATTGCGGTCTCCCGGACACAGCGATTTGTGTAAACTTTTGACGAAACCAGCCTCAGCAGAAATTGTTTTCATAATTTCGTTCAGCACACGCTCACCAACAGGCCTCGGACGTGTATATTATTCTTCATAATCGACTAAACGTTGGGTTACTGAATGAAATGGTTCGATCCCGGGTGCAGCTTTATCAGGTATGTTTTAAGATATTTACAAGGCATTTTTCCTCTTGATTACTGTACATTCTTGTATTAATGTTTGAATCGTTGTTCTTGATAGTGTTTCCTTTGCGATAGTTGGTGTTTTCTTGATTGTACGCCAGCTAGCAAAATAAAACACCAGCCTAGTCATGGAAAAAACAAAAGATGGATGTTTGTTCTGTATGTGGTGTTTCCTGCATGACTCATAAATTATACTTTTGTGAGATATCTTAGGTTTTCTATGTATACCACGAAGAGCGAAATTCAAGGTTTTGTTAAACCATACTTTTCTTTGGAAAGATTTGTGATTCATGGCAGAGAGGAAACCTGAGGGTTTTTATAGTGTTTTCAGATCATTTTCTGTGATTGGTTGGTAATGTTAAGTGTTGTCAGTTTCAGCATTGATATAAATCTCACAGCTACATGGTTATATAACTTAAATCTTATATTGACAGGGTGCAGGTGCCACATACACCTCAAAACAGAATAGAGGCACAGGAACGTTTGTTCAAGGGCAGTGAACTACGGAGATCTACATGTGAAATAAATGGACTCTGTATCAACTTGCGGGACTTTGCGATAGATATTTGAGTAGAATCGCCAGACTCACATTGACTACAACCATAAAATGTGATAAAAAACAACAAGCAAAGTGAAAACATTTGACCTTTCATTAAGCCCGGTTCATTCAGACCCATTCATTCAAGTTCACTATGAATGTGCGTATGAATATTTCGCAGTAAATTTTCTAGTGATTCGGTTTCCGACAGTATATTCATTTTTGCGACAGTATATTATATCGGTGGTTTATATGCTTCAAATTTTGTCACGTGGACCAATCAGAATGCGTGTTACAAAAATGTTGCAATGTTGTTCCGACATTTGGCGCCAGCCTTGCGACATCAAGTGTGACATTTAACGTCGGTGCGACATAAAACGTTGCTACACACAGCGCTAAAGTAAACGGATTCTAGTGCGGTATCAGTGTGGTTTCAATGTAAATCTAACATGTTAATCTTCCCAATAATGTTGATCTCCTCCTCAGTTTCGCATTAGGCCTATTGAGCAAACGTTCTAGATGTATTCATATTTGAACAATCCTCGAACGTTAAAATAATTTAGGAAATACAATTAGTTATCTTTGCAAAGAAATGAATTGTGTGTACAGGTGAATAGTGGAAATGAGAAGGAAGGTAGGAGAAGAGATGAAACAGGAGGAGAGGAAAAAGGAAAGAGAAGTGGGGGGAAAGTGAGGGGAAATGACGAGTGAGGTACGGCGGGTGGGGAAGGATGAAGAGGGGAGGAGGCTTAGAGGAGGAAGATGGGGAGACGGGGAGGAGCGGTGTGGAAGGTAACAAGGCGTATGAAGAGAGTAGAAACGGGGGGGGGGGAGATAACACGGAATGAGGATGAGTTAGGGAGAAGAAGATGGGGGAGGGGATTATGGATGAGGAGAATGAGGAGGATGGATGGGGAATGAGGAGGAGATTCTGTTATAAACATTTGATACGAGTCATGGAAAAATGATATAATTTAACATATTTAGAGTAAGCCCTGTTTGCAAGGGTAGTGGAAAAATGTCATTTCCTAAACAACACCGCGGCCTCATTCGACTTCTTGATTAAGCTATCATGTTAGACTCGTTTATTCAAGTTGTTTTGTTCGTGTTTTTGTCATTAATGTGTGGTATCCTTCCAGGTTTTGTCATTGATGTATGGTATCCTTCGAGGTTTTATTATTGATGTGTGGTGTCCTTCGAGGTTTTGTTATTGATGTGTGGTATCCGAGGTTTTGTCATTGATGTGTGGTATCCTTCGTGGTTTTGTCATTGATGTGTGGTATCCTTCGAGGTTTTGTCATTGATGTGTGGTATCCTTCCAGGTTTTGCCATTGATGTGTGGTATCCTTCGAGGTTTTGTCATTGATGTGTGGTATCCTTCCAGGTTTTGTCATTGATGTGTGGTATCCTTCCAGGTTTTGTCATTGATGTGTGGTATCCTTCGAGGGTTTGTCATAAAATGATGATGCAAATGAAACTTTGACAATTTCTTTTTCATTGATATTTTTTCTTCTTAACAGGAACCAATAACAAGACAATAAACTGTTTGAGCAAAATAATATTGACGCATACTTGATGTCTAAGTCATCTAATAAATATGTTCACATGCAATAATGTCAAACCAGGTAAATTGTTTTAACCCTTTTACCGCCAATGTCGCAAAAATTGCACCACGACAAATAGTGCAGTCCCAGATCAGACGCCGCCTTGATCAGGGACTTCACTTTTTGTCTCAATCTCTAGTTCTTGATCTATATCTTATTCCTTTGAAATTTGCATTTATTTATCCCATTTCCTTATTTTACCAAATGATTCAACAAAATAGGATTGCAGTCGACAATTAGAAATTTGGCACCTAAAAGGTTAACCCTTTACATGATTAAGATGCCCTTTGATGCCCTCGCAAACTGAGTAGACCCAGATCAGACGGTTCCCACAGGAACCGTCTGATCAATATCTTCTCTGTTAATGACATGGTTAAAATCCTGTGTGCTTATATACGGTATTATATAAGTTCAGCTAATAAATAAGGACCACAATGGAAATAAGGAAAATATTTTCCTTCTTTGCGTTATGCTTGGTTTCTAGTGCGCATTACATGGCTTTTTATATGTTGTCTTAATTATGTTTTGCCATGTTATGTACACTTTTTTACCGAAATCTATCTATCTATCTAAATATTCAACATCTCATTATTTCTTACAGGAATATTCACCAGGTAAAGAGTTACGAGCTCTGTTCAAGGATGGGTCTAGAGTCCGTTTGAAATTAAATACATCCGCTAGGATTATATCGACAACTGGATTGTAAATCTAAGTGGTTTTGGAAATAAAGTCCTCTGTTATGGTTATTTATTCCAGTGGTTTGCCTGTCACATTGTTTTCTCTGGACAGTAGAAACATAGAATCTTACACACACGTGGTTGCCTTATGCAGGGCAAACGTAATGCAGAAAGCTCCTATAGGAGCTTTCTGCATTACTTTTGACCTGCATTAAGTTACCACCTGCCTTGCAGATCCATAATTAGATCCCTTTTTGTTGGCTGCTTAAAACAGGTTCTACTGTACGATAATACGAGCCTTCACTGGTGCCAGGCTGCCAGCACAGCTGATTACCGGCTGAATATGTTTGTTATGGAGATACGCGACCACTCCCATTTCGAAACAACTTGGATCAAGATGAGACGCCGAGTAATAAAGGATTTTCATTATGATCCAAGGTGTTTGACAAGTGAATGCATTCATGAATATACAGCAGAACTGATTTAGCCATAACATACCCTTACTAAAATAAAAACATTTACACCCTTTTTGATTTATAAATGTTTGTAAGCTTTTAATAAAACACATAAATTATCGAGTGGATATAATTAAAAGCGGAGTTTAAATATTGCAATGGTGTAAAATATTACCCCTTGCACATTGGATGGCTTTTGAAACTACGGTAAAACCCTATCTAAACCGGACATTAAAGGTGGAAGCTTAATGCAGGGTGAAAGTCGTGCAGCAACCTGCATAAAACGACCTCAATGGTACTTTAATAAAATTCGAGTTCAGAGGGGTTCTACAGTATAGTGAAGTCTTTGTAATCTGAACAATTAGTAATGAAGAATTGAGATTTGTTTTAGACAGTTGGCTGCTTAATGCAGGGTGAACGTCACGGAGATTGCTAACATGGAGCACGACTTTCACCGTGCATTAAGCTGTCACATGTCCAAAAGTCCAATAATGATACTTTTTGAATGTCTGAACTAGACAAGTTTTTGTAGCTATTAATAGGAACGACTGCTGACGTGTTAAAATGATCTAGCACACGTTCCTGATAATGGAAGAGATTATCGATAATTGATACAGGCATGCCTCTGGTTTGAGTTAATTATCGTGCGCTGTTGACAAGTAAAGAAGACTTTACACATATTTTAGGTAGGTGACTGCTTAACCCTATCCCTCATATAAACGTGTTTTCACGCATTTTGCAAACAGAGTAGACCCAGATCAGCCGTCTGATCAGGGTCTACTCTGTTTGCTAATAGAATTTGATAGATATGTTTCTTTGCTTTCTAAAATTTCTACAATGGAACACCTTGCATATGTCTTTATAACTATTTTGTTAATGAATATTCATTAGGTATTGAAATTTGAAATAAACATAGAACAGGGAAAGGGTTAATACAGGACTAATAATGCAGAACACTCCTTTTGTAACTTTCTATATGACTTTCGCCGGGTTTAAAGACCGACACTGATACTTGTTTCAAGTCGGTTCACTGTTCAGATTAGCGAGTGTTCGAACTAGCGAGTGTTCGAACTAGCGATTGTTCGAATTAGCGAGTATTCGGATTATCGAGGTTTTAACTGTATTTATGGGAACGACTGCTCGTGTTGTTAAAATGATCTAACACAGGTTCCTGGAAATGGATGAGATTATCGATAATTGACAAAGGCATGTCTGTGCTTTGCGTTAATTTGGCGACTGGTTTGTATTGTTTAAAATGCACTATGGTTTTCTCGGTGGACGAATTAAAAGCATATCAATCTAAGTTTAACCTTGCTGTTAGACCTTTTTATGACGATATGAGCCTGGGTGCGTGCCAGGAGATTAGCCCTTCGCTTGCTGAATTTTAAAATACATTTCTCCTTCTTTACCCATGCCCTGTTGTATAATTACATACATCTTCACTGTGTACAAGTATTGCGCTGTGCAATCACTGCCGTGGAGTGCACTGGTTGCACAATCAACTTGTAAACAGTGCAGACCCTGATGAGACAGCTCCTGCAGGAGCTGTCTCATCTAGGTCTTCACTATTTACAGGTACGTATATTGACGTGAATAGCAAGCGAAGGGTTAATATCCTCGCTTAAACTTTTTCCTGGTTAATACTAATGTAATAAATAATGACATCATGAATATTAATTAGACCATTAAGTTTATAATGGCATTATGAACAAAGAATTTTGTTTTAGCAAAAAGCATTTTTTGACTGAAACTGTAGCATCACATACATGTGTATATGTGTATATTATGTCAGACTAAAACAATTTCTAAATGAGTTGTCTGAGATGGATCTACTCTGTTTGCAAACACTTTGTATAACTTTGTAACCACTTGGTTTTTCAAGTAGCAATAACATTCCTAAATTTCGACATCATCTCTTTTCACGCTAGTGGCAATTGCAAACAGTTTGGAATCTGAGTAAATGGGCGTCTCATCAGGACCCACTATGTGTGACACAGATGCTTAGGTTCTTAATCAAACACTTCACCACGCCGCCATTAGATCTAATGAGTCACGTGTCTGTGTGTGCTTACAATTTTTTCAAAGTCCTGAGAGTACCTTTTCCGGTGGTGCCTGTCGAATTTTAACTCATACCTCGCTGGGTAAAAATAAGTCTTGGATCTGGTGCAATGTTGACTACCTCCGAATCGAGCAAACGTTTGAGAAACTATTTGCCAAGTGCCAAACAGCTTGAATTCTGATGAGATGCCGAGTTACTCGGTGTCTCATCTGGATCCAAAATGTTTCAAAATGTGAGTCCGCTCGCGGATAGCGGGATACGTGTTAAATATATTTTAGTATGCACCAATGAGTCTGCTATGTAGAGGTAAAACGATCATAAATACAATACAACAACACCCCCGCGAATTGTAAACCATTGTTATTGACAGACGAGACTTCTTTATGAAAACAGCAATGGTAAAACTTCAGACTGTAATGATCAAAACAGATCAATAGACTAATATTGTACAAACCCGTTCTCATGGCATGTGTACGTAAATCTGGTATTTCATTACACTTGCACAAACTTTCGGTATTGCAATGAGTTGTGGGACAGAGTTGGGGAGGATGGTGGGAAGAGTGGATAAGGGTAAGGTAGGTTTGGGCTCAGAACATTAATGTACAGTAGAACCTGTCTTAAGCGATCATTTATTGATTGGACATAGGAATCAAATAAAAAAGCAGGTGGTTGCTTAATGCAGGGCAAAAGTAATGCAGAAAGCTCCTATAGGAGCTTTCTACATTACTATTGACCTATATTAAGGTACCACCTACCTTACAGAGCAACATTTTTTGATTGTCGCTTAAAACAGGTTCTACTGTATACATATTTACTTTGAAAGAGTTCAAGCGAACCATTCGTATTCATACATTGCTAATGTTACATGATAACTGGAAAATAAGTGCAGAAGACCAACTACTAATGAATAAAAAGGATTACATTCAAATCATGAAAAAGGAAAGCGCTAGTACGCTTCGCTAAGTCTAATACGTATCATTATCGGTCTTAGAGTGTTGACAGATTTACTATTTACTGCACAAACTTCCACGAAAGAGATAATGCCAGTATGTATATCAATTTTATGAGTTTTCATAAAGTCATATTCAGACAGGAAGATTTGGTCATAACAGAAACTGTTGAATCAGATCTATATTATTCCATAAGCAAACAGAGCAGACCCCGATTTCTCGCTTCTCAGTCGTGCTAGATAAGCTGAGTTACTAAAAATAGCCGTACTAGAAATCCTTATCTGGAACACCCCGTGACTAGTGTATTCATACGCGCGATTGGGTAAAATCAATACAAGGGAAGGACTTCTTACAGAATTACATGTATACCAACATTTCTATAGGCAACAACCTTATGAATTGAAATTAATATTAGTAATTAGCACGAATATGAAAATCTATTTATCATATAAACACTTTAAAAGCCTATTTAATTAACCGACGACGTTGTTTTGTAGTCACTCAGTTTTTTTTATATTTACGCCATTTGAAACGTAACGTTTGTGGTTGTCATAACAAATGACGTCATTAGAGGGTTCGGGCCAACAACAGTCCCTCGGGACACTCCAGATGTTCTTGCCCGAAAACAAACGTGTATTAACGCTATTCTTGCATAAAACCAATTTTCTGCTCTCCTGCATCAATTTAATTCTTCAAAACACAAGCAAAACAACGGCAGCAAAACTATACACTTCTTTGACACTTCGTCGATTTATGCTGTTTCCGGGCCACTCTTTTCTTTTCGACGTCAATTCATGATTGTATCAAATACCGTTTACACGGAATTTCATTCAATATGTCTATCACTAAAAACAGTTCATTGTCGGTGCTCCTGGAAATACTCACACCCGGCGTTCACCTAGCTTAAGCCAAAACGCTGTAACATTCGCGTCCATTGTTTACCTTAGGCCCGTAATAGGTATAATTAAAACCGGTCAACAACAGCGCGTGAGCACGAGAATCGCCTTATTAATACATGGTCTAGCGGGACTACAACAGCACGTTTTATGCAAGAATTTGGTGTCACGCATAAAGTTATGCTGCGGTCTGTTGCTATTAGATATGTAAGTCGTATTACGCAATGTAAAGTAGTACTTCACAAAATTCGTTAATTTTCTTTGTTTTAGGGCGTATTTCAGCGAGAAAAATAATCAAGCATGGGATTTGTTAAAGCCGGGGGGTTCTATACCCTCGGTTGGTCTATTCCTATCGGAATCTCGCTAAAGCTCGTTTCCGACTGGAACAGACCAACCTCGGGTATAGAAACCCCCGTCTTTAACAAAACCCATGCTTGATTCTATTATTCTACCCTATTTGCAAAGGCGTTAAAAGGCTTGTCTAGTATAGTTATGGAGAACCAATTCATACAAGGTGATAGTCATACTGAAATCTCCTCTGGGAGTTGTATGCATGCATTTCAACCTGTATTAAACAGCGATCCTTTACTCCATAAATACGCCTTTCTACGTCTTTTCAAACAGAGTAGACCCAGATAGGAGCCGTCTGATGAGGGTCTACTCTGTTTGCTTATGGTATAGTAAATATCTGATTCTAAAGTTTGTGCCTGAGCCAAACTGTCCTTTTTTAAATGGTATTATATAATATAATCTACTCAATATTCATGATGTCATTATTTCACCAACGTCATTTGCAAACAGTGTAGACCAGTTTGTCATGTTACACTTTTCTTTAGAAAATCCCTAAAATTTAATATTCAACTTGAATGTTGGAATAGTCCATTTGAAAAATCAGCATTGTAAGGATTGAAACCGACAATGGCACTACTAGTAAAAGAGTGTTCACATTCCTAAAATCATCCAACTTCTGCTTTACTAAAAATTTGGTTGTGAGGGTTTTAACTGTAAAACATAAGCTTTTACATATCTTGTTATTCAATTCATTGTAACTAACATCTGCTGTCCTTCAAAAGAAATATTTATGGAGGAATTAATACCGTGTAAGCACAACAACAAACACATCAGAGGTCAAGATATGTACATTTAAACATGTTTAGGCATAGCTCCTTTATTTTTCCACCAAACCATATCTTTTGACACTAATTCGCATTGTCTACTCTAGACGATTCTATAGAGTGTTCAGAACACAGGATTCGATGGAGAAATGACGATTTTAGTATTTGAATGTGCATCTTTATCTATTGCTCTGATATATGAAATGAAAAAAAAAGAAAAAAATAGATCGAAGACATCTTTATACATGCATAAGTTGAAAAAACAATCAAATTCATTACCTAGGATTGAGAACACAACGACAGCAGTAAAGATGGACGTAAAGAAGTCAGCGACTGACACAATTAAAGCTTCTTGTACGAAGTTGCTGCGGACGGGGTTGTACGAGGCGAGGGCAATGAGGCAGCCAAACGCCAGTCCGAACGAGTAGAAGATCTGCGTGGCCGCATCAAGCCATACTGCCGGGTCTAACAGACGCTCCCACTGAAATATACATGGATAGTAAAAATAAACAAACGTCGTATTTTAAAAACAAAAACGTTATATTTTCAGGTTAAATCGTTACCGTCATCATTACCGTCGTGATTGTCATTTGTTCGACGAAAGCCGTTATTCAAACGAACGTCGTGATCTAGATATAAAAGTCGTAACATAAACATCAGTCGTGAAATAGACAAACGTGGTAACTCAAATAAAAGTCGTCATTAAGATACAAATCATGAAATAAACGTCAGTCATAAAATTGAACCGTTTTGGCTCAGGTATAAATCATGAAACAGACACATGCTAAAACGTACAGTTATACAACGGACATGTTTCCTCCATACAGTAGAACCTGTCTTAAGCGCCCAGCAAAACGATGTTTAATAATGAGTCTGTAAATCAGGTGACTGCTTAATGTGGGTCAAAAGTAATGCAGTAAGCTGCTGTATGAGCTGTTTGCATTTCTCTTGTCCTGCATTAGCAACCACCTGCTTTTTAACCCTTCGATTGCTATTCACGTCAATATATGTACCTGTAAATAGTGAAGACCCAGATGAGACAGCTCCTGCAGGAGCTGTCTCATCAGGGTCTGCACTATTTACAAGTTGAGTGTGCAACCAGTGCATTCCACAGCAGTGATTGCGCAGCGAAATACTTGTACATAGTGAAGATATGTGTATATATACAACGGAGCATGGGTAAAGAAGGAGAAATGTATTTTTAAAATTCAGCAAGCGAAGGGTTAAGACTCCAATATTCAACTAATGAATAACCACTTAGGAAATGTCCAACTGTATATAAATAATAATACATTACTTATTAAATTTGAAGAAAAAAATGGCGATCACTGCGAAAGAGAAATGTGTGTCCATCGTGATGCACACTCACGTGATAACTGACGTCACGACACACAGACTCCATGAGCGAAACGCTGTATAGAAGCGACCATCTAAAGAGACATAATTCTGCGACGTCTTAAAGCCATACGGTAGCTTGATGCAGTACGAAAGTGATGCAGAAAGCTCTTACAGGAGCTTTCTGCATACTAACGTCATGCAACCACCTGCTTTTAAAGACACCAATTTCTATTCATTAAGGGGTCGTTTTAGAGGGGTTCTACCGTGTAGACAAAGCGTATTTCTGTAAAAGAATGAACGTATTACAATAATAACTTTTTTTTAAATGTTCGATGATTAAATAGAACAAGGGCCCAGTTTATAAAACTTCTGAGGGTGAGTCTGAGAGTATTCTCAAGTATCTTCGAGACGATTCTAAAGAGTGGTCACACTATAGGGTTTGGTGGTGAAATAAAGGAGCTATTGTTAACGATAGTTACATTTACGCATCTTATCTGGACCTCTGGATATCATACATGTACTAATGTACAAACCCAACCAATGAGACAACCTACCTCTGGTATGAACAGATACTTTAGGCCGCTGCTGAAGCCCTTAAGAGTGATCCCACGGAAGAAGAATATCACCAACACTAAGTAGGGAAACGTAGCCGTCACATACACCACCTAGAACGAACGTAAATAAATAATGTGTACAAGTCCTTATCCCGTTGGGAAAAAATGTCCGCTTAAATTTGAATCAAGTTTGACTACTTCCGGTCCGATCAAGCTTTCTGGAAACTATTGACCAAGTGTCAAATAACTTGGATCCTGATGAGACGCCGGGCTACTCTCCTGGGTTTCCCAAAGTGCATACATTACATCATCAGCTTTCTACGACTACCTATGGCATATGCATGACAATATAAAGTTGATACTACTACCTGTTGTATATACATGATACCACCAGTTTGATACGATTACCTGTGGTATTTACATTACAATATCAGTTTGATACGACCCCCCTGTGGTACGCGATCACTTGTAACACTCGACTACCTTTGGTGTACGACACCTGTTGTGCACTACTTCCTGTGGTACATACATTACGATATAAGTTTGATACGACTCCCCGTGGTGTACGACTACATGCGGTACTCGACTTTTTTTAATGCACGACACATGTAGTAAATGACTGTCTGTGGTTTATAAATTACAAAATAAATTTGATACGACTATCTGTTGTGTATGACTACTTGTGGTATATGCATTACACCATTAGACTAACTGGTGCACGACTACTTGCGGTACATGACTACCTTTGATATAAACATTACACTATCAGTTTGATACGACTACCTGTGGTACACGTATTCCTGTTATATATACAATATACATTACAATTATCAGTTTTAGATTTAGAAGTACAGTGCTGACACATATGTATCACTGCTAAGACAGCAATGCTATCAATACTCCCAGTACGGTACAGTTACAGTGAACCCTCGATATACCGGCATTCGTTACAATGGCATCCTCGTTATACCGGCATGCAGTATGAATTGAAACAAAATTACCGTTAAGTCTTTGAAACAACTACTGAATAAATAGGTACAATGCCAATAAGACAGGTGGTCGCTTAATGCAGAACACAAGAAGTGCAAAAAGCTCCCACAGTGAGCTTTTTGCACTTCTTGTGTTCTGCATTAAGCGTTCACCTGTTGGTACTAGTTAAGAACTAGCTTAATGATTCCTTTCAAATTAAAATCGTTATAACGGCAACCTCGTTATACCAGCAAAATGTCTGGAAACAAACACCTCCGTTGTAACGAGGGTCCACTGTACATGTAATTGATTCTAGGAATGTTTCAATTTGTCATTTGCACTTCAAGACAAAGACACTATGGTGGATTCGATGGTGTCAATATTGGATTCGCTAGCAGATATTATTAATTTTTGTAGCAATCTTATTAATAACAATAACTCAGCCTTCAAGTGTACACTCGACGGCTCATCTGGATCCAAACTTAAATATTTGCATATGTAATCACTGATGCGTCATTGGCAGCGAAAGACAAAGCAAACAAATTGTCAAATGGTTTTGATCCTAGTTAGACGTCTATTTAATTCACCCTTTACGTTTTTCTATACTTATGCAGACAGATTACATTTTGTAGATCCATATCAGACGGTTCCTGTAGGAGCCGTCTGACCAGCGTCTGCTCTATTTGCCTATGATATTTTATATAATATGGATATGATTCTACAGATTTTACTATGGTCAGTAATTCCTGCGTCCATTAAAAAAATCTAATTAATATTCATGATATCATTATTTCTTACATGAATATTCATGGTGTAAGGCGTTTATCAGCGGGTTATTCACACCCAAACCGTTTGCCGAACTATTTCACTGCCATGTCGCGTATGTGATTATGATACCGTTTAGATCCAGAAGAGATACCGAGTGATTCGGTATTTCGTCAGGATCCAAACTGTTTAAGATTTAAGTAACGCGTTTTGAAAGAAAAAAGGTAGAACATTAAATGAAAATTGTAGCAAACGACACATTTTGCAGACGACAATATTTGTAGATGGCAACATTTGGAATCGAAAGATTTAAAAGACTGAGAATTCTGCACAGCTTGAACTGAATATCTTAATTAAGAGCAAATTGTCTTGAATGCTGTGCTGTGTTATTTTATGACATTCCATCTGTAAAGTACCTTATTAGACTATATATAATATTTATGTGTGATTTGGGTTCCATTAACACATTATCCCCTAGTGACGCATGTTTGCGCCTCTATAAAATTTACATTGTAAAACCATTGTGATAAACAGAGCATTTGCTCCTATAGGAGCAAATGCTCTATTTATCACAATGGTTTCAAACTACAAAATTCTAAATTTTTCCTTTTCTCTAGTTAATGCTCCTTTTTGGTAGATTAATTAAAACAGGTTGACTCTAAAAATAGCCTAGGAGAGAATGAGTTAACTCTCCACACGCTAGGTAATTTTTGTCTGCGAAAGTTTGCTCGCGTTAACCCTTTCTTTCATATAAACGCCTTTTCGCGCATTTGCAAACAGAGTAGACCCAGATTTGACGGCTCCTATAGGAGCTCTGTTTGTTTATGGTATAATATGGATCAGATTGTATAAATTCCACTTGAGCAAAATTGTCATCTGATTATATGACATTATAAAAATTGAGTTCAATTGATACTAATGATGTCAGTATTTCTTACATGAATAATGAACAGGGACAAGGAGTAACATTACAAACTTTTTCTTTTTCATCTCGATCAGACTGACATACAGTGTCAGTATTCTGATCAGACGTTGTTTGCACCAATTCACCGTTTGTCTGTAAAAGGTTAACATGTTCGCCGTCATAGAAGAATCCGTGATAACTGCGATAAATGTTTGACACTTGGTTAAATGACAGATCGTTCAGAACTGAAGCAGACGACACTTACTTAGTGTGCATATAATATTTGTATCGCCAATAAGAGGGTGGCTTTGGTTCAATGCGTTCTGATTTAGTTATCAGATTAAACCGTATCTTGCTAAGCGGTACTCATTCATTCACTCACTCACTCGCTCACTCATTCACTCACTCACTTACCTTGCCGGAGCTCTTGATCCCCTTTATCATACACATATACACCAGCAACCATGCGACTAACAGTGCAGCCGCCAGTTTGAAGTTGAAGCCTGGACTGGAGTCGACAGATGGGGCTATCTGAAGGGTCTCCCGATACCAGAAATACGTGGTGGGGCCACTCCTCTTGGAAATATACCCAAAAGTGAAAAGCAACCCTTAACAATGACAGATGAACTTATCAACTTGATTGTTCGATTCCTTATTTTTGTCATTGTTGGGGGGACTGTTTAGTCTCTACAATAGTAGTATCATTTATAGTAACAGTAGAAGTAGCAGTAATAGAAACGGTAGAAGTAACGGTTATAGTAGCAGTAGAAGTAACAGTAATAGTAGTAGTAGGAGCAAAACTAATGGTTACAGTAGGAGCAACAGCAAAACCAACAATAGAAATAACAGTAATAGTAGCAGTAGAAGTAACATTAATGATAACAGTAAAATGTAACAGTAATAGTAACAGTAATAGTAGCAGTAGAAGTAGCAGTAATAGAAACGGTAGAAGTAACGGTTATAGTAGCAGTAGAAGTAACAGTAATAGTAGTAGTAGGAGCAAAAATAATGGTTACAGTAGGAGTAACAGCAAAACCAACAATAGAAATAACAGTAATAGTAGCAGTAGAAGTAACATTAATGATAACAGTAAAATGTAACAGTAATAGTAACAGTAATAGTAGCAGTAGAAGTAGCAGTAATAGAAAGGGTAGAAGTAACGGTTATAGTAGCAGTAGAAGTAACAGTAATAGTAGTAGTAGGAGCAAAACTAATGGTTACAGTAGGAGCAACAGCAAAACCAACAATAGAAATAACAGTAATAGTAGCAGTAGAAGTAACATTAATGATAACAGTAAAATGTAACAGTAATAGTAACAGTAATAGTAGCAGTAGAAGTAGCAGTAATAGAAAGGGTAGAAGTAACGGTTATAGTAGCAGTAGAAGTAACAGTAATAGTAGTAGTAGGAGCAAAACTAATGGTTACAGTAGGAGCAACAGCAAAACCAACAATAGAAATAACAGTAATAGTAGCAGTAGAAGTAACAGTAAAGTAGTAGTAGGAGCAAAAATAATGGCTACAGTAGGAGCAACAGCAAAACCAACAGTAGAGCCAGTAGTAGTAACGATAGAAGTAATAGTAGCAGTAGAAGTAACATTAATGACAACAGTAAATATAACAGTAATAGTAGCAGTAGAAGTAACAGTAATGACAACAGTAAATATAACAGTAATAGTAGCAGTAGAAGTAACATCAATGACAACAGTAAACATAACAGTAATAGTAGCAGTAGAAGTAACAGTAATGATAACAGTAAATATAACAGTAATAATAGCAGTAGAAGTAATATCAATGATTAACAGTAAATATTACAGTAATAGTAGCAATAGAAGTAACAATAATGATAACAGTAAACTATAACAGTAATAGCAACAGTAATAGGAAGTAACAGTATATGTAACATTAAATGTAAAAAGTAATAATAATGGCAGAAACAACAGTGACCGTAGCAGTAGCAGTAAAGGTAATAGAAGCAGTAGAAGTGCCAGTAACGATAGAAGTAACATTAGCAGCAGTAGATATAGAATTGATATCATCAGTATAAGTAACAGTAGTAGTAGCAGTAGAAGTAATAGTAGAAGTAACATTAGTACATGCAAGGATAGAATTAACAGCAATTGTAGAAGAAAAAGAAGTACCAGTAGTAGTAACGATAGAAGTAACAATAATAGTAGCAGTAGAAGTAGCATTGATATCAGCAGTGTAAGCAACGGTAGTAAAAACAACAGAAGTAAAAGTTGGAATGTAGCAGAAGTAATAGTCATTGTAGAAATACAAGTAACAATAATAGTAGAAGTAACAATAATAGTAGAAGTAACAATAATAGTAGAAGTAACAATAATAGTAAAAAATAATAGTAGAAGTAACAATAATAGTAGAAGTAACAATGTAGAAGTAACAATAATAGTAGAAGTAACAATAAAAGTAGAAGTAACAATAATAGTAAAAAATAATAGTAGAAGTAACAATAATAGTAGAAGTAACAATGTAGAAGTAACAATAATAGTAGAAGTAACAATAATAGTAGAAGTAACAGTATAGATGTAGAAGTACATTAGAACCTGTCTCAAGCGGCCATATATTTATTGATCAAAGAAGCCTTAAAACAGGTAGTTGCTTAATGCAGATCAAATGTAATGCATATGCTCCTGCATTACTTTTATAGGAGCGTTCTGTATTTCTCTTGCTCTGCATTAAGCAACCACCTGCCTTACATACCCATAATTAGACTTCTTTTTGGTGGCCGCTTAAGTCAGATTCTACTGTACTGTTACTATATGTAGCAGTAGTATTCTAAATGATCAATCTTAGATCCATGTAGTGGTATAAATAGAACAATAACAGGGCATGAGTGATAGACAACACTTTTCTGTAGCAAACTCTTAATTAATAAGCATGTCACTGATAAGGAAGGTACTTGCTTCTTGCAAAACGAAAGTAATTGCATAAAGCTTAGGGACTTTCTGCATAAGTTTTATTATACATCAAATTACCACATGCCTTCGATAGCCAGTAGCATATGTAGACTTCTTTTGATATATCAACAGAAGGACGACTGTTAATTATACGACATACCCACTCTAAAGCTAACACTTAACCCTTTCCCTGTTTAACATGTATTCAAGACTGTAACACCTCAATGATATTCATAGGCATAATCAATAAAAAGAAACATCGAAAAGAGATTTCTTTTACCATGATGGAAACTGGAAAATCAGATTTTAAAATAAATTCCTTAAGTAAACAGAGCATACCCTGATCAGACAGTCCCTTCAGGAGCGATCTGATCTGGGTCTACTCTGTTTTCAAATGCGTTAAAAAGCCTTTAGATAAGGGACGGGGATCAGTGAATAGACACTGATGTCATTAAAAGCACGTGTTTATTTAATTCAGGTCTAAAACAATACAGGAAACTCCTGTAGGAGCTTTCTGCACAACTTTCGCCCTGCATTAAGCCAACATCTGGCTTTCAGACCAAGACACGTGCCTCTCTCAGGTGATCAGTTAAGCGGGTGTTTTTTACTGCAATAAGATGTTACCATCATTATTCATCTGTTTCACCATCCTTACCTGACACTCGTCATCCACTACAGTCGTATTGCCGTGGTGTACGGTCGGGCAGGTGGCCCATGGCAGTGGGTCCTGGAAGCTCTGGACGAGGTACAGAAGGCACCAGGCCATGATGGTGTTGTAATATAGTGCCAGGTTAAACGACACCACTGCAGAGGCGATCCCCAGGCCCCCGAGGTACGGCGACACCTAGAAATTAAACCAGGACCTCTTTAAAGCGGTAATTTAACTAATTTATTCCTATAAACACATTTTCGCCCCTTTGCAAACAGAGTAGACCAAGATCAGACAGCTCCTTTAGTAGCCGTTTGATCAGGATGTGCTCTGTTTGCTTATGGAATTATAATATATCTAATAAAAGTTCTATCAATATCAAAGTTTCATGTATCCATAATGTCATTATTTCTTACATGGATTTTCAACAGGAAAATGGTTAATGCATAAACATGAACGCCTTTTTAAGCAAGCAATTGCTTAACCCTTTCGGTGCCAGCATTGTCGTCTGCTGGGCACAGTTTCGTTTATTTTTAGTGTACGTGTGTGCACTTCTTCCATTTTCTTTATAAAACAGTAAACAGAGTGTCAAACAGTTTGGATCCTGATGAGACGCCGAGTTACTCGGCGTCTCATCTGGATCCAAACTGTTTGCATGTGATATCATAAACCCGTCATTGTGGCACGGAAGGGGTTAATGTAGAGTAATGCAGAAAGCTTTCGAAAGGACTTTTGGATTACTCTCGTCCTGCATTAAGCATAACCTATGATAAAGACCGATTGGTCGATTGTTAGAATTTCTACTAAATACAGTAAAACACATTTAAACCGGAATTTTAGTAAAGAATAATTCACAGTAGACTTAAGCGGCCATTTATTGAACATAGAGGTTTTAAAAACAGGTGGTTGCTTAATGCAGGGCAAAAGTAATGCAGACAGCTCCTATAGTAGCTTTCTGAATTACCTTTGACATGTATTAAGCTATCACCTGCCTTATATACCCATAATTTTACCTTTTTTGAAGACCGCTTAAGACAGCTTCTTTAGATATTTTCAGATGGGTGGCTGCTTAATGCAGGTCGAAAGGCATGCAGAAAGCTCATTTGGGAGTTGTCTGCACGCCTTCAAATGTACATTAATTTACCACCCGTTATGAAGACGGCATTGATATTAATTTGAAAGCCCGGTTAAACCGTTCCATCATATAAACGCCTTTTCACACCATTGCAAACAGAGAAGACCCATATCAGACGGCTCCTATAGGAGCAAGCTCAGAATCTGACCAATCAGATGATTGAGAATGATCTCAGACTCAAGCAAAATGTTCTCTAATATCGGGACATGATCAGTATCCATGCTTATAAAACTTTTAGTTGAGTGAGTTTGTTCTCAAGTTTTTGATTGGTCAGACCAATCAAAAGCTTGAGAACTCAAATCTGACCAATCAAAAGCTTGAGAACGAACTCAGCATGGACCCAGAGTGCCAAACAAGTGTGACCCTGATGAGACGCCGAGTCACTGTGAACATAGGTAACAAACACTTCATTCCAAAGTTTCACTTTTTTTTTATTAACCCTTTACTGTTTAGTATGCGTTTAAGAAATAACACCATCATTATTATTTATTAGCTAATGTTTTATAATGTCAGATGAGCACATGACATTTTGGCTCAAGCAGAAACTGTAGAATAAGATCTAAATTATATCATAAGCAAACAGAACAGACCCCGATCAGCGGTCTGGTGCGGGTCTACTCTGTTTTCAAAGGCACAGAGAGGCGTATTTGATGGATTAATGACTTAGGTCATGAACATGGAGTCCTCTGACCAGGGTCTGCATTGTATGTCATTCAGAACCATCTCAGAAAGTATACCCTTTTATACTGAATGGACCCTATCGTTAAACAATTATGGATTATTCCATTTTGACAATTCAGCATTCAATGGGTTAGGCAGGTTCCGATGTTTGAGTTGTTGATTGAACTGTCCCGTACTGTAGATACTCACAGACAATGTCAATAGACAACTAAGTGCTGTATTCCCCCGGTAGCTGACAGACAAGATGTCATTAGCAGATTTTCTAGGCTCTATTAGCTCTCCTAGACTACTTCATGCTTAAACCATTAATTACCACGTAATCTCTGTCCCTCATAAATATGCCTTTCTATGCAAACAGAGTAGACCCCTATCAGACTACTCCTGTAGGAGCCGTCTGACCAGGTTCTGCTCCGATTGCTTATGAAAGAATTTACATGTATATACGATTCTACAGATTCTGCCATGGTCAAATATCTATACATTCATGTGCCATTCTATTCTATATAAATATAATCTAATGGATATTCATAATGTCATTATTTCTGATATGAATATTCACGAAGTAAAGAGTTAAGGAAACCCCATTCATTGTTTTATGTACAGGGGACACAACAAACAAAATACAGTTAAACTTCGATACCTCGAACTCCAAGGGACTGTACAAATATGTTTGAGATAACAGATTTATCGGAGTTCTAATCTGGACAATAGCTCGTGTTGACAGTTTAATGCAGGTTTAAAGTAATGCTGAAAGCTCCCGTATGAGCTTTCAGCATTACTTTACACCTGCATTAAACAGACACATGTGTTTCTATATGTTCGTAATTAAACATTTAAGAGCAATGCTGTATTGTAAGTCTTTGAAGGATCGATTTTTTAGTTCGAGTTATTCCGAAGTTCGAGTTATCCGAGTTCGAGATATCGAAGTTCAGCTGCACTTGCTGATATAAGCCATTGGCATCGCTAGGATTAGCAAACAGCGAAAACCCTGGTTAGTGTGCTCCTTTAGGGTCCCTCTAATCTAGGCCTACACTGTGTGCCTGTGTCCTTTCTGAGGGACACTGTACACAAATCGGGTAATGCATTATAGAGATACAGTGCTTTATTCAAATTTTTACAAATTGATTTCTATTGAAATTTATCTCAGAAGGAATAAAATGTGCGCTGACACAACCCACTCTATTCTACTGATAGCATTGAAGTCAGACATGTGTCAAATATTTCCTTATTTACGTCCATTGAGACTAAACCAGGAACATGTTTCACCCTTATCCCGCTATTCGAGACCTTAAACGCATGTTCAAACAGCTTGGATCCAGATGAGACGCCGAGTAACTCGGCGTCTCACCAGAAGCCAATCTATTTGACAATCGGCCAATAGTTTATCAAAACTTTATCAAATCGGTTGGAGCCAAACATGGCCCCAGATCACAAGTTGAGCGGACATAATTTTCCGCGGTGGAGTAAGGGTAAAGATAAGAACAATTAGATTGATTTCCCTGTTCTAAAAATAAGTAATTTATCTCACACAGGAATATCACATTAGTTATTGATTCTGTTCAAAGACGTGTCCTTGCGACTACTTAAAATGGATATAAGCAGCCTTGCACTGTATATTAATATAAAACCGCTGTTGAGCGACCATTCGATAGTGGTCTAAATGCATGTCTTTAAGGTAGCGAGATAGGTTCAGGTGCAAAGGCATGAAAAGGCGTTTGTATGATGGAAAGGGTTAATAGTTAATACTCCAAACTCGGACACAATCTCCATTCCCAAAGTAACGACACAAGCTTGCAGCATTCCGTAGGCTAAATACTAAGCTTAAAATAAATATCATAAACTAATATAATGGTACACACTCTTGGAACAGTAAACTCCCTCTAAACAATTTAGGTTTTTAGGCAGGTAGCTGCTTAATACAGGGCGAAGGTCATTTCTGTGACTTTCAACTTGCATTAAGCTGAAAGACCGGCACTGACACTAACTGTAACGTCCGGTTCAGAGAGGTGTACTGTATATGATTAACATAGCATAGAGACTAGTGGCAGGTCTGTAGTTGCGAACCGTTACCAACAGTTGTAGGCGTTATTGACTTCGCGCACACACAGAACTCACGGCAGATTCAGTTACAACTGGCGGTTGCCTGTTTACCTGGTTCCAAGCTCCTACGGCACCCTTTCGTAACCTTTGACCCACAGCAAGTTCCAGGTAAAAGAGAGGTACACCCTCTACCAGAATCATCACTGCGTAGGGAATAAGAAACGCTCCTGAAAAAGAGTACAACAGAACGGATATGAAGCCAATTTTAAATGGATCATGGTATTCAGAAAACTGTCAATGATCATGGTATACAGAAATATGTCAATGAATCATGGTACATGTATACAGAAATATGTCAATGGATCATGGTGTACAGAAAAATGTCAATGGATCATAGTAAACAGAACATTGACAACGGATCGTTGTTTACAGAAATATGTCCATGGATCATGGTATACAGAAATATGTAATTGATGATGGTATACAGAAATATGTAATTGATGATGGTATACAGAAATATGTAATTGATGATGGTATACAGAAATATGTAATTGATGATGGTATACAGAATATGTCAATGAATCATGGTATACAGAAATATGTCAATGAATCATGGTATACAGAAATATGTCAATGGATCATGGTGTACAGAAATATGTCAATTAATCATGGTGTACAGAAATATGTCAATGGATCAGGGCAAACAGAAAATTGTCAATGGATCATGGTATACAGAAATATGTCCATGGACCATGGTATACAGAAATATGGCAATGAATCATGGTGTTCAGAAACATGTAAATTGATCATGGTGTACAGAAATATGTCAATGGATCATGGTAACAGAATTATGTCATTGAACATGGTATATAGAAATATATCAACAGTGTACGGTACAGTAAATCCCTGTCTGCAAGACAAGCACTGATACAAATATTAACATCCGGTTTAGAGAGGTTTCACTACATACAGACATATGTCTGGACTATGGAATACACTTTTGTCCTGTATTAAGCTACCAATCCAGGGCAAAAGGACCTGTAGGAGCTTTCTGCATTACATTTGTCCCGCATTAAGCTATCACCTGCCTTACATACCCATAATTAGACATCGTTTGATGACTGCTTAAGACAGGTTCTACTGTATTCGAAGTCTAAAAACCGAAACCGAAACCCCGTGATTACAACTGATTAATTTTTAGTTTGCTTTTCTTTCAAAAGTCCCTATACTAAAATATTCGGATCATCAGAATTGTAGACCCTGATGTGACACCTCGTTTCCATAACTTTGACTAAACACCAACTCTTCTAATTTCTCATTTTCTCTTTTTTGCTGACATGTCTTATCTTTGGAATTTCCCCAGACACAAACTTCATGGAATATTTACCCGTTTTTAGTTGTAATCATTCGACATAATGAAGCATGTTTTCAGATAGTCGCAATACTGGATTTTGCTTTTAGCGCTGAATCAGCTTCCTGAAAATGAAAAGCGCCTTTTGGGCACTTTGGTGGGTTTATCATTTTAGCCGTCACAAAATCCCATTCTCTATTAATTACTTAACCCAGCCTACAGAAAATCTCCTCTTTATTAACTTCACGACCAAGACAGGCATGCCATTTCTCATTAAAATTGCTTGAACCCTTAATGTGAGAGTATATAATACCTTTGCAAACAGTGTAGACCAATTTCAACTGGCTGCTGAAGGAGTCATTTGATCAGGGTCTATCCTGTTTGCCATACAATTCTTTTTACTTCAGTGATAAATATTGATATTTTGATACAACTTCTTGTTTAATTAATATCCAGAAGAGGAGGGTCCATTTTTAACTCTTTTGGCGCCAAATTTAAAAGTGTCGTCTGCAATAATAATTTCATATTAAATATAATTCTAAACTAAATAATAAAGGTATATTAGTAAAACATTTGTTTTTAAAAACCTGTACGCTTGGGCTGAAATGATACAGAAAACAGTGGAGTCCCAGGTCAGATGCCGCCTTGAAAAGGCGGCATCTGACCTGGGACTGCACTGTTTTCAATGGTGCCAACAGGCGACATTGGCGCCGAAAGATGTTAATGATTCAGCAGATTAAGAATAAGAGTTAAGAATTCAGTCAAATTCGGACCTACGACAAAACACGATCGTCTATGATCTGAAGGTTGAATACACTCGTTAACATGGATCATTGTCGGTAGTCTCGAGAAGTCTTGGAAAGTCTTGGAAATCTGTAGCGTCATACGACCGAGTTCAGGATTTGGTCATGCACAAAACCTTGATGGGTCTGATAAGTCGCAGACCCTAGTAAATTATCTTTTAGGTCCCACTAGGCCTTACGGCCACTTAACCCTTTCCCTCATATAAACGTGTTTTCACGCATTTGCAAACAGAGTAGACCCAGATCAGACAGCTCCTAGAGGAGCCGTCTGATCAGGGTCTGCTCTGTTTGCTAATATAATTTGATAGATCTGTTTCTTTGATTTCTGAAATGTCTACAATGTTCCACCTGCCATATTTCTTTGTAACTATTTTGTACAGAACAGGGAAAGGGTTAATACCAGTTCACGATTGCTAGCGACATTTGGTCGCCGATATTCGTACGAAGGTCGCACGAGAAGTCACTGATAATCGCCGGTGGTCTTCAGTAATCGTTGGTAATCGTTTCCAGTCGCGCGATCAATTTCAGTCGTAGAGAGGTTGTTGATCGTGCACAACAACATCCTTACGATCGAACTGGTCATCGTTTGTATTTAAGAGGTAACCTTAGAAGTTTTAGGTAATCGTGCGATCGTCGTTCGAAGGTCTCCAACAATCTTTAACTGGCCGTTGGTGATCTTCCCTACAATCGTACGGCTGTCAGCGATCTTTCTACAATTATATACGACTGACGAGCGATCGCTAGCTATCCGCGACTAGGCATAGACCACGTGACTACACAACATGTCGGAAGTGATTGTGGAACCTTCTTACGAATACCAGAGACTTGGTGCATGATCGTCAGCAACTTGTCGTACGATGATCGCAGAAGCATATACAATGTGACTGCGAAGCATTTTTTTAAATTTAGTCGCCGAAAGTCGGTTTCAGAGGTCGCGAGTGATCTTTAACGATCACAAACGCTAGTCGGACTGTAGCCTAAGTAGTATTTGGTTGTCTCACGATAGTCTCACGACGGCCTTACAAAATTTACAACGATCGTAAGCTCCTTTCACTGAAGTATTTGTCTTTCATAGCCTTTTATAGCAGGTCGCACGATGGTCGTATAATTACTAACACGGTTACACGATTAATTGCGATACCTTAAATACTATTTTACCATTACTACAAGACTGTGCACGGCCGCTGTGACACGAATCTGCGATTGATCGCACGATTACCATCGACATTAAAAATAATAAAACAAATCATAAAAAATGACGGTATAGAGGGATCATTTGGTGTCATGCAATCATAATAAGACAGTTATTGATGGTCGCATGTAATCTTAAGTTAATCTTAACCCTTTCAACGTTGATTTTTGCACATGAAATATTCCAAAATTCAAACAGCTAAATCTTACCGTGAATATTAAGGGGTTTTGCAAATAAAAGTTTAACATGACAACCCGTGCCGACAATGGTGAGAGGGCTGAACATATCAAGCCATGGGTAACTTTCGGAGATCAACGATCGTATGCCAGTTTTATGGCAGTCGTACGATTATCAAAGACATATCGTATAGAGTGTGACTGTATCAATTATTTTCAGCTGAAGTCGGAGACAAACGCAGCGCTTGTGTGCGATCAGACAAATCGCCAAGGTTGGAGTCGCAGCTCCAGTGTGACTGGAGCCATAGAGCGAATACATGGCTCTTTGTAAAGAGTGTCAGGGTTGAATCCAGATGAGAATCCGTGGATCTTGGCGTCTGATAAGGACACACACTGATTGGCACTCTGCTCATGATTTTGAAAGAAGAAACGTCTATTTTGCAATCCTATTAGCTCTGTTTTGATCAGACGGCTCCTATAGGAGCCGTCTGATCTGGGTCTACTCTGTTTGCAAATGCGTGAAAACACGTTTATATGAGGGAAAGGGTTAAAAGGTGGTATTGAAGTCTATACTTAAGATAATTTCAGTCGAACGCTTTTTAATATTGAAGACGGACCCCTGGTCTGTATAAATACCTTAACTATATTTTTGTTTACCAAGAAATTGTTTTATCAGAAGTGAATACTCCATGAGAGCTCATTTCCGCTCGTGCTTCAGACATATAATAGTTTTTGGTACAGACGTTACTTAGATGTTATCATTTGATCATAGCTATCGGCTCTGTGCGATAGAAATAGAATTCCTATGAATATATACAGTACTGTTCGCTCACCCAAACTACAAGGAAAGAAAGATCTAGAACTTGAGGAAGGTGACCGCATACTTCAGGGTGTCAGTCATACAAAATGCCCCCTGAGATGTTTTCTGCATGACTTTCACACTGCAGTAGTCTGTCTCCTGTTTGAACCCTTTCCCTATTGAACAATTGTGTATGAATTAATCACTTCATGAATATTCATTAACTTATTTCTATACGGTAACGCTTTAAAAGGGAACTGTTGGCATATACAGAAATTATAGGAAGAGATTTATATAATTTTGTAAGCAAACAGTGTAGACCCTGATCAGACGGCTCCTATAGGAGCCGTCTGATCCGGGTCTACTCTGTTTGCAAGTACGTGAAAAGGCGTTTATATCAAGTAAAGGGTTAAAGACGGATAATGATATTTATCTGATCGTTTGAATCAGTGAGGTTTTATGTGTGATGATACAAGCTATTAAAGCAACTGGCAGTATATCAAATTAGCTTCCGGAACTGACTATCAAATCAAATTAAGGAGATCATGGAAATCAATAACAGACACAAATACTTATCTTAAAAATCACGATCATCAAAATCATTAGTTAGTCATTAAGATAGATCAATGTTCAGAACACGCACTTCACAAGCACCTACGAATCTTTGGATATGTCAGACAACAATGGAAAATGCTTTTCAATAATTTTCATTGTCGATGAAAGTGGACTGATGAAGATTAACTTATGATGAAGTTTAACTTATAATGAAGGTGTACAGATGAAAGTGAACTTATGATGAAAGCGGACAGATGAAAGTTAACTTATGACGAAGGTGGACAAATGAAGGTTAACTTATGATAAAGGTGGACAGATGAAAGTTAACTTATGATGAAAGTGAATTGATGAATATCAACTTATGATGAAGGTGGACAAATGAAGGTTAACTTATGATAAAGGTGGACAGATGAAAGTTAACTTATGATGAAAGTGGACTGATGAAGATTAACTTATGATGAAGGTGGACTGATGAAGATTAACTTATGATGAAGTTTAACTTATAATGAAGGTGTACAGATGAAAGTGAACTTATGATGAAAGCGGACAGATGAAAGTTAACTTATGATGAAGGTGGGCAATGAAAGTTAACTTATAATGAAGGTGGGCATAGGAAAGTTAACTTATGATAAAGATGGACAGATGAAAGTTAACTTATGATGAAAGCGGACAGATGAAAGTTAACTTAAGATGAAGGTGGGCAATAAAAGTTAACTTATAATGAAGGTGGGCATATGAAGGTCACTTATGATGAAGGTGAATAGATGAAAGTTAACTTATGATAAAGGTGGGCAGATGAAAGCTAACTTATAATGAAGACTGACTTATGAAAGTTAACTTATAATGAAGGCTGACTAACTTGTGATGAAGGTTGACGTATGAAAGTTAATTTATGGTGAAGGTGGACAGAAGAAGGTTAACTTATGATGAAGGTAGACATATGAAGGTTAGGTTATGATGAAAGTGGACAGATGAAGGTTAGGTTATGATGAAGATGCACAGCAGTTTTAGAATTGTGTAGTTTTGAAACCATTGTGATAAATAGAGCATTTGCTCCAATGGAGCAAATGCTCTATTTATCACAATGGTTTCAAATACCGGGTAGTGATTTTACAGAGGCGTCAAAAGGAGTCAATACGAGGGAATATTCAGATATAGAAAGGGCGAAGCCTTGCGGTCCCTTCTAGTTTCACACTCAGGCAAAGAATTTGTGTTAGTATACGTGACAGTCTGTCCAAGACAAAGTCTACAGGGACACATTAAGGCAAAAGTCGACGTGGTCGATCTGACAACTTGAAGAATTTGAAATTTGACTGTCTTTTAAATGTCCGCTCTACCAAGAAATGCTATAGATAAAGCTGGTTGGATGAAAATATCTTCAGGCACCCCATCCACATACGCCACCACCATCCCCATCCCCATTCCGATGTGAAGAAATCGAAGGTTAGGTGATGTTACTGATTGTGATGAAAATGTACAAGTCACCGTCCTTTGTCCCATGTTTGATACATCAGAAGTAAGTTTGAGTCACGCTGTATGAAAACCAACCCAAGGCTGGACAAACAGTGTAGAGTCAGATATGTCATTGTGTTTACAGCACAGCGTCTGATAAAGTTCTAAACTGTTTACCACTATAGTCAACAAAACAGAGTATGTCTTGATTGGTGGTAAACAATGCAGACTCTGACCAGACGCAGCAGTTTTAAACGTGGTGACTGGTCTGGTTCTATGGTGTTTGCTAAACCTAGATACATTTTGTAATTTCTGTAAAGTTTAATTTATTCTAACACACTATTGCAAGCTTTTATCCCTATCTGAAGATATTAAGCGTTCACTCAAAGAAGTCCATTCGAGTGTCCCTTTAAAGCCAATCGATAACTTAAACAATTTACTCCATAGATGCACCTTTATGTCCTTAAACAGAGTAAAACACAGACCAGATAGCCCCTGTAGGTGCCGTCTGATCAGGGACTGCTCTATTTGCCTCTGGAATTGTATAGATCTCATTGTACATTTGTTTCATCAAGTTCAAAACTTTTCTTGTTTGTATGCCATTATAATCAATATTTAAACATACATTTGTACACGTATATGTTGTGTTCCATAAAGCAGGATGAAACTAATACAGTCATTTCGATTATGTTAACCATGTAATCATTTAAAAGGGTTGTCTCACATTTTTATAGCAAATGCCAGTCAAAATAAGACACTGCAAAAACCATCGCGGATATTGAAAACCCGTATTATAACGCTATTTTGTGAAATGTGGCGATCATAGTGGCATAGTAAAACCAGTGTTACTGCAACCATATAAAAGGGATTGGCATCTAGTCTGACAAACTACAGGAGAGAGAGAGGGAGAGGAAGAGAGAGAGAGAGAGAGAGAGAGAGAGAGAGAGAGAGAGAGAGAGGATAGAGAGAGAAGAGAGAGAGAGTCAGATAGACAGAGAGAGGGGAGACAGAGATACAGAGATACAGAGAGACAGAAAGAGAGGAGAGACAGAGAGACAGATAAAGACGCACAGAGAGAGAGAGAGACAGAGAGACAGAGACAGAGACAGAGAGACAGATAGACAGAGAGAGGAGTGAGAGAAATGGAAATCAACAAGCTTTGGTGTTAGTGATTTCATTATCAAAGTATATTGCAGTCAACGCACTTTAGTGTTAGCGATTTCATTATAATAGTACATTGCAGTCAACAAGCTTTGGTGTAATTGATTTCATTATCATAACACATTGCAGCCAACAAGCTTTGGTGTAATTGATTTCATTATCATAACACATTGCAGCCAACAAGCTTTGCTGTTAACGATTTCATTATTATAATACATTGCAGCCAGCGAGTTTTGGTGCTAGCGATTTCATTATTATAATACATTGCTATCAACAAGCCTTGACGTTGGCGATACTGTCAACACGCTTCGCGATTTCAGTATCACTACATCGTAGTCAATCAGTTTTGGTGTTTACGATTTCATAATCAAAGTACATCGCAGTCAACCCGGTTTGATGTTATCGATTGTATTGCCACTCTATAAAGCAGTCAACCAGTTTTGATGTTAGCGATTTCAATATCTAAGTCAACAAGACAACAGGCATCAAAGTACATTGTAGTCAACCAGCTTTGGCGTTAGCGATCTCAGTATCAAAGCCCCATGCAGTCAACCAGCCTTGGTGCTAACGATTTCCGCATCAAGTTCCGTTGCAGTCAATCAGGTTTGGTGCTCACGAGGTCAGTATCAAAGCGCGTTGTAAGAACGTACCAAAGGTTTGTGTTGAACACCGAAAACGAACGTAGGTTTTGATACTAATATCAAACAGACGTCAAGATAAGATGCGTAAATTAAACCATTTTCAAGAATACATGTAAGTCCGTCATTTCTCCACCACAACCCATGTTGTGACCACTCTTTAGAATCGTCTCGAAGAGACGATTCTAAAGAGTGGTCACAACATGGGATTTGATGGAGAAATGACGATTTTAGTACTTGAGTATGCATGTTTATCTGTTGCTTTGTCAAAGTATGTTGTTACAGTTAACCAAAATATGGATTGAATGTTGAAATAAAGAGACAATATTGTAGCCAAATGTTCACTATTTAGAGAAAAGCTTTCTGTAAGTAGTGTCCAACAACTTGGTTGCTGAAGAATTATCAGTAAAATGTTAGTCATTGGCGAGCATAATACAGCTTTTATCTAATTTGCTCAGTGAATTCGATACTAAAACACATTAATTTGTGAATTTGATATCTATTGATTGGATAAACAACAACTATCAGAGAAATACAAACCGTCGTACGTTCTCTTTAGTCAGTAGCGTCAATTACAAGAAAGAATAATTGATTTGTGTCCAAATGGAAAAAAGAAAGAAAAAAAATGAATTGAAAAGTCCGTGTTAAGCGACCATAGCCACAGAAGCCACACTAAGTTGGCGACTGCTTAATGCAGAATAAAAGTAATGCAGAAAGCTCCTTAAATGACTGTTGTCCTGCATTAAGCTAACGACTGCCTTTACTCGTAATACCCAGAATTGGACATCACAAACTTAGTAATTCTTAGTCTACTAAAACACCATAGTCTGCTACAAGTTTTTACATTCTTTCGATTGGTAGAAACATTTGAGCAACTATTGACCGAGTGGCCAACAAGTTAGACCCAGATGAGACGCCAATCTGTTTACAAATGTCTTCCAGGTTGCGCTTAGCGAGATAATGGTTAACCCTTCGCTTGCTATTCACGTCAATATACCTACCTGTAAATAGAGAATACCTGCAGAAGCTGTCTCATCAGGGTCTGCACTATTTACAAGTTGATTGTGCAACCAGTGCACTCCACAGCAGTGATTTCACAGCGAAATACTTGTACACAGTGAAGATATATGTAATTATACAAGAGGGCATGGGTAAAGAAGGAGCAATGTATTTTAAAATTCAGCAAGCGAAGGGTTAATATCATGTCAACTCCAGAAGAAACTTGGTATAGAGATGGCGCACATGCTTGACCTAACGTATACGTCAATGCATAACCTCATTAACACAAATTTTAGCAGAGAAGAATTTTTGAGGCAGGTGGCTGCTTAATGCATGGTTAAAGTCTTACAGAAAGCTCCCGGAGGAGCTTTCTGTAAGACTTTCACCCTGTATTAAGCTGCCACCTGTTTTAAAGACCAGTAATAATACATGTTTGAGAGTTGGAGTTATCGAGATTTTACTGTAGTTTATTTGCGGAGCATTCCTGGTAAAAAAAAAGTAATGGCTCGCTGTCTTATCTCTCCATGGGTCTCATGATGTACATAACATTTGATCTTCTGAGCACTGCGAGCCATTCCGTATATAGGAAGGCGAAGGTATTGGAGATTTGTAATGTAATTAATCCGAACACGGATTGATTAGTGATGGAAACAGGAAATAAATGAAGACATGGGAAGACATAGCCCTTAACATGCTATCCCGAAAACTGGACGCATTTGAATGAATAGGATGTACGTAAAACTTGTCACATATCAGGTTTTGGAGGATTTTTTTTCTGAACGAGAAGAGATGAAGCAGAAAGGGTCGTTATCAATCTTTACTACGTTGAGAAAAAATGTCTGCTAATACATTTGGATCTGGTGCAACTATGCATGGCTACCTCAGATTCGGTCAAAATTGTGAGAAACTATTGACCGAGTGTGACATAGCTTGGATCCTGATCAGACGCCGTGTTACTCGGTGATAGCCATTCATCTATTGAACGAACATAGGAGTCTTAAAAAGCAGGGGTTCTCGATACTATTGACCTAAGTATACTATTGACCTAAGTATAACTCATTACTTCATCAATATTCATGTTAGAAATAATGACATCACGAATATTAATTAGGTTATTTCATAACCACATACGAACTCTGTACAACTCGGTTCTGACAGAAACTGTAGAATCAGATCTATATTCATGAATAAGTAAACAGGATAGATCCTGATCAGACGGGTCCTATATGAGTCTTCTGATCTGGGTCCACTCTGTTTGCAAAGGCATTAAAAGGCGTTTCTATGAAGTTAACGGTTAACCCTCCCCCATAGAGTATACTCGTAGGCGGTCTGACCAGGGTCTGCTCTGTTTGCTTATGAAATACAGTAAAACCTCTCTATAACGGCCTTTAAATTACATCAAGTATTTTGTGTTAAAGGCAGGTGGCTGCTTAAAGCAAGGTGAAAGTAAAACAGAACGCTCCTATAGGAGCGTTCTGTTTTACTTTCACCTTGCTTTAAGCGGCCACCTGTCCTAAATATCAAATAATTAACACAAATTAGTGTCCGTTATAGAGAGGTTTTACTGTAATATAGATATGCCTGTACAGTTTCTTCCATGATCAATTATCCCCTTTCCCCCCATAGAGACGTCTTTTCACGTATTTGCAAACAGAGTAAGACCCATATCAGACAACTCGTGCGGAAGCTGTCTGATTAGGGTCTCCACTGTTTGCTTATGGAATAATATACATGTAGATCTGACGTCATGGTAAAATATTCATTATGAGGTTCAGTTAACCCTTCGCTTGCTATTCGCGTCAATATACCTACCTGTAAATAGTGAATACCCAGATGAGACAGCTCCTGCAGGAGCTGTCTCATCTGGGTCTGCACTATTTACAAATTGATTGTGCAACCAGTGCACTCCAGAGCAGTGATTGCACAGCGAAATACTTGTAGACAGTGAAGATATATGTAATTATACAACAGGGCATCGATAAAGAAGGAGACATGTATTTCAAAATTCAGCAAGAGAAGGGTTAATTGATATTGATTTTTCATCACTGAATATTCTTTATTTTGATTTATTTCATTATTGAATATTCATAAGGTAAATGGTTAACCCTTTCCCTCACATGAATGCCTTTTCATGCATTTTCAAACAGAGTAGACCCAGATCAGACGACTCCTATAGAAGTCGTCTGATCAGGGTCTGCTCTGTTTGCTAATGGACTATGATATATCTGTTTCTTTAGTTTCTGAAATGGCTATAGTGTTCCACCTTCCATAATTCATTATAACTATTATGACTAGTAGGTATTGAAATTTGGACTAAATACAGAACAGGGAAAGGATTAACCTTTTGCCTAATGAATATGCAATAATGAATAAAATCAAAATAATGAATATAGGCGCAACCTGACTGTCATTTAGAAACAGTTTGGATCCAGATGACATGCTGAATAACTCGGCATCTCATCAGGATCCAAACTGTTTGTTACTGTGGCTATTTTATTTCGAAAAAAATGAAAAAGAAAACTGTAGCAGACGACGAAGTTTGCAGACGAAACTATTTTGCAGAGAAAGAGCCAGGGATTTACAACATATAGGTGTTGCTATAGATATTTTACTGTATTATTCTATTTTGTTCTCGCGCTTGGTCAGCTATAACGCGTTAGAACACAGTGTTCTAATATAACTAATATCTTGCGACAAGTTACCTCATTTTATTAATGTTATTTGCATTATTTCTTTGTGGGATGCTAAATCAATACTGCCACGGTCCCACTAATCCTTTGACTACCACTTGTAACTTTCATTTGCAACATTTGTCGTCTGCTTTCTATCTCTTCTTCCATTTCTTAACTCCTTCACTCCATAAATACGCCTTTCTATGCCGTAGTCCCAGATCTGACGGCTCCTATAGGAGCCGTCTGATCAGGGTCTGCTCTGTTTGCTTATGCTATAATGTAGATATGATTCTACAGTTTCTGCCATGACCAACACTGTCTTGTGTCCATATACTATTGTTCTAATTAACATTTATAATGTCCTTATTTCTTACAAGAATATGCATGAAGTAAAGGGTTGAAAACAACAACAACAATGTTATAGTATCAACCATTTTGGATCCTGGTGAGACGACGAGTTACACACACTGGATCTGTACTGTTACACACACTGGATCTGTACTGTTACACACACTGGATCTGTACTGTTACACACACTGGGTCTGTACTGTTACACACACTGGATCTGTACTGTTACACACACTGGATCTGTACTGTTACACACACTGGATCTGTACTGTTACACACACTGGATCTGTACTGTTACACACACTGGATCTGTACTGTTACACACACTGGATCTGTACTGTTACACACACTGGATCTGTACTGTTACACACACTGGATCTGTACTGTTACACACACTGGATCTGTACTGTTACACACACTGGATCTGTACTGTTACACACACTGGATCTGTACTGTTACACACACTGGATCTGTACTGTTACACACACTGGATCTGTACTGTTACACACACTGGATCTGTACTGTTACACACACTGGATCTGTACTGTTACACACACTGGATCTGTACTGTTTGCAAAGGTTTAACCCATTTATAGCTGGTGTCTCTGAAACGAGCATATGCAAACTGTGTAGACCCAGACGAGAGAATTCCTAAATGAGCCTTCTGACCAAGGTATGCACTGTTTCTTCACAAATTATTTCTAAGCCTTTAAACCAGACTGACATAGAACCAATCAATGTAGACCATATTCAAACAACTCCTTCAAGAGAAGTGTGATCTGGGTCAGCACTGCTTGCCTAAGATCACAATGACAATAGAAGTCTTTCAAACGAAAATTAGTACCTATGTACAAATACAGTGAAGCCTCTTTAAACCAAACGTCCATATTAGTAGCAATGCCGCACTTTAAGAAAGCTGGCAGTTAAATGCCGGATGGAATTTGTGCAGAAACTAAAAAAGTCCTTCTACGTGACTTTCCACCTGTTTACAGTTATATTCCGTCTATTTTCGTAATGCAACGCTTACACCACGTCCCATTTCCCCACAGTCTATATATTCCGCTCAATATTAACGATAAATGAATACTGTAAAGCCTCAGAAAACCGGCGACCCCCCCCCCCCCCACACCCACAAAAAATAAAATAAAAAATAAAAAACATTTTTTCGCGAACACCCCTGCATTATATAAGTAAAACCTTTACGTATTACATGTATGTAGATCAGGGGTGTTCGCGAAAAAAAATGGTTTTTCATTTTTATTTTTGGGGGGTTGGGTCAGAAAACTATCTTTTGGTATATTTTAGATACCTATGACATGTGATTAAAAAAATAATGTATTTGTGATGGAGTTGTTGTTGTTGTTGGGACATAGCATGCGAAGGGCACCTGTGGTATACATAACTAATATTTACGAAAGATTCTGTTGATTTTCCGTGGTTTCCGTAGCAAAATTCTCATTTTGTCAGCTCTTTGTTTACCATGCTTTTCAGCAAGAAGTTAATTTTCAAGAAATACAAATTCTGACATTGAAGTCATTTTCGTTACACGAATTTGAAAATATGAGCCGAATGCATCTTCAGTAGCCACCTGCCTAAAACGATCTAAATACCTTTTTACTAAACGTCTGATTTATAGGAGGTTTGCTGTACGTTCGAGCAAGCTAACTTTGAAAATGAGTAGTAAATGTATACATTCATTCTAGGCATCTCGGCAAGTATACCTTTAATTAACTGTAGGGAATGAAGCTCTGTAAACTGTGTGATAATTGAAACGAATTAATTAAGTTTGTGCTTGAAATGATCCTTTCTCTAACAACTAAATACACACAGCACGGATTGGTATACAGTCAAAGCTCCCTACAATTGGAAATAAATATACAGTAAAATCTCGATAACTCTACTCTAATTTTAGTATAATTATGTATTGGAAACAGATCGCAGCTTAATGCATTGTTAAATCCATGCAGAAAGTTCCATGTTCAGTCTGTATTAAGCAGTCACCTGCCTAAAAGTATCTTACATTTGTCTATACAGAATTCCGGTTTAAAAGGGTTTTACTGTACAGTAGTTCTCGATAACTTGAAAATCTCAAACAAGTACATGTATTATTACACATTATTAACTTCAATATTAAGACATGTGGCTGCTTAATACAGGTTGAAAGTCATGCAGAAAACTCATAGAAGAGCTTTCTGCATTACTTTCACCCTATATTAAGGAACCACCTGTCTAAATGTTCTCAGTTCTTCTTCACTAAAAAATCGAGTTTTGTCTGTAGTTCTTGGTCTTATAGACAGGTGGTAGCAAACTACACTGCAGTATGGCAATAATGCAGAAAGCTGCTACAAGAACTGTCTGGATTACTATCGTTCTACATTAAGCAACCCTCCTCTTATTCAGTGTTTATATACGCATTTTCACGTCTTTACTAACAGAGCAGACCCAGACCAAATGGTTCCCGAAGGATCCGTCTAATCGGTGTATGTTCTGCTTGCTTAAGGACTTTTATATATCTGATTCTAGATTTTCTTTTAAGGTAAACAACTCCTCTGTTCATTTACCATACAGTGACCTAAAATTGAATTTCGATATCTCGAACTCGGATAACTCGAAATTCGGATAACTCGGACTAAAAGTTTGGTCCTTCCAAAATTTACAATTACAGAATTATTCTAAAATGTATCACTACACATATACTAGAAACACATGTGACAGCTTAATGCAGGTCGAAAGTAATGCTGAAAGCTCCTACAGGAGCTTTCAGCATTACTTTCGACCTGCATTAAGCTGTGAACTTGATATATTGGTCAGAATGTAAATCGAATGACTCGAACCTCGGTTATCTCGAACTACTTTATATAGTCCCATGACTTTCGAGATGTGGAAGTTCAACTGTACTCCAACGATGTTTCTCCAGTAAATGTTTGCTATAGAGTTCTACTGTAACAACAGTTGTTTTATCTTCCATTCGAACTCAACAAATGCAAATAGTATTGAAACAAAAATATGAGCAACATTGTTTCCAAAGCAACCTATGCTCTAGGTACACACTGTTCGTCACATCTCAACTAAAGGAGCCGTCTGACCAGGGTTTGTCCTGTTTACTAATGGAATTTGATAGACATGTTTATTTAGTTTCTAAAAATGGCTACACTGTTCCTCATATATTTTATTATAACTATTTTGTCCATGAATAGTCAGTAGGTATAGAACATTGGAATAAATATGGAACAGGCAAAGGGGTAAAGATATCGATAGTTATAACTAAGTGGTCTAGTGACAGAACCTCTATTGTATACATTTGGGGAAAGTAGCAAACAAGGATTTATTACACTGTCCTAATACCGTAATCTCTCCTATTGTTTCGCAATTATCTCAAACACATTGTCGCATTAACTCATTAATACATTCCCTCATAGGCTATTTTAGACCTAGTTTCTTGGAATAAATCTACTGAAAACGAGTATTTTCTACAAAAAAAAGAATTGTGTAGTTTTGAAACTATTGTGATAAATAGAGCATATCATACGCTCTTGTACATCTGATCAGGGTCTAATCTCTTTGCAAAAGCATCAAAATGCTCTATGTCAGTAAAGGGATATACTGCTACCAGCTTTTAAAGACGCAAACAGTTATAACTAAGTGGTCGAGAGAAAGAACCTCTATTGGAGGAAGTATCTATCAAGGATTTATTATACTGTCCTAATACCATGATCTCTCCTATTGTGTTACAATTATCTGAAACACATTGTTGCATTAACTTATTTGCCCATTTCCTTATAGACTATTTTTAGACCCAGCCTTTTTGAATAAATCTACTGAAAAGGAGCAATTAATACAAAATTGTGTAGTTTTGAAACCATTGTGGTAAATAGAGCATTTGCTCCTATGGAGCAAAATGCCATATTTATCACAATGGTTTCAAAAAGTGACCCTTACAGAGGCGTAAAAAGGCGTCAATGCATATGAGAAACTATGTTAAGGCCTACTTTCTATATATGAGTTTTTTGCCAAACATGTACAGTAGAACAACTAGAACAATCAAATAATCAATATCAGTCGTAACCCTTTACTCCATGAATATTCATGTAAACAATACTGACATCATGAATATTAATTAAAGCATATTTCATAATGGGTAATGAACACAAAAAAACTTGACCATGGCAGAATCTGTGCAATCAGCTCTATATCTGTACATAAACAAACACAGCAAACCCTGATCAGATGGCTCCCACAGGAGCCGTCTGAGCTGGGTCTACTTTGTTTGCAAAGGCGTAGAAAATGTAGTTATGGGGTAAAGGGTTAAGACAGGTAGCAGTTTAACCCATTACCTCATTAGCTATTTTTAGACACAGTCTTTTTGAATAAATCTACCGAAAAGGAGCGTTTAATAGAGAAAAGGAGAATTTTGTAGTTTTGAAACCATTGTGATAAATAGATCATTTGCTCCCATGGAGCACATGCTGTATTTATCACAATGGTTTCAAAAAGTGACTTTTACATAGGCGTCAATATGAGGGAAAGGGTTAATGCCAAGCAACGCAGGGTTGAAATTCAAATAGTAAACTGTTCATAGAGGAACTTTTGAAGTGTCTTTTACGAACTGCACCAAGCAGCCGCCTGTGTAAAAACATTTAATCGTTTACTCCATAAATACGCATTCTTATCCTTTGCAAACAGAGTAGATCAAGATCAGACGGGTCATACAGGATTCGTCTGATCAGGGTCTGCCCTGCTTGCTTATGGAATCATATAGATCTGATTTTACAGTTTTTGTTTTGGGGAAAGTTTCAGGTAATAATAGGCCATTCTAAAATTTAAACTCATTAATATTCATGATGACATCATTTCTTTCAAGAATATTCATGGAGTAAAGGATTAATTCTTGATAACTAAAAGTGCTGATCAGCGAAGTTAGGATTTGATAGGTTCGGATTATGAATCAATCTACATTAGAACCTGTCCTAAGTGGCCATTCATTTATTTCACACATGAGACTTAAAAAGCAGGTGGTTGCTTAATGCAGGGTAAAAGTAATGCAGGAAGCTTTTATAGGAGCTTTCTGCATTAATTTGACCTGCATTACGTTAGCATCTACCTTACAGACCCATAGTTCTTTCTTTTTTTATAGCCGTTTAAGACATGTTCTACTGTAATGCTACTGCGAAGAAATTCGTTTGCCGATGTAACGTTGGGAACTAATTTGCAAAATAGACAATGCATGCCTTGATTAGATGGCTCCTTCAGGATCATGCCTTGATCAGATCGCTCCTTCAGGATCAGACCTTGATCAGATAACTCCTTAAGGATCCAACTGGTCTTGATATACACTGGTGTATATGATGTTTCCACCATTTTCTCAATGAATATTTATGTAAGAAATAATGACATCATGGATAATTACTAGCTGTTTTTATTATAATGGCATATGATCTCGGCGTCTCATCGGGGTCCAAGATGTTTGCCTCTCGGTCAGCAGTTTCAAAAAAGCTTGAACGGATCGCAAATAAGTAAAGCTTGCTTCACATCAGAGTTAAGCATGGAAATCGACAAACAAGTAAAGTCCTATTTAAAAAATGTCATTCTTTCTCTCTAATGCATTACAGAAGGTCACTAAAGGATGTTTAAGTGGCCAATTAATGCCGGGTGGAAGTCAAGCAGAAGGCTCCAATGGGAGCTTTCTGCTTGACTTTCATCCTGCATTAGGCTGCCATTTGTCTTTAACACCAATACTGATACTTATTTGAGTCTTTGGGTTAGCGAATTTCGGATTTAGCATTTACTCCATAAATTCGCCTTTCTACGCATTTACAAACAGAGTAGATCTAGAGTCTGCTCTGTTTGCTTATGACATACTATAGATATGATTCTACAGGTTCTGCCATGGCCAACATTCCTGTATTCATGTGTCTTTATAATATGTAAAATAATTAATATTCATGATATCACTATTTCTTACATCAATTCCCATGGAGTAAGGGGTTAACGAGAGTTTACTGTGATTCGTTCTCATACCACTTCTGACATGCTCGTTCATGGTTTGTTCTTGACTCTCGATGAATACATTTGTTCTTAACCCCGGTCGAGTTTCAAAAATATGTATGTTCAAATTCTGATATTAACCAGTTACCCCATAGTCTATTTTTAGACACAACCTCTTTGAATTAGTCTACCGAAAAGGAGCATTAATTAGAGAAAAGGAAAATTTTAGAATTTTGTAGTATGAAACCATAGTGATAAAGAGATTATTTGCTCCTATAGGAGCAAAGGCTCTATTTATCACAATGGTTTCACAAAGTGACTTTTAAAGAGTCGTCAAAAGTCGTCAATATGAGGGAATGCGTTATACATCGAGTATACCGGGACATTGCGAGGAATTCTCGGATCCCTTACTCGGCTCTGAAAAAAAGAGTGTCTACACTCAAATCTGGATATGGTGAAACTTTGACTACTTCCGGTTCGTCCAAGCTGTTGAGAAACTGCTGACCCAGTGTTAAATAGCGTGGAATCGGATAAGACGCATAGTTCTGCTGTTTGAAATCACAGTCAATGCGTGCTTAGCATAATTCAACTGCAAGACATTCATTTGAGCAAAACAACCAACCAATCTACCAACCAACCAACCAATCAATCTACCAACCAACCAACCAACCAACCAAACACAAACACACACAAACAAAAACACACAAACACAAATACAAATACGATGAATTCATGACCTGGGTGAAAAATATGTTTTAAAAAATCAGTTGAAAATTTACTACACACAATGTATACCAATAACATTTATTTCACAGATTAATTGATTAATGTTTTCCACAAGACGTTTTAATTTGATCCAGTCTCTACGTAGCCTGAAGTAATGATTTTGGTTTGAGATAATGAAATAAGTACACTCACTCGACGAGACGATTATTCTTTATAAAGAGACCGAGAAAACCAGATACCAAACAACTCTGTCTTATTGTGAAAAGGCGTCCTGTTTTAGAAGTCTAGCAAATAAAAACCATCAACGGCGCCCGAACTGGGCCTAATTCTGTGTATTATCAATTTCCCCGTTCAGTATTCATATAAGAAATAAAGATATTATGAATATCTATAAGCTGATGTTTTAGAATGTGTATTTTTCAAGGAAACTTATTGCTATGACAACTGTAGAATCAAATCTATATCATGTCAAAAGCAAACAGAACAGACCCTGATCATATAGGAGCCATCTGATCTGGGTCTACTCTGTTTGCAGATGTATAAAAAAGTGTTTATATTAGGACAAGGGTTAAGCTACCATATACTACCATCTACCCAGCTTTAGACTTGTTTTGAGTGGCCGTTGTAGAAAGCATTTATTATGCGTCGCATATGTACTTTAGGACAAGAATCAATTCTAAATATCAGTGTCTAATTCAATTCTAACCTCTCACAACGTGGTTTGGGGGCATGTGTTTAGATTGTAGTCTTATCGTCTCTCCCTGTCTGTCTTTCGGGTTCTCTGTACAGTAAAACCCATCTTAACCGGACTTTCAGTCAAGAAAAATTCAGAACATTTTAGGCTGGTGGCTGCTTAATGCAGGGTGAAAATCATACAGAAAGCTCCTATGGGAGCTTAATGCATTACCTTTACTCTGCATTAAGCTGCAGACTGTCTAACCGACCGGTATTGCTACTAATCTGGACGTCCGGTTTAGAGAGGTTTTACTATATTATCGCAGTGCTTGTTACACAGTAGAACCTCTCTAAAGCGACCGTGTATGGATGTCTTTAACCATTTCCTTCATATAAACGTGTTTTCATACGTTTGAAAACAGAATAGGCCCAGAATAGCAGGCTCCTATAGGAGCCATCTAATCAGCGTCTGCTCTGTTTGCTAATGGAAGTTGAAAGATATGTTTCTTTACTTTCTAAAATGGCTACAATGTTCTACCTTCCATATTGCATTTTAACTTTTTTGTCACGAATATTGAACTTTGAAATAAACATAGAATAGGGAAAGGGTTAAGGACAAGACACAGTCTATTGTGTATATTAACCCTTCTCTTGCTGAATTTTAAAACACATTTCTCCTTCTTTACCTATGCCCTGTTGTATAATTACATATATCTTCACTGTGTACAAGTATTTCGCTGTGCAATCACTGCTGTGGAGTGCACTGGTTGCACAATCAACTTGTAAATAGTGCAGACCCTGATGAGACAGCTCCTGCAGGAGCTGTCTCATCTGGGTCTTCACTATTTACAGGTAGGTATATTGACGTGAATAGCAAGCGAAGGGTTAAATAATATATTGCCATGACAAACAGAACAGAACCTGATCAGACATTTCATACACGAGCCAAAAAAGGTTTGCAAAGGCGTTAAGTGTAATATATGAAGTCAACCATTTAACGAACGTACAGTAAAACCTCTTT